>OZ010789.1:273403514-274615916 GCA_963932465.1 Maratus speciosus
AGTTAATTACCATTAAAACTAGGCAAAGATTACTATTCGGAAGGAGTGATAACTGAAAAGTGGAATAGTTGACAGCTAAGTATATGCTAATAGATATATTTAAAAATTTTATTTTTCTAAAGAAAAAAAATACTTTAAATTTTGCAATTAATGTACAAAATATAAATATGCAGATTGGAGAGACAGGGGGGAGGGAGGGGAGAACGGTACAGATGTTAGTACTGGCACTGTAGAGTATTAGGTTTCCGGTACATTTTTTGTTAGAAATTAAGCCCTGTTTATAATGCTAAAAAATTCAAACATAAATACACCGAATTTGTAATCTTAAAATTTTATAATATGAATTATGAATTTGATATTCGAAAAAAATATGAAGTGTAACATACAACTATTTTGATAGATTTATATTTATTATGTCCTGCTTTATGCGAATTCTTAATTTGAAATTTTTCTTTCAAGTAGTTTTCGAATTATCATTAAAAAAGTCAAAATGATGGTTTAAGGAGTCGTCTATGATGTGCAGAAATGCATAATTTAAAAAAAAAATACATTTTACTCATTTTACTGAAACATTTGGGCATGTCAATACTCGAAACATATTAAGCGAATGAAATGGTCATATTGGCAAGAAATAAAAATGTTAATAGAAGTGACATAGTCTTTCTGCAGCATTTCAAGAATCGAGTAACGAACTTGAATTTGTATACAGCCCCTAAAATATGCTTATTGTAAAATAATTAATTTCTCGAAAACTAATCATACGAATTTAACGAAAATTTTGATTTAAGCCAATTGAAGGATATAGTTCTTATTTACGGCGTCAAATTTGGGAATTGCTATTGAAAAAAAAAAAAAAAAAATTCGGGTAAATTTTGATATGTAGATGGCCCCCTAAGCAAATTTTATATACATCATTTAACGTTTTCGCTGCGGGTTTTTTTTATTTTTATTTATTTATTTATTTTTTTTTTTTACCACAATAGGTTCGAAAATTGCGCATTTGTTTTATTACATATTTCAAATCTTTATATATATTTTAGAGTTTAAATATGTAAAATTGTTAAGGATCGTAGATGGGATAGGATATTAGAAATCAGGCTAAATCAGGGGTGTCGCTGGAGACTACTATTCTAGAACCACTATTTTAAGAAAATCAATTTTGAAATATACAGAGTGCCCCAACCTAAAGTCTCCGTAGAACTTCAAAAATTTATTACAAAAAATAATAAGCCTACAGCAAAAATAATTACAACAGTACATAGGGTAACTTAAAAAGTTTTTTTTTCTACTACCCTAGTATAGTTCTACATGAGATCCTTTCGTTGCACGGGACATTTCCATGCGACGAAGCATTTCAACTGCAAATTCGAAGCGTTTCGCATAATCATCCGTTTGTAACGCCTGCAGAGCATTCATGACTGGTATGAGAAATTTATGACAACGAGAAGTGTGAATGATAAAAAAATAGTGGTAGCCCTAGCACTAGTGAAGAAAGTGTGGAACTAGTACGTGAAACTTTTTCTAGGAGCCCTGTAAAATCAATTCGAAAAGAATCGCACGAGCTTATTATGTAAAAAAGCACAATATACAGAGTGTTTCATAAACGATTACAACTTTCAGCCTACAAAATTCAGATCGGGCTGCGTTACAAACGGATGATTATGCGAAAAGCTCCGAATTTGCAGTTGAAATGCTTCAACGCATGGAAACGTCGCGTGCAACGAAAGGATCTGATGTAGAAGCATACTAAGGTAGTACAAAAAAACTTTTTAAGTTGCCCTATGTACTGTTGTAATTATTTTTGCTGCAGGGCTATTAATTTTTTTGTAATAAAATTTTGAAGTTGTACGGAGACTTTTGGGACACCCTGTATATTTCTCTTGTAGATGCTGTTAAGTCTATATGGAATTTTTTGTACTTAAAAAGTGGTCCAAGTTGAATTAAAAAATAGTCGACAGTGGAAAAAATGAATCCCCGACGAAAACTCGGGTTGCGCAAATTTTGCCACTTTTACGTTGTCCGGTGAAATTTCGGGTTGCGCAGCGAGGGAGTTAAAAGTAGACTTTATTTCCAGTCGTTTGGTACCTGTAACTTTCTTCTACGATAATTTATTGTGGAGTTAGCAGGTGGTGTTTACTTTTTTTCCCACGACTGCACTTAGCAGAAAGTAGAAATATAAAAATAATCGACACCCAACAGTATTATTTTCACATAAAATATATTTACAAAACTTTTATATTTTGTGTTATTTAAAAATATATATATATTTATGAATATCCATACTCGTAGAATTCAATTTTTTTCTTTAATTTTTTCAAATAATTTCTAAATCCCTTTTTTTTCTCATATTCAGAAGAAAAAAAATTTCTATCCCTATATGCTGGAATTTTAAAATTTATATTCCTAACAATATTTCTACACGTTTCTATTGTAATTATCGACAAATTCTAAGACGTTTTCTATTCAGAACAAAATTTTTATTACAAGCAAAATCAATATAAATTGCTTTTCAGTAAAAAAAAAAAGGAGTATATTAAAAGATCTGCGGAAAATCAATTTTCAATTATACGTCTTTTATGTTTTTTAACTAGACTGATAAATGTTTGTTAACGTTATTTTAATTAAAATACTTACGAGCTCATACCGCGACTCTTCAAATAAATCCTCATTTCGGAGTATTAAATAACAAAAATCACGCTTCGTTAATGAGTTTCTTAAGAAACATTTAAGAAATCTAATAATATCATTCATTGTGGACATAGTTACATTCTTTTTCAAAGAATCACTTCCGTGTTCCTTTTATTAAATTTCACAGAACCGTAATTTCTTAATTGTTGAAAAGCTTTATTTAAAAAATTAATTTGAACATTTTTGTGATTCGTATTTTTCGAATATGATTTTAGCATTTATTTTCTTATTTTTCTTCTACTTGTTTGGGTTAAAAATTCCAATTTCTTTTATTAGGTAGCATTCATTACAAAGAGCAAAAAGGTACTTATTGCAGGCGTCCGGAGGATAGCACTTCCGAAAAAGTTTGGTATATTTTTATCGATCATAACCCCCAAACCCCCAAACCACCCTCCGTTCAAATGTGACTTATATATGTTGTATATATTTTGTATATATTTCATGTACCCCTGATGAAGTGAAATACACTATAAGCTTCCTTTTACATCCATCCAATTGATCTTTCATTTGTTTTATCATATGTTCAACATTATTTAGCTGGATTTTTGTACCTTTCGCATATAACTGGTTTTTGCATCAAATTTGGTAAATTTTCATGTGTTTAAATGATTTAATTATACAAAAAGTTTATATATATATATATATATATATATATATATATATATATATATACATATATGTAGCATTTTGCTTCCGACTTTCAGATATTTAGGCGACACCAGTACACCACGACATGAAATGTAGTAGAGCAATCAAAACCATCCATCCGTTATATTGAAAATACCGGATTGCAGTCAGGGTGGCGAGAAAAAACAGGCTCGAAAAACATTGGGATAATTTCCCTTACGTAATGAATATAGAGAGTCATCGTCACTTTTTAAACTGGTTTTATTGACAAAAAACATTGTAAAACACTTCCAGTAGTTATTCCATCCACTCTCAAAAATCGATCATCGCTTCATAAAACGTTAGATGTTATAAGAATAGGATCTACACATTCGAACGTTCACTCCAAGCGACGTAACTTAATTAGACAACCAGAAAAACGTAAAATCTTCTCTCCATCGCCGATGTAACGATATTTGTACCCCGAACAACAACACGCGGAAGGTTACAGAACAGTAAAAGACCAATCTAGAAGAGATGTGTGGGAGGATGGAACATAGAACAGATTACGATTCGATGGGAAAGGATGACGTCGATAAAGAACTCTTTATACGGCGTCAGAATAAAAGCGCAAATAGCGCTAGCGGACGCATGGAATTGTGGGTATAGAACACGAAAGAATAAATGGTATTAAAACATGAGAAAGAAAGAGAATTTAGTTTTAGAATAAAATGAAAAAGTAATTTAATGGGTTTTATGAGATTAGGCGAATGGATTAAGGTTTTCTAGAATAATAAAAGAATACGCAACTTTAAATGCATGAAATAAAAGACAAAAGATATTAAGATATTATTAAAGATAGGTAAAAAAGGAAAAATTATTAAGAATTTGGAATAGTTTTACTAAGGAAAAGAGGCGAAAATTTTTATTTTTACATATATATTATATATATATATATATATATATATCAGTGGCGTGGCGTGAAAATTTTCGGTGGTCATCGCAATTATTTAAGTTTGTGGTGAAAAATTATTAACTCTAAAATTCAATGGTTGAATGTTCAAAAAAGAAACTTTAAATCTTACCTTCACTTATACATGAACTCCAAATGTTCTGCTAAAACTGGATCGTAGAGTTTTAAAAGCTTATTAAGAGTTTTAAAATATTGCTTGGTCATCGCCGCATCCAGCGATGACCGGACGCCACGCCACTGATATATATATATATATGATTTTTGTCACGCGATAACGCTCGTATTTATAAACCGATTTGGATGAAATGAATTGTATGCATTCCAACGTCTCAACCGAGTTTGCTGGCCAGCTTCATCCGCCATCTTGTTTTAAAATGGCGGCCATTTAAAAAAAATGAAAATTTTAAAAGCGGTGCAAATAAATTAAAAAAATAAAATATATATTTCTCTTAAGAATTTGACCTTAATACAAGGATACTAAAGCATGTTTTGTTTCGTCTTTATCTTAAAAAAATAGTTGAAATATAGCAGTTTGAATTTCTAGGGTGGCTGACATTTTCAAACAATCTGGTTTTTGTCATGCTGTAACTCGATTTTGGTAAGATTAAGTATGTGCATATTACATATGAATGTCTCGACAAAGTTTGTTGGTCAGCTTAATCCGCCATTTTCTTTCAAAATGGCGGACATTTCCACCGTGCATTACCGTGCAATGCTTAAATATTACTAATGTCCGTTCGCTTGAACTTCTCGCCAAGTTTGGCGACCAAAAATAAGTAACCATAAATGTTGCCAACTTGGCTATAGAGCAATTCTCATTCAAATTTAGTATTGATGAATATTCTTTTATCGAGTTCGTCACATTTTAGCTTCCTAAAATTTGGTAAAAATTAGCTTCGAGTAAAATTTGCAGAATTTTAAAATGAAGAAATATGAAAGCTACCTCTTTCACCTGGTGCTGGCCGAAAGGACTTTTATTTTTTTTAACCATTTGGAAAAATGGTTATTGTCCTTGGTCAGGGTAGGAAATCAAAAACATATCTGAAGCGTTTTATTAGTTAAATCCCGCATTTTATTCGTTTTCTGATTGGTCTATATAGTAATCAGTATTTTCCCTTTACTTTCAACAGAGATGGATACTTCTGTTGCTACTATGACAAAAAAGTAATAAAAACTACAAAAAAAAAATTATAACTCAGAAACAAATTGAGATACAGCTTTCAAACAAATTGCATTTAAAAGTATAGTCGTGGAAAAAAAAAAAAAGTAAATACCCCCTACTAACTCCTCAACAAGTTATCGCAGAAGAAAGTTACTGGTACCGAACGATTGAAAATAAAGTCTACTTTTAAATGATGTATACAAAATTTACTTAGGAGCCATCTACATATTAAAACGAACCATAACTTTGTTTTTTTTCAATAGCAGTATACAAGTCTGACAGCATAAATGAACTCTACACCCTTCAATTAGTCTAAAAACAAATTTTTATGCGATTCCTACCATAAGTTTCCGAGAATTTAATTATTTTAAAACTAGCTAACTTGCCCGGCGTTGCCCGAGTACGTAAAAAAACAGTACGAATTGCGAAAAACCTCTGAAAATCACAATAAGATATCGCGAAAAAATTTTAAATCGCTGCGCAATTTTCGAAAAGAGAAAATATATATATATATATATATATTGAGTTCGAAGATTGAAAGTTGATTCAACTTCTATCAACGTCTTTCACTAATGTGGAAAAATGGTAGAAAATCGCTAAACTACACTAAAAATCACTTACAAAATACCCGAAAATTCGAAAATTGTTGTACGAAATCCGAATAAACTTTATTGAAATGAAGGTAGAAATTACTTTAGTATTATAGGTCAAAAATGGAATGTCAAAAAATTGCAGCAGATCGCGAAGAAACGTAAATATCAAATTAAAAATCACCTGATGACGTAACAAACACGTGTGAAGTGTTTAATGTCAAGTAAATTTGACATTTACGATCACCTATTATTGGCATTTAATCTTATAGTTTGGTGATATTTTTTTGGTCTATGGGATAATCAGGTAGAGCCACAAATTATTTCTGTTCGTATTTAAAAGTAGATAAATAGCTCTTCTTTATATAAATAAATAAAATTAATATTAAAAAAATGCTTATATGTACATGAAAAGTAAATAGTATGGCAGTAAATATACGTAAAATTCACTTCATTCGCCAAGGCCATTTTCTCTAACTCACCAAAGCCCATATATTAAAAATATACCAAATACTCTTCAATCTGTTGCCTGATACTCAGTAATCACAATAATGTAAATAACTATTAGGCATAGATACGTAGCCGGTTTGGCGCGATTTTTTTTTCACGCCAATTTGGTGAAAACATCGTTTTCGAATACCAGTTACATATATATATTTAAATTATTTTCTATTGTTTTAAAAGGAAATAGCAATAAATAATAAAAAGTTTAATTAATATCTATAGAACAAAATAGTTTATATAACTGTAAAAAAGAAAATAAAAGAAAATAAACAATTTATTAATAAATAAACAACAATAGTCGAGTTACCATGTCAGGTTTAGAGAATGCATTGAAGGGAGATGATAAAAATATCTCGGTGACCCAAATAATCAGAAGGTTTTGTAGAAAAATAAACTTTATTAACATAACAACACATAGTCAAATATTCGCCATCGTCACTGACAGAATAATCTGCCGCTCTCTGCAGAGTTCGAATGTTACTGCGTCACGTGACTTCAAAAGCTCTCCGCAGAAAACGCGGGGGGAGGAAATGCGCCTCATTGCTATTGGCTGGCTCCTCGCGTGCGAGAGAGAGAGAGAAATAGCAGACGGCTACAGAGTATGCCCCCAGTGACGAAGTCGCGATTACAAAAAGGTAGCAATTAATAAGATACATAAGAAAGGTCTTGAGTAAAATTAAAGTACATATGATGCAAAAAAAAAAGAAAATATATTATGCATTACATGAAAAACAATACTTTTGAGAAGGAAATAATATGCACACTATAAACATCAAATGTTTTAAACAATATAATCCGTAACGAGATGTTTTGGAAAACGAACTTTACGACCAGATTTGGTGGTAGGGTGTTCGACAGGAGTAGTTGGAATATTTATGGGCTCATTTTGTTTTTGAGGTTGGGAAGGTGAAATATAATCTGCTAATTGATATGCAGGTTTAATGCGATCAATAGATACAGTACAGCGCTTCCCGTTTAATTCCAAGTCAAACGTTTTCTCAGACCTGTCAATCACTCGATGAGGTCCTGTATAAGGGGGTGATAAGGGAGGATTGACTTTATCTGATCTAAGAAACACGTGTGAACAGGTTTTTAATGAGGGATTGACATAGATTTTAGGATTGCCATGCATTGCAGTGGCAATAGGATTTAACTTTCTCATTTTTTCAGTTAACTCAGTCACGTATGTAAGAGTAAGTGGTTGATTTATAGTTTCAGTGTTTATGAGATCAGAGGGTAGTCTGATATTTGTGCCATAAACAAGTTGAGCACAGGTCGCTTGGATATCATTTTTAAGAGCAGTGCGTAAACCAAGTAAGACAATGGGGAGGATTTCAGTCCATTGAATTTGATTGTGAGCTTTAAGAGAACTCTTAAGATGGCGATGGAATCTTTCAATAAAACCGTTAGACTGTGGATGGTATGCTGTAGTTCTGATGCGTTTACATCCTAATCTATCTGTAAGCTCTTTGAAAAGAGTGGACTCAAAATTTCTACCCTGATCAGTAGTGATGGTAACAGGGGTTCCAAATCTGGAGATCCAACTGTGTATCAATGTAAGAGCAGTTGTTTCTGCAGTCATATCAGATGTGGGTATAACTTCGGGCCATCTCGTGAACCTATCAATGATGGTCATGCAATACTGATTGCCATCGGATGATGGTAAAGGTCCGATAAAATCAATATGAATATGGGCAAAACGAGCATCAGGTTCAGAGAATGTACCAATTGGTGATTTGGTGTGTTGAAAGATTTTAGCTTTTTGACATTTCGTACAGCTGCGAACCATAGATTTTATGTCCTTACGCATGCGAGGCCATACAAATCGTTTGGAAATTAAATCTAATGAAGCTGAGATACCAGGATGCGAGAAATAATGCAAGGTTGAAAAAACTGATTGTCGCATACTTTTAGGAACAAATGGTCGAGGATGTTTTTGTGACATATCGCAATATAAATGTACATCTTCGAGTGGAAAATAATGTTTTTCTAATTTTAATGAAGTGGTGTCAAATTCGAGAAATTGTTTTAGCTCTTCATCATTTGTCTGAGCAGTGGCAAACTCTTTAAAATCTAACACATTAGGAGAAATTGAATCTATCTCAATTCGAGATAATGCATCGGCCACAATGTTGTCAGAGCCTTTAGTATATCTAATATCAGTAGAAAACTGTGAAATATAGTCTAAATGTCTCAATTGACGTGGGCTACATTTATCAGGGTTTTGTTGAAATGCGAATGTAAGGGGTTTTTGGTCTGTATAAATAATGAAATTCCGACCTTCTAGCATGTGTCTGAATTTTTTTATAGAACAATAAATAGCAGATAATTCACGATCATAAGTAGACCAATTTCTTTGAGATTTATTTAATTTACAAGAATAAAATGCTATTGGTTCCCATTCTTTTTCGGAGAGTTGCATTAAAGATCCACCAATTGCGACATTGCTGGCATCGACCCATAAGCTTATCTGGGCGCCAGGAATTGGATGTCGTAATAATGTAGCTCGAGCTATAGCTTCTTTTGAAGCAGTGAAGGAAAGAATGGCTTCATCGTTCCATTGTAATTGCTCAGTTTTGTTAGCATTGGAACGGGGATGTTTTTTCGTATTTTTGTGTCCTTCTAAGAATTTAACGAGTGGAGCTAAAATATCGGCAGCTTTGGGAATGCATCGTCGATAAAAATTGAAAAGACCTAAGTAGCGTCATAGTTGAGTTAAGGTAGAGGGCTGGGGGAAATCTAGGATGCATTTTACACGATCAGGTAAGGGTTCAATTCCTGCAGCTGAAAGTTTGAAACCTAGAAAATCGATAGTGGATTGGCCAAATTTACATTTATCAACATTAATACACAGACCATACTCTTTAAGTCTAGAAAACAACAACTCAAGGTGTTTTAAATGTTCTGTTTCATTATTTGATGCAATTAGAAAATCATCAAGAAATGCGTAAACAAATCCTAAGTCACGAATTACGTCATCAATAAATCGTTGAAAAGTTGAGGAAGCGTTACAAAGGCCGAATTGCATACGAGTGCTTTCGAAAAGTCCGAATGGAGTGCAACTCGCAGTTTTATGTACATCATCAGGATTGATGGGAATTTGATGGTAGGCTTTTACTAGATCAATGTGACTGAAAATTTGTTTACCATGTAATTCAGCAGTGAAATCTGCGATACAAGGATAGGATATTTCTCTTTAACAGTTTGTGCATTTAGAGCACGATAATCACCAACAGGTCTCCAATCGACAGATACTTTCTTCGGCACCAGGTGCAAAGGCGAAGAGTAATTACTTTTAGAAGGTCTCATATGACCGAGTTGTAGCATGTGCTGAAATTCAACTTTGGCAATTTTTAACCGATCTGGAGCTAGCCGTCTAGGCTTAGCAGCGACTGGAGGCCCCTTAGTGTTTATATAATGCACAGTATTATGCTTAACCGGTTGGTTGGGATCCGGTAATTTCGTGATTTCAGGAAATTTAAATAATAATTTACCATATATATCATTTACAACATTGGGTTTCACAGAAAATATATTACAAGTACTTAATATAGCAGGAGCTTTTAAATTAGTAGTGGAATCAATAAGACGACGATTCCGTAAATCAAGTTTTAAATTAAAATTATGCAAAAAATCAGCTCCTAAAATAGCACATGAAACATCACAAATATAAAAAGAATATGTAAAATTTCGGCGTAGGCCTAAGTTGATATTAATACATTTACGACCATACACATTAATTTTTGTGCCATTAGCAGCACGAAAGGTTTGAAGAACAGGCTTAGTTTTGTCATTTTTATTCGCGGCCACAAGTGAGGCATCAGATCCAGAATCGACTAGAAAACACATACCTGTATTTCTGTCTCTAACGAAAAGGCGACGAGAAGGTGCTGGGGAGAAGTCCGTCGCCGCTACTCTTCCCGCTTCTGGTTTTCTGAATAAGAACAAGGCGCTAGGCACTTTTTTGCTTTTTCTTGATATTTTTGGGGATACCAACACAATGTTGCATCCCTATGGCGGGACTGAGAACGATTACGCTGATGGTTATCACTTCTAGATACACTTCTTGAACGACGAAGATGAGCGACCTCTTGGCGTAATGCTTGGATTTCTTTTACGAGCATATCAATGGCTGGTGGTGTCTGAGATTCAGTTGTTGGTGTTCGAATCGAAACAGAACTAATGTTGGAAGGCGTTAATTCAATTATTCTATCAGCAATATCCGCCGCTTTATCTGGAGTAATTTTTTCAATGGAAGCTAGAATCGTTTGCACGGTGGTTGGCATTTGTTGAGTAAACAGTTCTAGAAGAAGATCGTTACTAATATTATGGCTTTCAGCCCGTCTTTTCATTAATCGAAGTAATTCAGTTGGTTTTCTGTCACCCAGGCTTTCTCCAGCTAGCAGTTTCCGTATTTCTAAAGTACGACTTTCTCCGCAACGTTCGATAACTTTTGCTTTCAAAATCTGATAAGGATCAGTAGGATCAGGACTCATAATTATATCTCGAACCTTAGTAGCAGTAGCAGGCGGTAGATGCGCTACAACATAATTATATTTTGTTTTCGACTCAGTGATAGCTTTAGGAGTAGCTAATTCGAATGTGCTATCCAGCATATGAAACCATAATGTAGGGTCCACAGGGATATAGGGTGGAATGACTACGGCAGATGTTTCAGCAGTTGCCATTTTGCTAGTTAAACAAAACGTTCCATGAAACAGTTGAATAGTTCGACGTTCTATGAAACAGTTGAAGGTTCAAAAATCCGCGGTCACCATTTTAGAGAATGCATTGAAGGGAGATGATAAAAATATCTCGGTGACCCAAATAATCAGAAGGTTTTGTAGAAATTAAACTTCATTAACATAACAACGCATAGTCAAATATTCGCCATCGTCACTGACAGAATAATCTGCCGCTCTCTGCAGAGTTCGAATGTTACTGCGTCACGTGACTTCAAAAGCTCTCCGCAGAAAACGCGGGGGGAGGAAATGCGCCTCATTGCTATTGGCTGGCTCCTCGCGTGCGAGAGAGAGAGAGATATAGCAGACGGCTACACAGGCAAAATAACGCCATTTTGGAGCCCATTATGTACCATGGAGCGTATATGACATCTGTGCCAACAAAACTTTCAATAATACTAGGGGATCATACCCGGGTTTCCCGGGTTAAAGAATATAGGTGAAAACGTTTTTTTCTATTGAAAAGTAATAATTTTTTTATATGCAATGATTTTTTAGATTGACCACTGACATTAAAAAAGCATTTTTCATATGGAAAATACGAATTATACAATCAAATGAATTTTTGAAATTTATCAAAAGCGATATTTTCTTATTAGCCGCATGCTAAGAGTTATTTGCCAAGATTTTGATACTTATGACATCCTTTTATATTCTGATAATTTCAGAGCTTATACATGTCTGGTAAATTTGTGTTTTATTTATATTATTTTATTTATTTATTCATAGGGCAATTTTTTTATGGATATTAGCCGTAAGAAAATTATGAAGTCTTTATTTTGTTTTAAGGGCAAACGGATTAATCTTTCGTAATCGAGCTCCGCGCGATATAGATAAATTAAAAAATATTTCATACTTTAAAATTGGTTTTAAAACCATAGACAATCAGTAAACTGAGATGAACATTGCAAATAAATTCCATTTGAAAAAAAAATCCTATTTGGTGATCTAAAAATTTAAACTGTACGATGACAAATATGTTAGATTTGTGTTTTTTCAATATTATTCTTTTATTTGTGTATAAAAGAAGTATTAATTTCGTTAATTTGTCTTTCACAAATATGTTAGATTGGTAGTTTTTTTAATATTATTCTTTTATTTGTTTATAAAGGAAGTACTAATTTCGTTATGCAAAAATAGTCAGAAACAAATGCTGAAAAATGTTTGTTGCTTTATGTGCAAAATGTTTATTATTATTACGTATTGAAACCGGCACGTGATAAGATAAACTTTATAAGATAAAAAATCATACTTAAAAATAATTTTAGAAAATATAATACATCAGTCAATGAATACAGTTTTTAAACAAATTGCATTTGAAAGTAAATTTTTTTCCCTATGCGACGAAAATTGAAAATGTACGATGGTCAGAAGATTAAAAAATTGCAGTAGCGAAAATTTCAAGACCGAAATTTGATCGTGAAGTGTTGCCATTCGTAAAATGACGTCAGCGTTACGCACAGATACGTTTGTTCTATATAATATAGATACTTAATCAGTAAAATATAATATAGATCAGTTATTAGGGTGTGGTTATCAATTGAGGCTCTTATGCTTAGATTTCCGGAATAAAAACAGCAATTTTCACCATCTCAAAATTTGCATGCGCACTTCTCATATCCATATTCATCATTAAAAAAAAATTGTATTTTGTTTGATCATTTGAAAATCCTTTTAACTCAAGCCTTGACGTCACGATTGTCAGCAACATCTTTTACGTGAACAGACGCACTCTTTACTCGAGACTCTAATCTAAATTCCGGAGAGTAAAAATTTCCGTAATTTATATTTTTTAGATGCATTTGAGTTAAAATATTTAGTTTTATCTAAGAAAAGGATCGTTTTGTTTTAAATATGACTTCATTTTCACATAAATAAGCATTTCGCCTAGTGTTTGAAACTTAGTATCAGAACACGTGCAGAAGGAAAAACAATATAGAAAATTTATGAGGAAAAATGCGTGTTTTCAAAAGCAGTATGTCATTTTCCGTTATTATGCCCCTAATATAATATTCTGCTCCTAATAGGATTTTGCGCCACTAAACCTTATACAACAATTTTTATTAACAATTTTGAATTTTTATCAGAAAACAGCATGACTAAAGTTAAAAATACTTCATTATTTCTCTCTTGTCTGCAATAATGAAAGCTATCTAATTTTCATCATTTTGAAGAAATTTCATAAAATGCTTTTAAAATTAAAATATAAAAGTGGGGATATTAAAAATAAAAGACAGATACGATATAACGAACGAATAAAGAACAGATGCGATCACATCTACAAAGGAAGAGCTTTCAGTTAAAAAAAAATATATTAGTAAAATTGGTTCAGCAGAAAGATCACGGCAGATGGCTAAAAACGCATTTGTGTTTTAAACATATAGATTATATAAAATTAGGAAAAATTAAATTAAGCAAATTATGTTATTTTGATAAAATTATAGCAGAATGTCCTAAAGAAGAGCATTAAAATTTTATTATTCGAGAGAATTTTCGACAAAATTTTCAGGAATACGATATTATCTTAAACCACGAATTATTTGTTTTCTAGTCTAACTCGGCGAAGCAAATCCATCCAGGTGAAAATCATCAATTTCTGTAATATAAATCGCTATTATTTGCATGTCACCTCTCTTTTATAAAGACACTCTAAATTTTTCTAAAACATTGCGTTTTATCAATATGTGATTTCGATTACATTGTTTTTAAAAGTGAAACATTTTCACCTGTAAAGAATTTCAAAGAAGCTGGGCTGTAAAAATGACGCACTTCTACAAAACATAATTCACGTTTAAGAATTAAAATACATGCTTTTTTATAAAATGACGTCATTTTCATCCGCTAAAGCAATCCACTTTTATAATCCAATCCTAAACTTCGTCTATAGAAAAGTGTGCATATGACGTCATTATCACGGAATAACAGACAATATTCTTGACATAGCCCATATTTTATCAGGTTTTATGAGAAAATGGCAACAAAAAGATACAGTATCTCCTATTTTTGACTATTTTCAGTTTACTTTCAATGACTTTCAATAGAAATGAAGTACTTATGTTGCCACAATAAAGAAAATGGTATTAAAAACTACAAAAAAATTAATATCTCAAAAATAAATTGAGATACAGCTTTCAAACAAATTGCATTTAAAAGAGCATTTTTTTCCTTATACGACGGTGTAAAAATTTTAAATGTGCGATGTTTAGAAGTTTAAAAATTTGCAGTAGAGAAAATTGCAAAACCAAAATTTTATTTCAAATTTTAAAGTGTTGCCATTCGCAAAATGACGTATGCGTTACGCACAGATATGTTTGTCCTTTATAATATAGATAGTAAATATGTCATTTGATGGTGGCTTGATTATCGAAGATTATAAAATATGTGTGTATATGGCACATTTTTACGCTAAAATTTAAATACTTGACTACATAGTTATAATTTTAAATCCTTTTTATATAATGTACATTTGAGTATAAAGATTTACTCCAAAATGTTCTCCTATTAGTCCAGGCAATAGGGAATTTTACCTAGCAAAATTAATGGTAGTACTGGAAATCGGCTTTCTAGTTGTTTTTTGGGTCGCTGAATCCGAATTTGTAACTTCCCACCAAAATTTCCCCCGGCAACCCCCCCAAATTTTGGTAAAATGCCCCCCCAAAAAAGGTTTTTATTAAAAAAAATTAAGAAAAGTATCTAGAAATTTAGAAAGTAGACAAAATTTGCAACAAATTAGATATATGACATTATGACTTAGGATGAAGGGGAAGGGGGGATCTGCCTCGGAACATGCGCGCGGTGCTGCGTGGACTAAGTTGCGCAATTCCACTTAACCACTCACACGTTTACATTCGCCCTCCCATCTCCTCTCCGAACTTTCCTTATAAGGTTTACTTTAAGTTTTTTGGGTCACTGAATCCGAATTTTTAACTTACCCCCAAAATTCCCCCCCCCCGAAACCCCCCTAAAAGAGTTGTTATTAACTTAAATTTCTTATTGTTTTAGGGAAAAAGCATTATGAAATTTAAAAACTAGACAAAATTTGCAACAAATAGGATATATGACATTATGAAGTAATAGGATAAACGGGGAGAGAGAGGGCTGCCTCGGAACATTCCCCGCGCGCTTTTCTCAAAAAACAAATTTTTTCAAAAAATAAATTTTTAGGTGGATTGCCTGGTGAAATTTTGGTGGGATTTCGACTCACTTTATGTTTTTTGCGTCGCTGAATCCGAATTTGTAACTTCCCACCAAAATTTCAGCCGGCAACCCCCCCAAAAAATTGATTTTTTGAAAAAAATTGTTTTTTGAGAAAAGCGCGCGGCGAATGTTCCGAGGCAGCCCCCTCTCTCCCCGTTTATCCTACGACATAATGTCATATATCCTATTTGTTGCAAATTTTGTCTAGTTTTTGAATTTCATAATGCTTTTTCCCTAAAACAATAAGAAATTTAAGTTAGTAACAACTCATTTAGGGGGGGGGGAATTTTTGGGGGTAAGTTAAAAATTCGGATTCAGTGACCCAAAAAACTTAAAGTAAACCTTATAAGGAAAGTTCGGAGGAGAGATGGGAGGGCGAATGTAAACGTGTGAGTGGTTAAGTGGAATTGCGCAACTTAGTCCACGCAGCACCGCGCGCATGTTCAGAGGCGGGATCCCCTCTTCCCCTTCATCCTAAGTCATAATGTCATATATCTAATTTGCTGCAAGTGTTGTCTACTTTCTAAATTTCTAGATACTTTTCCCCTAAAACAATAAAAAAAAAATTGATTTTTTTTAATAAAAACCTTTTTTGGGGGCTTTTTACCAAAATTTGGGGGGGGGGGGTTGCCGGGGAAAATTTTGTGGGAAGTTAAAAATTCGGATTCAGCGACCAAAAAAACATCTAGAAAGCCGATTTCCAGTACTACCATTAATTTTGCTAGGTAGAGTCCCTATACGGTCTCTATTGCCTGGACTATATACTTAAAAAAAATTATTGTGACCTTCGCCTGGCTTATTTCACGCTTCTGCCTTTGTGGCTTAAAATTGCATTGTTTGGCGACAAAGGTAATAATTAAATAGCATGTAACTCACAAATAAAGCCTTTCTCCTGTAAGACATACGATGGGAAAATTACATAAAAATGATAATTAAATTGAATAAAGAAAAAAGAAGGACTAAAATACTGTTACTTAAATTTTATTTCTTCTAGCTTTTTCAGGCACATTTTTATTAACCTGGCGAAGCGAAAAATCGCCAAATAATTTATCAATTGCTTCTTTCATACTAATTTATTTTTTTTAAGTTTTATAAACATTCCTTTCATATTTAAATTAAATATTTTCATTTTATAAATTTTATCTCGCATTAAAAAGGTTTTTGATTCTTTTTTTTAATTAAACAAATAACAGTTATTTTCTTTTAATTTGCGAGTTGTTTACATTATTTTCTAACGGATATAGCCATTTCAATTCATATATCAACTATAATTTTCAACAAAATGACCACTGGCAACCCTTTCGTCGAAAATATCAATAAAATACAATGATCTAAGCATTGTATCATGTTACTTTTATTCGCAATTTAATTTACTTGGATTCCCTTAAATATAATTAATATAATCCCTTAAGTTAATATTAGTTTTTGTTGCATTAAAATATCTCAATTTGTTGATTTTCTGTAAGCGAGTAATCCATATTGGTTTACAATGGAAGTCTATGGGAATTTGGCGAAATATTAGAGATATCGCCAAGTTGGCGTCACTTTTGGCGACTCATTTCGGTCGCCAAATTTGGCTATACACCACCAAGTGGGCGACAAACTTGGCGGCATTTGGCGACAGAACTGTGTCCCTGTACAGTAACCTCCATATAGGTATGGAAATGCATTAAATGCTGTTCAATAATTGCATAAAAAATTCGCTAAAAATTCAAAAATCGCTGCACGAATTCCGAATAAACTTTTTTGAAAAGGGAACAAAATTTACTATATTGGGTTAAAAGAAAGATACCATATTCTCTTATATGGAAAAAATCGCCTCGAAACTTAAAAAAGTGCTAAAAATCGCATAAAAATTAAATTGAAAAAAATCTAATCAAAAAATCGAAAATCGGGCTTCGAGGTGCAAAACTTCATATATAGACGTACCTTTTCCCCAAATTTTGTAGCTCTACGTGCAGCGGTCTCTTCAGAACACCGTCGACACACTCACTCACTCACTTACACACAAACTTCTTTCTTTATTATTATAGAAGATAGACGAGCGTATTTTAAGGGCTGTATCGAAATTGAAGTTCGGTACTCAGCTGTTAACCGAGAGAGCTCCCTTCTTGATAAAGGCACCTTAAGCAGCCAATTAAGCCTGTTAGATTAAAAGATAGCATAAGAAATTTCAAAATATTTAGTCACTTCTATCCTAGACGGCCGCTTAAATCATCATTTTGCCGTTTTTTAAGCATAATTTGAAAACTACTTGGAAGAAAAATGTGAAATTTTGGATTTCCATAAAGCAGGACTTAATAAATCTGAATCCATTAAAAAAATTGTAGGTTGCAATTCATAATTTTTTTTTATTTTAATTTCATAATTCATAATTCATATCAGAAAATTATAAAAATTGCAAATTCAACGTATTTAAGTTTGGGTATATTAGTATTATTGCTACACAAAAAATTAGAACATTAGGATTATAATTTCAGAAGTTGTAAATAAAAACATGAAAATGTAATTTAACATTAGAAGCACTAAATTTTGAATGTTTATAATTCAAAAACTTATCATTAAAATGACTTGAAATTTTGTGTCTAGGCATAATTTGAACCAAAGATTTGAAATATCTCGTTAAAATTGGGTATTGCCATTGAAAAAAAATAAAGTTTGGATTCGTTTTAATATGTATATGGCCTTCTAAGCAAATTTTATATACGTCATTTAAAAGTAGACTTTATTTCCAATCGTTCAGTACCAGTAAATTTCATCTGCGATAATTTGTTAAGGAATTAGTAGGGGGTGTTTACTTTTTTTTCCCACGACTGTACATTTTTTTCTCTATACGACGGTGTAAAAAGTAATATTGTGGGATGTTTAGAAGTTTAAGACTGAAATTTCATTTAAAGTTGATACAGGAATATTAATGTTTAATCCATGGCGTACGTAATGTATGACCAGCTCCGTAGAAGTTTAAAAATTTGCAGTACCGAAAAATGTAATCCATGGCGTACGTAATAAATGAAATTTCATTTAAAATTGGTCCAGGAATATTAATGTTTATTCCATGGTGTACGTAATGTATGACCAGCTCCGTAGAAGTTTAAAAATTTACAGTACCGAAAAATGTAATCCATGGCGCACATAATGTATGAAATTTCATTTAAAATTGCTCCAGGAATATTAATGTTTAATCCATGGCGTACGTAATGTATGACCAGCTCCGTAGAAGTTTAAAAATTTACAGTACCGAAAAATGTAATCCATGGCGTACGTAATTTATGATCAACTCCGTGTGATTTTTTATGTCTTAAATTTTAGTCTTTGAAAAAATTATTTTCCAAATGGTCGTTGTTATTGTTAAATTGCATTTTTTTTTCATCCTTCAAATGTGTAAATTATTGCATTAAATTATACAGAGTGTCCATAAAAGTATAAATTTTATCAACTATAAATTTTAATAGTATCAGCTGTAGCATTGTAGAGTGTTGAATCCAGGTAATGTTGCGAGCTGCCCCGCGTAAATCAAGGTTCCAAATACTTTGGACACCACTAATTTCTTATAATTTATTTCCCCATCTTTAATCACAGATAATAATCATTGTCTTTACAGAAAGCGAAAAAAAAAAAATACTTTAACACTAGAAAGGCGGCGAGCGGTCATTTTGACCGCTATCAAATGAATATATTTTGGTTTGAACCAGAAATTTCTTTTTATAAAACTAGTTTAAAAGTTAAAAAGAGAAAAAAAAACTAGTTAAATAAATAACATAATAATTTAAAATAAAAATTCAGGTATGAAATATTTTAATGAAATTTGAGTAAAATAAACCGTCTTTCCAGTGTTAAAATACTGGTGCCCAGAGCATTTGGAGTCCCGATTTACGCGGGACTGCTGGCAACACTAGTTCAAGGTCACAAATAAAGAATAACTCAGTTTCTGATAAGCACATGCGCGAGTACTGCTTTGTTATTGGCTCGATTGCAGTGCCACATACGCAAAATGGCGATTCCGGAGCGTAAAGAGTTATCGCTGGGCTGAAGATTTAAGCTTTTTTAGCCTTTGCATATTGCCATTGGAGGAGGATTTTTCAAATCGGAATTATATCTATATTTCTATAGTAAGAACATTACATTTCTACATTTCCTAATACTACATAATACTAAGAAAAATGTTTAAAATAAAAGATCTGACGGGGGTTATGAATATTGCACAAAATCCCTATAAATTCAAATTTAATTAATCCTTCTAAATCTTCCAATCCTTCTAAAATCCTTCTAAAAATTTTTCAATGATTATCTAAATATTCTAATGTAGTTTCAAAAATTCGCGAAGCATGCTTTAGAAGATAAAATTTTTATGAATTCATAATTCAGTTCATAAAGGGCACATAAGTGTACACCATGCGATTTTGTACTTTAGGGTTTTATAAAAGATCGCGTCTACTTTCCACCGCTGCCTAATGATTTCCCAGAGTTGAGACACAGAACTGAAGAGGCTATTGTTTTCATTATTCCACACTTGTTAACCGAAGTATGGCAAGAATTGGACTTCAGGTTGGATTTGTGCCGTATATGCACATATTAAAAATTTGTGTTAAAAACTTGGTTAGTTTACCTTCAGTTTGATGCATGATTTGTTGTAAATAGTCTAAATTAAACTGTTATAATATAACATTTAAACTGAGATTATTTTATGGGCACCCTGTATTACGTCATGATATTTTAATTTCTTATATTATTTTTTGCTGATTGAATGTAACTTTGCCCGTTGAACGTAATGATATTTAAAAATATTAAACTCATTATTCTCGAAACTCAGTTATTCAAACCGGGCAAACATTATTCTCGTGAGAACAATTGGGCTATTTTGCTTCATTTTTTTTATTTAAAAGAAAGCTAATCGTTTTTCCTGGATCTTATACCGCCGAGAAGTGTAATTTTTATTGATTAGATAATTTTTTGATCTAGCAAAATGTATAACTAGTCGTTGGAGGGCACCGTAATACTTACCCATCATGGATATACATAATATAAAATATGAAAATAAAACATGTGATACATGCTAAGCATTGTATCATGTTACTTTTATTCATAATTTAATTTACTTGGATTCCCTTAAATATAATTAATATAATCCCTTAAGCTAATATTACTTTTTGTTGCATTAATATATCTCAAATTGTTGATTTTCTGTAAGCAAATAAACACTATTGGTTTACAATGGAAGTCTATGGGAATTTGGCGAAATATTAGAGATACCGCCAATTTGGCGTCACTTTTGACGACTCATTTTGGTCGCCAAATTTGGCGATATATCGCCAAGTTGGCAAGAAACTTGGAGGCATTTGGCGACAGAATAGGATCCCACCTATGGTAACCCCCTTATAAGTACGGTGATGCATTAAATGCTTGACATTTACGATACGCCATTATTGGCATTTAATCTTATAGTTTGGTGATAGTTTTTTGGTCGGCGGGATAATCGAGTAGTACCAAATTGCGTAAAAGAAACATCCTTATAACTCGAAAAATCATAATCATATTAACTAACAGTTTACTGCGTCGGATTAAGCGTCTCATTTCCAATTAAAATATGTCTTTGAATTGAAATTTGAATGAAATACAGGACCATGGAAAATCGAAGAGTGTGAAAAATACGATTACAAATAACTCGGCAACTAATTTTCCGATCGACTTCATTCTTGATGCAAAATTTATGTTTTTTTATTGTCTTTTATATTCAAACCTTCAAATAAACAATTTCGAAAATTTTTGTTTACCTTTTATCGGAACGAATATTTTTGAGAGTCCGAAAAAAAAGTGCCGGATAATCGAGCTTACTGATATTCAATAGGCTTCTTCCCATTATTACTCCCTAAGTGGACACCAAATTTCAAGTCTCTATCTCAATTTCTTCGTGAGATAGAACAATTACAGACACACACCCAGACGGACACCAATTTTTTTTTTCTATAAATATGTTTATCTTATTTTAATTAATTTAATATTCTGCAAGTTTTTATTTAATTTCAAACTACTTATTTATAAGAAACTTGTTTAATTTAAGCTACTTTTCGGTAAAATCGAGAAACATAAAAATAAAGTTATTAAAAAAGAAAATTATTTTTTTAATATGCATGTATACTATATTTTCCTACTAACTTCATTAAAGTTTGTTAAAATCTTTTAATTAAAATCTTCAGAAGTTAATATAATTATTCGAGCCGAGGTATTGTTTTTGTAGTTATAAATAACTAAAACGAAGATTCATTAATGAGTTACTTAAGAAAATATTAACCATTTTAAAAAGTTTCTTATTGCAATTGAATTTCATATTAAAGTTCACATTAAATTTCATATTAAGTTTTATATTAAATTTCTCTGCACCGTAATTCTTTAATTATTGAGAAGTTGAGTTTATGGAATTAAATACGTATTTGCATGATGTCTCTTTTAGAAGTCAGTTTTTGTCAATTAGATTCTTTTAATTGGTTAATGAAGAAGTAAGATATTTTAAGAAATTCAATGTTGATATAACATTTTCAGAAATAAATATTTTAAAATTATGAAGTTATTGTGGAAGGTATAGCTGGTTTATATGATATTTTTCCATTAGATTTCTTTTCACAATTTCCTGTTATATAAAAATTATTTTAAAAAGATAATTAAATGTTGTATGTTTATGGAATTAATTGCGTATTTACTTTATGTGTCTTAGGAGTCTGATTTTTGTGATTTAGATTCTTTTAATTCGTTAACGAAGAAGTAAGATATTTTAAGAAATTCAATGATGATATAACATTTTCAGAAATACATATTTTAAAATTACGAAGTTATTGTGGAATTAGTAGCTGGCTTATGTGACATTTTTCGATTAGAATCCTTTTCACAATTTCCTGTTATTTAAAAATTATTTTTAAAAGAAAATTCTCGAAAGAAAGTTTTGCATGTTGTTTGAAAAGATATTTTTAAGGTACTTTAGTTAAAAATATTCTAAATTTTAACTATAGGGAATTTCTTCTACATGGTTCGTACGGATACCGTTATTTCTCCAGGACGATTACCAGTATATTTTTATAGAAAAAGAAATCTAGATTAAACGCGCAAAATTTTGCCTTCTTTTAAGAAGAGAATTTCTATAAGATAATACTGCGCCGAAAAATTTTCTAGTCTGCAAAATTCAAGGAGGCGTACGAACCATGTTATACGTAAAGGACAGTCAAAGACGAGTATTTTTTAATTCTATTTCGCACCACTTTTTTAAAACGAAAATCTGTTCCATATGCTTTGACAAAATGTGCAGCACAAATATGTTACAAAATGCTTTTTTTTAAATAGTTGTGTGAACAGAATATAAAGCTAGTCGCTATGACAGCCTTCTACGTAAGGTAAAACTAAGTAACAGGACCCATCAAGACCTTACAAATAAAAGTTTTTAGGGTAGTGACACTCATAAGGTAAATGTAAAGCGCGTTCTTTTTGAGGTACTTTTCTTCTTCCTATCTTTTTTCCCCTTCGTTCCCAGGAGACAAAATTATATCGCACGATGTATCAGAACTTTATAGCTGAAGCTTTGCGATTTCTGAATTTCAGAAAGTTGAAGAGGAATACTGAAAGCGATATTCAGCGTATTTGTTTCTCCGAAATTAAGTTTATTCTTTCATATATAGCTTGCAAAGCATTAAAGAATTTTTAAAAAATGGCACATTGCGTTCCCCTTTCCAGTAAGGCAAAACCATATAACGGGATCCATCAAAACCTAAGAAATAAATGTTTTTAGTATACTGACTCTCGTAATGTAATTGTGAAGTGCGTTCTTCAAAATAATCATTGATTGCTTAAGTGATAAACATAAATTTTAAAACGGCAAAATACCTTTATTTATTTACATTTCGACAGGTTTCATTGCATTAGACGGCAACAATCTCAAGAAAATAAAATGATAAAAATATTTTTGCAAAAATTTATATTGAAAAACTAGTAAACACAAAAAAATCACGCTTCACAAGCATAATGAAATTATCTGCAATATTAAAATGGATGTAGAGCAAGAAAACTACAGCTCTGGCAAGACTATATAACAGAGAACCTTTGAAAATAGATTTTAAAAATAGTAAAATAATTTATCCATCAAGATCTTATTTGCCATACATCATCAGAGAATCAATAGACATCTACTTTTCTTCTTACGCAATGGAAATATTTGCCATGATTCAGCCTCCATGGGGGTCCCTAAAATTTAGAAAGAAAGGCTAGTCAGGATAATGAAATGAAATAATAATTTAAAATAATTCACGTTCGCAAATTTCCATTTTAATATTGGAGTTAATTTCATTACGCTTGTGTTCGCGTGTTTTTTGTTTGTGTTTACTAGTTTTTCAATTTGAATTTTTGAGAAAATATTTTTATCATTTTATTTTCTTGAGAATGCTGCCGTCTGATGCAATGAAACATGTCAAAATGTAAATAAATAAGGGTATTTTGCCGTTTTAAAATTTATGTTTATCGTTTATAGCAATTAATGAGTATTTTGATGTTTTGAAGTGATTTTTATACATAGTTTATAAGTGCGTTCTTTTTAAAGTAGTTTACTTCTTCGTTTCTTTTTTATCCTTTATTTCTAGGAGACAAAAGTATGTCCATGATATATCAGAACACTATAGCTGAAGCTTTGCCAATTTCTGAATTTCAAAAGGTTGGAGAGAAATGCTGAAAGTGGTTATCAGGTTCTTTCTCCGAAATTAAGTTGAATATTTCATATATAGTTTGCGAAGCATTAATTTTTTTTTTTAAATGGAACTTTACGCCCCGCGCTCTACCGTAAGTCAAAACCATAGGACGGGATCCATGAAGATCTCACAAATAAAAGTTTTTAGTATAGTGACTCTCATAATGTAAATGTGAAATGCGTTCTTTTTAAGGTAGTTTTCTTCTTCTTTTCTTTTTTCTCTTTGATTTCATAGAGACAAAATTATATATCAGGTCTACCAGAACCTTCTAGTTGAAACTTTGTCAATTTGTGAATTTCAGAACGTTGAAGCTGAATACTTAAAGTGACTTTCGGGTGTATTTCTTTCTCCGAAATTAAGTCTATTCTTCCATATATAGCTTGCGAAGCATTAAAGAATTTTCTTTTAATGGCACCTTGCGTCCTCCTTTCCCGTAAGGCAAAACCACATAACGGGATGCATCAAGACCTCACAAATAAAAGTTTTTAGTACAGTGACCCTCATAATGTAAATGTGAAGTGCGCTTTTTTTAAGGTAGTTTTCCTAATCTTTTCTTTTTTTCTCCTTGATTTCTGTGAGACAAAATTATGTATCAGATCAATCAGAACCTTATAGATGAAGCTTTGCCGTTTTGGGAATTTCAGAACGTTGGAGCGAACTACTGAAAGTGACTTTCAAGTGTATTTCTTTCTTCGAAATTTAGTTGAATCTTTCATATATAGCTTGCAAAGTATTAAAGAATTTTTTTTTTTTTTAATGGCACCTTGCGTTAAAGGTCTGCACGGGCCCAGCATGTCGGCCAGGCCGGAACGGCAGAATTAGAAATATTTTTTCATCGGGCCGGGCCAAAAAAAAAAAAAATTAAACGGACCTGTCGGCCCTATATAAAAATTTAATCGAAGCCAACAAAATATGAGCCATTTTCAATGAATGTGACTTTCGCGAGATTAAGTGTAAATGTGCGTCACGAGCCGATGCTGGTTTGGCAACATCAATACAGAAATGCAACATGACCAGCTAGAGATCAGTATCGGACAGTTACATGGTGTCGGAGTCCGTGTTTAATCTTTTCAGCAGACTAATGCCGGGCCGAGATCAGGCTTACATTTTTTTTCTACACAGTCAAGCAAGGCCGGAACTGGAATTTATTATTTTCAGGATGTGTAGGGAATCAATATGTTTTGTAAAAATATTAATAGCCATAATGATCTTCTGTTAACGGAATCTCTGGAAATATACCTTAAGGTGGATCTCAAATTCGCTGGTCAACAATGAGAAATTTTCTGACACATTTTCTGCCTAATTTTTAACTGTAGAGGCATAAAATTGACAGGACCGACTATTGAAAGAGTTTGGAATCGAATAGCATTTTCCAATTTTTATAAATAAATAACTTATAGATATAATATATTCTTGTCACGTGAATGCAGTTTTTTCGCTTTTCCCGTGATATCGCTACTGAAATTTCGATTCAAAACTTTAACTTTGACAGCATTTTCTTAAAGATATATTACCTTTTTCAAAAAATGGATAAAGTTATTCGATTACATAGTTTCTGAATAAGAACATCTGTTATGCTTACGCGTTTTCGAAAAGAAATGAAATCAGAAATGTATAAGGAAGTATCTACTTTGGATTTCAGAAAACCCTTATTAAATAGTAGAAAAGTATTTTTGCATACTGCTTTTTATTATACATTTTCAAAAATTATCATGTTTTTAACCATTCTTTTTTTCTTTTCTTCTAAACTACATTAATTTTTAATGAATCCTTTTTTGAATATTGAAGCATCTAAGACTTTAAGTAATCATTAATGTTGCTATTGTGTATTCTCTGTCTTGCGTATAGTAATTAAAAAATATACTGTAAAAATTATTCCATAAATATGTATGCAGTATTCTTTAAAAGAATCTTAACTGTATGTTTAGAAAAATCTGAATTTTTTCTAGAAATTGTGTCGGGCTGGATCGACCCCATTAATTTGATTTTTTTACGAGCCGGGCCGGGACAAGATCGCTTTTGTTCGGGCAGGGCCCGGCACGCGCAGACCTTTATCTTGAGCCCTCCTTCCCTGTAAGGCAAAACCACATAATGGCATGCATCAAGACCTCACAATTAAAGGTTTCAGTATAGTGACTCTCATAATGTAGATGTGAAGTGCGTTCTTTTTAAGGTAGTTTTCTTTTTCTCCTTGATTTCATGGAGACAAAATTATATTTCATGATCTATCAGAACCTTATAATTGAAGCTTTCCCAATAAGTGAGTTTCAGAAAGTCGGAACGGAATGCTGAAAGACACTTACAGGTGTATTTCTTGCTCCGATATTATGTGGAATCTGTCACATATAGCTTCCGAAGCATTAAAGCCTAAAGAGAAAAAGGCAGCTTCAAATGCATTTTTTCATTTTTTTTTACTTTCTTCTATCTTCAATAGACGAAAGTATTGTAATCGAAATTTTTTTTCGACTTCCGGTTTTCGACGGATTTACACGTTTTAGGGATCAGAGATCCCAAAAAACATGTTTATAGAAAATGTCTGTCTGTCGTCATTGTACCATCGAAAATTGCATGAAGTTATGCATAGAATTGAACCATTTTTTTAAGTTTTTGACTATGGCAAGCAAGTCCTCCATTAATTTGGAAAACATCCGCCGGCAGGGGGCGCTGTAATAGCGATTTTTGTGCGATTTCTTGTGGAATTTTGAATATTGTACCATCGAAAAGTGTATGAAGTTATGCGTAGAATTGAATAAAATTTTTTGTGTATGTTTTTGACCATGGCAAGAAGGTCCTCCCTGAACTTTGAAAAATTCCGCCGGAAGGCGACGCTGTGATAGCGATTTTTCTGCTCTTTTTGTGTATTTTGAATATTGTACCATCGAAAAGTGTATGAAGTTACGCATAGAATTGAACCAAATTTTTTGTGTATGTTTTTGGCCATGGCAAGAAGGTCCTCCCTAAATTTGGTGAAATTCCGCCGAAGGGGGCGCTGTAATAGCAATTTTTGGGTCATTTTCAATATTGTACCATCGAAAAGTGTATGAAGTTATGCGCAGAATAGAATCAAATTTTTTGTGTATGCTTTTGACCATGGCAAAAAGGTTCTACTTGAATATTGAAAATTACACCGGAAGGGAACTGTGTAATAACGATTTTTGTGCAATTTTCAATATTGTACCATCGAAAAGTGTATGAAGTTATGCATAATTCTAATAAAAAAACTAATAAAACTAATAAAAGGAATTATTGGAATTTGTAACAACATTTTGAAATATTAAGATACATAAGATAGAAGAAAGTTTTGGGGATTGGCACATCCAACTAGTTTAATTTCACTTTAATTACTATTCAAGGGCACACTATACGCATAATGGCAAAAAGTAATCACACAATAAAATACAAGTTTTTTGGAGAAAGATAAGTAATTTTCTTGAATATTTTAAGCGTTATGAAGAGCTTTTCTAAATACTCCAAGCGCATTTCATATCAATTAAAATTCCAAATATTTTTTTCAGCTGTTTGTCATTCAGTACATATGTCATAAAACTGTGCATCGTTTCTGTATAACTGTGCATTGTTTTTGTAACTAAATATAATTGGAAAGTTTAAAGATAGTTAATTGCAGAAATAGGATGCAAAAATACTAAACATTTCATAAAATTTAGAAAATATTTTTTATTCTTAAGTTTATATTCTATTATGTAAAATTCGATGCGCAGTTTTATTTGTCTATCTAAAGCCAACTTGCATAAAAAGTACTGGGGATTTTATTTTATATGGAATGCGCATGTGGCGTTTTGAAAAGTTCTTTATAACGCTTAAAATATTCAAGAAAATTCCTTATTTTTTTCTCCCTCTCCCAAATTTTAGGTAGATTTCATAAGAATTACTGCCTATTGCAGTAGTTACCATGGTGCGACTTTTCAAAAATTCCTTCATAACATTTCATTATATGACCCCAGGAACCCAAAACCAACACCACGTAAAATTTGCATATATATATGTATGTATGTACTAAATTTTGTCCACACGATAAAAGTCACAACTATGCACGAATCGTCTTCAAACTCGCCAAAATCTTTGAGATGGCTAATATTTCTCTGGGATTGCAAATGGGCAAAATCTGCCTAAGAGGATGCAAATGGGGAGGGTTAAAAATTTTTAATACCGCCTTAACATGATTCTGATAAAACCAGCTCTTACAGAAAAATGATGGGAAAAAATAAACATGTTTCGTCATAGCAGTTGCCAATAATTAAAAAAAAACACAATAAAATTCTTACCGCAAAAATTACTTTTCTCTTGCAAGATTTCCACGTGAAAAATTAAAATGAAATGAATTTTGATGAATTAAAAAATTTGAATGTTACGTCATAACTTTTCTATAACAAGATTTCCACGTGAAAAAGGCAAATGAAATAAATAGTTTGGCGAATAATAATAATAATAAATTTGAATATTATGTGATATTGCAAATATAATGGACGCCAGAAGGAGAATATGTAACGTTATGTGAGTTTGAAAAAACGTATTGAAACATGAGAAAAACCGGACTATGGAAATATTGGTATATTTTAACATTTTGAGCTTCTCTAAATTTGCTTTCGCCATTTTTTAAATCTATTCCATGTATATACATGTGTGTATAAATGCATATTAGAATTTTCATAAAAGGTTTATGTCCCTGGAGCTCATTCTTAGTGAAGAAATTAGATTTATCTCTCATCCTGATTTAGCTTTTGTTGATAAAATTAGTACTTAACTTCGAAATCTACCACCGCCTATAGGCCGAGCCGGTTGGGAATTTTTATTTCTTGTATCATAAATATATGCTATAATGCATGTAGTGTGCCCTTAAATAGTATTTAAAGTGAAACAAAATGAGTTTGAATGTCTCTTGTCCCCTAAGCTATTCTCCCATTTTACGAATGTAGAAAGAATCGTAACTAGAAAACAGGAATTCTGCTTTTTCAGAATTTAGTGTCGCCCCCGATGAAAAAAAAAATGTATATATAAATAGTATAAAACATATTTCAATTTTAAGACTTAAAGCACACGCTTTTATTTTATGTAAAATGGCACGTCATTCGCATCTGCTTAAGAATTCCACATTTACGATCCACTCTTAAACTTCTACAGTGAAATATGCATAGGACGTCACTATCGCGAAATTAATTCACTAATGCAGCAAAAAGATGCCGTCATTAAAGAAAGTAGATACTTAAAATTAAATATAGTTTACAACATACCAGCTCCATGTTTTAACAGATCCATGTTTTAATAACAGCTCTATGTTTTAACAGAAATCATTCGATCATATTTTTTTTCAAAATAGCACGTATTTTAATTACATTTTCTTTCGGTTGTTATGAAAAAATGGCAACAAAAAGATATAATTAATATTTTACAACTATTTTTCCTTTACTTTCTATAGACATGAAGTACTTCTGTTACCAATATTAAGCAAATGGCTCCAAAAACTACAAAAAAAAAATTATATTTCAAAAATAAATGGAGACGCAGTTTTCAAATAAACTGCATTTAAAAGTACTTTTTTTTTCAATACGATGGTATAAACATTTAAAATGTGCGATTCTTAGAAGTTTAAAAATTGCTATAGAGTATTTAATCGTACTGCTTTGTTTTACGGCTGGCTTTTGTAAGGTAACGTTATATTTTGGAGGCGACACAAAATAACCTGGGAGAAAGAAATAGCATACCGTACCAGGGGTAATAAAATACCCGCTGGCGACTCCAAATTACTTTGGTAGCTAAATCTGCATGTTTGTGAGGAATATCCCAATTCAACTCAATACTAATTGGTTATTTCTACGAACCCTTAATGTGAAGTTAGAAAATATATTAAAAGAAAAACAGAAATTTAATTCGATTAACTTTCACTTTTTCTGGATACAAAGCAATTGAATAAAATTGTACAAAATTTTGTGAAAACATAATATGGAATTAAAAAGCTTTTTTCTTAGAGCTGTACAAGACTTCTTGAACAACTTTTGAAAAAAAAAGAAAGAAAAAGAAAGAAAAAGAAAGAAAGAAAGATTAAAAACAGCTGAATTATTCTTAATCGTGTAGTTCATAGATTTGCGTAGAAAACACATCAATCAAAAACATTCTGTTTATATCAAAATATAGAAAAGTCATTTCATTTCTTTTGTTAGGCTAAAAAGTAATTTGAGTTTTTCTTTTCAAATGTAAAATAAAGGTTTTTTAAGCTGTTAAAGAATGATTTTAAGCAAAAATCAGACAAGCCGACCGGGGACGTTAAAAATTTATTTTTTTTATTTTCATCACACAGATACGAAATTTTATAATAATATACATTTCACCATAAGTACGTAGAAACCTTTAAAGAAATTTCCAATATTATTATAATTTTAAGATTTTTTTTAAATAAAAATTTTAAAGCAAAATGTTAAAATGCTGCATGCGTCATAAATGTTTAGATATTTCCTCGATTTTGCATTTTAATCACTTAATACTCTTTTACGAACAAATCTGTGCATCAATGAATAATTAATTCCCTTGAATATTTAATTTTTTAGAGATTTTTATCTGAATTCGATATAGATTTTCATCAAAATGTTGCCTTTTAATAAATTAAAAATCAAATTGAACTATCTTAAATAAGTCGAATTTTTAAATGCATACACAGTTTCTTTATACACTGTAAAAAAAAATGGTAACGTTCCATGTAAAATCCAGGAACGTTTCGCCTTTTCTCAGGTTTTCAGAATAATTTAGCTCATTCCTGTGAAATTCTGGTTTTCTTATCTGAAACGTTCCTGAACCAAAAGTTGGAAACAGCAAAACGCTGCGGCCGCCATTTATTATTTTTTTTTCCTATAATCCGTTGCTCGCGCGCGAGTGTCGAAAACGAATTCCTTAAATGAATGTAAAAAAAATCAATATGGAATGCAAATAAATCAATAGACGACATAATCCTTTACGTCTCTATTGTCAAGATAATTCAGATGAAAATACAATACCTCTGTGACACCACTAAGAGATTATCTCTCGTACTTGTCTGTGAAATCTTTAACGAGCAGACTGTGTAAAAAAAAAAAATACACCTATTATTTGGATCTGCATTAACCAGGGGACAATCAAATATGATTCTCACCTATTTTGATTAATTTAAAGTATGTTTTAGAGTTCTCATCTCTAATTATTCTTGTGAAAGGATTTCTTCAAATGGGCCTTAGATTTTCAGAAATTAGATGCCGAGTTTTAGCATACGTTTCAAATACCCATTAGTTTGCAGCTCTCAACGTGTCTTTTGTGGTGTGGACGCAGAAAGCTTGCACGCCACCCGTACGGCCCGGGTTCGATGCTACCTCTTGACTTTTTTTTTTCTTTTTTAATTAATTTTATATTTTAACACTTTATTACAATTTTATTTAAATTTGACATATATTTGACACTTTGAATTGCTGCAAATTTGAATATTTTTTTTTTCGGAAAAAATATACAATTATGTTTAGGTTTTTTTTTTCATGAAAATTTATATATATTTTATCTAACTTGTAATTTAACATAATCACTGACGAAAATCCAAAATATTTTATGTCTATATTTTTTTTCTAATTTACATTTATATATTTTTATATTTTAAGCAAAGTTCAGAAACAATATATCACATATATATTTACTTTATTGAATTTTAACTGAAAATTTATTTTTTCGTCTAAATTATAAATAATAATTTTGATGTCAATTTCAAAACATTTTTTCATTCTAACAAATAATGATAATAAAGCGAAAATTGTCAACTGGAAATGTAAAAATCGTCTGCGGATCCCGCATGCGGTGAAATGTCAGTAATGTCATAATGAAGGGAACGAACATCCAGAGTGAATTATGTCAGCAGGTATCGGTCCGGATAGCCTAACAGGTAAGGCATTGGCACGGCACGCCAAGTATCCAGGTTCGATCCCTGGTCTGGACATTTTTCGCTCTTGTGCTACTCCAGCCTTGAATATGTCAGTAATGTTTTGCTGTCAACAGAAATATTCCTGGTATTTCGCAGGAAACTTACTGTCATTTCTGTAGAAAGTTTTTAACATATACAGTAAAGTACCAGTCATTTTCAAGAAATGTTTCTTGGAAATAATGGGCAACTCAGCTGCCCATTTTTTCCCAGGAACGTTGCGGAATTTTTTTTACAGTGTAAGCAATATCAGGATTCTTCCTTATGAATTTCATGAATTTTGATAAAAAATTATGGCGCATGGAACATTTCAAAAATCTAAAAATGTTGAAAAATCAGTTTTGAGAGCATCAGATTTAAAATACAGGGTTATTACAAGTGAATCATTGAGTTTTGATACTTTACTATGTGCAAACTGGGAAACGTATATGTTTCCATGAAAACTCAAACGAGAGGGCGTTAGCTACAGTTTCGCGCTGCGTATGTGGCATGTGCATGTGGTTGCCATGGTTGCTGCGTGAACGTCATATTCAAATTGGCGACTGGACAGCAGAAAATTTCCACACAGTTGACTGTGGAATGGAAAGTTCGCGGCTAGCGCGATTTGTTGATTTCTTGGGAATACGGTTGAAACTCTCTCTAACTCGGTTCATTGTTTCTTCAGTAACGCTTGGTCGGCCGGAACTTTTGCCTATACATAAACAACCGGTTTCTTTGAACTGTCGATACCACCGCAGAATGCCCTCTTGGATTGGAATAATATAATGCACAAAAATAATTTTCAATTTTTGGGTCGATTTCTACTCAAAAAAAGGTCTTTGGACACCTTAGCAACAATGAAAAATAATGTGCCAGGCATTGATTATGACCCATTTTATAACAGTAACAGAATATTGTTAAGACAATTTATTTTTTTCATAAAAGGCAATCCATAACAGTCCGTTTTTTAACCGAATTATTTTATACATACATGAAAATGAAAGATAAATGCTAATTATGCATTTTCTATAAAAACATGTTGTTGTACACCTGAGTCATTCTTTTCATTTGTTTGTGTTTGAAGTATCCTAACATCACAAGAAAGTGTGGCAAACGAGTTGTCTCCTTAGATCATAATGTATTTGAACATTTGCTGCGTGCCTGTAAACGAAATATAAATGCTACTTACTGTACACTCCTGATGAATTATGTTTTCGTCCACCTCAGTGATTCACATAAATTTAGTAATGTTTAAAATATTGCAATCCCCCCAAAATGCATCGGATTCAGTATTTTCCCACCGTAGACAACAAGTAACAGAATTCGTTTTTTTTTTTTTTTCCATTAATCGATCTATAAACGCTACATACTCTGCACACTCCTATGAATCATGTTTTTGCCCATTATAGTGATTTATGTAAATTTTATTACGTTTAAAATATTGCAATACCTCCAATATACATCGGATTCAATATATTTCTCCCGTAGATCACAATGTAACAGAATATATTTTTTTTTTCATTAATCGATCTATAAACGCTACATACTCTGCAAATTCCTATGAATCATGTTTTTGCCCATTATAGTGATTTATGTAAATTTTATTACGTTTAAAATATTGCAATACCTCCAATATACATCGGATTCAATATATTTCTCCCGTAGATCACAATGTAACAGAATATATATTTTTTTTTCATTAATCGATCTATAAACGCTACATACTCTGCAAATTCCTATGAATCATGTTTTTGCCCATTATAGTGATTTATGTAAATTTTATTACGTTTAAAATATTGCAATACCTCCAATATACATCGGATTCAATATATTTCTCCCGTAGATCACAATGTAACAGAATATATTTTTTTTTTTCATTAATCGATCTATAAACGCTACATACTCTGCAAATTCCTATGAATCATGTTTTTGCCCATTATAGTGATTTATGTAAATTTTATTACGTTTAAAATATTGCAATACCTCCAATATACATCGGATTCAATATTTTTCTCCCGTAGACCACAATGTAACAGAATTCGTTTTTTTTTTTTTTTTTTTTTTTTTTTTTTTTTTTTTTTATTAATCGATCTATAAACGCTACATACTCTGCAAATTCCTATGAATCATGTTTTTGCCCATTATAGTGATTTATGTAAATTTTATTACGTTTAAAATATTGCAATACCTCCAATATACATCGGATTCAATGTTTTTCTCCCGTAGACCACAATGTAACAGATTTCGTTTTTTTTTTTTTTGTCTCAACAATCGATCTATAAACTCTACACACTCTACATTCCACACGAATCACATTTTTCCATATTTAAGTGATTTGTGTAAATTTCGTTACGTTTAAAATATTGCAATACCACCAAAATGCATCGGATTCAATATTTCTCCCCCGTAGACCGCAATGTAAAAGAATTCGTTTTTTTTTCTCTTTTTTTTTGCCTCACTAATCGATCTATAAACGCTACACACTCTACACTCCTGATGAATCATGTTTTGTCCACTTCAGTGATTCATATAAATTTCGTTTTGTTTAAAATATTGCAATACCATCAAAATGCATTGGATTCCTTATTTTTCTTTGTAAACCACGATGTAACATAATTCTTTTTTTTTCTCACTAATCGATCTATAAACGATACACACTCAACACTCCTGATGAATCATGTTTTTGCCCATTTCAGTGATTTATGTAAATTTTATTACGTTTAAAATATTGCAATGCCACCAAAATGCATCGGATTCAATATTTCCCCCCCCCCCCCCCGTAGACCGCAATGTAAAAGAATTCGTTTTTTTTTTTTTTTTTTTTTTTTTTTTTTCCCTCACTAATCGATCTATAAACGCTACACACTCTACACTCCTGATGAATTATGTTTTTGTCCACTTCAGTGACTCACATAAATTTCGTTTTGTTTAAAATATTGCAAAACCACCAAAATGCATTGGATTCCTTATTTTTCTTTGTAAACCACGATGTAGCATAATTTTTTTTTTTTTTTTTTTCCTCATTAATCGATCTATAAACGCTACACACTCTACACTCCTGATGAATCATGTTTTTGTCCACTTCAGTGATTCATATAAATTTCGTTTTGTTTAAAATATTGCAATACCACAAAATGCATTGGATTCCTTATTTTTCTTTGTAAACCACGATGTAACATAATTCTTTTTTTTTTCTCACTAATCGATCTATAAACGATATACACTCAACACTCCTGTTGAATCATGTTTTTGCCCATTTCAGTGATTTATGTAAATTTTAATATGTTTAAAATATTGCAATACCACCAAAATGCATCGGATTCCATATTTTTTTCCCGTAGACCACAATATAAAAGAATTCGTTTTTTCTTTTCTTTTTTTTTGTCTCACTAATCGATCTATAAACGCTACACACTCTACACTTCAGATGAATCATGTTTTTGCTCACTTCAGTGATTCATATAAATTTCGTTATGTTTAAAATATTGCAATACCACCAAAATGCATTGGATTCAATATTTTTCTTTGTAAACCACAATGTAACATAATTCTTTTTTTTTTGTCTCACAAATCAATCTATAAACGATACGCACTCAACACTCCTGATGAATCATGATTTTACCCATTTCAGTGATTTATGTAAATTTTCTTACGTTTAAAATATTGCAATATCACCAAAATGCATCGGATTCAATATTTTTCTCCCGTAGACCACAATATAAAAGAATTCATTTTTTTTTTTTTTTTTTTTTTTTTTTTTGTCTCACTAATCGATCTGTAAACGCTACACACTCTACACTCCTGATGAATCATGTTTCTCCATATTTAAGTGATTTATGTACATTTCGTTACGTTTAAAATATTGCAATACCACCAAAATGCATCGGATTCAATATTTTTCCCCCGCAGACCGCAATGTAATAGAATTCGTTTTCTTTCCTTTCTTTTTTTTTTTTTTTGTCTCACTAATTGATCTATAAACGCTACACACTCTACACACCTGATGAACCATGTTTTTGCTCACTTCAGTGATTCATATAAATTTCGTTATGTTTAAAATACTGCAATACCACCAAAATGCATTGGATTCCTTATTTTTCTTTGTAAACCACGATGTAACACAATTCTTTTTTTGCCTCACTAATCGATCTATAAACGCTACACACTCTACACTCCTGATGAATCATGTTTTTGTCCACTTCAGTGATTCATATAAATTTCGTTTTGTTTACAATATTGCAATACCACCAAAATGCATTGGATTCCTTATTTTTCTTTGTAAACCACGATGTAACATAATTATTTTTTTTTCTCACTAATCGATCTATAAACGATACACACTCAACACTCCTGATGAATCATGTTTTTGTCCATTTCAGTGATTTATGTAAATTTTATTACATGTAAATTATTGCAATACCACCCAAATGCATCGGATTCAATATTTTGATCCCGTAGACCACAATGTAACAGAATTCGTTTTCTATTTTTTTTCTTGTCTCACTAAGCGATCTATAAACGTAACATATTCTACATTCCTGATGAATTATGTTTTTGTCCACTTCAGTGATTCATATAAATTTCTTTTTCTTTAAAATATTACAATACCACCAAAATGCATTGGATTCCTTATTTTTCTTTGTAAACCACGATGTAACACAATTCTTTTTTGCCTCACTAATCGATCTATAAACGCTGCACACTCTACACTCCTGATGAATCATGTTTTTGTCCACTTCAGTGATTCATATAAATTTCGTTTTGTTTAAAACATTTCAATACCACCAAAATGCATTGGATTCCTCAGTTTTCTTTGTAAACCACGATGTAACACAATTCTTTTTTTGCCTCACTAATCGATCTATAAACGCTACACACTGTACACTCCTGATGAATCATGTTTTTGTCCACTTCAGTGATTCATATAAATTTCGTTTTGTTTAAAATATTGCAATACCACCAAAATGCATTGGATTCCTTATTTTTCTTTGTAAACCACGATGTAACACAATTCTTTTTTTGCCTCACTAATCGATCTATAAACGCTGCACACTCTACACTCCTGATGAATCATGTTTTTGTCCACTTCAGTCATTCATATAAATTTCGTTTTGTTTAAAATATTGCAATACCACCAAAATGCATTGAATTCCTTATTTTTCTTTGTAAACCACGATGTAACATAATTCTTTTTTTTTTTTCACTAATCGATCTATAAACGATACACTCAACACTCCTGATGAATCATGTTTTTGCCCATTTCAGTGATTTATGTAAATTTTATTACGTTTAAATCATTGCAATACCACCAAAATGCATCGGATTCAATATTTTCCCCCCGTAGACCGCAATGTAAAAGAATTCGTTTTTTTTTTTTTTTGCCTCACTAATCGATCTATAAACGCTGCAGACTCTACACTCCTGATGAATTATGTTTTTGTCCACTTCAGTGATTCATATAAATTTCTTTTTGTTTAAAATATTACAATACCACCAAAATGCATTGGATTCCTTATTTTTCTTTGTAAACCACGATGTAACATAATTCATTTTTTTTTTTTTTTTGCCTCACTAATCGATCTATAAACGCTACACACACTACACTCCTGATGAATCATGTTTTTGTCCACTTCAGTGATTCATATAAATTTCGTTTTGTTTAAAATATTTCAATACCACCAAAATGCACTGGATTCCTTATTTTTCTTTGTAAACCACGATGTAACATAATTTTTTTTTTGCCTCACTAATCGATCTATAAACGCTATACACTCTACACTCCTGATGAATCATGTTTTTGTCCACTTCAGTGATTCATATAAATTTCGTTTTGTTTAAAATATTGCAATACCACAAAATGCATTGGATTCCTTATTTTTCTTTGTAAACCATGATGTAACATAATTCTTTTTTTTTCTCACTAATCGATCTATAAACGGTACACACTCAACACTCCTGATGAATCATGTTTTTGCCCATTTCAGTGATTTATGTAAATTTTATTACGTTTAAAATATTGCAATACCACCAAAATGCATCGGATTCCATATTTTTCTCCCGTAGACCACAATATAAAAGAATTCGTTTTTTCTTTTCTTTTTTTTTTTTTTTTTTTGTCTCACTAATCGATCTATAAACGCTACAAACTCTACATTTCAGATGAATCATGTTTTTGCTCACTTCAGTGATTCATATAAATTTCGTTATGTTTAAAATATTGCAATACCACCAAAATGCATTGGATCCAATATTTTTCTTTGTAAACCACAATGTAACATAATTCTTTTTTTTTTGTCTGACTAATCGATCTATAAACGATACGCACTCAACACTCCTGATGAATCATGTTTTTGCCCATTTCAGTGATTTATGTAAATTTTCTTACGTTTAAAATATTGCAATACCACCAAAATGCGTCGGATTCAATATTTTCTCCCGTAGACCACAATATAAAAGAATTCGTTTTTTCTTCTTTTGTCTCACTAATCGATCTATAAACGCTACACACTCTACACTTCAGATGAATCATGTTTTTCCATATTTAAGTGATTTATGTACATTTCGTTACGTTTAAAATATTGCAATACCACCAAAATGCATCGGATTCAATATTTTTCTCCCGTAGACCACAATATAAAAGAATTCGTTTTTTCTTTTTTTTTTTTGTCTCACTAATCGATCTATAAACGCTACGCACTCTACACTCCTGATGAATCATGCTTTTCCATATTTAAGTGATTTATATACATTTCGTTACGTTTAAAATATTGCAATACCACCAAAATGCATCGGATTCAATATTTTTTCCCCGTAGACTGCAATTTAATAGAATTCGTTTTCTTTTCTTTTCTTTTCTTTTTTTTTGTCTCTCTAATTGATCTATAAACGCTACACACTCTACACTCCTGATGAATCATGTTTTTGCTCACTTCAGTGATTCATATAAATTTCGTTATGTTTAAAATATTGCAATACCACCAAAATGCATTGGATTCAATATTTTTCTTTGTAAACCACAATGTAACATAATTCATTTTTTTTTTTTTGTCTCACTAATCGATCTATAAACGATACGCACTCAACACTCCTGATGAATCATGTTTTTGTCTATTTCAGTGATTTATGTAAATTTTATTACATGTAAAATATTGCAATACCACCCAAATGCATCGGATTCAATATTTTGATCCCTTAGACCACAATGTAACAGAATTCGTTTTCTATTTTTTTTTCTTGTCTCACTAAGCGATCTATAAACGTTACACATTCTACATTCCTGATGAATCATGTTTTTGCCCACTTCAGTGATTCGTATAAATTTCGTAATATTTAAAATATTCAAATACCACCAGAATGTATCGTATTCAATATTTTTCCCGTGTAGACTACAATGTAACATAATTCTTTTTTTTTTTTTTGTCTCACTAAACGATCTATAAACGTTAGACAGGCTACACTCCCCTGATGAATCATGTTTTTGCCCACTTCAGTGATTCATATAAATTTCGTTATGTTTAAAATATTGCAATACCACTAAAATGCATCGGATTCAATATTGTATATAGGGACCACAATGTAACTGATTTCTTTTTTTTTCCTGTCTCATTATCCGATCTTTAATTGCTACACACTTCAGTTTCCATACCAAACATTCTATAATGAACACCAATATCATATAAAATTTATTTGGCATTCCCAGTGTATTACGATACATAAAGCATTTTCAGAGCACTTTTAACTATATTGGAGAGAGTTAAAAGTCAAGTGACACGACGTAAAGAAATGATCGTGAGAGGATAAAACATTTTCTTGAGGTTTTAAAATATCATTTTGATTTATAGCGAGAGAATGAAAAAACATAAAAGTAAACCATTTATACGCTCATTATTTATAATATGTTGTGAATCAATGAATTTTTTAATCCATTAAATAATTATTTTTTTTCAGATTTAAGCATTCCAGATTAGTTGAAAGAAATTTCTTTAGTCAAAACATAATAAATATCAGACAAAATATTTGAAGATCATTGATTTTAACATATTCTTTAGAAGATTTTTTCATTATTATTTATTATATAATTTATTATATAATAAATATATTTATATTATTTATTATTTATATTATTTATTAAGATTGAATTTAGTGGGTGGCGTCGCACAGTGTAAGATTTTGCAAATCTAGCTGGAAAAAAGTCCAACTATCGACTTGCAGCAATTTCAATTTTAGACATTTCAAATAATAACTATCACATTGCAGAATAAAAATACGGAGTGATAACAGCCTAACTTCACGACAACACCATCAAAAATTGAGTCGATAACCATGTTTTCTTTTCACCTTTTTAGAATGGCGATTGCTGTAGATGCAATTACCATTGATATTTATGGTTAAAAACATAATTATTTTCGAAATATTTTCTGTGATTCTTTGGAATATTTAAAACAATGTGGATACTTTGCATTTTACAGCTACAATAGTTATTTAGAAGTGCTATTTAAAAAAAAAACTAAACTAAATATAAAAACATTTGAAAATTAAATAGCATATGATAATTTTTAAGAAGATGCCAAAAATTTTGTACACACTGGTACATTGTAATAATTTTTTTGTAATTATGTAGGCATATAGATATAAAATAAATCAATTCCAGCTGCAACTATTTGCAACTCTTCAATGTAAGCATTTTTTTTTTCACGCACGGGAATGTTAATTTCGAAAAGAGAATTGTATGGGATTGCAAACTGATGTTACTGGGCATGAATAATTCCCTGTAAATTCTAAAAATATCCCGATAGACTATGTATTACACATACACTGGTTATCAAAAATTAAGGAAAAGTCACAAAATGCTAATTTTTAAATACGCGAATACTCAAAAGGAAGTAATATAATTTGAATAATTACTATCTCAGCAGAAGAGATAGTCCACATAACATCTCATTCAGGTCACACATGGTCACAAGAGTCATAGTCACTACGGCGAAACAAAAAATAGGAAATTCCATACGTCTCTTTTATGAGTCTCAAATGGCTACTATATATGACTCTACTGACAGGTCACTGTGACTGCTGCTTTGTGACGAGTCACCAGGTGACTTTACAATGTCATTTCATTGAGACTCTCGTGTGACTCTCATCTGGAGACTCAATTTCAAAGTCATTGTGCACGTTGCATTATGATAAATCAACAAATATGTCACATTAAAGTCACATGGTGACTTTCTGTCACATGACTTTGTCAAATGGTGACAGAGACCCTATTGTGAAGTCACCACTGTGAAAAGTGGTAAAAAGTCACCATGTGACTTTAATTTAAAATTATTTGGTGATTTATCATAATGCAACGTTCACAATGACTTTGAAATTGAGTCTCCAGATGAGAGTCACACGAGAGTCTCAATGAAATGACATTGTAAAGTCACTTGGTGACTCGCCACAAAGCAGCAGTCACAGTGACCTGTCAGTGGAGTCACATATAGTAGTCATTTGAGACTCATAAAAGAGATGTATGGAATTTCCTATTTTTTGCTTCGCCGTAGTGACTGTGACTCTTGTGACCATGTGTGACTTGAATGAGATGTTATATGGACTAGCTGTTCTGATGGAATAGTAATTATTCGAATTATATTACTTCCTTTTGAGTATTCCCGTATTTAAAAATTGGCATTTTGTGACTTTTCCTTAATTTTTGATAACCAGTGTATATAATCTTCAGCATTGCTCATCTGCTGTATTAGACCAGATTAAGCGGCTAATCCATTCATTTATAATTGACAGATGAAGAAACTACTATCGCTTAGAGAAGGTATTTTGGAGTAAAATAAAAGATGGTTAGATTCGAATATTACCGATAAATATACTTACAGGTCAGAAGTAATAATGATTACCTGAAAAACATTGGACGATCAATAATTTTTTTTGTTTAAGTTTACCGAGATCAAAAGAAAAAATGTGAATTCGCTATTCATGGAACACGTATTGGCACGTGCCACGTATTTAAAACTGAGACATTGTAGACGAATGAATGCTGCGTTAAAGGAAATATTTGAAAGTCCTGAAAAAGCAAAGATATTTCAAAAAAGCGTTCAAAAAGCCGGATGTTCGTCATATAAAAAGAGCTGTGAAGAAGAAAATCAAAATTTTATAATGGCTAAATCCATACCTGTCCTCTACTTCTTACTGTAGACCCATAAAGTTTAAATTCATCGTGGAAACTGACCAGTCAACAACAAAAGAATATGAAATTGCCAGAAATTAAATCTTTACAGCTTTACTTGCACAAATTATAGTATAATTCAATGTTAAGATACACTGGTTATCAAAAATTAAGGAAAAGTCACAAAATGCTAATTTTTAAATACGCGAATTCTCAAAAGTAAGTAATATAATTTGAATAATTACTATCTCTGCAGAACAGCCAGTCCATATAACATCTCATTCAGGTCACACATGGTCACAAGAGTCACAGTCACTACGGCGAGACAAAAAATAGGAAATTCCATACGTCTCTTTTATGAGTCTCAAATGACTACTATATGTGACTCCACTGACAGGTCACTGTGACTGCTGCTTTGTGACGAGTCACCGGGTGACTTTGCAATGTCGTTTCATTGAGACTCTCGTGTGACTCTCATCTGGAGATTCAATTTCAAAGTCATTGTGCACGTTGCATTATGATAAATCACCAAATAATGTCATATTAAAGTCACATGGTGACTTTCTGTCACATGACTTTGTCAAATGCTGACAGAGACCCTACTGTAAAGTCACCACTGTGAAAAGTGGTGAAAAGTCACCATGTGACTTTAATTTGACATTATTTGGTGATTTATCATAATGCAACGTTCACAATGACTTTGAAATTGAGTCTCCAGATGAGAGTCACACGAGAGTCTCAATGAAATGACATTGTAAAGTCACCTGGTGACTCGTCACAAAGCAGCAGTCACAGTGACCTGTCAGTGGAGTCGCATATAGTAGTCATTTGAGACTCATAAAAGAGACGTATGGAATTTCCTATTTTCTGTTTCGCCGTAGTGACTGTGACTCTTGTGACCATGTGTGACCTGAATGAGATGTTATATGGACTAGCTGTTCTGCAGGAATAGTAATTATTCGAATTATATAACTTCTTTTTGAGCATTCCCGTATTTAAAAATTGGCATTTTGTGACTTTTCCTTAATGTTTGATAACCAGTGTATATGACGTAGAGCACAGATTTGAATAAACAGTGGTAAATAGTACAATGTGCACCATTTTATCTTCAAATAAAGGAACTTAAAAATACAACGTCTGTAATGGAAAATTTAAAGTAATGAATAACTTTAAAATTATTGGATGTTTACGAGTAATTCTCACAAGTTTTCTTAGGGCTTATCCGCACTACATGCATAATTAAGATTTGCGGAATATCTTTTACATATTGATTACAGATTTGATGTAAAGAAGCGTCGAAAATCTGAAGAAATGAAACATCACAGAAAGAAATAAATATAATTGAAAGATTAAGATGTGAGAGAGAATTATTATTAGAAACTTTAAAAACAAAGACGACGTAATAGTAATGAAGGAAATAGAAAAAGAAGACTTTTTAAGTATGCTGATGTGGCCACTAGCATAACAGATGTTGATCAAGCTCTTTTTGAGCGATTTTATGTACCTTTACATGACATGAGGATACGAGATAAATATATCTTCCTTTAAGCATTACTAATCATGACATAAATACCCCAATAAAGTTAAGGAGCGGCTGAAATTCACTCTGGACTTTTAACATTTATACAGTCACTGAATATACAAATAATGAAAGAACAGCACACAATGAAAATGTCACTGATTCACTTTATGATAGCATTGGTAGTTATGGCAGAATGTAATAAATTAATTACTATTTTTTAGTACAACAAATCTCTTCTTGTTTAAAAAAAATGCACTATACATTTTTAAAAATCTGTACTGAATACAATAACACTACGCAAATGCTAACGTATGAAAATGACTAAATACTTTTATATTATGATTATGATGATGGAAAATATTATAATTATTATATTATTAGAAAATTATAAAACTTATTAAATAAATAAAAAAAAACATATGAAAAATAAAATTAAAATATGCATGATGGTGCATTAAAATAGAGAAAATAATTATAACCTGTTATTGCAAATATCTAAAAGTCGATCAAAACAAAACATATAAGCTAAAAATTACAACACACAGTGCATTTCTGAGGTTCTAAACGTTATTACTAAGCAGATGGAGTTTTTTTTTTTTTTTTTTAGTCCTCGAGCACAAAGAAAGAATATTCTCCATAGCATCGTTATAAAAATAGATATGCCGCAACATTTTAAATCTAACCTTTTACAGAAGCGGATTTTTAAATGTGTAACTAAATTTATTTATCAATTCCAAAAGTAACCATCAGCTGTCGCGACAGCGGTGGATGAGGTCATGGTAATCGAAAAATGCAAACGGAAAAAGCATGGAAACCCGATTACAGAAAATAATCGTTGTTCGTCATAATATCATTCAATCTTCCATAACCTGGTAATATCTTTAAAACAAGGTACATTACCATGTTTTTAAAGTCTGAATGGAGGTTAAGGGGCGTAGTTCGTACAGGGCAGAGCCCCCTAGTATTTATATCTGTTATTTATAATTTTTCGTTTCTGTCACATTAACGCTAATTACTAATTATTAAGAAAGTATAATATAAATATGACATTTTCCATTGTATATTACCTTGCTAGTACCATTCAATGTATTAGCATTTTTCTATTCATATAAAATGTAATTAACTTCAAAAGTAATTTATCATACCCCGTAAATGTTTAAGAATAGTTCAACATTTATTAACAATCGGTCGAATTCATACACTATATTTAAGAATAGTATTTATGAAGAATTTTCTTAAATCATCGTTTAAAGAATGTTGCTACATTGTTTTAATATCGCTTCTTCATTTAATAAATTACTGAGGTGTGTTTTAAAGAGAGAAAAGCATTAATTATTTCACATTTCAAATTAATAACACTTAATTACTTTTGAATAAGTATATAGAACGTATTTAAATGTCATTTGATATTCAGATTACCGCTTTTATTAAATCAAGTGTCTTACTCCACTTTGATTTGCTAATTCACCATTATCATCAATATTTTTGTAGATTAGGGATGCCTTTTTAGAAAATTCCTTAAACGCACATTGTTGAAAATAACCAATAATTAATCCATGAAATAACATTAATTACTATGATATTAATTTATTTATTAACAAGAAATATTTTAACAAATTACAAATTTAAAAATTTGCATATTAGCTTAAAACATCAATTATTCTGATTACGGTATTAAGAGACGGAAAAGAATCTTTGTTGGTCTATACACGATATTGGTATTTATGATGATTTTATAAATAGGAAAGTTTTCCCGTAAAAGCGAAAGTTTTTCTTTTTACCCGACTGCAAAGAAGGGTTATGTGTTTGACGCGTATTTGGGTATGTGGATTTCTTTATACCCTCGAAACATCCCAATGTCTGGATGGATTTTAATGGATGAGGCCCCTATCGATTTGTCTAAACTGTCCGATGGTTATAGGTTAAGTTTTGTTTTTATAAATTCAAAATGGCGGCCTTAAAATACAAAAGGGCGGTAGGGACGAAAAAAAATTGCGCATCCTATTGAGTGGCATATCATTGGATAGGTCTTTCAAAATGAAGACGATTTTCATTGACTATTTTACAGTCAGAAGCTCCGTTAAAATATTACACAACCTGGAAGTTGTGTAGGTAGGATCTCTAGCTTTACTACAAGTCTAACCTTCATAAACATTTATAGGCCTCATCAAAACTATATTTATAGATAGTAACTAACAATTAAACACAACTTAAAAGTCATCATTACAAGTACATACAAAATAGGTAAGTAATATAAAAAATAGTTTCAAATTGATGAGAAATAATTAATTACTTCGCTTTTTACGCAGTCGGGTTTTTTGATTTTTTAAATTTAACTTCCAATTTGCTGCACATATGGTAGAATTTAGATCTATCAAACTTCTGGATGTGATGGTCATAATATTCAGCCTATGAATATTTTTTATACCAGGATTCAACGGTAATGATATTTTTTATTTACAAATACACTGAGAGGTGCATTCTGCTGGGAAACCCGTCAGTATTTTACCCAATCATGAAAGCAGCAAAAATACGTGAGCTTCTGAAAAGTATCCGATCTTTGACCAAAAGAAATATATAAGTTACACGGCGGGATTAGGTGCTTAATCCCTTTCAAAGTAGACCCGTTTAGCCTCCACACACTTAACCCGCTCTTCCTTCCGCTGCCGAAAACACCTATGGAAGTCATTTTTTTGTGATGGTATTCAATTCCGCCGTCGCGTTATTCATATCTCATCTCTACTTTGAAAACGGGATCCATCCAATTGGCGTCTTCAATTTAGGAAACAACCAGCAAGGCATGTCTGGAGAGTAGGGAAGTTGGCGAACGAGTGGAATTCCACGTTTTACAAAAAAGTCTGCATCAGATGAGATGAATGAGCTGGAACATTAATGAATCTTACAACACCTGATTAATCTTATAGTCCAAGAGCCGGAAGAACAAAAACCTATGCTATCAAGCACAAGAAAAAAACCCTTTATTTTATGAAAGAGTAGAAGAAAGGGAATCTAACCCGTAATTAGAGACAGGAGTCAAAAAGACTCCGCGTTGTTCATTGGCTCTGATTATCATGTGGTTTTTTTTTCCTTGAATACAATCATCTCCTCAGTACCTTCAAGTATATGTTTTATCAGTTTGTTGGCAGAAGTTCAAGTTTGAACACACGCCTATAACCGAGTTATTATTTTTCAAAGTTTTCGTTGCTATTTATTGCAGTTAGATTGACTCTACGTCTCTGAAACTGTCACTGAAAAAATATATAACGGTCCAGTTAATTTCTACGTATTTATCATTGCAATCCGCTTCGTTATCTAGAATAATATATTGTTGTTTAAAAGGAAATAGATAATACTCAACCAGGACCTTCCAGGAAAAAAAATTCAGCCATGTAATCCAGCTTTTAAAAAAACTGTAACGCAGTGGTTTGAAGAATTTGAAGTGTCGGAAGATGACTCCCATATTAGCGATGCAGAAACGATTATAAGCGATCATTAAGAAGATAGCGAACGAGAAAGTGAAGAAAATTCGGACGTAAATTCAGAAGAGGAAGACGCCATGGTTGACATGGAAAATTATTTCTATGGGAAAGGAAAAAATAGATTCAAGTTGTCCAAGAAGTCGTTAGTGAGTTCGCATTCCCGAATGCCTCAGCACAATATTGTTTTGAAGCTGCCCGGAATTCGTCCTAATTTTCAACGGATATCATTGACTGAAAATGAAGCCTGGACCTACATTTTCTCGACCATAAGCAACATGTACGTTGCTTATGGTTGTAAAATATACAATACAATTTACAGATTTATGGGTCTACTATTTTACACAGCTGCTTTTAAACCAAACCATGAGCATCTCAGTTTACTGTTTGCAACAGATGGCACGGGTCGAGACATTTTCCGGTGTATCAGGAACGTGAAACGCTTTGCAGTTCTACTCCAATGTTTCAGGTTTGATGATTCAAATACGTGAGAAAAGCGATTAAGGGAAAATCCAGTGGCATTAATATCAGAGATTTTCGAAAAATTAATCACAAACTCTCAGTCAGCTTACAGTATTGGCACTTTAGCATGTATCGATGAGGTGCTTGTTAGTTTTAGAGGAAGGTGTAAATTCAAGATGTACATGCCTATTAAGCTATGTAAATATGGACTTAAAATAATGGCTTTAACTGATGCTAGAAACAATTACTTTTTCAATGGCTATATATATTGTGGTAAAAATTCTGATTGCATGACACTTTCAGAAGAAGATAAAATGTTGCAAAAACCAACAGAGGCAGTTGTGCGCTTGTCTGCTTGTATTGCAGGCACAAACAGGAGTATAACAGCAGACAATTGGTTGTCAGCAGTTGAGCTTGTAAAAGTTTTGAAGGAAAAAAAACTTAACCTATGTTGGAACATTAAAAAAGAAAAAAAAAACAGAAATACGTAAAGAATTCCTTCCAAACAGAAGCAGTATAGTCGGGAGTTCAATTTATGGCTTTTCGAAGGATTTAACCTATGTATCATATGTTCCTAAAAAAAAGTAAAGCTGTATTGCTAGTCTCGTCTATGTACTCATCACTGTCCCAAGATACAGACATCAATCAGCCGGAAATTATTGCTTTTTATAATAGTACCAAATCTGGTGCTGATGTCTTGGATGAAAAATATGTCATATATTGTACTGGTCAGGGAACCAGAAGGTGGCCAATGGCTATATTTTTTCATCTTATGGATATAAGTGCAGTTTACGCATTTATTATTTACCAGGGCAGACGAGACTATAGAAAAGAGTCAAGGTTAGATTTTATAAAGAATCTCGCAAAGCAGCTTGCCAGTGAAGAATTAGAAAGGGGGTTAACAAATACCTGTCCTCGACAGGAAGTGAGATTTTCAATTGCGAATATACTTGGTAAGGAAGAGGAAAAAGTACAAGCAGATAGCTGTGGGAAATTATCTACTAGAAAATACTGTACCATTTGCCCCAAAAAGTTGAAAAGGAAAACATCTACTCTATGCCATTCTTGCAAACACCCAGTATTCGCACAATGTACCGTAGCCGTATGCCTCAACTGCATATGAATGATGTAAAAAGCAAAAAGAATAAAGAAAGATTCTTAAGGAAATATTTTAAAATATTGTATTCTTCATTTTTGTTTGTTTAATTTTAACGGTTATTAACATTAGTGTCATCTCAAAATATCTAAACGAAGTAAGTACTCATTAAAAGGCTGTTTAGGTTTTTCTTATATTATTTTTCCAACAGTTAATATTATAACATTTAACAGTTTTAATATAATTATTTTCCAATGCTGTTTACAAAAGACAAAAAAGAAAAATAACATTGGAGTAATTTTGATTCTATGTCTCTGACCACGTAAGGAAATTCATGTCTCCAGTTACGGGCTAATGGTCCATGTCTGCCGGAAGTGAAGTGGTGCATACGCGAAAAATTAATACCACCAGGTATTAACTTTTGGCTTATGCACCACTTCACTTCCGGCAGACATGGATAATTAGATTCCCCTACTTGTACTCTCCCATAAAATAAAGGTTTTTTTTCCTGTGCTTGATAACATAGGTTTTCGTGCTGTCTGCTCTTGGACTATTTCGAATTATTTCGCTTTGATAATATCAAAGCTTTGACAAAACTTAATACAGTGCCTTTGCTCAACTCATCCAATCGCCTTGAGAGAAATAAAAATTCGATGAACGCGTATGATAGCACTTCACTCGGCGGGTAGCAGCAAACGACTGGCTCACTGGAAACGGCGGAAAATTTCAAGGATGTGCATTAAGCTTTCTCCTTCCAATGTGTACAGTGTCTAAACATTAGAATCATTACTTATAGCAGGAAACATCAAGGTTGGATAGTTATGAGACACAACTCATATCCGATTTGATCTAAGTCACCATTTTAATGATTTATATAATATCAAAAAGTAAGTATGTTTTTGAATTTAAATTATGATTTGACAAACTTTATTTTGGAAATTTTGAAATTGTGACTATGTTAGTGGCGTGCCCCAAACACTTTCTTTGTTTACATTTAGATAATGCATGAATAATATTTTAATGCTTTTAAACCTAACTTTAAAAAAGGTCATAAACTGCAATTTACCAGTCTGTTTGTGAATGCAGTATCCGCGAGTATCTCCCTGGCAGTTACTCGCCCCTCTTCTAGATAGAGCTAGAGCGTGGTATTTTAAATTGCAAAAATTGAATAAACATATTCACCGAAGGTCATTGTTTGGAAGTGGTGGTATTCAAAAACCTGTATCTGAGGTGTGTCCTTCAATTTTCAGATGCTATAAATATTAGAATTATGCATAGTTAGCCAAACGATTAACAAGTAACTGGAGACATGAATTTTCTTACGCGTTCAGAGATATAATGTTATTTTCCTTTTTTCTTTTGTAAACAGCATTGTAATTTTTTTAGAAACGCAATATATTCTGGAAATCATGTAATGATAAAAGAACTACTTGTCGGTACTGAGGAATGATTTTATTCAATGACAAAAAAAATATGATAATCAGAACCAAAGAACAATGCGCAGTCCTTCTGACTCCCGTCTCCAGTTACGGGTTAAATATGCAAGGTTAGCCTAAATGAAACTTCGGGTTTTAAAACACTGTGCATTGAGAGGTATACGATCTACAAAGACGGGTGATACATGTCAAGATGCACACACTCACCAAGTTTAAGACACCACCTCGTGGCTCGCGTGCAGGAACATATAATTGCTGCTGTGACGGACAGTGACATAAACATGCTATTGAACGTATGGACGGAACTGAATTACCGTTGGAATGTGTGACTGGTGACTAAGGTGCACACATTGAACATTTGTAGTATGCACCAGAAGCTTGGTGAGTGTATGTATCTATTCATGTATCATCCGTCATTTTATGTCGTATATTTGTAAATAAACAGTCTTTTGAAACCCGAAGATTCATTTCGGCTATCCCTGTACATAGAAACTAACTACAGTATTTTGAAAACATTGTCTAAGGGACATAAATGAATGAAATGCATTTTAATAACGTCACACAATTAAAAATTCAGTGAATATATGTGGTCTAAAAGTGGGCCGAAAACTTTATTTAAGTTAAAGTAATTCAAACCATTTAAACACACCTTAAGGGCTAAAACTTGAATTTGCTTATTGTTGTTTTAGTCGTTTTTCTATTTCCTTGTCTGGCCGTTTGTCCATGTTCTTATTTTTGCAATTATGCTCAGGTAGCTAAGAGTTTTAAGTATGTTGTAAAAGTTTACAGCAACATTTTTCATCTTGAACGCAGTGTGACAGTGGAAAATATGATTTCCTGTTCAGCAAACAAATCTAACCGCATTTTGCTCGTTTACACCTACGATGATACGAAAAAAAAAGTTAAATATAAAAGTTAGAAATTTTTTCCCGTAGAATCCGAATCTAAAATAACAAATGAGGATTCTCATTAAATATTTCAAAGTTGGACTCCCTCCGACTCACAGGGGGCCTAGGTGGAGTGTCAACTTTGGTATCACTAAATAGCTTTTATAAAAATATTTAAAACATGTATTTCCGATTTTCAATCCGGTGTGTATTTCTGTAGTCATTTTAACGTTTCCAGACTTTTTGGACACCTTTTAAGGGAACGGTTTTAATAATTTATGGACAGTTCTTTAAATTTTGTAGAACTCAGATTACTTGCACTAAACCCAGTAACTGCATGATCATATACCGAACACTTCAGTATGAAGGGCATAGGAATGAATCTGTTAACTTGAGGCAAGAAATAGCATAAACACTATTGAATTTTTAACACTATCCGGGCCGGGGCGGAGTGTCTTATGCAAATTTTATTTAATTTGCACCACATTTGTTTTTAAAGTTACCTTCAATTACATAATTTCGAAAATGCTCTAATCAAATAAGGCAACTATTGCTTTTCTTTATTACTGGTGCATTAAACAAATTTTGCAAAGAAAGATTACTTTGAGTCAGACTCGACGTTAGACCGCAAAGGGTTAAGTCCTATTTTGTTATTCATAGAAGCAGTTAAGTCCTCAGAAAAATGTGCAGGATACATAACAACTACAAAATTATCCAAAGAACTTGAGCTTCAGTGAGAAATATCGACTTTCAGGTGATGAGAACAATTTGAACAAGCATAATGACGTGATAAGACTAATAATTCTCACCAACAATGATCATAAAATGGAAATAATAATTCCATGCAAATTAATTACTCACACATACATATTAAATTTGTAAACTTATTATAATTTAAAGTGCCATTAATGTAAAATTTAAAACCCAAAGTCACAGTCTCTAAAAATATCAAATATTTTATTAAGAACAATTTTTATCATCTTCAAATTCATTAGAAACCTCTTAGAACAATATATAAACTCATTTCAAGAAAAAATACTTTAATCGATCAATCTTCTAAAATACTCATATATTTGATATTAATTTTATTTCAAAGTTTAATTGAAAGCACATGTTGCAAGCATGTTGCACAACTGCTTCAGAAAAAATGCTTTAAAAAATATTAAAAAGGAATATCATAATTAGGCACCAGAAAATATAAATAAACTTCAATATTGAAATAATTAAATTCATTTTTGATTTAAATAAAATATTTATTCTCCACTAAAGAAATATGGCAATATATATATATATAGATTCTTCAAGACTTTATTCAAGAGACTTCTTCAAGAGAACAAATTATAGAAATATGAAATCCAAATCTTCAATAGAATGGAAAAATAAATTCAAGACAATTTGCGAATATGAACATATTCAAATATTATCAAATATTTTAATTTAATATTCACAAAATTTTTTGAATAAAAGCGTACCATCATTAAATATTTCAAGTAATCAGAAGTAGAACAATTCTTTAAAAAATCATTTATATTTCTTCAATAAGAAGCTTTATCTTCTGTAAAAATAACAAAACGAACAATTTTTCTAAAACATCTTCCAATTTTAATAAGATTAAACATTAATTTAATTTTGCTGAAATCCTCAGAAAATTTTCAGAATTCCGTTTTAAAAACAAAAGTTCTAAAATACTGATATTTTTCAGAGCTATTTAAATTAAATTCTCTTCTAGAATTCTGTTTATCTGCCTGGAACTAATTGTAGTTTGAAGCAGAATTTTGGCAAACTGCTTTGTAAAAAAGTTTAAAGCTAAGACAAAAATTGATAAAAATTATGATAAGAGGTTCATATTTTTCATGAAATGTCTCTCCTGTTCATGGAGTGCGAATGTATTCACACATACTGAATCCCTGCCTTCATACAGACTGTTGATTGCTGGTATTGTTTCTACACCGGATTACCTACTGACAGATTGCATGATCCAGATTTCCCTGTCATTGGCGATCGGCGTTCATTTGCAGAGTGCGGAATGATTGATTCAATTCAGTGTTTGTTTAGCCTTTTCCATCGAAAGCCGTGGGTCTGGGAGCGTATGTCGTTTTTGCTGTCACGGGCCTTCTCCGTGATAATTTGCGTTATTGTGTTCTGAAAATATTCTCCCAAATATCGAGTGTTTTTCAATAGGAAGTGTCGGTTATCTACACAACCTGTCTTTCAATTGTTGCTTGTAATGCTAATTAGTTGAAATGACGCTTATAGGGAGATGTAATCATAGTAATCTATCTATTTCCCTGCCTAAATGCAATTTGATTATTTCCTTCATTTCATTTAAAAAGATTCTTATTCAAATAGAAATAATATAAATCTTTTGCAACTGACATTAAGTGCCTCGTTACTCAATCATATAAACAAATAGCAATATGCTCCCTTATTTCAAGTGTTCTCTTAACCATACAGGGCAAACTCTGTGTAAATACTTTGGAGTGTTAATACTGAATGCACTTAATTTATCAATTGCCATATCTAGTAGTCTTATTGACATCTTTATGTTTCTAATTTTATACATAGAAGAGTTAAAGATTTTTTTTGTGACTTTTAAGGCTCCGTACGAAATATCTATTGACTGTTTAATAAACACTGCTCTACTAACTTCCAAAGAGTAAATCTGAGTTTTTGGCTTGTAAAAAGGATCACCTCACCTTACGTCTCTCTTTACAGTAATAAAAATTAATTTGTCCATGAATAATTTCTGCCTCTTGATCTTGTTCAATTTAGATTCAAAGGGCTGAGATCCTGGGAGTTCTTGCAATTAAGGCTTAAAATTACTTTAAAAAATGTACATTAGATCACGCATCTGAAATACGGGTTGCAAATATTACCGCACCGTATGTGTTATAATCAGATTTTGTGAATATGTGATTTTGACAAAACTTGAATCGTTACGAAATGTAGAATCAAGATCACACTCATTTCCAATACTGTTTGTATGAGAAAAATTTACATATATGGAAAACGAAAAACGCTATTCCCCAGCGAATACCATTTTGTTGGTTCGCACTTCGGCTATGTTCAACAATACACAATTTTCTACTAAAACTGTAACAGGAAGTTTACAGATTGGAAGTAATAGTAGTATTCAAATATTTAAATAATTGTCGCCTGGGAAACCCGACCCATCAGAAATTTAACATTTTGCGCTGTAAGCAGATTCATGTCAGTATGTGCACGAAAATCAATTTCCAGCTTTACTTTATACAACATGTATTGTTGGTAAGTTGGATTTCACTCATTCAAAACTCACGGAAAGCCAGAAAGCCACCATCGCTATCTAGAAACAAATAGCATTCGATCGGAGTGACGAACTGGAAAATCTGGTGACACGTTACCACAGAAACATATTTATATAGTGACTAGATGTGGTTTCTACCAAGCACCGCTGATCAGCAACCAAGCACATCACAATTATCTGTAGAAAATAATCAGCTAAAAATCACATTACCTTTAGAATTGCAACTTATTCCAAAAGCTTGTTTGCGCTAAGCTTCATTTAAACGAAAGGACAGAGCATGTACAATTCTAACTAGTACACTTAGTAAAAAAGATTATTGAAGAAGTTAAAACGAAAGAAAAGAAAAAAATTGAAACAAAAAAAAATGCCTCTTGAATTAGAGCGGAAAACAATTTGGAAACAACTTTGGTGTTTGTTACAGAGAAAGATGATAAAAGTGAAGATCACCACATGTTTCAAAGCCAAAAACGCAAAATTGTGTTTCAGAAACTTTGAATGTATGTCTGTTTATGAGGATTTAAAGTTTATTTTTGATAAAGAAAGTTTATTTTTGCAAGATTCATGCGACAAAAACCTTATCAGAACTTGTTCCGTTTTCTTGATATTCTTGAGTAATCTCCTTTAAATGCTCAAGATATTGCAATGAGTCTTTCAAACTGTACTGTACAGTTTTACAAGAAACAGCGTACCTTCAGTGACAGAAGAATCTTTTAGCGTGTCCTTTTCTAATTTTAATGTTTATTAACAAAGCATAGTTTCTCTTCTATTAAATGTATGCGCTGATACCATGATTAACACGTTGAATGCAAATTCTATTTGTCTGTCTTTCCGTATGGGCCCGAAATAAGATTCACGTTACACAATCTATAACTGTCAGTCACCGATGACTGACGCAGTTTAAGCGGAAAGTTCAATGTCAGCCACTGGTGACTGACATGGCATTCAAAATGTTAAACAAATATAATAAATTCTATGTTTTCTGCTATTAAAGATATACTAAATTTTTACTTGTGGTCCATAGTGCCTCGTGCGGTGGTCTATTGTACCCCGGCTTTTGTGTACAATGGTCCACTTTATCACAGACTTTTTAAAAATATATATTAAAAAGAGAACAGATAATTATTGGTTTTGAATGACTGTAAATTAAACCTTAATATATAGATAATATACATGCATTTTTTCAAACACAAAAAAATCAGTACTGTAAGAGTAAACAGCCAAAATTTACAAAAGTGATCCATTGTACACCGGTCTCGTATTTAAAAAATATATCTTTTAAATACTTTTTTTAGGGTGAAAAGGTACTACAATGCGTTCAAAAGTTTAAGCACAAGAACAATTTTTTTATAAAAAATTTAGCCACTTTTTTTTTCAATATCTTGTTTATGAGTGTTAATAAAGCAGATGCAAGCACATACATTTTCCTAGTATGTAAGTAGCTCAAGTTTATTGTTTATATGTTACAATGAATGTCAAAGTTAGGAGAATTTACACAGGACAAGGTATTTAAAATCTACGGAATGAGAACAAAACATAAGTCCGTTCAAAAAATTGCAGCTGCATTAAAGAAATCCATGTTTTGGCTTATGGTGAAGATTTCAAATAAAAATCCTGTTCAGGCAGGACACGAGGGGCCAGCATTCGCGCATCAGAAAAATTTCTTCTCAATCTGAAACTAAAGACTCGGCATTGAAAAAAAAACTATTCATAGACAAGGTTTAGAATCGAAATGTATGAAAATCGTAAGATGGAAGAATTACCATACTTGAATACATGCAATTAAAAAGGTCAATTAAAGAAAGCCAAAAAATACACGTAATTTTTTTCTAATGCCATATTCAGCGATAAACAAAAATGAAATTTAGGTGACCCTGAAGCATTTGCATACTTCTGGCATAATCTCTGAAAAGAAAGTGTTTAACAAAAATTGTAATTAAAATCGCAACATAACAAAACTTTTACATGTTTAAAACAAATCTAGTGCCATTCAAATATTGCAATATTATTGCAATAGAAGTAATTTGTTCCTGGAAGAGTTATGTTAAAAACAAGTATGTATATTTTTGGCATAATCTCTGAAAAGAAAAAAATGTTGTGATTAAAACATTTAATTATAAACACAAAATAACAAAACTTTTACTTATTTAAAAAAAAAAATGTATCATTCAAAAATTTCAACATTTATGTAATTTTTTTTTTTTTTTTTTTTTTTTTTTTGAACGAAATCATTATTTATGCTCCGGACAGGGTTAAGTTAAAAACAAATAGTTGAAATTATTTCTTGTTATTCTTCATATAAAATTAGACTTGGCTTTTTGTTTTATTATAAAACAATTAAATATTTTTTTTTGTTGTTAAAGTGAAGTAATTAAAAAGTAATAGTTTGTAGAAGTACGCAAATATTTTTAGGGAAATGTTTGAAGTGGAAAAACATAAGAATGACTAAAAGCAGCTACAAATTATTCTTTTGCGTGTGGTTTATGGATATTCGTAGGGAACTCATCAATCAAAAATAATCTTTTAATAACAAAACAAAACAAATAAAGTCAATCCTGTTATTTTGTTAGAGCAGTAAACAGTAATTTAAGATTTTTACAGTGTAAAACACACAAGCATTGCAAGAAAAATAATGAAACAATGGCATTAAATAAACGACGTATGTAGCAATCATGTAACATCACGTAAGAAATGATTGTGATAGATTTTTTTCTGGAACTATTGTATTATATTGATTTATAATGAGGAAATTTTAGAACTGAAAATATATGCATCGGAATTCTCGTTAGATAATTGTTTCACAATGTACGTCAATAAATAAAAGTTTAGTTTTGTCTTTTTATTTTTGAAAAAAGTCGTTAATTTTATGTTATATGATGACTACATATGAAAGTAGTCTCTTTCCAATAATATTACACACACAAAGTCTGATTTCTTTCTTCTTAGGTGCCTTCGTAATTATATAAATACGTAGCAGCTATAGTCGTCAACTTGTCCGTACGTCTGTCTGTCTGCCCGTCTGCCTCCATATAACAGAGCGCAAAAACTACTCAACCAAATGGTTTGAAATTTAATATATAAATAATTGTTGAGGAATTTTGTGAGTAATTTCAAATTTTATGAAAATCAAATCCAAACTTAAAATGATATTAATAAAAGTTTTCTTCAATCTATTAAATCCTATCATACGTAATTAATTGAATGATATCCTAAGTTAGGTAATGATTCTAGGTTGCCATGGTGATTGCGCCCTGTTTAAGATGAAGTCCTATTATTTCCGTATTATTGAATTTTATATATATAATCGTATAAAAATTTGTATTTGTGCATTTTTGCATAAGAGTGCAACAGCTATTGCACCAAGATCTGAATATTTATAAAACTAGTTATACTACGAAGGAACCATTTTTGCCACGTTTGACGTACAATTTCCGACTTATTTCTTATTTTGTCTAAACTCATTTCTTACGTAAGAATCTTCTGCTGTGATAAAATTTATTTTTTTATAAGTTATTTTACGTGATATGTACTTTTAGCCAGTTTATCTACTCACGCCTCTGATGTAAAATTGCATAAATACGCAATTTACACTCACTTCCCAACAAAGAATTCCAATAAAATATACAGAATAAGCTTTCATTTTAGTCAAATTCTTCTTTTAGTAAACAATTTCCTGTTTTTCTAATCGTAGTAGATGTCCTGGTGGTAAAATACATAACTACGCTATTTAAACTCGATTTTCTTCCACACACGTATTTTGCTGAAATCAGCAAAATGAACACTACCATCAATTTTATGTTTTATAAACGGTTTTACGTGATGGATTGCGTAAAGCTAGAATTTGTTTACATTTAAAGTCCACAGAAGTGGGAGGTTGATTTGGGTCCTATTGCTGCAATTGATGTCGCCTCGAATGATCCTTTATTTTATATACAGAGATAATTACACCTTTTGGACATGACAATTTCGTCAATACACAAGAACAAGACAGCACAAAGAAATTTACTACACTAGAGAATTACAGCCGAGAGTTCCTCAAACAATGTGCAACGAAGCCAAAGGGAGTCGAACCCACAGACCTCCTACGCTCTCAAACGATTAGCGGCGTGGTTATTTAACCACGCGGCCATAGAGGCCCGCAATTTGTTTATAATAATAGCATTAATGGTGGAAAAAAGACGCCCTGGATTAGTTCCGGTGTCCTTGTTTTATTGGAACCCTATCTGATTCGAGGTTCGGATAACCTGCTAGTTCAAGTAGAACCATCTAAGTCCTTTTCTTATTCCAGTTCTAGAACCATTCGAGTACAATGGCAGGGCTGTCACAGAAGACAATTTTTTATTATATTTTGCACCCCTTTTTCAAAACAAAAATTTTTGCATACTCTTTGACACCATTTGCAAGATACATATACTACAAAATGTTTTTTTTAAAATAGTGGTTCAAACAGAATATAAAAATAGTCTCCTGTGGCAGCCCTGATTGGGGATATACTAAAACTTTGATTCTTGCCTTGGCTGTTTTATCGTTGCATATCAGCCTGGAGAGTCCATATACTAAAGAAATTTTTGAGATACATGGCTACAAAACTTACATTTTATTTTGAGTAAAACATATATACTTCGAACCAGAAAAAAGATCTTCTAAGAAGAGAGAGCGGTACGATAGGATAACTCGTCTACCGTTCAGTTACAGGTTTGACTTATTTTTGTATTCTGAAATACGATATTATACTGAAATTCCGAAAGAATAATTTTTATTTTCAGTTATAACGATATGTTAATCATTGAATAAAAGGAAAAAACTATTCAGAATTTTTTAATAAAAAAGAAGAGTTCAAGATGGCCACCCTGGTTAAGGAGAAATAATGTAATGCATACGGCTTGCCAAACGGTTACCGTACTGAAAGGTGAAGACACTACAAGTAGGAGTTACAACATACGCTAGCATTTCCTTGTGTAAGCACTCAATGGGAATACATTAACCCTTTATCTACTGACGATAGTTATAAGTACCATTAAAATAACTTGTTATAAAATTCATTTAATGCATCGATTAGTTTCATTTAATACATCGATCGATTGTAATAGTACAGTTTAAAATGAGTTAGAGATGCATTACTTTATCTTGTTCCAAAAGCATTATTGGTTACACAAAACAAAGATATTTTTAAAAGGACGATTTCTTTTGCCTTTGCATCTTTTCAGCTTTCTTTGCGTTGGGAGGGGGGGGGGTGGAGAATTTTTCAATTCGGAGATATTTCTATATTTCTATTGTAAAAACATCATATTTTTACATTTCCTAATTCTACAAAATGCTGAGAAAATTATTTAAAATAAAATATTCGAGTTGGGGTTATAAAAAATGCACAAAATCCCTATAAATTCAAATTTAATTAATCCTTCTAAAATTTATTGAATCGTTATGTAAATCTTCTAATGTAGTTTCAAAAATTCACGAAAAGTGCGTTAGAAGGTAAAATTTTCAAGAATTCATAATTCAGTACATTAAGTGTTAAAACTTTTATCAAATGCCTTCATATTTTTATTGTTGTATCTTATTCTACAGGTTCACTTTGGTAAAAAAAAATTAAGGATATATGGCTGAGAAACTTTCATTCTTCTTCAAGAAAAATAAATATACTACGAACCAGAAACACAGAGTTTCAACGAGAAAGAGCGGTACAATATGATAACTCGTCTATCATTTTCACCAGGGTTATTCAGTTTGGTTGCCATTTTTTCATCTGAAAATACGAATTCATAGCGGAAATTTCGAAAACACAATTTTTACTTTAAGTAATCACGATATGTCGGTCATCAAATAAAGGAAATTTACCATTCAGAATTTCTGGTAAGAATTCAAAATTTCTGGATAAAAAAAGGCCAATTTGGTAACCTTAGTTCAGGTGTAATGGTGTAATGGACTCGGTTGACCAAACAGTTACTGTATTGAAAGGAAATGACACTACAAGCAGGAATTACAATATGAAATCTTAAATATTCATAATTACATTACACTTTCCTTCAAATAACCAATGTTGAAATTAGAACATTTTGGAAATATTTCCGAATAAATTATGGTCAAATAAAATCAGATCATATCACATGCCAACATCCTTTGTACTTTAAACTTATATACTTTACTGCAATTACAAAAAAAAAAAAAAAAAAAAAATCAGAATTGTAAGAAAAATACCTTACTTTTTCTTAAGCACTTTAATGCTCTGAAAAAAAAAAAAATGTAATCATAATCTTAACATGCACACTGCAGTTAATTTTACTTTGTAATTTTCCGATACAGTCAGAAACATTTGTGAACATTACAAATATACGACAAGGCATTACAATGTAAAAATGTTAGTTAATCATATTTAAATATCTCAACTAGTTTCATTATTAAGGAACATATGTGTTGCATAACCAAAGAAAATCAATGTATTTGAAGTAATGAAATGTCGTTAGTTAAACTTCTATCTTCTTATACATAATATATGTCTGCATAATCGTTTATGCTGTGTTTACTTCGCTTTAATCCGCCGTGAAGCTCTAAATATTGAAATTAGGAAACGCAACTTTAAAGTTAATTTTAATTAGGGATGCAGCTAAATCTGCGGTAGATTTTAATGACGCACATAAATCTGTTTAGTTACAGCATTTAAAATATTTTAAACAACTTTATAAATTGCTTTTAAGTTACTTAAGCAAATTTACGTAATATGGGAAATTTGACATTTATTTCTAAAATTTAAGTAAATGTTAGGAAGTAATGCAATAAATTAACAAGAAAGAAAATATCATGTGTTAAGCACAGATTATAAAACACTTTCCAACACATTTAGAATAATGTAACAAAACTGCATCGTTTAATAAGTTGGAATATAAAGTCTAATTCAACAATATGGAAATGCATAACACATTTAAAAACCCAATTTTAGCATCTACAAACGGAAGATTATCTGAAATCTTTGATCAGCCCTGTATATGATATATACATTTGCATCTATGAACTACACGCATGCAAAAATTTAGTTCAGTTAGGAAATACATACCGTAGATGAACAACCCTTTCAGCAATTTCTGCTAATGAGAATGGTACGTGAATTCTTTTGTGCAGCCCTGTATACGAAGTATGGAACATATATACAAGGAGTAACATGCAAAAAAATTAGTTAAATTTAAAAGCGCATGCCTAAATTGAAAATGCATTTCCAGGACAGTACTGTAACAGATTTCTTTTGTGAATTCCCCATTCTATCACAATCATATTGTAGTGAAATTCAGTGATTTATATCAATTTCAACACGTTTGAAATAGCGTAATTTTATTACAATACTCTGCAAACTATTTTTCCTCAGAGACCATAACGCAACGGAATTAATTTGAGTGTCCCTGTAAATGAACTTTTAATGCTACCCACTTCATATATAATATCGAACATGCATGGTAAGCATCATTAACTGCATCAATTGCATGAAAATCCGAGTATATTCCATGCGAGTTAGTGCGTGGACAGACAACAGGCAGGCGGAAAAACAAACCGCATTCATAAACACTTTTCAACTTTGTTAGAAAGTTTTGAATACATTAAAATTTAGGGAAGATCTATAAATAGAATACGAAATTAATAATTTCCTTTGGATTTTTCATTTAAAAGAAATTTAAAAAGAAAAAGCTATATTAACCCATATTATCCGAATGGCAAGATTTCTTTCCAATCAGTGTGGACGTTTGTGTTACGTAGCTTCCATCACAAAAAGTATGAAAATACATATTGCAGCCTTTCGGAGGAAAATAATTCCGGAAAATTTCCGTATCGTTTCAGTGCTCATAACCTACATTCAAATGTTTATATGTATACACTGGTGTCCAAAATTAATCACCAGTCACAAAATGTTAATTTTAAAGTAAGCGAATACTCAAAAGGAAATAATATAATTCAAATAACTACTATCCCTACAGCACAGCTAGTCCATATAGCATCTCATTAATGTCACACATGGTCACAAGTGTCACAGTCACTACGGTGAAACAAAAAATAGGAAATTCCACACGTCTCATTATGAGTCTCAAATGATCACTATATGTGATTCCACTGAGACGGCAATGTGACTGCTGCTTTGGGACGAGTCACCAGGTGACTTTACAATGTAGTTGCATTGTGACTCTTATGTGGCTGTCATTTTTAGACTCAATTTCAAAGTCATCATGAAGGTTACATTATGATAAATCACCAAATAATATCACATTATAGTCACATGGTGACTTTTCACAAAAGAGCACAATGGTGACTTCACAGTAGTCTCTCTGTCGCCTGAAAGTCATCATGTGACTTTAATGTGATATTATTTGGTAACTTATCACAATGCAGCATTCATGATGACTTTGAAATTGAGTCTACAGATGACAATAACATGAGATTCACAATGCAACTACATTGTAAAGTCACATGGTGACTTGTCACAAAGCAGCAGTCACAGTGGCGTCTCAGTGAAGTCACATATGTGATCATTTGAGACTCATAATGAGATGTACGGAATTTCCTATTTTTTTGCTTCACCGTAGTGGCTGTGACACTTGTGTAACATGAATGAGATGTTATATGGACTAGCTGAGCTGTAGAGATAGTAATTATTCGAAATATATTGTTTCCTTTTGAGTATTCGCGTACTTGAAAACTAGCATTTTGTGATTGGGCCTTAATTTTGGACACCAGTGTACATTATATGGCCAAAGGTGACCGGTCACTTGCGATTTTAGACGTTTTGTTAAATATCTAGAAAAATGCACTAGGAATTAACGTGAAACTCTAGACGTGTAAACAGAATTGTACGTGTCATATATTTCCGTAAAGATTTTATTCCAAAACCCCATAGAGGTCCGCCAACAAATTGAAAAAGAACGAATATCTTTTGGATAACTCTGTCAAAACTAATATAGTAAAAGCGTTCAAACTGTAGATTACGATTAAGTGTCTTATTGTAGTAATTTGTGTTCATGTTTACGAGGATAGCATGTATACTCGAAGAAAAATTCAGGTATTCATAAAAAGAGTCTCAAATTTTGCCAAGTGTTTCGCTGATAATTTGCAGAATTCTTAATATAATAAAAAGTTATTTTCATAAAATATGACAAATAACATTGTACACAATACCTTGCGATCAGAATTGAAATATAGTAAAAATTGTATGAAAAGTGACAAGGTTTACTAAATAATGTTTCACTGCGCATGCCCGATTACAATCAAAATATAATGTGTTAGCTAAATTTATAGAGCAACTTTTGTAAAGTCTCAAAAACATAGCGTGAACATTCTGAAAATTATCGTTGGTAGAATGAGCTCAAAATCCGTTGTTCACAAAATGAAGGAAAAAGATGAGGGGCTTTATCCATATAGCCATTGATTAGTGCCAATATAGCATACACAATATTTCACGTACTACTGTATTTCGATACAACCCCTCATCTTTTTGCTTCCTTTTGGGAATAACATATTTTGAGCTTATTCTATCAACGATAATTTTCAGAATTTTCAAACTATGTTTTTGAGACTTTCAGAAAAGTTGCTCTATATATTTAGCTAACACATTATGCAAATTATATTTGATTGCATTCGCGCATGCGCAGTGAAACGTTTTTAGTAAACCTGCTCATTTTACATCCAATTTTTATTATTTTTTAATTCTGATTGCAGTGTATTATGTACAATGTTGTTTGTCATATTTTCTGAAAAGAACTTTTTTTTTTATATATTAAGAACACTAGAAATGATAAGGAAAAAACTTTTTATTAAAATTTTAATAAAGACTCTTTTTATTAAAATTTCAATTTTTCTACGAGTATACATGTTACTCTCATTAAAATGAACACAATTTATTACAATAAGCCACTTAATCGTAATCTACAGTTTGAAAGCTTTTGCTACATTTGTTTTTACAGGAATATCCAAAAGATATTCGTTTCTTTTCAATTTGTTGACTGTCCCCCATGGGATTTAGGGAAAAAATCTTCTCGGAAATATATGACCTATAGTATTGTGTTAACACAAAGTGGAGTTTCAGGTTAATTCCTCATTTATTTTTCTAGATATTTAACAAAACGTCCAAAATCGCAAGTGGCCATATAGTATGTATATATATATATATATATATATATATATAGATAGATAGATAGATGGATAGATAGATAGATATCTGTGCGTGTGATGTTTATTACATAATAGCCCTCGTATTTATAAACCTATTTGAATGTAACTAAGCATGTGTTTTAGTCTTAGCAAGATCTCGTTTCCGTTCGTTGGGCCAGCTTGGTCCAACATCTTGTTTAAGAATGGCGGCCATTTAAATATTAAATTAAAAAATATATACAGAAAATAAGAAATCCAAATTTATATTTTGCTTACGTATTAGGCCTTGGTAGAAGGATTCAGGAACTTTTTTTTTTTTTTTTTTTAGATCTATCTTTAAAAATGTCTGTGATGTCTGTGAAGTTTGAAATTCTAGTGTAGTTGACATATTAAAACGATACAACAAATTAAAGAAAGTTCTTCCAGTACAGACCGTAAGGAAAAGGTAGCTTTCATATTCTTTTTTTTTTTTTAATTCAGGTAATTTTACTAACACACGAGAAGCTAAAATGTGGGCAACTCGATTATAGAAGATTCCCCAGTTTTCATCAATTATAAAGTCGATTCAGAATTTTCTAAAATTAGCCAGCTATATCAAAGTTGAGTTCATTTAAGACGGTTTATTTTGGGTTGCCAAATATGGCCATATTCAGTAAGTTTCGCCAAGCTTGGAAAAAGCAGACGCTAGCGTATATGCCTATGCAATTTGAAACATAGGAGAATATTGCCAATGACAACAACAATTAATTTAAATATGTGAGAAAAACTTAAAAATGGAACCTGAATATAGAAATATCAGGCACCCTAGAATTCGAGACCTTGGTGAATCCAGTACATATGCCCAGCCAAATTCAACTAAGTTGTTAAATAAGAGTGATATCACATTAAATTTTAAAAATTGAAAAAAATTAATTTTTTAAATAAATTTTTTTATATAACTTTCTTATTTTGAAACAAGCCCGCAGATGAAGCCGGTCAACGAACTCGATTGTGACCTTAGAATGTTCTTTACGCATGCTCACTCATATCCAAATCGGTTCATAAATGCCAGAGTTACAGCATGAAAAATATCAGACTGTTTCAAAATTCTAACCACGCTAGATTTTCAAACTTCTATATTTCAGGCATTTTTTAAGTAAAAAGTGAAACAAAAAGTGCTCCGGAATCCTTGTATCAAGGTGGTTTCAGTTAGAAGAAAACTTTTATAATTTATTTTTTTTTACATTTGTACAGGGTTTTGAATATTCAAAAATTTGAAAATTTTAAATCGTCTCCTTTTTGAAACAAGATGGCGGATGAAGCTGGCCATCGAACTCCATCGAAACCTTAGAATGTCCTGTATGCCTGAATGTCATGACGTGAAATATAATTTTTTACAAATATATGTGAAAAAGTTTATAAAAAGCATACGAAGGTGGTATTTTGGGTTTAGCTGCTCAAATGTGACATTCGGTGACATCTTGGAATATAATCAGCCGACAAAGTGATTATTGCTGTATTTTAGATTGAAATAAATATATAGAGCATAATTTTCAAAACTGTCGAGACTGCCTCGAAATCGAAAATTGCGTTCTGTTGGAAATTGCAATAGAGAAGAATATTTTTGCCATAGAAACGAATAATATACATCGGATGTCGAATTTCAAAAACTCTGCCCCCAAACACCGCCTTCCAATACTTTTTATGCATTTTGTACATACATTTGTTAATATATGTGTAACCACCACACCATTTCGGCATTCATGTATATTATATGGGTAGACATGGGAATTTTTTAACAAAAATGTGGTGATTTTCGTATAAATATAAAATATGATTTTTATTTTTAAAATTTTAGTTATCGTTATTTCACAGAGTTTTTATTAACATAATTTATGCATCTTTAAAATCTGTAGGACCTATGTTAATGTCATAAAATTTGGTGCAGTAGTTAAAAATTTTTTTTTTTTAAAAAATAGAAAAAAACAAAGTTTTCTTCTAAAATATCAATTTTTATAAGGTGATGTTTGGCGATATTACTGTCTTATAGGCAGACACATCTGGGGAAAAGATGAAAGGTACGTTGCTCATGCTTATACTGCAATGACAGTTTATGTATTTTTCCCTAGATCTGAGAACGTTGAAAGAAAATCAATCATAAGGATTATTGTTATCTTTATTTTGCAAAAATTTTCAGACTAGTAGAATATTTTAAATCGTTCGATTTTCAAAATAACTCGAACTTAAATGTTTCGATTATCAGAATAACTCGTTTTGCGAATCACTAACATATTCTAAAAGGGTTACGATTTCTAATTTGCAATCCTCCCAAACAGTATATATAACAAGTTCGCTACTTTTTCCAAATTCAGATTGCTTGATCGCCAACATTTTAAAATAGCATATTTCATAATATTTCAGCATTAATTAATCTGCTATTAATTAAGGCGAATATTTCCACTTAAAAAACTAGCGGAAATCAAGCAATCGGAATTTTAAAAATTGGAGAAAACTGGCAACACTGTCTAAGTTTGGTACTATTACCGTTAGCGGTATCCTTGGGCAGCCAAGTAAATAATTCCCGATCGCAGATTCTAACCGTTATTAACACAGTAAATAAACATAAAAATATGATCTAAAATTAATAATTATTAGTACCTAATTATGCGATGGGGTGTTATTTCCATGTAATTCCCGCTAGTTAATCATTAGCTAGTTAACTGAATAAATCACACCAACCGTAAAATCTGCTCAAACTAATAAAACTGTCCGCATATGCATAAATAAAATTCAACACCGAAATAAAATTACAAAAAGAAATATTTGCTTAGAATTTATACAAACATACATAAAATTTTGAAAACAGCAAACTTTTAAAATTACTAAGCTACCACAGAGCGACCTTAACATTGGAACTCCTGGAAGTAGTTGATCCTACTCCGACCATATGATTAAATGTCAACTGGAGCCAGAAATTCTTTCATAAAATAAGTTAAATTTAAACCACGCAGATTTACGTTATATAAATCAATCAAATAATTTTAAATAAAAATTCTGGTGTCACATATTTTTATGAAACTTAAGTAAAATTTCCGGGCGTTCTAGTGTTAATGACTGTTAACACTAGAACACTAGAACACTAGGCTGTTAACACTAGAAGGAGTCGATTCGACTCCGACCATATGATTAAATGTCAACTGGAACCAGAAATTCTATCATAAAATAAGTTAAATTTAAACCACGCAGATTTACGTTAAATAAATCAGTCAAATAGTTTTAAACAAAAATTCTGCTGTCAAATATTTTTATGAAACTTGAGTAAAATTTCCGGGCATTCTAGTGTTAAATACAAATATCTTCAAACATTAAATCCCCATTTGAAATTATTTTAATCAACTGCATTCCTGACTTAATATTAATAAGTCAATAGTAGCAACGGTTTGTTGCATTATAGTTATAATTACACTTAATAAAGATTTTTATTATTTACGTCATTTAATTAAATTCACATTTCATGCTCCACGTTTGCTACACCCTAACAGAATACATTCAGTAACACGTGAACAAATAAAACATTACCAATACTTGGGGTCACGTTGCATGAACATATCACTGTAGAATGCATCGCTGAGTTCTCCTCATCTGGTTATTCTGGAACTTCGGAGTGTCGAAGGCGCAAAGATAAAGTAGCTGTTTGAATATGGATCCGGAGGTCAAATTTTCATAATCTCATCGAGATTATGAAAGAGACATCATCATTCTTTCTAAATTTATTAGAGAGATTATCACGCCTATCAGCATAATCGATGCTCGTAAATTAAATCTTTTAAACAGGAGAAAAGCAGCTGTATGTTGTGATGAGAGAATGCAATTCCAATGTTCCACGACATTAAAAAGCAGAATGCCTGATAATGACAAAGACCAAAGCAAATTCAAGAGATGTCTTAACATCAAGCAGTTACATCATGTAACAGCTGTAGAGTCAGAAAAATAAGTCTAACTAAATCAGAAGAGAAACAATATTTTTAAGACCTCGTGCCAAGAGGAATAAACTCGTGTGTACAACAAGGAAGTGTATGAGAACTTTTATATACGGTAATATGTTCAAGGGTAATACAATATTAGCTCTCTCATCCATAGAACCATTTTGGCTGTCACCATATCTATTTTGTAGATAGTTTGTTGAGAAGCATGCTGCTATTGGTAAAAGGTGGGCCTTCCAAGCTCAGGCATCTCCTCATCGCCTGAGCCAATATATCCGGCATTTGACGCTATTGTAAATCTGCAGACCATAAAACCTTCAAAAGTTTCTTCCTATAAAATTAGCTTCTGTCTATGGGGGAGCGATGGCTGCAATAATTATTTGTATTTACTTTTATTCAACATAGTGTTCCTATGAAGAACACAAAAATTACTCAAAACATATTTATTATTTATAAATTTGTCAAATATAATATATAATTAAATTTGTTCATTAATATGATATCAATTTTCTGGCTGTACATAGTCCTATTCTTCAGAAAACAGTGTTTAAATATCGCATTTTGCGAACTTTGTGCTAAAATGACAAAGATTCTGACCACAGAAGTCACGATATGACTGTTACTCCAGCAGAGGTCTCACAACTACGGCTAGATTGATAAAATGTCGAAATTTGAAATGGAAACACAAATATTTTTCATCGCAAAACATCCTTCACTCTAAAATCTTAAAGCGCGTTAAAAACCAATTTTTGTTCCAGAAATAGCGAGATAAAACAACCGTAAAGAAGACCGCTTCGAGCTCCACATTTGTTGAAAGAACAAATTGGTGAGATTGTCATCTACCGCCTTTTTGCTGTCCAGGAGAAACTAGTCAGACTAGTAAACCAAGCCTGTAGAGCATAGATGTCCCTCCTGGAATCTACCAGCATTTCGTGCTTTTGTGGAAGGCAGGGTCACCCGAAAACACATCAGTCGGTATTCTCTCATGCGGTATTTATCGTTCTAGGTATACATGCCAAATTCATTAAGTGAGTCTGATATGAGAAACGCCATCAGACATCAGAGCCAGCTTTGTCTTTGTGGTTTACGGCTGACCAAAGTCTCCCGCATGCCATGTCTCATCGTCAGTAAATGCAAAACGTTGACCATTTTATAATCAGATTAAAATTGTTAGTTTATTTAATTATTATATATAAATTATTAGTTAAAATTATTACTTTATACAGGCTTAGGACTGCCAACACCAGTTATTGCTGGCCTGTTTAAAAGTTGTTTTTTATATATTTTTTTTATAATTTTGTTTTGTCTTTTTAATTTTTTTTTTTTTTACTTTTTTATAATTTATTTTTTTTCTATTTTTATGATTTTCTGAACTTCGGAGATTATAATTTAAGCTAAATAGCTTGCGTTTGTTGCTTCCTTCAAATAAGACATTTTTTTTCAATGCTGCCATATCTTGAATTCTTCTTAAATATGTTAGTTGAATAGGATCAGCGTTCTTCTGTCGTTCAAGCAATTTCATAGCTTTTTCAAACATTCAAAGGTTTCGTTATGTGTTGAATCTGGGACATTTTGAGAGCATTCGTTTTGGTTTTCTTCAATTTCGTTTTCATCTTGAATCTCATCGACAATCTCATCACCATTTAAGATCTGATATCCAGGGTTATGTACGTCACTATTTAACCATTCATTAATTTCATTTTCTTCATAGCTTAGGATTCTTCCCATCTCCGTTATTGATTTACATTCCTCCATTTCTGATCCACCATCAGTTTTTTCTTTATTTAAAATTTTATTGCAAGCCTTTTTTATTGTTGAGAATTTCACTAGATTCCAGGAATCAGAAGCCATCATTCAACAAACTTCCAAACGAATTTTTATGATATCTTCGGAATCACGCTCTTCTGTTTCTTCTTATAAAAAAGAGCATTCTTAACATGTGCTTTCTATAAAGCCGTTTGAATGTCTCTATGACATTTTGATCATTGGGTTACAGATAGGTGGCAAGAACTTTGCCCGAAAAATGAGAGAAATAGGTTGTTTGGATAGTTGAAAGTTCGGTTTAAAAATTTTTTGAGAGAAATAGGCTGTTCGGATAATTGAGAGTTCAGTTAAAAAAACAATTGCGAATAATATTCTGTTCGGATAGTTGGAAGTTCGCTTATTTGGAGTTTCTATAATCGGCGCTGTTATTTGTTCCTTACACCATTCTCTATCACATGGTATAAAAAAAGCACATTTCAAATAACATCCCTTTTACTCGAATATTATTATCCACTTATGTATCGGAAACGTTATTTTATGGCCGTTCTGTACTCCCACATATACAGTAGGTATTTTCACAGGAAAAATAAAATATCGTTTTAAATATCAAATAGAAAATGATAAACGACAAACATGTTCAAGTTTAACGACATAAAAATTTTAATTCATCCTACCTAAATATCTTTCAGCGTTTAAAATTTAATATATCACTCAATATGTCGAATATTTAATCTTTAGAGAAAATCATTAGACTTAAGCTACTTGATATCTTTACTTAAATTACCACCATACTTTTAAGTTTAATAATTTTCTATCTAATCGACTAAGCAGAATTTGTATCGTTTTAATCGATTTTCAAGCTCAAATATTGACTTTAACATACGTTATTTAAAAGTCAGTTTCAATTATTTTAAAAGGGATGTATAAAATCGTAATAGATATTTAATCACTACGATGAATTAGATTACTTACGGCTTTTAAGCATGGTAAACATCAAACAAGTCTGTAAGATTCCATGTAAAATTTAGGTAATTTAATAATGTATAAGAAATTTTACATTTTTTCTTATCTTATAAATAAAAGAGTATTTTGCAGAATGAAAGATAAGTAAAATTGATCCAGAATTTATACTAAATGCTATCGTAAGAATGCCGGGGGGCGGGGAGTTGAAAACAATTATGTAAATAACTAGCAAACCCCACGGCTTTGCTCGCGTAATATTTGAAATATGCCAAGTGATATTTATATGTCTAATTTTTATCAAAAGATACTAACTAAATTTTTATTTTATTAAAAGGTAATATTTTATTTTATTAAAAGGTACTTACTACTTTTAGGAATAATTCAAAAATTACTATTTAAAACACAGTTTGACTAAACATAATTATTACACTGTATTAGGCAGAAATGAGACTTAAATTAATAAAATGAAATAAAACTAAATAAATGATAATTTAGAAAATATTTTGAAACTTTTATGCTCAATTAATACGCTCATTTCAGTATTCATTTTAAGTTTTGAATTTTTTAGAAACCATCTTCTTACATCTTAAAATTAACAATCATGTCGAATTCCAAGTCCTACCACCTCTCTCAACATAAAGGACTAAGTTGAAACAGGAACTGTCACCATTAATTTGCGAACATTAATTTTGAAATCGGTTTGTTATTTCCTAATATTCCACAGAAACGTAATTTAAAAAGCTTTTAAAGCCCTATTTTAGAACGTTTGTTGTTCCTGAGAACCCCAGGTCGTAGAATCACCGGCATAAAATATAGCCTGTGTAGGATCAGAGACTGTTACCACTGATTCGCAACTATTACTTTTATAATTGGTTTATATTCCCTGAAATTGCATAGAATCGTAATTTAGAACTTTTTTAGAATGCTTTTCGCACCTCCCCTTCGCTTCACCCCTTTTTAATTCGAATTTATTTTCGACGTTCCTTCGAGGGCATTTATATTTTATAAGTAACTACCATGTCATATGTAAAGCTTCTAGCCTTTTCAGTATCACAGCAATCGCAATTTAGAAAGTTTTTAGCTCCTGCAAACCTCTGGTGTTAGTGGAACAGACATAAAATATAGCTTATGTTTGAGCAGGTTCTATCACCAAAATTTGTCATCATTATTTTTTTAATCGGTTTGGTAATTTATAAGTTTGCTTAAAAATTGTAATTTATATTGCTTTTCACTCACTTCATTTTTTTTTAAATTTGGAATTTTCTTTCAACTGTTCTTAGAAAGCAGTTGCATCTTGTAAGTAAATACCATGCCATACTTCAAAGTGTTAGACCCCTCAGTTGTGCAAAAAATGCAGATTAGAACATGTTTTGCTTTTGCAACCCTCAGATGGTAGTGACAGCAACATAAAATATAACCTATGTTATAGCAGGGACTGTCACCATTGATTTGCAACCATTACTTTTGAAATTGCTTTGGTATTTCCTTAGATTGAGTAGAAATCGCAATTTAGAACGTTTTTAGGACGCTTTTCGCGCATTTTCACCGCTTTTTAAATTTCCAATTTTTTTAAAACTGTTCTTAAAGATCATTTATAGCTAATAAATATGTACCTTGCCTAATTTTAAGTTGCTAGCCCCTACCGATCACAAAAATCGAAATTTAGAACGCTTTTTTGCTCCTGCAACGTCTTGGTGATAGTGATACCGACATAAAATAGCGTCTATGTTAGAGCAGAGGCTGTCAGCATCAATTTCCTACCATTACGTTTGAAATCAGATTCATTCTTCCTGAGATATTGCCGACAAATCGGCATCTAGAACGTTTTTAGAACGCTTTTCGCGCATTTTGATCCTGCATCTCCTCTGAGGTAGTGGAAACAGATATAAAATATAGCCTATCTTGGAGCAAGATCTGTCACCATCATTTTTTCACCATTATATTTGAAATCGGTTCAGTACTTCCTGAGATTGCAATTTAGAAAGCTTTTTATAGCGCTTTTTGCGCATTTTGACCCCCTTTTAAATTTCGATTTTTTTAGGAAATGTCCTTAGAGATCATTGATACCTTATAACTAACTACCATTCCAAATTTCACGATTCTAGGCCCTTCAGTAACGCAAAAGCCGCAATTTAGAACGTTTTTTGCTACTGCACCCCCTTTGGGGTAGTGGCACCGACGTAAAACATCGCCTATGTTTGAGCAAGGGTTTTCACCATCATTTTGACGCCATTATTTTTTAGATCGGTTTAATATTTCCTGAGATTGTGTAGAAACCACCACCACAATTAGAACGTTTTTTTAGAACGCTTTTCGCACATTTTCACTCCTTTTAAATTTCGAATTGTTTAAGAACTGTTCTTAGAAATCCTTTATATCTAATAAGTAGCTAATATTTCAAATTTCATATTTCTAGGCCCTTCGGTAACGCAAAAATTGGATTTTTAGAACGTTTTTTGCTCCTGCACCCCCTTTGGGGTAGTGGCACCGACATAAAACATAGCCTATGTTGGAGCAAGGGTTGTCACCGTCATTTTGACACCCTTATTTTCACACCATTATTTTTTAAATCGGTTTAGTATATCCTGAGATTGTGTAGAAACCACCATTTAGAACGTTTTTTAGAGCGATTTTCGCGCATTTTCACCCCTTTCAAATTTCGAATTGCTTAAAAACTGTTCTTAGAAATCCTTTATATCTAATAAGTAGCTAATATTTCAAATTTCATATTTCTAGGCCCTTCAGTTACACATAAATCGCATTTTTAGAAAGTTTTTTGCTCCTGCATCCCCTTTGGGGTAGTGACACCGACATAAAACATCGCCTATCTTGGAGCAAGCGTTGTCACCATCATTTTGACATCAATATTTTTTAAAATCGGTTTATATTTCCTGAGATTGTGTAGAAACTACCATTTAGAACGTTTTTTAGAACGCTTTTTGTGCATTTTCAACCTTTTTAAATTTCGAATTGTTTAAGAACTGTTCTTAGATATCATTTATATCTTATAAGTAACTAATATTCAAAATTTCATATTTCTAGGCCCTTCAGTAACGCTAAAATCGCATTTTTCGAAAGTTTTTCGCTCCTACACCCCCTTTGGGGTAGTGGCACCGACATAAAACATAGCCTATCTTGGAGCAAGCGTTGTCACTGTCATTTTGACACCAATACTTTTTAAATCGGTTTGGTATTTCTTGAGATTGTGTAGAAACTACCATTTAGAACGTTTTTTAGAACGCTTTTTGTGCATTTTCACCCCTTATAAATTTAAAATTGTTTAAGAACTGTTCTTAGATATCATTTATATCTTATAAGTAACTAATATTCAAAATTTCATATTTCTAGGCCCTTCAGTAACGCTAAAATCGCATTTTTAGAACGTTTTTCGCTCCTACACCCCCTTTGGGGTAGTGGCACCGACATAAAACATAGCCTATCTTGGAGCAAGCGTTGTCACCGTCATTTTGACACCAATACTTTTTTAATCGGCTGGGTATTTCTTGAGATTGTGTAGAAACTACCATTTAGAACGTTTTTTAGAACGCTTTTCGCGGATATTCACCCCTTTTAAATTTAAAATTGTTTAAGAACTTTTCTTGAAAATCCTTTATATCTAATAAGTAGCTAATATTTCAAATTTCATATTTCTAGGCCTTTCAGTAACGCAAAAATCGCATTTTTAGGACGTTTTTTGCTCCTGCATCCCCTTTCGGGTAGTGACACCGACATAAAACATAGCCTATGTGGGAGCAAGCGTTGTCACCATCATTTTGATACCATTACTTTTTAAATTGGTTTGGCATTTCCTGAGATTATGTAGAAACTACCATTTAGAACGCTTTTTAGAACGCTTTTTGTGCATTTTCACCCTTTTTAAATTTCGAATTGTTTAAGAACTGTTCTTAGACATCATTTATATCTTATAAGTAACTAATATTCAAAATTTCATATTTCTAAGCCCTTCAGTAACGCTAAAATCGCATTTTTAGAACGTTTTTTTCTCCTACACCCCCTTTGGGGTAGTGGCACCGACATAAGATATAGCCTATGTTCTAAGTTGGACTAATACCATCATTTTGATACCATTACTTTTGGAATCGGTTCGGTAGTTCCAGAGCTTATCTCCGACAAATAAACAAATTTTTCCTCTTTATAATAGGAAAAAGTATAGATTACATTACATAATCCTTGTAACATATCATATCGTCGCACAGTGGGCCGTTTTGACGATCTAGGTGGACAAAATTATTTCGTGTAAGTTTAATTAGTTTTTACTGGGTTTTTTTAATGCATCACTAATAAAATACTTAAACAGTGATAAATATTTGGTTATTTAACAACAATGTTTTAAAATAAAATACAGGGTGCCTACTAAAGTCCGTTCCTACCCTCTTAACTGCCAAACGACTGCATCTACATTCATAAAATTGGTGTCTAGATATAGTAAATAGGCTATGTGCTACTAGATGAGACCGCTTACAGCGCCACCTGATGCAAAAGGGCGCCATTAGCGTTCCTATCGCAAAAACTGTTCGACATATGGGATAAAGGTTAATGACAAATTTGTAGAGCATCATCGATTTAGTTCGAAAGAACACCTTGTGAACATGAATGCTAAATGAATCTCGTTCTGAGTATGAATCTCGTTTTCCAGATAGGAATACTAACTCAGATGTTTTGCACCAGGTGACGCTGGAAGCGGTGTCATCTGGTAGAGCATTCCCACTTCGTTATACCTAGACACCACTTTTATCAGTATAGCTGCAATCGTTCGGCAATTAAGAGCGTGGGAAAGACTTTAGTGGGCGTTAAACATACTTATTTTACAATTAAGTAAAAAACAATTTAATGTTCACATGTAAGTTAACATTAATTTCTTTTTTGTATTTTTGTCTCCTCAAAATATTTGGAAAAAAATGTGTAGTTATCCAGAAAAATAAAATTTTTTAAATAAAATCACATTAAAAAAACTAACTGTTTTGGGACATCCTGTAAAACATATAAATGCTACCAAAATTATTTTCGGTTGAAAAAATGCTGTTGTGTGAATAAATAACCTATATAAGTTTTATTCAATTTGAAATAAAAGTTATGCATATAGACGGTAATGTGTCCGAATTTTTTGTGTGTCCCTGTAGAAGAAATACAACTGCTCCGCACTTTGTTTTCAATTTAAAAAATGATATAGTGTATCTAAATAACCTATAGTAATTTTGTTGAAATTTAATTAAAATTTCTGCGTTTTTGCCAAAATTTTCCGCGATCTTTTGTATAGGCCTATTAAAAATGCATAATTTCTACGTTCGTCAAATTATAAGTTAATAGAATTATCATCAGAAAAACTCATGTAGGAAAAGTTCCAGCTCAATCAGATAATTGAAAGTGGTTTTAAATTGCCTTGCAAGATATGAACTAATCTTTTATGTGGCCCTGTAAAAAAAAGCGTCACTGCTACGTTCCATAAATTACAATAATATTGCATTGTCATCAGAACTACATATCCTGAGCAAAGTTTCAGCTCAATTAGATTATTGAAATTGGTCAAAATTAACTTAAAATTTTTAATCTAAATTTTTTATTGAGCCCATTAGAAACAGTACTTTAAACAAACTTCTACGTTCGTTAAATTAAAGTAATATTGTATTGTCATTCAAATTACACGTGTATTCATTGTTTCGGCTCAATGGGATAATTAAAAGTAGTTTAAGTTTGACTTGAAAGATTTGAACTAAACATACATACATGCACAACAAGTTAATATGATGCTTGTTTATTAGTAAAAACTTAATGATTAGCAGACATTTCCAGGAGTTTTTTTTTTAATTTTTCAGTACTTTAGGAATGACACTTTGATTTAAAAAAATGCTTATTGCTGAATAATTTGTTAAAAGTCAAGATGAAACTTGTAAAAAACATCAAGTATTATCCAGAATTACAACCTTTGAAAAAAGCGGCTAAGCGGGTTTAATATCGCTGATTTTCATATAAAAATCTGTTAAATCTGACCTTGACAAACCTATGACATATGTTCAGCAAACTCGTGCTTTCAAATAAAACAGAATAGTCATGGAGTGCTTCCAAACTGAGAGGAAGCTAGTGCAACTTTTGATACTCCCTCAAATCAACTGCACAAATAGCTTCTTTACGGTCATAATTAATCGGCACCTCTAATTTTTTTTTTTTTACAAAACTCGTACGAATTTCGAAAATACAGACATTCAGCTACCAGTACATGCGGTTTTATCAACTTTCGAGATAAGCGAAAAAAAATGAATTTTGTCCTCCCAAAACGTCCCACTATGCGTAGGTACCATTTCAAACTATCCAATGTGAAAACAATAGGCTACTTTTTTTAAATTCAGATTTCTTGATTGGCACCACTTTTTTGAAAAATTAAAATTCGCCTTATTTATCCTCATTTAATGACTTATTAAATAAGGCGAAGACAAGGGGAATTTTACCATTTCAGAAAAATGGTGCCAATCAAGAAATCTGAATTTTAAAAAAGTAGTCCATTGTTATCACACTGGATAGTTTGCCATGGTACTGTTGATATAATTTTTGATGTCATGATATAATATAATTTCATATATATTTTTTTTGTTTTACAAATTTACAGAGGTGCTAATTTTCCAATTATCTTCCGTAATATGTGGGTTAATTTAACCCAGTTTTAAAGCGTTTCGCACTGGAATTTTTTTTTTAAGAAATGAATTTAAATAATTTCCGCGCATTAACCAGAAATCAGTTAAATAAAGATCCATCAAATAAATTTTCTGATTAGAAACATTGTTAATCCGGATAAAATCAATCCATATTAGTGATGGGCAGAAAAAATGATTTTACTATTTGAATGAATCATCCGGACATGCGTAAAAGCATAGCGAATGATTCATTCGAGCATACGCAAAAACATAGCAGCCAAACTTTGTTTTTTAAAATTCAGTTTCTACCAGAAATTTTGTATCGAAAATGACGATTCTTATTTTGATTAGAATTAATTTGAGAACCCCATTATATAAAAGCTCTTTTTATCTTTAAAATTTTTGAAGATAAATTGATTAAAAAAATTACGAAGTATGCTTTTTTTTCTTTTCTTTTTACGAAATGTCAGGTGATAATTGATTAAAAATGTACACAAAGGCTGAAATCTATGTATTTGTGCATAACTCAATGATTCATACGAATAGCAAAATCATCCATTTTACCCATCACTAACCTTTATATTATGGAAGATTCGTAGATTTTGGCAATTCTGGATATACAGGGTGTCCCAAAGTCCCTGACACATTTTAAAATCCAACTTAAAATCAAGTAATTGCCGTACAAAACTGCGGTTTGCTGTTTGGACTAAAATGCTTCTCACGATGGAATTTTTTTTCTCCATCAAATGAAAATAATTAATTCCAAACTTCGATCATAGATGGCGCCATAGATCCGAATGTTTCGTTTCAAACATAAGTTTTTTTTCTGATTCGCATATTAATTTTCACACTCTGACACAAAAATGACGATTCCCAGTGAAGAAGCTAATTAAGTAGGTTGGTTACTTCGAAACCAAATCCATCATTACTGTTCAAAGGAACTTTTGTGCCATGTACTAAAGAAAACCTCCATTTTGAAACAGCATTTTGAATTAGCATAGGAAATATGTGTGGCTCGATCTACAAACGGTACACGCATTGAAATATGCTAATTGACCCTTCCAGTAGTGAAATTAACTCTATTAAGTCGGCCATCAAGTCACCTTCTATTATTCCAGCTAAATTAAAGAAGTCTCTTATTCCATCTATTGCGCATTGTGCCAGGTTTTATGCTTTACCTAAGGTCCATAAACCTGGCATTCTTTTTAGACCTATTGTCTCTAGTATCGGTACAGCTTTTTATAAGCTTGCCAAATATTTAGTTTCTGTTTTTTCTCCACTTTTGAGCAGTAACTGTTTCACTGTTAAGAATTATTTTGATTTTGTTAAAAAACTTTATAGTTTTAAGCCGCAGGGCCACATGATGGTTTCTTTCGATGTTAAATCATTATTTACCAACGTTCCGGTTGAGGGGGCTTTAGATTGCCTCAAAGAAAGGCTTTGTGAATTCCATTTCTCTTATTTTGAAATCGAGGAGCTTATTCTTCTCACTCGAGCTTGCTTGTCGCAAAATACCTTTGTTTTTAATGGAAATATCTTCTGTATGATTGACGGTTTGGCTATGGGTAATCCTCTTAGTCCAATTTTATGCGATATTTATATGCACTATTTTGAGGTCAAACTTTTTGAAATTTTAAAATTTCCGTTCTATGTTCGTTATGTTGGTGATGTTTATGTCCTGGCTGAAATTAATTCGGATATTAATCACATTCTCTCTATTATGAATTCCATTTATACCTGCATTCAATTTACCTCTGAAATTGATACCAATATCTGTCTCTCTTTCCTGTATGTCCTTGTTATTCGTTGTGAAAATGGCTTTCAGACTACCGTCTTTCGTAAACCTTTTTCTGTCAGTCTCCCACCTCACAGGTATTCCTTTCATCCCCTAACCAGAAATTCGCTGCTTTTAATACTTTTGTTTTTCGGGCTACCAATATTTGTTCCACTCCTGAGTTACTTAGTGCTGAACTTAATTACCTCAAAGCTATTGCTGTTGATCGTGGTTATTCCTCGAATATTATCGATTCTATTTATAAGAAATTGACGAAACCCGTCCGCTCTGAAAAGCATTCTAATTCCAACTCTAATACGTCAGTTGTGTTGCCATTTTTTCCTAAAATCAGTCAGCAAGTTGCTAAAATCTTAAGAAGGTTTGATTTTAATATTAATCTTTCTCCTGTTAATAAAATCACTTTTTTAAATCTCAAACACCCCGTTGATCACCTAGATAACTGAGGTACTTACCAAATCTCTTGCCAGTGTGGCCTTTCTTACATTGATCAGACTAAACGTACTCTTAGATTTCGTTTAAAAGAGCATGAAGGTTATGTTAAAAATCAGGAGCTTAAACTTTCTTCTATTGCTCAACGTTGTTGGTCTTTTCAACACAGGTTCAATTTTTCCTCATTTCATCATTATCCAAAAATGTTCTTCTGACCTCGATCTTGATTTTTGGAAAGCTTACCACATCATTAAAAATTCTCACCCTTTAGTCAATGACTTATCTAGTACTTCTGATTTTCCAAGTATTTGGAAAGCATTAATTTAATTTCCCCCTTTTTTGTTTCTTTTTCTCTCGTTCTCCGGTAGATGTCGCTACTTCTCTACTCAATCGTTTCTCCTGCTTCTCTCTCATTGGTTGATTTTGGCGCATTCTCTACCCACATCGGGTATATAAGCCAGCGCGTCTCTGTCATTTTTCTCAGCCTTGAATTTTCTCGCACGCTGTTCCTTTTCCCTATCTTGCACTGAAGAAGAAACTAGTAGGTTCGAAACAGCTGTTTGCTATTTTCATGTATTATTTGTGCATTTTTAAACGTTGTCTTTCTGCTTTTCAATATGATAATTGATTTAACATATTATCGCTCTGGAACTGCTTTTCACAAAAATAAAATGATCTATAACTAATTATCTTGAGTTTTTTATGCTTCTTTCTGATAATTTAATATACAGTGCGATCTATGGGCAAAGTTTAGAACTAATCTTTTTATTAGCTTGAAAAACATTTTTCATTGCGAGAAGCATTTCAGTCCAAACAGCACTCCTGTGCGACAATAACTTGATTTTATTTGTATTACTTCATTTTAAAATGTATCATGGGGTTTTGGGCCACCCTGTTTTATAGTGTCACAACAATAAAGCATATTTTGTTTGTTCTTGAAATATGAATGCAAAAATGCTAACAAAATATTCGAATACGTTAATGATATTTTCAAGTGGGTTTTACAAAATAAAAGGAAAATCTTAATAATATTGCGTTATCAATCCTTTCCGGCGCGGAGTAATTCTGTTTATAAAGTGATGAAGTGATGGACTAACACCAGAATTTATAAACGAATTTATCAGAAAATACAAACTTGCTTAAAGTAATTAAAACAAGTTGGAAATTGCTCGTCAAACGTGGCAAATGAGGTGCGTTCGTACTATAACTAGTTTTATAATTATTTTTTGCACCCCATATTGTACTGAATGTATATTTTTTTGCGCTTCATAAGTGCATAGTCTGTAACATCATTAAAATGCACTTACAATAATTTTTTCCCCATTCCCCGTAATGTAACGGAAAACTTTTGACTGTCCCTGTAATTAAACTATACATTCGATTTTCATAAAATTTGAAATGGCTCGACAAAATTTTGCAGCAATTATATATTTAAAATTTCAGACCATTCGGAAGGCTGTAATATCATTAAAATGCATTTGCAATAATTTTTTCCCATTGGCCATAATGTAACGAAAAACTTTTGGGTGTCCCTGTAATTAAACTATACATCCGATTTTCATAAAATTGGAAATGGCTCAACAAAATTTTGCAGCAATTATATATTAAAAATTTCAGACCATTCGAAAGGCTGTAAAATCATTAAAATGCATTTGCTATAATTTTTTCCCATTTGCCGTAATGTAACGGAAAACTTTTGGGTGTCCCTGTAATTAAACTATACATCCGATTTTCATAAAATTGGAAATGGCTCGACAAAATTTTGCAGCAATTATATATTAAAAATTTCAGATCATTCGGTCGGGTAGTTTTTGCTCTGTTATATGCGGACGGACAGACAGACGGACTGAACGACGACTATAGGTGCTACGTATTTATATAATTACGAACGCACCTAAAACAAGTTGGAAATTGCACGTCAAACGTGGCAAATGAGGTGCGTTCGTACTATAACTAGTTTTATAATTATTTTTTGCACCCCATATTGTACTGAATGTATAATTTTTTGCACTTCATAAAGCGCATAGTCTGATACATCATTAAAGTGCACTTCCAATATTTTTTCCCATTCCCCGTAATGTAACGGAACACTTTTGACTGTCCCTGTAATTAAACTATACATCCGATTTTCCTAAAATTTGAAATAGCTCAACGAAATTTTGCAACAATTATATCTTTAAAATTTCAGACCATTCGGAAGGCTCTAATATCATTAAAATCCACTTGCAATAATTTTTCCCATTGGCCGTAATGTAAAGAAAAACTTTTGACTGTCCCTGTAATTAAACTATACATCCGATTTTTCTAAAATTTGAAAGGGCTCGACAAAATTTTGCAACAGTTATATCTTTAAAATTTCAGATCATTCGGAAGGCTCTAATATCATTAAAATCCACTTGCAATAATTTTTCCCATTGGCCGTAATGTAAAGAAAAACTTTTGACTGTCCCTGTAATTAAACTATACATCCGATTTTTCTAAAATTTGAAAGGGCTCGACAAAATTTTGCAACAGTTATATCTTTAAAATTTCAGATCATTCGGAAGGCTCTAATATCATTAAAATGCACTTGCAATAATTTTTCCCATTGGCCGTAATGTAAGGAAAAACTTTTGACTGTCCCTGTAATTAAACTATACATCCGATTTTCCTAAAATTTGAAAGGGCTCGACAAAATTTTGCAACAGTTATATCTTTAAAATTTCAGATCATTCGGAAGGCTGTAATATCATTAAAATGCACTTGCAATAATTTTTCCCATTGGCCGTAATGTAAAGGAAAACTTTTGACTGTCCCTGTAATTATACTATACATCCGATTTTCATAAAATTTGAAATGGCTCGACAAAATTTTGCAGCAATCATATATTTGAAATTTCAGACCATTCGGTTGGGTAGTTTTTGCTCTGTTACATGCGGACAGACGGACGAACGGACGGACAGACGGACAGACGGACGGACAGACGGACGGACAGACGGACGGACTGAACGACGACTATAGGTGCTACGTATTTATATAATTACGAACGCACCTAAAAAGGACAGTTCAAGGGGATACCCAGTAGCAGTGCTACTGCACCCCTTGTGTATGAGTACGCGTATAACAGTGCTACTTTTTTCCCAATACTGTATAAAAGAAAAATTTTAATAAAATATTTTTGGTGCCAGAAAAATAAAAGTTAGGTGTCTCTTTTTTAAGGACACCGCCCGCAAAACGTTTAATATTTATCTTGCATCGTAAGAAATACGAATACGTACATAAAGGAGATTTCATTTAATTAAATATCTATCTGTGCGTGCAAAAGTAAATTATCTTATTAATTACGAATTTCTTTATTTTTTTTTACTATCCGTAATTCGTTTTCACTTTTTAAGTATGATAAAACATAGAAATCGTGATTGGTATTTGTTTATAAATGTTAGCATCTGTTTACATTTATTTTTTTCTTCTTGCATGAATTAAGTATTTCTTTAAACTATATAAAAAAAATTCTATTTCCATTAGATTACATTTTTTTTTTCGATTAAAATAAAAATTAAACCCTCTTACAGAAATATTTCGCTTTTTACTATTCCAGAGTTATTGAATTGTTTTTACTAAAATTAAAATTCGTTAAAATCACCCTTCAAAAATATCATCGTTCAGAATATTTTAATGTTTATTACAGCTTTCAATATTAGTTCGCTTATACATAATTAGAAAATTGTATTGTAATTTTATAAACTTTTTGAAATTATTTAAATAATTTCTTTGAAATTTGTCAGTTGCTCCCACATAGTTTAGTTGGTTGGTTGGTTGATTTTTGACGGCCGATTATCTACTCTAGGGATATAGGCCCGATGGGGGAGTGCCCTCCGTGGGGGTCTTTCTAAGGGAACCTAACCCGTATTTACGCATCCCACATAGTTTAGACAAAATAACCTTTCTCTCTCTGTGAGTTTCTTCTTTGCACCAAGATGTAATTCCAAGTATACCACTTCTCTTGTACACTTTTACAAAGGTTGGTTGAAAACTAACTTAACAAGAGCTTTCTCAGAAATATGGGGTGTGCATAAAAAAAATTTCCCAGGTTCAATGGTATATTATAACATTTTTAGTTATACGGCATACACCCAACTTAAAGTCAAATTTTTTTCGCACTTCGGTTAACAAATCCAGAGTGATGGAAGCAATTGCCTCTCCAATTCTGTATCTCAACTTGGGCAAATAATTAGGTAGCGGCAAAACGTAGACAAGATCTATAAGAAGTTTTTTTCGTTAGTGTACGTTTTTAAGGGGGTTCGGGGCTAAAAATTCTCAAAAAGTGTATTTTTTTTATTGGCTTAAAAAATACTGAGTTTTTAGTGTTAAATACTAAAACCGTTCTCTTTTATCTTCATTACATGCAGAGATATAACACCTTTTGCCTTGAGAAGCGATGCATTAGCTGCCCTTTGATGAAAACTTTAACTCAATTTATCTCAGAATGAATTTTTTCACGATTTGTCAACTTTAAAAGAATATATCTAAAGTTCCTTGCAAGATATAAGTATCAAATTCTCAACAGAGGTTTTATGCTATATTTCCTACAAATTGTCTTCAGGATTTTTAATTTTGAATGACAATTGTGAAAATATACTAATTAATGCAAAACTCACTCATAAAAAAAATCTTTTTTTTTATAAAATCCTTAATCAATATTTTAAGAAATCCTGAAAACAAATTAAAATGACACATTTTCTGTACACAAAAGTGTAAAAAAATTTGTAAATCGAGTGAGCACTTCCAGAGTTATATCAAAAATGATATATGTTTAAAATTTTAAAATTTAAATTTTTTATAAAAATATTTTAAATTTCTCAGTTTTTTTACATGCAATATTCTTATTACATTAAAACATATTTTAGAAAAAAATTTCATAACAAAATAGAATTTTGAGCCTCGGACCCGCTTAAATCTTTAGTTCAGCAATAAAACTTTACGCTCAGGAGTCGCTATTTAGCATATATGGCACTGCAAGTGAGTCAATAATAAAAAAGCCCTCGCGCATGCGATAATCTAAAACTCTTGAAATTACTCTTTATTTTTACCTTGAATCAATACTCTACAACGTATATAGCTGATGCAATTAAAATTTATAACTGGGACATTCTTTTATGGATACTCTGTATTATATTCGTGCATTTGCTTATGTATATCGTTACGGCCGTAGGAGATTATAAGTTTGCGACGTTGACAAAGAGTGGTGACATCCATACAGTAACATTTTATTTGTTGAAAGGATTTTAGACAAAATTTGGTGAACCTGTCATTATCTTGAATTTAAAGAGTTTGTCATTTTTTCCAGGCTTACTCGGTTTACTTGTCTTTGTCAGGCCGCACACTGAGGCAAAACACGCAACATGAAGTGCATCTTAGGAGAAGAAACAGGTTGAAAAAAGATAAGAAACCTAGTATTTCTCCTAATTCGCTCGTCATGTTGCTTTTGAAATCTAATTTACAGTGCGGTCTGCCTGCGAACCAGCTGTTAAACCGGACTTGTTCCGAACTCTCTCCACGTGTTGAGTTGGTTTATATCGCAACGTCCGGAGTTGATGGTAACGAACTGTGTGATGACAAGTATTGGCCACGAACACTTGTAAAATTTATCTTACTCTGTCAAGTGTCACTTCTAGCTGTGTATTGTTACGTACTATAAATGTGTGTTTTCTTAATTTAAACAATTATCAAATCTGAGCATGCAACCTACCTGTCTATTGCTATTGTATTATACAGGGTGTTTCAGCACAGCGGTTACAACTTTTAAGGGGTGTCAGGACTCTTAGATCTTAAAACAAAATTTTTATTGGGTTGAAAGTTATAAATATGTTCTTTCATTTCATGTATTTAAGAGGTTTCGGTCTCAAGACTCTTAAAACTTTAAAATTTTCGAATTTTTAATTTTTTTAGATGTTAAACTCCTATCTTTTCTGAACATTTTTACATAATTGTTTCCTTGAAATTCCTATTAGATCTGAAGTTATGGCTTTTACATTTATACACGTTCTATTGCTGAAGAGACGTTTCGTAAATTTTGAAGCCATTTTTCTCCAAATGACGTTTTTGGGCATAACGCGTACGATATCTCAAAAACTTATGAATATTTTTTCATAAAAATTTCAAAACATATGTTTCATGTTAGTTTGTATAAACTGAACCTAAAATTTCCTTTTTATTGTTCAAAACAATATTTTTTAGGTGATTATACTGTTGTAATTTTCTCAATTTTGCATTAGCTAAATACAACTTTGTATTAAAAATATAAAAAAGCTTTAAATACAAATTTATTTAGGTTCAGGGTAATTATTACAATCTGAAATATAAGTAGGCACCAAAATTTTCATTCTAGTTGCATTACGTATTTTGTAATCGTGTGCGTAAGATGTTATGCCGATTTTTGCTCGTCAAATGTCTAACAGTTTGGAGACCCCTGTAAATGCTAATTCTGCATCTTATAATTTTTTCAATACATGAAATGAAATAACATACTTATATATTTTATTCCAAGTAACATTGTGTCTTAAAATGAAATACATTTTAAGATATTAAATGTTAAAAATAGTCTTTTTTTTTTCATTTTTTCCAATTTTAAGAGTCCTGAGACCACTTAAAAAATTGTAAGATGCAGGATTAGCACTTATAGGGGGCTCCAAACTGTCAGAAATTTGACAAGTAGAAAATTAGTATAACAGCTTCGGCACAGTATTACAAAATAAATTTTGCAACTAGAATAAAAATTTGGGTGTCTACTTATACTTCACAATGTAATAGTTACTTTGAACCTAAATAAATTTGTATTTAAAGCATTTTTATATGTTTAATACAAATTTATATTTAGCTAATGGAAAAGTTTGAAAATTTCAATAGTATAATCACCTAAAAAATATTTATTTGAATAATAAAAAGGAAAATGTTACGTTCAGTTTATACAGAGTAACATAAAACATGTATTTTGAAAATTTTATGATAAAATATTCAGAAGTATTTTAGATATCGTGCGTGTTATGCCCAAAAACATCATTTGGAGAAAAATGACTTCAACGTTTTGGAAACGCCGCTTCAGCTAATGAGCAGGTATAATTCTAAAAACCATAACTTCTGTTCTAATGGAAATTTCAAGGAAACAATAATATAAAAATGCTCGGAAAATGCATTTAACATCTAAAAAAATTAAATTTTCGGAAGTTTTGAAGCTTTGAGAGTCCTGCGTCCCTTTAAGAAGAGATAGAGGGAATATACTGGAAAATGCGAAAAAAATAAAAATAAAGTAGTTTAAAGATACAGATTTTAAAAAAGTTTACGAAAAGCTAAAACATATGAGGCATGAGGCTCCGAGAAAGAGTGAGATGAAGTGGAGCTGCTAACCTATGAAATTTATTACTTCTGGGCTTCACAATTATTGTTTTTTTTTTAAACTACAACATAAACATATAAATTTTTGCAATTAACACGGATATATACATGTTGCAAAAATTTTCAAAAAAAACCTCTCATACATTAAAATTGTAAAAAAAAAAATAGGGACATACACATACTCAATATACAGTGTGTTTCAACACAGTGGTTACAAAGTTTCAGGAGAGATGGAGTTCATGTACACGATGGAAAATCGCATAGCAATGCATGGTAGGAAACGCTTTCGTGGCGCGGTAGTGACGACACAAAGCACAAGACAGGACGGACATGAACAGTGTGAGAAAACATGTTTATTATTGCTAGTACAGCAAAAAACTAAGAAATAAAAACAAAAAGAGAAACGGCGATCGTCACCAAAAATGCTGTTCGAAAACGCCAGGAAAGCGTTTTCGACACTGCATTGCTATGTGATTTACCATTGTCTAGGTTTACTCTATCTCTCGTGAAACTTTGTAACCGCTGTGATGAAACGCCCTGTATTTTTGTTATATTCCCGGTATTCTATTGCAACGTTGTGATACACTAGTTAGATGATTCTTAGCTTTCGTTGAACATTCAAATAAGACGTTTTAAGGCGGTTTTATTTCCGGAAACTGAACTTGAAAATGTGTACTGTGTTCAAAATTTTTCTAGTAAATTTTACATTTGCAAAGATGAATCGCCATTTTTTTTTTAAAGTGAGAATTTCCAATCCTGTTGTTGAAACAGCTAGGATTGTGGTGAGCTGAAATCGATAAATAATATGTCAGGTGAGACATGGCAGTCCATTGACGATCACGGGAAAATTAATATGCACTTATTATTATGTTATTTATGTCACACTCTTTAAAATATGTACGCATCTCCTACACTGAATCTCGACAAGTGAAGTCAAAACATTTTATGACATAAGAAACTATCGGTAGAAAAGTATCGGCAGCCAAAATGTAAATTTTCAAATATTAAAACCAACAGCATTTCCGCTTCGTTTCTTAAAATATTTCCACATTTTAGTATTTTATGATAGGTCTATCTTTGAGATTATCAAACAGAAACCTTGAAATAATAAATTTATGAACCTGATCGTGTATAACGCATTTGAAAGAATAAATTTATAAACCTGATCGTGTATCGCATTTGGAATAACAAATTTATAAATCTGATCATACATAACAAGGAGTCGTGCGCTTTATGGATTTTTTCAGGACAAATATCAGTATTTTTTATAGAAAATAAAATATTGGTTAAACGCGCGAAATTTCGCCTTATTTAAAAAGAGATTTTGTATAAGAAAATACTTGTACCGAAGAATTTCCTGGTCTTGAAATCTCAATACAAGTGCAACCCCTGTGTATATCGTATTTAAATAATCTTGCAACGGAAATTAAACGGGAATGCAGCAAATATAAATCCTAAATTACATACAAATAATGCGAAAATATTTGGAAAAAAGAAAAAAAGAATATTGTGTTTACCATAGAACCAAAAATCATTGCGTATCCTCTGATTTTCTTTATGTAGGTAATACCTTGTATTGTTCTATATAAACATTTTCTCAATTTCACGTAATCTGAGCTCTTTTCACGTCTGAAATTGGCATGTAAAGTCAACATGTCTTCAGTTTGGATGAACATACTAAGACACAAGGCATTATAATAACTTTCCAAAAGTATCACAGAAAATATCAACGAATGAACTTTTAGGATTGGAAATATTTCAATATCTGTTTAGTTTATTTAAAGTTATGTTTGTCCATGCATTTAAAATAATAATGTTCAGATGCATTAAACAGTGTAATTGAAATGAGCTACAATTATTTTTATGCTTTCAAGAAACATTATCCTACAATTTATGCGTAGCACATAGTTGTTTATTTACGTATACGAAACAATATCGCGTAAACTTTATTTTTTTTATGTACGTTATGTACGAATAACTATATGACTGTTATAATCTCCTAATAAAAATATCACGTAAATATAAGTAAATAAACACTTAGGAAAAAAAAGAAATTCAGAGTCTTGTTGAGCCTAGTTAAACAGGGTTTCTACACTCTCAGTAAAAATACAATATTTTTTGTAGAAAAACTGGACTTATATAATAGCGCGATTGCAAAAAGCGAATTTTCTATAGGGAAAAACTGGTGTTTACCGGATCGAAAGTCTGGGAAAATCCCAGACCTGTAGAAACCATGTTAAAGTTATATTTCTGCATGCATTAAAAATATATCTGTTGAATGAATAAAACCCGATTTTTTGAAATATGCTAAAAACTTTTATTATTCTTTGACAAAACCTTATTCTACAATTTATATGAAGCTAAGTTATATGCAGCTAAGCGAATCAAAACTGAGTAAACTATATTCTTCTTTATTTAAGGCACATTTTTCTACCATGCTTAATATAAAATATTTGTTAATACTTTATTAAAACCGAACTCAGAGTATTTGCACACTGTAAATGCAAAACGTCTGAAATTCAGTTAAAAAAGTGTCTTAAGTGGATGGTCACATTTTAAGTGAAAAAAACGTGTCTTACTTTTTAAGACACCTTTTTGCATCTGAAGTTAACACATTGAAACGTCTTAAAACGCCGCCATTTTTAAAACACTTGAAATGTCTTAAAAAGCCGCCATTTTTTAGACATTCGAAACATCTAAAATAGTGCCATTTTTAAAACCCTTCAAACGTCTTAAAAAGCCGCCATTTTTTAGACATTTGAACATCTAAAATGAGGTCTTTTAAGACACTCGTAGCATCTTAGAAGATTTTTTTTTCTCTTATTTACACTGTCTCATTGGCAGCAAGCTAAAACTAAAACTTACAAGCTACAAAGCAAAATAAATGTTTGCCATTTATGGAAGACTACAACAGACTGCATTATTTATTTTTATTTATTTATGTATATTATTATTATTATTATTATTATTATTATTTACATTCAACGGATTCGATGCCAAGATATATTAATCCATTTTCAAGTATTTAAAAATACTAATTTTTCTTTGTTTACTTTAGAAAATAATCGAAGAAGTTTATTAATCATTTAGTCAATTTAAATTATTAGACATACATACCCATATCTGGGATTATTATTTATGTTATTTTTTCATAGATTCAATATAATTAAAAAACGAAATTCCCTACCCCTTCAACATTGTAGACAAAATAAATATAATGTTATTTTCCAATCGACAAATCCCCCCTCCTCTTTATGAAAATTTTCTATGCTTCATAAGGTAAATCATAACAAGTTTTTATATTTCATTTATAATTCAAGGAAAATGTACACGAACATAAATCCAGGCACATTTTCATAAACAAACATTTGAAACATATTTAAAATTTCTGATAACACTGTTTGTTTATTTATTATTATTATTATAATTATTTATTTATTTATTTATTTTTTGTTTATTTATTTATTTATTTATTTTGTGAGGTGAAATTAACATCATCATTTACGTATGATTTTATTATTCAAATATATCTTGCTGTAAAATATTAAAATCACTTAAGAAATCATTTTATGATACAACAGTTAATATTATTGTTAAACAGGAGTAAATATTTTAAATAATTTTACACATCATTTCAAATTTTTATTAAATTCACCGTTCATATATAAATATTTTCCATCAGATATTTAGAAAAATCTGAAAACATTGCATGTCTTTTTGCTTCAATTTAACATATAAGAGTATTTAATAATTAAAGTTGTCAAAAATTTATATGTTAATTCATTCATGTTTCCATTGGAAAGAAAAAAAAAGCTTACTTAATTGCTGCAATAATACATATAGTTAAAAACGAGACCATTATTTTTTTACACAAAAATAAATAAATAAATAAATGTGATTAAATTTTGTTTAATGTAAGAAAAACTGCGTAAAAACACCAAGTTAAACAATACTATATTGCATTTTATAGTACGAAAAAAAAACCCCCACAGTAAACAATAGCGTAAATATGGATTAATATTAATTTAAAATCTTAGACATATATGTATATTTTGAATGCGGGACAAAATGGAGTATTATATTTTATAAGTCATTTACCCTTTCCATGGCATACATTTTCTAGGATATTCCTTTGTTTAGATGGAGGAAATATTTTTTTATATTCAACAAAGATTTCTATATAACTGATTAATATATATTCCATTTAAAGTAACCAGTTATAATAGAAAACTCAAATAGACTGAAGTCAGAATCACCACACCACGAGGTTCAATTCACATGTTCTTTTACATGTGCACTACATTCCCCAGAGGTCCCCAGCGGTCAGGGGAGAAGCATTGCATTTTCACCTGCAAAGTCTTGACAATAGAGACTGAAATGTTTGTCCACTGTTCATTTACTGTAGTACTCGCATTTCACAGTGATTTTTTGACATTCATAGAAGGAATTAATTTTCGATCCGCTCACGGCATACACCAAACAAATATGGCTACGGTGATAACACAGTGCAGTGAATATCTGTAATTGGATATCTTAATTTAAGACGTTTCACCATATTAAGACACTTTATATTAGTTCATTTCTACTACCGGTCCATTAAGACACACAAGTATCTTAAATTAAGGTATCTATTATGTCTAAGCTCTATATTAAGACATTTACGTGTCTTAAATACTTTTTCAGTCGTTTTTCTGTCTTATTTTAAGACTGCTTTATTTGCAGTGCGGTTGCCTGAAAAAGAACAATAACATGGAAAAGCATCCTAATGAGATTTGAGTAACATTCAGTCCACAAAGCTGACAAGTTTTCAAGGCTCTTGTGGCAACAATAGGAAAAATCAACTTCTCAAGATAGGAGAAGAACGAAGTAACATCCTTATCCTACTTATTTGAGGGATCAATTTCAATTAAGTTTTACACTTTTTTGAAAGGATTTAGCAATTTATTAGTTTATATCTTGTAATTAATTTATATGTGGAACGAAAAGCTATTTACATATAAATGATGGAGAAACTTATTTTTCATGTACTGGCCTTTGAAATAAAGTTCCACATAATTGTCCTTTATTTCCTAAATTAAAAAATATGTGAATTCGTTATTTAAGTTGTATTGTCATGTGCATATGTCTTAATTTCTTAGTTCTCAAGTCTTCTGAGTTGCAACCTCCACTGCTTTCTTATGTGAAAATACGCTTTAGGTAGCCCGTTGCGCAGCGCCTGATTACTAACGGGCACTTTCCCACCAGTAAAAAGAAATAGAAAATTTTACTTCAATCATGGCAGAAATTTTGCCCGAATACGGCGTTTGGATAAGCTGATCATTTTTTTGGTGTGAGTGTGCCCCGTTGATAATTAGGCTCTGCCGTTGCGAACGCGCTCGGCACGGCCAAATGAGTCAGTCCACCTGGTTTGGGGTACGTTATGTACATCTGTCTCAATTTCAGAGAATGATTAGAAAGTGTCATAAAATTTTGTCATAATTAAATGCCCTATTTAGTCCAAGCAATAGAGACCGTATAGGGGCTCTAACTAGCAAAATTAATGGAAGTACTGGATATTTGCTTACTTTATGTTTTTTGGGTCGCTGAATCCGAATTTCTAACTTCCCACCAAAATTTCCCCCGGCAACCCCCCCCCCCTTAAATTTTGGTAAAAGCCACCCCAAAAAAGGTTTTTATTAAAAAAATCAAAAATAGAAATTCAGAGTGTAGACAAAGTTTGCAACAAATTAGATATATGACATTATGACGTAGAATGAAGGGGGAGGGGGGATCTGCCTCGTAACATGCTCGTGGTGCTGCGTGAACTAAGTTGCGCAATTCCACTTAACCACTCACACGTTTACATTCGCCCACCCATCTCCCCTCCAAACTTTCTCTATAAGATTTAGTTTAAGTTTTTTGGGTTGCTGAATTCGAATTTTTAACTTACCCGCAAAATTTCCTCCCACCGAATCCCCCAAAAATAGTTGTTTTTAAATTATTTTTTTATTGCTTTAGGGGAAAACAATGTAGAAATTCAGAAAATAGATAAAATTTGCGACAAATAGGATACATGACATTATAACGTAGGATAAACGGGCAGAGAGGGGGCTGCCTCGGAACATTCCCTGCAGGCTGTTCCCAAAAACCAAATTTTTTCAAAAAATCAATTTTTTGGGGGTTTGCCGGGGGAAATTTTGGTGGGAAGTTACAAATTCGGATTCAGCGACCCAAAAAACATAAAGTGAGCCGAAATTCAGAACTAGCATTAATTTTGCCAGATAAAATTCCGTATTACCTGGACTTGCATAATTTACTGCACATAGCGCCGTAGTGTACGCAAAGAACGTAGAGGTAAAGAAGGGAAGGCTTTGGAAACCGTAACTAACCGAAACACTGCAAAAAGCTCTGCTGGGAAACACACTCAAAGGGGAGATCCAATCACAGGCATTCTTCATTGCATCTACCAATTCGCCAAATTTTCTTGTAGTAAACCTAAGATAACACCTTCGCGCCAATGCCCCGCGAGAATTCAAAACGACATTTCTTGGTCAGTTTGACGTGTGACTTAACAGCGATTGGGACAGATTTTTTAATATGATCTGTTCATGTTCTGTTGTTATGATATATTTTCTGTATTGCAAATAGATAGCCGATGAATACGTACAATGGAAACATCTTCAGTGATACAGCACTCTGTAAAATAATAAATTTTACGTATCGAAAGTTCCACTTTCACTCGAAATCTAACATAACAACAGATTCATCTAACGTATTCTACGATCTTTGACCTTCAAGGGGTTTCTCCCTCGGAGAGAAGCTCCATCCACGAAAAGGGGGGGGGGGAGCGCACTGCTTTCGCGCGGACAGGGGACAGCGGTGAGCACAGCGTTACTCCTCATTTTGATAATTATCGCTACTGGCGATCACGCAAAAGCGTGCCAAGTAAACCCCGAGTTATCTTTCGCCCCTTTATGCGGCTTCTACCGCTTAGCTGTTTGCACTGTTTCGCTGAGGATCGGGGATTTACATTGCGTCTATGAAAGTTTCCCTTCTTCACGCTTCATTTTCTTTGGTGTACGTTCTGAGGCAACCCTCTCCCTCCACGTTCATCCTACGTCGCTGAATCCGAATTTTTAACTTCTCACCAAAATTTCCCCCGGCAACCCCCCCCCCCCAAAAAAAAAGGTTTTTATTAAAAAAATCAATTTTTATATTGTTTTAGGAAAAAAGTATCTAGAAATTCAGAAAGTATACAAAATTTGCAACAAATTAGATACATGACATTATGACTTAGGATGAAGGGGAAGGGGGATCTGCCTCGGTGCTGCGTGGACTAAGTTGCGCAATTTCACTTAACCACTCACACGTTTACATTCGCCCTCCCATCTCACATCCGAACTTTTTCTATAAGGTTTACTTTATGTTTTTTGGGTCGCTGAATCCGAATTTTTAACTTACCACAATCTTCCCCCCCGAACCCCTCCCCCCCCAAAAAAAGTTGTTTTTAACTTAAATTTCTTATTGTTTTAAGGGAAAAGCATTACGAAATTCAGAAACTAGACAATATTTGCAACAAATAGGATATATGGCATTATGAAGTAGGATAAACGGGGAGAGAGGGGGCGGCCTCGGAACATTCCCCGGACGCTTTTCTCAAAAACCAAATTTTTTTCAAAAAATCAATTTTTGGGGGGGTTGCCGGGTGAAATTTTGGTGGGAAGTTGCAAATTCGGATTCAGCGACCCAAAAAACACAGAGTCGAAATCCAGAACTAGTATTAACTTATCCAGGTAAGATCCCCTATTGCCTGGACTTCATAACTTTGTGCACGTAGCGCCGCAGTGCATGTTCAGAGGCAGCCCTCCCCCCCCACCCCCGTTCATCCTACGTCATAATGTCATATATCATATTTGTCTAGTTTCTGTTCTGTTTCTAGTTTCTGTTTGTCTAGTTCAAATTTTGTCTAGTTTCTGAATTTTGTAATGCTTTTCCCTTAAAATAATAAGAAATTTAAGTTAAAAACAACTATTTGGGGGATTTCGGGGGGGGGGGGGATTTTTGGGGGAAGTTAAAAATTCGGATTCAGCGACCCAAAAAACTTAAAGTAAACCTTATAAAAAAAGTTCGGAGGGGATATGGGAGAGCGAATGTAAACGTGTGAGTGGTAGCGGAATTGCGCAACTTAGTTCACGCAGCACCGCGCGCATGTTCCGAGGCAGATCCCCCCTACCCCTTCATCCTAAGTCATAATGTCATGTATCTAATTTGTTGCAAATTTTGTCTACTTTCTGAAATCTAGATACTTTTCCCCTAAAACAATATAAAAATTGATTTTTTTAATAAAAACCTTTTTTTTGGGGGGGGGGGGGTTGCCGGGGGAAATTTTGGTGGGAAGTTAAAAATTCGGATTCAGCGACCCAAAAAGCATGTAGTAAGCCTTTTTCCAGAACTACCATGAATTTTGCTAGGTAGAGCCCGTATACGGTCTCTATTGCCTGGACTATATCTGCAAATTTTGTCTACTTTCTGAATTTCTAGATACTTTTCCCCTAAAACAATAAAAAATTGATTTTTTTAATAAAAACCTTTTTTGGGGGTGGGGGGGGGCATTTTACCAAAATTTTGGGGGGTTGCTGGGGGAATTTATGGTTGGAAGTTACAAATTCGGATTCAGCGACCCAAAAACATAAAGTAAGCCAATTTTCAGAACTTCCATTAATTTTGCCAGGTAAAATCCCCTATTGCCTGAACTAATTCTTGCTTACTGCCATGAATAAGAAAAGATTGCTATCCATTTTTACTGGTAGGAGTTTGCCTGGTTGGTACAAACGTTTTTTTCAAAATGCACTTCCAAAAAGAAATTCTGGATGCACAGAAGACTGTCGAAAATTCCTGTCTTAAGCATACATGCCAACCCACTACTTTTGTTAAATTGTAAAAATTATTTTCACCATAAATTTTAATGAACTGCAGAAATTGTTAAATTTTAATGAGCTACCACATAAAACAAATGCGCATCTAATTAAATAAATGTTATAGTTAAACATGCTGTTTACTTTCCTCACCGATATCAATAAGTTAAATGTTGTATCCATGATAAAAACACGATTATGGAAATATTGATATATTTTCATATTTTGAGTATACCTGAATTCTTTTTTGGTCTATTTACGATATTTCTATATGCATGTATGTATGTATGTATGCGTATATGTTGCTATTTTGTACATCTTATGGTCATGTCTCCAGAATATGTTTTGGTGTATTTCGGATTATGTTGGCGAACACGATTGCGTCCAGACTATACTTTCGATTGATGTTCCATTTGGTTAACCCTTTATGTACTGAATTATGAATTCATGAAAACTTTACCTTCTAAAGCATTCTTCGTGTATTTTTGAAACTACATTAGAAGATTTACATAATCATTTAATAAATTTTAGAAGGATTGAAGGATTTAGAAGGATTAATTAAATTTGAATTTAAAGAGTTTTCTGCAGTATTTATAACCCAACTCAAATCTTTAATTTCAAATATTTTTCTTAGCATTTTGTAGAATTAGGAAATGTACAAATATAATGTTCGTACAATACAAATATAGAAATATTTCCGAATTGAAAAACCAAGAAAGCTGCAAAGATGCAAAGGCAACAGAATTACTCATTTTAAAAATATTTTGTTTTCTGCAACTAATAATGCTTTTGGAACAAGATAAAATAATGCATCTTTAACTCATTCTAAACTGTTTTACTACTAATCGATGTATTAAATGAATTTTATAACAACTTTTTCTAATGGTACTTATAAGTACCGTCAGTAGATAAATTGTTAATATGTTACAGGCTATTGTTGAAAAATCTGTATTCATTTTTGTTCAAATCTTAAACGATTTAGTACCTAAAACATTTTTCAATAGTTTTGCAATAAAAAGAAGATCGATAAGTATTTTTTAACTCGATTAATCAATTAAATATTTTCAATGTTCTGTTGAGGACATGAGTTTCAAAACTCGCCTTATCTAAAATTTAAAAAATCGTGTTTACTCTATCAATCTCTCCTATTTGTAACCCTGCACAGACAAAACACATCAGTCTGCAAAAAAATTAACTTGTATTTCTGCCTTTGTAAAACAAGATTTTGGTCGTGGCCGTGGTCCGCATGAAATAACTTTTATTTTTCAAATAAGATGTTTTCTCTGAAATTGAGTATTTATGGATGAAAAATAAGAATAAACTCTCATGTTGAAAATCCAAATTCATCGAATTTCAGTTTTTATTTTTATGCATTCTTTTAATGAAAAATTAATTTTTCATATGTTTGGGTAATATTTTAATATATATTCTTTAGTTTCTATTATTCTGCAATTAAAATATTTTAAAATAGTCATGCATCGGATTTGACATCCAATTTCAATGCCAGCCACGTGGATTGAGTATGTTGCTGAAATTTATTCACTATTTATGTCGGAAAAGAAAGAAAATCTTGAGGTTAAAATCAAAATTCATCCTTTTTAATTTATATTTTTATGCATTATTTTCATGAAAAGTTAATTTTCATAAGTTTTGGTAATATTGGAATATTTTAGTTTTAATTTATTATTATTTTATAATTTATTAAAAACAGTTCTGTAATGAGTCAAATAACTTGATTTTTGAGCAGAATTGAGCAGGGGTGGAAGGGGCATTCATTAGATTTTTCTGCAGATCTGAAATTTTCTGCTTTTTTGACATTTTGTTACCATTAAAAAGCAATATATTTTAAGATTTTATTTTATTACTATTCTTACAGGGTGTCAACACTTGCGAAAAAAATCAGAAATTTTAGAAATGTGCTCCGAGACTCACACTTTCAATCCTTCTCCATCCACTATACGAATGTCAGCATTTATGTTAAATAAATTTTATTATAATCTAAAAGTTAAAAAGAAATAAAAGTGCACCTTATTTCTCATTTATTCCTACTTGTTCGTCTTTATTTTTTTACACTTTTCTCATGGTAAATACACAGTTAAATTCATCATTGTATTCGTTGAATCTGGTTCGTTTTTACCCCAATAAGTTTTTAATTTTGTGCCTGTAAAAAAAGAAAAGAGTGTGTGTCTTATTAGCAATTAGTTGCTATTTGAGTAAACTAAGGGAAGTTCCCCCTGCCTCCCCTCCCATTAAGAAATTTAGATTATAGCGGCAATAACATGTCAGACCAGAAAAAAAATCGTTTCTTTTTTAATATTTCTTAAAGAATGAGTTTATAAAATGTATTAAAATATGTCACTAATTTTTAAAATGAAAATAAATGAATGTTTTGGGGGCTTCAAAAATCTTTTATATGTAAAATGTTACCTCTTTTTAGAGATATTTGAAAAATTAAAAGCTTAGTATACTAAATAATACAGGAGGGAGGGGGGGGGGGAGACTGTATTTTTTTACTAAGGATTAAAAAATAGGCTTCCATATTCTAAATAGTAAAATCTGTCAAATCGCAATTTAGTGCTGAATTGCGATGTTATATGGATGATAAATCGATTTAAGAAATTTCTGTATAGCCCAGTCCTACTGGTTACATAAGCAGAATGCAGCAAACCGTAAATTTCTATAGCCATCCGATTTTCTTTAATTGATTTTTCAAATCGTCGGTCATTTTTCGGACACCCGGTACATTCTAACAAATTTTAGATCTTTCAAGGAAATTCGTCAGTAGACTTTTATAAAAGTTGAAAAATAATGGTGAAAATGGTTAATAGTATATCGTTGTTAAAAATACCTACCTCAAAACAAATAATAGAAGTTGCCTTGTTTAACCAGTTCTGAACGCTGCTGTATTCCTCTATCGAAGAATTTGTTGTTTCCATGGTAACAAGAGTTGTTTGTTTGTTTTATTGGACACATACATCAGACTTGTGTGCCTGACAACAAGGCCCGCTTATAAGTCATCGTCGATATACAGGGACGAGATAGCACAATGAAATTTACAACACAGAGAATTTTTACATCCGGGAGCTCCACAAAGAGTGTGCAATGGAGCCAGCGGGAGTCGAACCCGACAAGCCTCCTAAGCTTTAAAGCGATTAGCAGCGTGATGTCTTAACCACTCTGCCACGGAGACCCCTGGTAACAAGACATTCCATTGAAATCATATCGAATGAGTTCAGAATCGGGCCCTAAGAACAAGATTGTACTGGCGAATGAGATCCGCTCCATAGCCTTAATCTCCTCCCATCGCATCAATCACCGCCCCCTGAATACTAGGCCTGAGCGCTGACACAAAAATGGCGGCTGACGAAGGCGAATTTTTTTCAGCGTGTGTACGGTCCCTTAAATATTCGTACCAATATTTTAAGTTTTTTCCGCTTTATTTTTCTGAGATTAAACCAGTCAGAGAAATATTTTATAAAATACTGGTGTCAACATTTAAGGGATCGTACCTACGTTTAAAAAAATCCGCCTTCGGCAGCTGACATTTTTGTGTCAGCACTCAGGCCTAGTATTCAGGGAGCGGTGCATCAATGCTGAGTGACGTCAATTTCGGAGTCCTGGACTGAACTCCAATCGCTGTGAGCGCCATCTATTGTTTTAAATTTGAACTAAATTCAAGAACCACAGAAAAAAAAAACTCAAATTGACTGCTGCGCAATCCTATGTCGAATGAATCGAGTGTTAAAACGCCCACTAACATAATTGTGTAAATTAATTTTCATTAGTTTTTTTTTTTTCAAATACTAGTTATTAATTTCATAATGGACAGAAAGAAAATTCATTGGAAGTTAAGTCAATTTTAGAAAAAAATTAAGCTTTATTTACGAAGTGACGTTTTCTTGAAGTCCTTTTTACAAACAGAAACATTTAACTTAGTAAATTTTAGGATCTCAATTTTTATTTTTTTTTATTCTGTTATTTATTTGAACACATACTATTTTAACCGTTTAGCGGGAGGTATTCAAAAAAATTCCCTAATAGAACCTAATTTTAATTCTAAAACTGACAAACAGCACCAAGAATATTTAATTAAAATTTTACGTTTATAAAGTACGGAAAAGTAAGGAAGTTTTTTTCCCTAATAAATTCGTTAGTAAATTCTGGTAACAGCCCATCTTTTCATTCCGCGTTTGTCATTTCATTGTAAACTTCAAGTACAAATTTCAATTGCTTCTCGTAAGAGGGTATTATGCATATATTCATATTACCAGAAGCAATTGAAATTTAACTTTTAAAATTGAAGTTTGTAACGACATGACACACGCGACTATCGCCTGTCGATGGAAGAAAATGCCAGAAGAGGGAGAAAAAGGAAAGAGATAAATGGAAGACGAGGGAATCTACTGATCTTAAACATGATAAATACCAGGGCTCGAAAAATTACATGCCCGACATCAATGTTGTTACTTTTTCTTAATTTGTATGGCATATTAATTAATACTAATTTTACCATTCCAAAAACGTGGTGAAAATCAAATAAAAAAAAATTGTAATTTAATAGATTACAACGACCCTTTGGAATTTTTTTAATAATCGAATAAATAAAAATTTAACATAATCCCTTAAGCTAATATTAGTTTTTGTTGCATTAAAATATCTCAATTTGTTGATTTTCTATAAGCAAGTAGGTTTACAATGGAACTCTATGGGAATTTGGCGAAATATTAGAGATATCGCCATGTTGGCGTCACTTTTGGCGACTCATTTTGGCCGCCAAATTTGGAGATATATCGCCAAGTTGGCGACAACTTTGGCGATATTTGGCGACAGAACAGGGTCCCCCCTATGGTAACCCCTTAATGAAAATACTTTCATTGAAATTCAATAACCAATGGCCGCCATTTTGTTTCCCATGCAAAACTAAAATTAATTAATTAAAAATTAATTAATTAATTAATATTTGAAAAAACTGTATTAACATCAATTGTCATCCAGTACAAGTTAAAAAAATTTATTTCAACTTGATAGGGTGAATAATGAATATTTTATTAACGATTGAAAATTTCAACAAGATAAATATATAAATATATAAATAAATATAGGGAGAGTGTGAGCTAATAGTAGGAATTGAAAAATCGAAAGCAGTTCCACCGAATCATCCACAGATCGCGAAAAATCACCTTCGTAACAAAATTTAACCGAAAAATCTAAATTTCGTCCACCAAATTCCGTCGCATCCTCTTCAACAACAGATCGCAAAGATCAAACTTCAGACGACCAAAACCTTCATTGATAAACTCTCCAAGTCCCGTTTCGAGAAGAAAAACAGTTTACAAATCGAAAGCAGTTCCACTGAATCATCCACAGATTGCGACAAATTACCTACGTTGAGCTCATGTTTTCCCAGCCAGAGTCGACCGATTGTAAAATGCCGTGTCTATTGGATTGAAGCCCCTCGAGACATAGCCTTTTACTACGAATCGATTAAACATTAGATTGTTTCCTTTTTCGCGCTCGTCTTTTATTCTGTAATCGATTTTCATTGGCTACATAATCAGTTGAAGACCTCGATTTTCATGGCCTGCATAATGAGTTGAAGACCTCGATTTTTGCTTTGCAAGAGGATTTTCGTTTCGACGTCGCTTTTTGGCTTTGGATTTTTCCATATCTGATAATTTGCGCCTACCCATTTTGTAACTTTTTCAATTTTTAACGATTTTATGCCTTTCGATTACCTATTCAAACAATTTTTAACGGTTTTATGCCTTTCTATTACCTATTCAAATAATAATTCTTCTAAAAGTAACGAACATCGTTGAACTTCGTTAAAAAAATAAAATGCGAGCATCATTTGACTCCATCCTCGACGGAAAACAACAACGATTTCGAAATGGTTAAAAAGTAGCAACACTGATGTCGGGCAGGAGATTTTCCGAGCGCTGATAAATACAGAAGTGGAGACATATAGAAAGTTCAACTAATAATGCTCCGGTAGGCGGAAAAACTTTCTCGTCGTATTTTTTATCTTAGTATACATTTATGTGTTTACAAAGTTTCAAGACTGGTCTGAGAATACAAAAAATTATTAAGCATTTTTGTACAGCGAACTAAAATTCTTCGAAATATGACCCTTGGGCATCAACGCAACGCTGCCAGTGTTTTTGCCATGGTTCATAGCCTTCGCGTGCAAGGCTGTTAAGGATCCTCGTCGAAACTGTCTGGATCACTGGAATCGTGTCGAATCGCTTCCCTTCCAGATCTTTCTTGATCCGGGGGGACAAAAAAGGCCGCTGGGAACGAGGTCGAGGCTGTAGGGGTCTTGATTCTTCAAATGGTGGAGCGCTCTAGCGTAAAACTGACCTTACCCAGCGCGTTCGCCCAGACATCAGAGACGATTGGATAGTTCCTCACGACAATGCGCCCTCTCGCCTATCGCCGCCGATGTTTTGGCTAAGTTTAACGTGGCAATACTCTCAACGACAATAGAAAAAATCTGCTTATAAAAGATATAATAATAAAATTTTTTAATACCTAACCTTAAATTAATTGCGAGAAAATCTATTTTCCCTTCAATTATTCTGTGATAATCAACATTTCTGCGTTGGCGTGAAATGCAATAATATCTGTCCGGAAGAGTAATTTAAAATGAAAATTTTCAAAACCCTGTCGCACATACAATGAAAAATAAGAAGAAATTTACATTGGAAAAATGCGCTCATAAAAGATATAACAATACAAACTTTCAAACCCTAACCTTAAATTAATTGCGAGAAAATCTATTTTCTCTTCAATTATTTTGTGATAATCAACCTTTCTGCGTTGGCGGGAAATGCACTAATATCTGTCCGGAAGAGTAATTCAAAATGGAAAATTTCAAAACCCTGCCGCACATACAATGAAAAAAAAGAAGAGATTTACATTGGAAAAATCCGCTTATAAAAGATATAATAATAAAAACTTTTAATACCTTACCTTAAATTAATTGCGAGAAAATCTATTTTCTCTTCAATTATTCTGTGATAATCAACATTTCTGCGTTGGCCGAAAATGCACTGATCTCTCTACGGAAGAGTAATTCAAAATGAAAAAGGGCATAGCCGGATAAGCATTGGAAACATGCCTTTTAATCAAATTTCCTGATTTTTTTCCTAGACGTAGCTACATATCTGACAATATATTTCCTCTATTATCACCCTATAAATATTGATATTTAATGAGATAAAAATGGTTTTTCGATTTTTCAAAAAACGGTTTTTCTCAAAAACTGCTGCACGGAATTTCATGCTATTAATTGATGATATATAGATACCAAAGATACATAACTGGTAATTTTCGTATAATTTTCTGTTTATAAAAACTGTGTGAAATAGCGAAATAAAATTTAAAAAATATTAAAATCATATCTTATGTTTATCCGAAAATTACCATTTTCTTGTAAAAAATTCCCCATGTGTACCCGTATATTCTATATAAATGCCGAAAGCTTGCGTTGGGTACTACATATAAATATTTAAAAGAATGTATATCAAAATTATTGAAATTCATTTTAAGGCGTTATTTTGGGCGGAGCTACTCAACATCCACACCCAAAGAATTTTTGGAATAAACAGTTACAGAATTGCTGTATTTTAAATTTTAATGACACATGAGCAACATTCTCAACACTGTCGATATCAAAATGAACATGGTGTTGAAAACATGGCTTATATGCTAATAGAATCTAAAATACACCAGTTGACATATTGTCTGCTGAGTTTGTTCCAAAAATTCTCCAGATGTTGAAGTGAAGTAGCTCCGCCCCAAATAACGCCTTAAAATGAATTCCTATAATTTTGATATACATTTTTGTAAATATTTATATGTAGTACCCAACGCAAACTTTCGGCATTTACATGGAACATGCGGGTACACATGGGGAATTTTTTACAAGAAAATGGTAATTTTCGGATAACCATAAGATATGATTTTTATATTTTTAAATTTTTATTTCGCTATTTCACACAGTTTTTATGAACAGAAAATTATAAAAAAATTACCAATTATGCATCTTTCTTATCTATATATCCTCAATTAATAGCATGAAATTCCGTGCAGTAGTTTTTGAAAAAATCTGTTTTTTAAAAAATCGAAAAACCATTATTTTCTCATTAAATATCAATATTTATAGGGTGATAATAGGAGAAATATATTGTCAGATACGTAGCTACGTCTAGGAAAAAAATCAGGAAATTTGATTAAAAGGCATGTTTCCAATGCTTATCCGGCTATGTCCTTTCAAAACCCTGCCGCACATACAATGAAAAAAAAGAAAAAAAATTGCATTGTATAAAATCCGCTTATAAAAGATATAACAATAAAAACTTTTGATACCTAACCTTGCGAGAAGATCTATTTTTCATCAACATTTCTGTGTTGGCTAGAAATGCACTGATCTCTCTCCGGAAGAGTATTTCAAAATGAAAAATTTCAAAACCCTTTGACACATACAATGAAAAATGAAGAAATTTACATTGGAAAACTCCGCTTATAAAAGTTAATAAAAACTTTTAATCCCTAACCGTAAATTAATTGCGAAAAAATCTATTTTCCCTTCAATTATTCTGCGATAATCAACTTTTCTGCGTTGTAGGGAAATGCACTGATCTCTTTCTGGAAGACTAATTAAAAAGGAAAAATTTCAAAATCCTGTCGCACATACAACGAAAACAAGAAGAAATTTACATTGGAAAAATCCGCTTATAAAAGTTAATAAAAACTTTTAATCCCTAATCTTAAATTAATTGCGAGAAAATCTATTTTCCCTTCAGTTATTCTGTGATAATCAAAATTTCTTGTTGGCGGGAAAAGCTCTGATCTCTCTCCGGAAGAGTAATTCAAAATGAAAAATTTCGAAATCCTGTCGCACATACAACGAAAACAAGAAGTAATTTACATTGGGGAAATACGCTTATAAAAGATATAATAATAAAAACTTTTAATCCCTAACCTTAAATTAATTGCGAGAAAATCTATTTTCCCTTCAATTATTCTGTGATAATCAACATTTCTGCGTTGGCGGCAAATGCATTGATCTCTCTCCGGAAGAGTAATTCAATAAAACCTCTGGGGATAGATACAATGGATCTTGTATCGAATAACCATCTAAAAGATTTAAAGACGAAATAAGATTAAGTCGTGATACTCTGCGGAAGTTTGATAAATAAAACGCTAAGAATTTTCTTCGGGAAGTATTTTATTTACTATTTACTGTTTGAGAAGACTTGAAATGGATAACTACATTTCGAAAAATGATATAGGTACGCATTGATGATATTATGATGTTTTTTTTAAGCTCCTCTGTTATTTAATGTATATTTATTTACAAAAGAAATACATATTTTGGAAAACTGTAACACCTCCTCAGTGTTTTATAATTTTATTTTGTTTGCTATGGTTTTTCAGAAACACATGCACAATGTTGATATTCAGGGTCAGCACTGTAACCCTGTAACTCACTGTAACCCAATGTCGGGTATTTTTTATTCTATATTTTTTCTTGATGATAAGAATATGTACAGTAATGGAGAAAAGATAATAAACACCCCCTACTAACTCTGCAACACATTACTGTAGAAGAAAGTTACCGTTACCAAAAGATTGGAAATAAAGTCTATTTTTAAGTGATGTATATAAAATTTGTTTGGGGGTGGGGAACCTACATATAACCACGAAAGGATGTAACCCAAACTTTGTTTTATTTTAATAGCAATACCCAATTTTGATACAATAAATAAACTCTACACCAGGGGTGGCCAACTGAGGTACGACTGCTACCACTAAAATTTTGCAGAAAAATTCGACTTCTTGAATCGCAGCTATTTTTTTTTATTAGATAAGGCAATGATTACAATAAAATTTTAGTGGTGTCGAGCGTGCAACAGTTCGCCAACTCTACTCTACACCGTGCAATTAGCCTAAATACAAATTTTCATGAAATTCGTACAATTAGTTTCAGAGAAATTAATTATTTTAAAATGGATGAGCCTATTTTAGTGGTTGTCTCCAAATTGAAGTCCAGTACTCGATTGTTGAAATGCTGCAGAATGACTATGTTACTTCTATTAATGTAATATTTCTTTTCATTATGATCATTTCACTAGCGTTATATGTTTCGACTATTGCCAGCCTAAATGTTTCAATAAAACGAGTTCAATATATTTTTTCAAATTATGGTTTTCCGCGTAACATAGACGGACCCTTAACCCTTAAATGCCGGGTGTTGCTTTTTGGCAACATACCCAAATTAGGCTCTAAAATACTATTAGAATACTGTTGAAACTATAATGCCTAACGTTGCCAATAAAATACATTCTGAAATATTTTTAAATAGATTTTCAACATGTATACGGCAACACTTGTGCTGTTTAAGAATAAAGATAGATTTATTTTTTCAATTGTTGCTACTTGTTCTTTTTGCTTTGTTTGGAAGCTTGCGAAATACCCTATTTTTTCTGCTGTGAGCAAGTAAAATTTATTTCTTATTATAGTTCCTAAAATTCTTGTATGTTTAACATTATAGAATTTTATCAAGGAAAATCATTTTTTCAATTAAAGACCAGTATTGCCGATTAGTAACAAACTGTTTTTTAGCCGTAAATCGTACTTAAAACAAAATATGATTTTTTAAATTATTTTTCCCATGATTTATTTTAAAAATGAATGCCGAAAAATATTATTACAATGATTTTTGAAAAATTAGGCATTTAAGGGTTAAACTATCATTTTGACGTTTCTTAATCATAAATCAAAAACTACTTGGAATAAAAGTTTGAAATTGAGATTTCGCATAAAGCAGGAACTCATACATATAAATCTATTTAAAAAATTGTAGGTTGCAATCGATATTTTTTAATATTAATTTCATAATTCATAGTTCATATTATAAAGTTTTTAAAATTACAAATTCAATAGATTTATATTTGGGTTTTTTAGTACTATAACCATACAAATAAATTATCAGAATAGGATTATTATTTCAGGAGATAATTATAAAAATAGAAAATTGTAATTTAACGTTAGGAGCTCTAGATTTTGAATGTTCATAATTCAAAAACTTATCATCCGAATGACTTCAAATTTCGTATCTAGGCATAGTGTGATCCGAAGATTTAAGAACATATTGTCGAAATTGGGTGTTGCCCTTGAAAAAACAAAGTTTGGTCTGGTTTTGATTTGTGGATGCGCCCTGAGCAAATTTTATATACATCATTTAAAAGCAGACCTTATTTCCAATCGTTTGGTACCAGTAACATTCTTCTATTAGAATTAGTTGTAGAGATAATAAGAGGTTTTTGATTCACGACTCTGCAGTTCATATAAACGTCTCATTCTTTGCTATATATAATTTTTTTTTTTTTTTAATTACTAGTTGGCATAGCAATTTATTTTTAATTCTTTTTTCATTCATTTCATCGAAAAGAATTTACTTTAAACTTTTTTTCTATTTTAATTTTTGTTATAGCTTTTCAACAGTTACCGCACATTTCAAAATTGTTAAAGACTCCTAAATCAGTAAAATGATATGTATTTTTTAAACAAATTACATCTGAAAGTGCATTTTCGACCCTAGTAGACGGTGTAAAATTAAAATTGTTCGATTGAATACATGTTAAATTTGCGTTTTTATTTATATATTTTCTAACTTTTAATTTCGTTATGAAATATTAGCCGGAGACAAATGCTGAACATTTTATATAGGGCGTATCTAAAAGAGAGGGCAAAACTTTATGGGGTGATAGAACGCAGCTATACGAGAAAATTTCGTCATAGAATGTATGGTCGGAACTCAAACGGCGAGAAGTTAAAAGGTAGTTTTCCACTGTCGCAGTGCAACAATGGCAATCCTGGCAACTAGATCCATATCGGTTTTTATGTGTTACTTGTAGATTAGGTTTTTCCTATGGCTCCACAGGAAAAAGTTCAAACACGGGAGATACGGCGATCTTGGTGGGAAAGCTATGGGACCACCTCGACCAATCCATCTCCTGGGACAGTGGAAAACTATCTTTTAACTTCTCACTGCTTGCGCTCCGACCATATATTATGTGACGAAATTTGCTCGTATAGCTGCGTTCTATCACACCGTAAAGTTTTGATCACCTTTTCAGATACATCCTAGTGTTGTTCTAAGCTTGAATGAGCTATTATCACTCTTCTGTAATACAGTCTGCATGCGATAGAGATAGGTTTACAAATTCATGCTTGAAAATCATTTTAAAAGCTATAAAAAATTAATATGTTGCGGTACAGATTTCTATTAAAAGTGCATTTGAAAGAACATTTTTTCTGTACACTATATTCAGTGCGAAAATTGAAAATGTATGACCTTTAGAAGTAAAAAAAAAATGCAGTAGAGAAAATTGCAGAACAGACGTTTCATCTGCAAGTGTAGCCATTCGCAAAATTACGTCAGCGTTACGCACTGAGACGTTTGTCCTTTATAATATAGATAGATACTTAAATGAAAAATAAATGCTCATTTAAGATAAATGGATATATTTACTGATGAAAACGCGCTACAGTTGGCACTAAACAGTAGAAAAAATACCAGTCATTTCAGTGACGCACTGTATGGTTTAAAAAGTTTGTTTTTTTTGCTCTATATATGTATTTCTTAATTTAATTTACTCTGTGTTATAAAAATATATTCCTTATTTCTATAACTATATAGAAGTATGTTAAGCATCTAGTCAAATTACACATTGTAAAAATGGATGATATCATGGATATTTTAAACGCCTCTATAACCGCCTTTTACCCTTTAAAAACGATTCGTGACAGATACGTTACAATGGCATATTTTTTTATTATAATCGTATCAATTTCAGAAAAAAGTATCTGTGGTATTTATATTAGGATATTTTTTATAATAAATCTATGGCAAAATAAAAAGTTTTTTTTAAATTGTGGTACGATTAATTATAAAAATATTGACAGTTCTCATAACCCGTAATCAAAGCATTAAAAGTGAAAACTACCCCTTAATAATTTAGTCATCCGTATTTTTATTTTTATATAAATTCAGCATAATTATATACTTTTTAATGCTATTTTATATCAGGGCTGTCAATAGCGACTAGTTTTATATTCTATTCGCACTATAATTTCTAAAAAATGAAATTTGTAAAATATTTCTCACATAATGTCGAAAGTACGTGAAAAGGTTTTTGAGAAAGCGGTGTGAGGTGGAATTAAAAAATATTCGACAGTACTTTTTAAAAACTGTAACACTTTATAAGTATTTCATAATCTTATTTTGTTTACTAAGGTTTTTCATAAATACATATACATTGTTGATATACAGGAATACAGGGAGAACACTGTTGGGACACTGTCGAGTAATTTTTGATTCTGCCTCACGCCTCTTTCTAAAAACAAATTTCATACACTTTTTGACACTGTGTTCCAGAGAAATATATACCAAAAAATTTCTTTTTTAGAAATTGTGGTGCCCATAGTATATAAAATTAGTCGCCAATGGCAGCCCTGTTATAAAATAGTATATAAAACGATTTAAATATGCTTAATTTATTTTCAAATACAACACCCGTAAGATTAATATAATAAGGGCTATTTTTCATTTTTAATCCTTAGATTACGGATCAGGACTGTCGACATTTTTATAAATAATCTTACGACAATTTCCAAAACACTTTTACTTTGTGGTACATTTGTGGTACGTTTTGTGATACGTACATTTGTGGTACAAATTTGTGGTTTTACCTTGTGGTACGGCAGAGATTATTTTCCTAAAGGTGGTACAAATACAATAAAAAATATGCCATAGTAACGTATCTGTATCGTTAACCATTTCATGAGCGCCGTTTGAAGTCTGCAAACGTTTAATTTTAATGTCTAAAGTGCGAAATGGCACCAGTATTTTTTTTAGTACAATTTCGATCTCACAATATTCGTGAAGAAAAGTTTTCTATTATTATCAAATAATTTTGTTAGTAAACTGCGGTGTGAATTAATTATTTGAACGTTTTTGGAGCAGAAATTCCTTGCCTCTGAAAGGATTAAAGTGTGGCATAAAATTTGTAGAGGCGTAAAAAATACCCATGCTTGCGTCCATTTTATACTGTGTGTAAACTAACTAGATGCTTAACATTCTTCTGTATAGTTATAGAAATAAGGAATATTTCTTCATAACACAGAGTAAAATAAATTTAAGAAATATATATATATAAAACCTTTTTACAAACAAAATAGAGGTTACTATCCAACGTATATTTTACTCATATATTTAAAGATGATGTCAAATTAAAATCACATAATTAAAATAAAACTCAACGTTTCGGTTAAATCTTCAAGCCATCTTCAGGAGTAAAATTTTACAAAAACACAAGTCGGCAGGGAACAATCTACATACTGCATCATGGAAAATTATATTCAAAGCGTTTGGATATAATTTGTGACGATGTAGCATGTAGATAAAATCTTTCTGACATGCAACCATAACTAACGAAACCAGCAGTTTAGTGCAATATTAGGACTTAAAAATAAAATATTAGGACTATATCTGTGCCATCACTTAGCAATATTCCAAATCCAAAAAAAAAAAAAAAAAAAAAAAACGATGCGGAATTTAACGCGATGTGTAAGTAGCGACGAATTTATTTTCAACGATCCAATTTTTCTTTTCGTCGCATGACCGTCGCATGTTCGTTTTGTGTCCAAACCGTATGAGAACAAAAAATCTGAACGTATGACAGGCGACTGAAGGTCTTAAATAACATATCCCACTTGAATATTAGAGACATCAATAAGGTGATATTTTATAATAGTAGTTACAGTCTGTGCCATACTTTAATAGGTTTGACATTTTCCTGTTTCTTAAAAGATTTACGATTATCCTTCATAAAACTGCACTGGGTTCTCTGTGCTTATTTACAACTAGCCGCACTTGTCGACCAGTTTGGTCTATCTTCACTGTATGCTAAGTATTGTATCCTGTTACATTTATTCATAAATTAATTTAACTGTTCAATCCTTTGCCAAATCAAAATATTCTGATGGAAATCAAGAACTCTGCTTTTTTATGTTAGCCATGCGCCGATGATAAATCGCAAAAGATTTTCCCCGTCGCAGTTTTTCGTATTCCACTAATTTAATTTAAAATATAATCCTTTCACTCATTTTATTTAAAATACGTAACTTTAATTTAAACCTGAAACATTTAAAACTCATTCTTTCACTTATTTCTTTAAAAAAAAAAAAAAAAAAAAAAAAAAAAAAAAAAAAAAAAAAAAACCATTTAATTTGAACATTAAACATCAAAACATTCTTTTAGTTTACCACACGAAAAATAAAAATCTTAACTGCCGAGTTTTAAAATGTTATTGGCGAGATTTGCGCCCGGCTATGATAAAAGTGCTAAGAAGTCTTTGCTATCATGACAACTTTTATGTAGTTTTATTCGAAAACATAATTTTGATTAAAAACGGTTGCCTTTTATATGGATGGCGAAGGGGTCGGCCCGTAAAGGTTTATGACAGTCACATTACTGGGACTATTATTAGATAAATGAAATGATGGATATTGAAAAATATTAATAAATAAATAAATAAAAAGTAAAGCGATGTCACACAGATTTTTAGACCTTAAACAGCACATCGCATTTGCCATAAAAAAGATATAAAATTTCTATTAATATTAAAAATATCTACTTTATATTTGATCCACTCCCATATTTACATTATTGTTATTCATATAAAAGTGTCCTTACACTTGTTTAATACTGAATATTTTAGTTAAATTAGAGTGCAGTTTATCTATCGCAGATACTGATCATCAACGCACAACATCGAATTCATCAGGTTTTTATTGGAAAAGTAATTTAGGAAAACCCTGGAGAATAAAGCGAATCTTGTATTATTTAAACATTTAAGAGGCTTAACAGGAGAAATAAATCTAATCCCGTATCTTTTACGAAACTTTATAAATAGGCTTCTAAGGAAAATCAAAAAGAAAATGTTCCCAGCACTAACAAGTGATGCAACATTAGATTGAAAAATAAATTTTCTTAAAACTTGATAAATATACTGACTGTTAAGGTATCTGAACAAAAAATAAGACAGCAATTTTCTGAAAGTTGGATAACAGTCATTAAATGATAAGTTGTAAAATGTTTTCTTAAATTAAGAAAAAAAAACAAAGCCGAAAGCATTAGAAATGACAAACTACACAATATGAAATTTAAAACGTTTTCTGTTTACTTTAAAAGGTGATAAATAATAATACTACAGATGTTGCATGTTTAAAATATGCATTTTATTTAAATTTCCTAGTATTTTCGGTCTCCAAAACCCGCAGTCATCATCGGGGAATATTTTCTCTGGCGATGCAGTTCGCTGGATTAACACTATTTCTACCTAGAAGTGTCAAAAGACACCTTTCGGATTTTAACTTAATATTATTCTCTAAGTTTAATCATTTCTTTACAATTAATTTTTTTACTTTTCGTACAATATTTCTTAAATGAATTCACCGATATCATTTTCCTCCAGCTCATCCTGGATCTAAAAATATGCATATGGCATACCTATTTCTACCATGAGGTATCTTTTGACACCTTAAGTATTTCATAATTCCTAATTTCTAAGGATTTCATAATTTCTAATTTTAGACAGTTTTACTCATAAATATGAACACCATTTTACAGCATCATATCAATTATAAGCAGATTAGAGAATCCCGATTTCATTTGTAACGGAAAATACAGTTGTTGCTGTATAATTTGATATTTGCTTGCTTTCCGTCATGTTGCATTTTAGTGTGGATCATTGCAGTGACTAGTTCTAAGAAGTTGACTAACACGTTCCGTTCTTCAATTCTAAGTTCAATACACATGTTTTTTGTTTTAATTCGTGTAAAAACTGTGGTATTGAATAAGGAAAGAATTTTATTACACTGCTGTTTTTATGATTACTGTTGTTGTTGTTGTTGTTACAGAGATTGAATTTTTATACATGAGACTGAAGGGTTTTTAAGTTAATAATATTAAAATGTTTGATTTTATAATAAAAAAAATGATGAAGATTATATTTTTTGATTCGTTGTCCCTGTTGAAGTAAAACATGTTGGATTACATTTATGCATATATTTATATTTTATATATTTATCCTTTGTAGATTGTTGAATTTAGTTAGAATTTATAATCTGATTAAAGAATTTCTAATAAATACGCATCAATGTGTTAAAAAATATATAGCTCAAATAATTTTAATTAACTGATAATTTGAAATTCTAACAGTTTTGGCAATTATTTGTATTCAAACGCAAAGATGTCAAATGACACGGTTTGGTAGGAATAGGTATACACAAAACCGAGATAGAAATAGTGTTAAACCTTTGTAGAGGATAAAATATCAAACTGCCAATTCATTAAATTTAATACTTCACTTTGTTCACAAATGTCACTTTCGTTTTTAAATGTGCAACTGAACCGCAGTAGAATCAGCGTTTAAATATTTTTCCTCTACAAAATATTGATCCAGAGTATTACTAATCCTATTTCCAGCAACTCTAAGAATTATAGACTTTCCCATTTCAAACGAAGTTACGTACTTGTAATGAATAAAACGGAAATTAATAAAAATTTTCCCTGATGATGACTGCGTTTTTTTCAGGCCGAAACCACTACGAAATTTAAACAAAATGTATATTTTAAACTTCTAATTTCTGTAGTATTTTTATCTGTCTCTATTTAAGTAAATAGAAAATGTTTTAAAGTTCATATTGCGTAGCTTCTGCTTGAATCTCAGTCAGTAGAGTATTGCATCTAGTTCCATGATTTTATTTACATTAAAAATGTTTATGTTTTTTTAGGCAGACTGCCGCGCGCAGAAAAACATGTTTCAAAAATTTACACTAAAAAGAAATTGAATTTTAATTAATTACCAAATTTTATATTACATTAAACAGAGTAATAAAAACTAAATTATTAGAAATGTATTACAATTTTATTTAATTAGGCATGCTAATTCTAATATTATCTGAAATTGTTATAGTTTTAAAGTTATAAATTTTTTTCACAAACATTTCCAGCCATTTGAAGAAATTTTTAGACACAGAAAATTCCACAGAACTGTTAATAAAGAGCAACTGGCATATCCTTAAAACAGTGAAGCTTCAACTGTAACCGCTTTCACTAAGGATTATTGCTGCAAACTTCCACCAGTAAATTTAAATAGTAATTTACTCATTATTGAAATATCTTATTAATGCAAACATTGCGTCATAAATAATGACAAAAATCATTATTACTGGTGGAAGTTTACTTTGCGGTAGTCAGGTCCTGCGTTTCCGAAATATTGTGATAACCTTCTCTCGGTGTCACAGAAAAAAAGATAAGATTTATAATATTTGGTTGAGAAAAAAGTTCTGGGAATTTTTTTATCTAATAGTTACCAGGATTTTTATCGTATATGATTGTCGTGCCATCAATGCCGAACTCTATTGCCAGCAAATGGATCGCGTCTACGTCAATTTGATGCGGAAGCATGCAAGATTGGTCCGCCGAAAGCGTATTTTGTTTCAGCAGGACAATGCAAAACAGCACGTGGCCCAGAGGACAAAGGGCAAGTTTGCACAGTTTGACAGCTTCGAAATATACCCGCCTATATTTCAGATGTGGCTCAATCCGATTATGGCCTCTTTCGATCAATGTAACACTTTTTCAAGAGCCGACAATTTGTATCTTTTAATGAAGTTGAAGAAGCATGTTAAGAGTTTTTGAATTCCAAGAAGCCGCCATGGTACTTCCAACAAACCGGAATCTGGCAGAATGATGGCAGTAAGTCGTGGACTATGATGATCTCTACTTTTTGTTGTTAATTTGCGCATAACAACGCAACTTTCACAAATTTCCCAGAACTTTTTGCTCAACCTAGGCAAACAGTCAACCGTAAAAACAATTAAAAAATTTAGTTATACTTATGAATGAAATTTTTCGTGAAACAGTCTCTGAAATATGACAAAAATTTCTATTTAAAATTTACTAGTGGATGTTTGCTCCGGCGGTAATAAGAAACGTTTGTTCCGATGTAAAAAACTGCCGTCATTTTGTGACAGGTTCCTTAGTTACTTCACTCGCAACTGGTAGACAATACATCATATGTTTCCTCCTCTTTATATCCTCGTCCAACATTATATGTCATACATATGTCTTATCCTCTTTATTCACAACTCCATTAAAAATTCGACACAAATAATATTTTCAGAAATTTAGATTGGGTAATTTTACAGAAATTAATTTTAATGATAAGAACATTTGAAACAGATTTTTAAGGGATGGGTGCGGGTTAATTAGGTGAAAAAAGTATATTTTGAAAAAAAAGTTTTAGAGGATACAGGTAATGCTGCTTTATTCCATTAATTTCAAAATAATAATCCAACATCTGAAAGATATTTTCCTAAATTTTTATTGCAAAATATTGGTAAATAAGCCGTTGGCAGCAAATCTCCGCAGGCGTCCCGAAAAAAAGTTATTTTTCGGTATACATTATAACTTATCACTGGATCATCTGAAAAAAAAAAAAAATCAAAATGCGTTTATTAGGTGAGGTGTTTCTCGAGGTAACGCTGTCGAGTTTTTTTGTTTTTTAATCGATTTTTTTTTTTCGGTAGCACCTGAAAGTCGAAAACGTGATTTTCTCAAAACAAAATCGGCAAATTTGTTATTGTAAAATAAAAAAAATAATAAATAATAATAATAATAATAACAATAGTACTAATAATAAAAAAACTCGACAGCGTTACCTCGAGGAACATCTCACCTAGAAAACGCATTTTGATTTTTTTGTTTCAGATGATCCAGTAACGAGTTATAAAATAGACCGCTTTTCTTCGAGGCGCCTGCGAAGATTTGCTGCCAACAGCTAATTTACCAATGTGTTCCAATAAAATTTTAAGAAAATATCGTTCAGATGTTGTATTTTATAAGGTTTTACTTTTCTAACTTTGTTGCAATAAAGTTGTACAATTGCTTTTCCTTTTTTTACAATGAATTTTTTTTATGATTCCGGTGGGAATTCGACATTATAGAAACACAATTACGTGTCCCTCAAAGGGTTAAATGAAAAATTTATAATCTTAAATATTGGGGTTAGTCTATCGGAAATCTCAAATATTGGGTTTAGTTTATTTGAAATTTTCAAGAAGTGTTCGCATCTTAATCCTTGTTTAAAAATTCCTACTATGGTGAAACAAGGTGGCGAACAAATACAAGGTGAAAAACGAACTGCCAGTTAATTTAATCCAGGTATCGACGTTTCTTACCAGAAAATTTATTTGATGCAATATAATATATTTAATTTCATGTTTTCATGGAATGTGATATCATTTCAAAAATCCTCATTCGGAGCACCTTTAACGTGGATGAAATTAACCGATATTTCACGGAAGTTAAAATTTATTAAGTATATTAGCAGATATTAACTAAAAGAACTCAAATTAATATCTTCTGATACGACGATGTTATTTCATAGCAGTGCTATAATTACTATAATTTTGATTGTAAAAATAAAACTTGATTTTGTAAAATTTTCCATAAAAAAAGTTTCAAAATTTAGCTGGTAGGAATTTCTCTATTTTTCTATTACATATAGCCCTATCTGTCTTTAAAAATTATTATTTGTATTATTGCAAAACTTATTTCTGCATGCTTTAAACTGAATAAATACCAAATCTTTTTTAAGTACTTTCAATAATTTAACTTGTAGAGCACTTCAGACACGTTTACTTTAATTATGACCTCCTGGTATTATAACTTTTTACTGTACTGTTTTTCAAGTGGTTCATGTGCTTACTTGAGATGCTAGGTTTGAATCTTGATACAGTTATTGACGGTTTTAGTAATAGACCGAGAGGCGACTGCGCAAACCATCACCTCATCGAGTTCACGGCTGAAATTCTAGGAATAGACAGAACTCAATTACCATATTAAAGTGGTCTGCCATGTCATACATTAGTGGAAAATACCTGAAAACCCTATTTTAATAGTTGATCGATAGGTTTAGCATTGTGTTTACCTGCACCCAAACGTATGGAAATACGGAGGACCGGGAAACAGAAAACACAATGGTAATTCTACCAGTTAACCACTAAATTTGGGTTTGCGGGTGTTTTCCAGCAAGATATGAGTTGGTAGACCAGTTGCATTTAAATAGGCAAATCGAATTTTAATTAATCCTTGAATTTCAGCAGTCAACACGATGAGGTGTTGGTTTGTGCAGCCGTCTCCCGGTCGGATTGTCGGATTCCAATTCAAAGAGACGGCCCGATCTGCTTAACTCTTCTTTTTGTACAAAAATACGTGAGTAGTATTTCAAATGATCTCTTTAAATTTTATTGTTTTAAACTGAGTCATACTGATTGCTAAGGATATCATAGGAATTGGCATCTTTATATCTGAATGAAAAAAAGTGTCCAAGCAGGAAGTCGAATTCATAACCCCAGGATGTCAGTAACAACGATCTACATATTGGTCCACCTAGGCAGACAACCGGCAGACACATTTTACTCAGGTAACTCACTAGGCAGAGCGTAGCCAACTTACGCCGGATGCCAATGTCCTATTTCAATTTCCTGACTGGACACATTTTCAATCAATTCGAAAAATGCCAATTCGTATCATTATTTTAATTTTAGAAGTTTTAGCGAGTAATAATTTTACTTCAATAAATATATTTTTTAAATATACAGTAGGGTGGAACTTAAATACAGGGTAAAAAAAAAACTTTTTTTGCTTTAATATGTAATAGTGAAAACTTTTTTTCCTTTTTGGATGTCTAAACTTTTGGCTGAAAAGGTTTCTTTAAATTAAGTTGTTTTCCGGTTCCTCAAGGAGGTCAAAGTTTCGAAATTTCAGTATAAAGTAATTTAAAGTAAACAACGTAGCTGTTAGCTCATATCTACTTTTATTTAGCAAATACTATCCAGAAGTCACCACGAGGAGGCGTTTAAATATCGACTTCCACCCTCCTTACCTCCCTTTGTTATGGATTAATTCAATTGGATATTCAACCAAATTCAATGTCAATTCCATATTCAATTCAATGTCTTTTTAGGCACTAACTTTGTCATTACATTGTGGAAATTCAACTTTCCCAAGATTAAGCCATCTTTTGCTTAATATTTAAAGACGGTTGACGCAGCTCGCGGGACAATTTTGACACACGTTTCCACTGTTTGAGTATGAAAAGGAAAATCTAAAATTCAGGTGTATCCCCTGTTTTTACTTTTTTAAGTTCCTCATCCGATCATTCCGTCAAGATAGGACCAATGTTTTTATAGTCTATAATTTCAATATGTTCGAATTTTTTCAAGTCGCTTTCCTACTGATCCAGAAAATTCTTTTGTACCTGTAGTTTTTCCAGCAAGATGTTGAAATAAGTATCTAAGAAAAAAGTTCATTTGCATGCAATAATCAAATTATCCATTATAAAATTTTAGGGTATTGCTTACGATGTTTTAACAACTCCAGATTTGCATTCTGCATTAAAGGCGTTTCTGTTTCACCCAATAACTTTCTAACTTGAAATGTCTGTATTATTATTTTGAAAATACACCAAAATTGCAGTGGCTATATTAATATAAGAAGAAGATGTCAGTGAAATATGGCCAATATATTTTTATCCTGGTTTTTGAACTAAGACCAGGTGTTCGTCTTTAATTATTCTTAGTTATACTTTTTTCCCTCTGCTTCAGTTATCATAGTGTTATCCTTTCTGCCATCAAAATACTAACCTTTTAATATTAACTCATTTCGTCTTTCCTGTTCTTTAAAATTCTTCCTTTTCTTTTCTCTTTGTCGTCTTCAAGCCCTTATTTCAGTTACCTATTCTTTTTTATCATCAGAAATATCCATATCTTCTAAGGTGCCATTTGCAACAATATTTGCAGTTCTGTCTAATACTCCAGTTCTTTCACCTTGTTGATTATCAAATTCAGGTTTAGAAAAACAACCGATTGAACTATTTCCTTCCGAACTATTTTTTACACTTGACGATCATTCAATCAAAACAACATCTTTTGTTTTAAAATAACTTTTTTCCTTGATATTTCCTTTTCCAGTCTTGCTACACATTTTTTGTAGTTTTTATATCTATTGATCCTATTGCCATCACCCCATCTCTCTTTGGTCTTTGAGAAAGTGACGTTCTTGTTCTAATACACGATAATATTTAGTGTTTTTACATAAAGAAATGTTTTTTGCATGATTACCTAACATTTTGCAATTTTATATTGGATGTGGGATTATTCTTTCTAATCTTAATATTTTTCTTCAAATTTTGATATTTTTCGCGCTAGTTTCTAATTATTTTTTATGATTTGTGTATCAGAAACCTTGGGAATTGAAGGTCAAGGCAATACACTTTTAATTGTATCATCAACGGCTTTAGATATTTTAGAAATAGTGTGTACCAGATTCCTGCTGTCAGATTTTAAGTTAAATTGAACCCAAAAATAATGTTTCATAACATCTTCTTATGTTCGTCAAATATGACAGTCTAATGTTAATTGTTTTGGTTCACGAAATACAGGACACTTCAACAATTATCTAGATTTAGGTACGTTAACAGACTATGTCACTTTTGACACCGAATGTTTATTGAAAAATAATTAAAGAAATTGTTAACACACGTTAAATCGTACTAACTTGTTATGTGTCGCATCCAAATAAATCAGAGAGAATGAAGGCCGACGCCCACGACGCTGTCTTCTACAAAAGTCAAATAAAGTAGGGCTAACTTTCTAAGGCACTCAAACTAAATTATTCTCTTTATTTCAGAACATTAACACGTAATTAATTTAATTTTTCAAAATATAAATTTAACAATAAGCTTAAAAAACATTTCATGCAATTATTGGCTTTTTTTCGTTTTTTAAGGAAAATCAGGTGCTTTGAGGAACCGGAAAATATCATTTTAAAATTACAAGAAAAATATTTTTCTTTTTATGGAGTTAAAAAGGAAAAAAAATAATCACTATTAGAATATAAAATTCGAAACTTCGTTTTTTAGTTCCACCCTAATATACAGTCATGGGGAAAAAAGGTAAACACTCCTAATAGCTCTGCAACAAATTATTGTAGAAAGTTGTTGGTATCAAACAATTGGAAATAAAGTATACTTTTAAATGATGTACAATAAATTTGCTTAGGGGGACATATTTAAAAGAAATCAAACTTTTTTTTTTCATTAACAATAACCGAGTTTGGCACCATAAATAAATTCTACAACCGTCAATTAGCCTAAATTCAACATTTTATGAAATTCCCTACGATCAGTTTCTGAGAAATTAATTATTTTAGAAAGAGCCTATTTTAGGGACTTTATCCAAATTGAACTTCGGTACTCGATTGTTGAAATGCTACAGAATGACAATGTTTCTTCTGTTAATGTATTATTTCTTACCAATAGCACTATATCATTTGCTTAATATGTTTCGACTATTGTCAACCCAAACTTTTCAATAAAATGATTAAAATATATTTTTTTCAAGTTATGCTTTTCTGCAACTTCTTTAACCATCATTTTCACGTTTTTAAATCATAATTCGAAAACTACATGGAATAAAAATTGAAAATTGAAAATTTGAATAAAGAAGGACATAATAAATATAAAATTATCAAAAAGCAATGTAGGTTGCAATTAACATTTTTTCGAATATTAATTTCATAATTCATATTATAAAAATTTTTAAATTACAAGTTCAACTTATTTATGTTTGGGTTTTTTAGAATTATAACCACACAAAACATTATCACATTAGAATTAAAATTTCAGGAGATAACAAAAATATGTGAACGTAATTTAACTTTAGATGCTTTAAATTTTGATTGCTTATAATTCAAAACCTTATCATCGAAATGACTTGAAAATTTTTTTCTCGGCATAGTTTGAACCGAAGATTTAAAATGTGTTGTCAAAATTGGGTGTTGCCATTGAAAAAAAAGAGAAAAGTTGGTCCGGTTTTGATTTGTAGATGACCGCCTAAGCAAATTTTATATACATCATTTAAAAGCAGATTTTATTTTAAATCGTTTGGTACCAGTAACTTTCTTCTGTGAAAATTAGTTGCAGATTTAGAAGGGCGTGTTTACTTTTCTTCTAGGACTCTACGAATATTAATGACATGAACATAGGAAAACGTTTATTTTAATAGCGTAATAAAAATGAATTCGATCAAAATAATAAGTTTCGGTTGCACTCTAAATAATGTACGGAAAATAAATATATCTTATCAATGCATATGCATTTTAAATGATAAAATTATTTGCAAGGTGGGAATGCAGAAATCAGCGAAATAATTATTATCTCTAAGTGTTATTTGACTGGTTCGAGACCATTATAACATTCGATGAAATTTTAACACAATTAAAAATATTTGTAAATGGAAGTAAAATACATCTAGGGAGTTATTTGAAGAGATTAACAATAATCTTAGTCGGCTAATTATGATATCTTTAATTGCTTGACATTGTGCTCGTTGCTTAAGTGTTCAAATTGCAAATTAATACTACTTCAGCACTTGAGTTGTGATAGTGATGATATTTCTCGGATAACATTAAAAGCTGTGTAATGTAAAGTTGCGCCCAAGTTCTTGTTTTATTTTAAGGAGGTACGGGTTCAAAATTCAATTTTTTTTTATTTATAGATATTTTGTTATGAATTTCTTTTTCTGAAATATGTTTTAATATAATATGAATATTGCATGTAAAAAAAAAAATCTGAAAAATTTTAAATATTACTTTTATTTAAATTTTAAAATTTAAACATATTTAATTTTCGATCAATCTCTGGAAGTAATTACTCCATTTACAAACTTTTTACACTTTTCTGTACAGAAAATGTGTCATTTTAATTTGTCTTCAGAATTTCTTAAAATATTGATTATGAATTTTATAAAACAATTTCAAGTAAATAATGAAGTTTTTTTATGAGCGAGTTTTGCATTAAATAGCATATTTTCACAATTATCACTCAAAATTAAAAATCCTGAAGATGAATTGCTGGAAATACAGCATAAAAACTCTGTTGAAAATTTCATCCATATATCTTGTAAGGAACTTTAGATACATTCTTTTAACGCTGACAAATCGCGAAAAAATTCATTCTGAGATAAATGGAGTTAAAGTTCTCGTCAGATGGCAACTGATGCATCGCTTCTCAACGCTAAAGGTGTTAAATCCCTGGATCTAATGAAGATAAAAGCATGGAGTTTGCGGTATTTAATGCTAAAAACTCAGTAATTTTTTTAAGCCAATAAAAAAAAAATTGCATTTTTTGAGAATTTTTAATCCCGGACACCCTTAATATTCTCAGTGATTAAGAAATATAAACTAATAAATGATTACTTTTTAATTGCATGGTTAATAACTGACTGGAGTGAAAACTACATATTATAAATTACTGATTCTAATTTCAGCTTTTATACAAGATATTTCTAAGATCATGTGCCAAACTGTAAGGAAAAGTAAAGTACACATAAAGAAGCAATTTTGGTATTGCAATAAGGGGTCAGAAATGGAAAATTATATCGAAAAACAAGAAAAGCGGAGAAAAAGAAAATGATCTTTTTATTCAAATGTAAGTATAAGTAAGAGTAATAAGTCTTAATTACGTCCACTAATAACCATATCATAATATATATTCCAAACAGATAAATCAAAACATGTATTAAAATATTTATTTACTTAAAAGACGTCACTAAAAACACATTAAAAGTATATTGAAAATTTATATTAACATGTTTTAACTGTTTTACTGAGTCGTCATCAGTATGTATAACAGAAATCACAAATACAATGCATATGAAAACTGAAACGATGATTTTCGATGATTTTTATTTTCCAGTTTTCATATGTGTTGTATTTGTAATTTCTGTTATACATTCTGATGACGACTCAGTAAAAGAGTTGAAACATGTAAATATAAATTTTTAATATATTTTTAATATATTTTTATTAACGTCTTTTAAGCAAATGAAAGTTTTATTATAGGTTTTGACTTATCAGTTTGGAATATATATTGTGATATGATCTTTTACTGACGTAATAAATCCAGCAATAGCTCAAATTTACCGCTGCCAGCGTCTAGGAAGTGCTTGACTTAGACTTTTGCAGATTCCAAATGTCTCACGAACATTTGCAGAAACGACTGAATGTCTTGCAATGAGGTCCTCATCAGAGTCAACTGGTGTCTCATAGATGAGACATCTGAAACCTTCCAAAGGGTACGCCAATCACTTTCTAGATGCTGCCAGGTATGTATAGATGATGGTGGTGGCACAATTAAGCGATTACTGTAATTGTTATGTAAAAAGGAAAAAAACGCTTGTTTTCATTTCCTTCACATTTCTTGTTTTTCGCGAAATCTTTTCACTTACAACCCCACATTGCTATACCAAAACTGCTACTTTATGTGTACTTTATTTCCCTTAAAGTTTATCCCATGATCGTAGAAACACCCTGTATACGTTAATTGATGCATCATTCGCATATGAATAGTACGTATAAGCAAATTTTTAAATGTCACAAAAGCAAAAAACAAACAAAATTGTTCTAATTTATTATTAATTACTCGTTTTTATAACAATATGTATGATATTTTAAATACCCTATATCGTATATATTTCAGATAATAATTACTTAAAAAAACCCAATTTTACTGTTTAAAGATGATCATTTGCGAAATATTCATTATAGTTACAACTGCATACGGACACATCGAGTTACAAACACAGTGGAGCTAATTAAAAGTGAACGAAGCTCTTCAAAACATTTAAAATTAGAAAATAAAATGTAAATAAATATGAAGAGTGTAATGTGTTTTTTTAAACATTAACTTTGATCAATTGTTAGTTCAATACCAAGAACATTCTGTTTACTATACTATGAGAAAACAATTTATAAATCCCGTGTTGATAAAAATTATTATTTTTGTTTCTACATCTGAAAAAAGAAACCAAGCAAAAATAATTGTAAAAGAATTCATTACTTTGAGCTTTATACTATACAAATACCAATGCGCTTAAGTTTCCATAATCCTGGCCAACGTCAAATTAAAAGTGTAACGTATTTTTAGGTGCGTTCGTAATTATATATATACGTAGCACATATAGTCGTCACGTAGTCTGTCCATCTGTTCGCATATAACAGCGCAAAAACTATCCATAAGAATGGATCGAAAATTTAATACATAAAATCATTGCAGAATTTTGTGGATCAAAACTTAAAAGATATTAATAAAAGTTTTCATTCTATTAAATCTATACCTATATTATAAAGAAGTAAAAATTGTTTGTTTGTTAGAGGTAATCTCTGGAGCTACCGAACCGATTTCAAAAGTAATGGTATCAAAATGATGGTGTTAGTCCAACTTAGAACATAGGCTATATTTTATGTCGGTGCCACTACCCAAAAGAGGGTGCGGGAGCAAAAAACGTACTAAAAATGCAATTTTTGTGTTATGGAAAGGCTTAGAATCATGAAATTTGGAATGGTAGTTACTTATAAGATATAAATGATATCTAAGAACATTTTCTAAACAATTCGAAATTTAAAAGGGGTGAAAATGCACAAAAAGCGTTCTAAAAAACGTTCGAAATGGTGATTTCTACACAATCTCAGGAAATACCAAACCGATTTAAAAAATAATGGTGTCAAAATGATGGTGACAACCCTTGCTATAACATAGGCTTTGTTTTATATCGGTGCCACTACCCAAAACGGGGTGCAGGAGAAAAAAACGTACTAAATTACGCGCTTTGCGTTACTGAAGGACGTAGAAATATGAAATTTGAAATATTAGTTACTTATTAAATTTAAGGGATTTCTAAGAACAGTTCTTAAAAAAATCGAAATTTAAAAGTAGTGAAAATGCACAAAAAGCGGTCGAAAAAACGTTTTAAATGGTGGTTTCTAAACGATCTCAGGAAATAGTACACCGATTTAAAAAATTACGGTGCCAAAATGATGGTGTTAGTCCAACTTAGAACATAGGCTATATTTTATGTCGGTGCCACTACCCCAAAGGGGGTACAGGAGAAAAAAACGCTCTAAAAATGCACTTTTTTGTGTTATGGACGGACCAAGAATCATGAAACTTGGAATGGTAGTTACTTATAAGATATAAATGGTATCTAAGAACATTTTCTAAACAATTCGAAATTTAAGGGGGGTGAAAATGCTCAAAAAGTGTTCTAAAAAACGTTGAAAATGGCGATTTCTACACAATCTCAGGCAATATCAAACCCATTTAAAAAATAGTGGTGTGAAAATGATGGTGACAACCCTTGCTCCAAGATAGGCTATATTTTATGTCGGTGCTACTACCCCAAAGGAGGTGCAGGAGCAAAAAAAAAAAAAAAAAAACGTCCTAAATTACGGTTTTTGCGTTACTGAAGGGCCTAGAAATATGAAATTTGAAATATTAGTTACTTATTAGATATAAAGGAGTTCTAAGAACAGTTCTTAAAAAATTCGAAATTTATAAGATATGGAAATAGGCGAAAAGCGTTTTAAAAAACGTTCTAACTGGTGGGTTTCAAAACAATCTCAGGAAATACCAAACCGATTAAAAAAAAATTGACAACCCTTGCTCCAATATAGGCTATATTTCATGTCGGTACCACTACCCCAAAGAGGATGCAAGAGCAAAAAAGTCCTTCCGGCTAGTGCCGGGAGGAAGAGGTAGCTTTCATATTCCTTATTTTTTTTTTTTTTTTAAGCCAGCTTAAAAAAACGCACAAAGCTCAATTTAGTGGAAACCGATTATAGGAGATTCAATACTAATTTTTATTAATACTAAATCATTATGAATGAGAATTTCGCGAAATTAGTCTGCTTTATCCAAGCTGCTTTTATTTAAAGTAACTTATATTTGGTTGCCAAATTTGGCGATATCTTGAAATGCCTGCCATTTTAAGGCAACATGGTGGATGAGGCTAACAAGTGAACTTGGTCAAGGCCTTAGTAATTCCTGTGCACATGTTCACTCACATCGGAATCGGTTGATATATACGAGTGCTGTCGCAGGCAAAAAATCAGATTTTTCAAAATGTCACCCACATTAGAAATTCAAACTGCTATATCTGAGCCATTTTTTAATATAAAGACAAAGCAAAAAATGTTCCGGAATCCATGTATCAAGGTCAAATACTAAAAAAAGAAACTTTTCCAATTTTTAATTTTTTTGCACCTAACTTTAAATATATATTATTTTATTTACTGGGCACCATTTTGAAACAAGATGGCTGATAAAGCTGCCCAGCGAACTTGGACAAGATATTGCTATATATTATCCACATGCCTTCTTACATCGAAATAGGTTATAAATACATCTGTTATCGCGTGACAAATATCAGATCGTTTCAAAATGTCAGCCATGCTAGAAATTCAAAGTGCTATAAATCAACCATTTTTTAGATATAGATGAAACAAAAACTGCTCCTGAATCTTTGTATCAAGGTCAAACACATAAAAAAAAATCTTTTTCATTTTCCAATTTTTGGATACCTCATTTTAAATTTTAAATTTAATTATTTTTTTTTTAAATGGCAGCTCTTTTGAAATAAGATGGCGAATGAAGCTGGCCAACGAACTCGGTCTAGACATTCTTATTTACTATGTGCTCACCAATTTACATCCAAATCGGTTCATAAATACGCCTGTTATTGCGTGACAAAATCAGGTCGTTTCAAAATGTCAGCCACAATAGAAATTGAAAATGCTATAACTCTGCCATTTTTCTAGATATAGACGAAAAAAAAAACTGTTCCGGAATCTTTGTATTAAGGTCAAACACGTACCAAAAAAATCTTTTTCATTTTCTAATTTCTTGGTACCTCATTTTAAATTTAAAATTTTTTAATTTTTTTAAAATGGCCGCCATTTTGAAACAAGATGCGGGTGAAGCTGGCAAACGAACTCGGTCGACACATTGGTATGTACTATGTATAAACCAAGATACATCCAAATCGGTTTATAAATACGCCTGTTATCGCGTGACAAAAATCAGGTCATTTCAAAATGCCAGCCACATTAGAAATTCAAAGTGCTATAACTCAGCCATTTTTTAAGATATAAACGAAACAAAAACTGCTCCGGAATCTTTGTATCAAGGTCAAACACATAAGAAAAAAATATTTTTTAATTTTCAAGTTTTTGGTACCACATTTCAAATTTTAATTTAAAAAAAAATTTAAATGGCCGCCATTTTGAAACAGGATGGCTGATGAAGCTGGCCAACGAACTCGGTCGAGACATTGGTATGTACTATGTATACACGAAATTTCATCCAAATCGGTTCGTAAATACGAGAGTTAGAGTGTGACAAAGATCAGATATATATACCGGGTGTCCTAAAAAGGACTGACTGATTTTAAAATTCAATAACTTGCAAACGGTGACAGATATTTAAAAAATTCTTGCAGGAGCGTTATGCATAATGTCAAAAGTTTTTTTTACAGTGATTTTCGATTTTAGTTCGAATTTAAAACAATAGATGGCGCTGTAAGCAATAGGCGCTAAAAACAGGCTCGATTTTTTGGTCGATCTCTTCTTTCATGCGGAAAAAGGAGATGGAGATATATTAAGTGGGTCCCGAAGGACCAAAAATCGTGCCTGAATTTAGCGTCTATGGATCGCAGCGCCATCTATTGTTTGTAATTCGAACTAAAATCGAAAATCACTATAAAAAAACTTTTGATCTTATGCATAACCCTCCTGCAAGAATTTTTTAAATATCTGTCACCGTTTGCAAGTTATTGAATTTTAAAATCAGTCAGTCCTTTTTAGGACACCCGGTATATATATATATATATGGATATATATATATATATATATATATATGGATATATATATATATATATATATATATAAGCTCAAAAAAAATCAAAAGTAAAACTAAAAGTAAAATATAAAATTAAAAATAAAATCCATGCGATAAGCGCTACAGCTGCAAATAACCACACAGATTATATATAGCACATTATGTTTTAAATGCGTTTGTCGGACCCAGAATCCTGCACCACAAATAAACTACGTATAACCATAAAACATCCAAGAAATTTAAACAGATATAACCTGAACAAGAAAAAACAACAAAAGGCTGTGGCCTCTTCAGCGGTGGGCATTTTAGAAAGCACAGCAATGTTTCAGATTAATTACAATTTACAACAAACTATTATTCAGTAGTGGCAGTGGGTTTCGGCCAGAGTGTCGCAAAGCATAAATCAAATGCATAAAAACAATTGAAAGCATATAGCGAACACTCCCCCACCGGACCCGACGCCACAATAAACAGTGCATCTCGAAGATACAACTGATTCAGAATGTATGTGTAATGTATACTGAAACAATAAAATTATTTTACCCAAACGGCAGCTAACTTATTTTTATTTTATTATGAATTTCAATTTTGTAGTGTCAATAACGATGTTAATTTTCTGGCTTTTAGATATATCGATGATTTGATAATTTTGAACTGTGATCGCGATTTTTTGGGGATATCATGTAACATTTATCCTGATATGCTGGTTTTGAAAAAAACAAATGAAAATAATAGTGCTGCTGATTATCTTGATTTGAAAATAAACATTTCAAACGGTATACACATATCAATTTATAATAAACGGGATAATTTTAATTTTGAAGTTAACCATTTAGTTAATTGGAGTTCAAATATCCATAAACGCGTTTACGTCAATATCATAATAGGTCAGATTTTTCGCTACTATAAACTCTGTTCGAATAAAAATTTATTTTTTAAAGAACTTTTTAATTTAACCAGCATTTTGTATTATAAAAACAATATACCTTTGAATTTCATTAATAAATATACTAGTTTTACAGACAGTCTTCATTTTTGAGGAGTTGCTATGCGATTGACAGTTAATGATTTGTATAACCTAAAGCCTTTTTTGGACGGTTTTACAGGGATGTCTGCAATTGTGTGGCAACAGACATGGAACGTTTATGGACAGATTATGGATCACTGGAATTTAGTTATTGTTTTTGTGGCTGTGTTGCTCGGATTTGGGTAAAATAATTTTATTGTTTCAGTATACATTACACATACATTCTGAATCAGTTGTATCTTCGAGATGCACTGTTTATTGTGGCGTCGGGTCCGGTGGGGGAGTGTTCGCTATATGCTTTCAATTGTTTTTATGCATTTGATTTATGCTTTGCGACACTCTGGCCGAAACCCACTGCCACTACTGAATAATAGTTTGTTGTAAATTGTAATTAATCTGAAACATTGCTGTGCTTTCTAAAATGCCCACCGCTGAAGAGGCCACAGCCTTTTGTTGTTTTTTCTTGTTCAGGTTATATCTGTTTAAATTTCTTGGATGTTTTATGGTTATACGTAGTTTATTTGTGGTGCAGGATTCTGGGTCCGACAAACGCATTTAAAACATAATGTGCTATATATATATATATATATATATATATATATATATATATAGCAACATTTGAACGGAGGGTGGTTTCGGGGTCTGGGGGTCATGATCGATGAAAATGTACCAAAATTTTTTGAAATCGCTTTCCTCCGAACGGCTGCAATAGGTAGCTTTTTGTAATGAAAGCTACCTAAAACGTTCTAAAAATGCAATTTTTGCGTTACTGAAGGGCCTAGAAATATGAAATTTGAAACATTAGTTAATTATTAGATATAAAGGTTTTCCAAGAACTGTTCTTAAAAAATTCGAAATTTAAAAGGGGTGATAATGCGTGATGAGGGTTCTAAAAAACATTCTAAATGGTGTTTTCTACTCAATTTTGGGAAGTATCAAATCGATTTCAAAAGTAATGGTTGTAAATTGATGGTGAGAGACCTTGCTCTAACATGGCTCTGTTTTATGTTTTTATCACTACCACCTTGGGGTTGCAGGAGAAAAAAAAAGTTCTAAATTGCGGTTTTGTGTTATGGAAGGACCTTGAATCACGAAATTTGGAATGGTAGTTACTTATAAGCAGGGCCCGATTAACCTCTGAATGTAGAGGAAGCATCCCATCATTTTGGGGGCCCCTTTTAGTTGGGAAACGTTTACTGAATTCTACATACTTTGAAACTCATCAAAACTACTAATATTATTACCAGGAGTCGCTTAGTTGAGTTCACATATATTTCATTAAGAGGCTACTTCAGTCAAATGAAAAGACCCGTTTGCTAATGCTAATCCTATGGAAAAAATTTATAAAGGTATCTCGGTTGCATTTCAATATTTTTAAATGATATTTTTGCATTGGATAGCTGAGATCGATCTGTATGCAGGCCGTTTTTTACTTTTTCGATTTTGATTGTAAATTTTTTTTATGAAGATGCTTTCAGTTTCGAAACCGGTTCCGAAAATGAAAGTGTCCTCATTAAAAATATCTGCAACAAAAATCGAAAAAATAAAAAACGGCCTGAATACAGATCGATCTCAGCTATCCAATGCAAAAAAAAAAAAAAAACTTTTAAAAATATTGATATGCAACCGAGTTATCTTTATAAATTTCTTCCATAGGATTAGCATTAGCAAACGGGTCTTTTCACTTGACTGAAGTAGCCTCTTAAACAGATTTTTTATGTTCCCTGTATATAGATAAATATTTTGTACGTTGTTGTACAAAATGTTTATAATACCCATATGGTTTCTAAGCAGCACATCAGGATGTCATATGAATGGTTAACAGGCCATTGAACGCATTCATATTTTAGATAAGTTTCCTGAAGTAGGGTATGGATATTCTCTCGTATTAAAACATTAACGACGATCCTCTTTTACATTTCTTTTAATTCTTCAACAGCAGTCTTTCCAACATTGTACTTTTGAAATATTTAATTGCTCAAAATTTGAGATTAGATAATGTGAAAATTTCCAAACTAAAATAGTGGTAGTCAAACTTAAAAGTTCTGTTCGCCTTACATTTCAAGTTTTCTTGCCAACCGGCTTTAATGGGTTAAAAAAAATTTCCTTTCCAAAAAATAAAAATAAAAATTGGAATTAGAGGACCTATTTCACAGTCATTTAGGGGCCCTTCTTAAATTTTAGAAGGGAAGCTCGTGCTTAATGTGCCTATTGGATAATCAAACCCTGCTTATAAGATATCAATGATCTCTAAGAAGATTTCCTAGAAAAATTTAAAATTTAAAAAGGGTGAAAATGCGCGAAAAGCGTTGTAAAAAACATTCTAAATTGCAATTTCTATGCAACCTCATGAAGTACTGAACCGATTTCAAATATAACGGTGTAAAATGATGGCGACAGCTCTTGCTCCAAGATAGGCTAAATTTTATGTCTATTTCCACTACCCCAGAGGAGATGCAGGAACTAAAAGCGTTCTAAAAATGCGATTTTTTAATTATGGAAGGACCTAGATTCATGAAATTTTGCATGGTATATATTTATTAGATATAAATGATCTTTCGTGTAAAAAGCGCAAGGTGGCGAGTGGTCAGGGAAAAACACAGAGAAAAAAAGAGGTATCCACCAGTATTTTCTTTTAGAAAATACTTCAAATAGTATAAAGGGATTGAAGAAGACGAATTTCTCTTAAAAAAAATATTGGTATTTAACAGCTTTTTTGACTGTGTTTTTCCCTGACCACTCGCCACCCTGAAGCGTTCTAAAAACGTTCTAAATGCCGATTTGTGAGCAATCTCAAGAAGAATCAAACGGATTTCAAAAGTAATGGTAGGGAAATTAATGCTAGCAGCCTCTGCTCTAACATAAACGCTATTTCATGTCGGTGTCACTATCACCTGGAGGTTGCAGGAACAAAAAACGTTCTAAATTTCGATTTATGTGATCGATAGGGGCTAGCAACTTGAAGTTAGGCAAGGTGCATATTTATTAGATGTAAATGATCTCTAAGAACAGTTTCGAAGAAATTGAAAATCTAAAAAGCGTGAAAATGCGCGAAAAACGTTCTAAATTACGATTTCTATTCAATCTCAGGAAATACTAAACCTATTTCAAAAGTAATGGTTGCAAATTGATGGTGACAGTCGCTGCTCCAACATAGGCTATATTTTATGTTGCTGTCGCTACCATCTGGGGGTGCAAGAGCAAAACATGTTCTAATTTGCGTTTTTTCACAACTGAGGAGTCTAACATTTTGAAATATGGCATGGTATTTACTTACAAGATGCGCTGCTTTCTACGAACAGTCGAAAGAAAACTCCAAATTTAAAAGGATGAAGTGAGCGAGAAGCATTCGAAAAACGTTTTAAATTACAATTTTTATACAATCTTATCAAATACCAAACCGATTTAAAAAATAATGATGTTAAATTGTTGGTTATAGAACCTGCTCAAACATAGGCTATATTTTATATCTGTGCCACTACCACCAGAGGGTTGCAGGAGCAAAAAACTTTCTAAATTGCGATTTCTGTGATATTGAAGAGGCTAGAAACTTTAAATATGGCATGGTAGTTACTTACAAAATATAAATGCCCTCGAAGATCTGTTGAAAATAAATTCGCATTAAAAAGAGGTGAAGCGAAGGGAGGTGCAAAAAGCGTTCTAAAAAAGTCCTAAATTATGATTTCTATTCAATTTCAGGGGATATAAACAGATTATAAAAATAATAATTGCGAATCAATGGCAACAGTCTCTGATCCTACACAGGCTATATTTCATGCGGATGATTCTACCACCTGGAGTTCACAGGAACAACAAACGTTCTAAAAAAGGCTTTTAAAAGCTTTCTAAATTACGTTTCTGCGGAATATTAGGAAATAATAAACTTCACATATATAAAAATATTAGGAAAAAATAATAAATTTCAAAAATAATATTGGCAAATTAATGGTGACAGTTTCTATTTCAACATAGCCCTTTAAATTGAGAGAGGTGGTAGAACTTGGAATTTGACATGATGGTTAATTTTAAGACATAAGAAGATGGGTTCTAAAAAATTCAAAACTTTAAATGGATACTGAAATAAGCGTATTATTTGAGCATAAATGTTTCAAAATATTTTCTAAATTACCATTTATTTGGTTTTATTTCTTTTATTAATTTTAATATAATTTATACATAATGCAGTGTAATAATGAAGTTTAGTCAAACTATGCTTTAAATAGTAATTTTTGAATTATTCCTAAAAGTATAATTTCTTTTAATAAAAATTAGACATATAAATATCACTTGGCATATTTCAAATATTACGCGAGCAAAGCCGCGGTTTACTATTATAAATAAAAATGTTTACTATTATAAATAAAAATTCAATGACATCTTATGATAGGTAATCATTCTACATCGCCGTGTGATTAATCTATTAAAACCTATCATACATAATTAATTCAATGATATACAATTATAGGTAAAAATTCTAGGTTGCCATGCTGATTATTCTATTAAATCCTATACGTAATTAATTCAATGACATCCCATGGTAGATAATTATTCTAGGTTTCCTTCAGGATAATTATACTAAATCCTATCACACGTAATTAATTCAATGATATCCCCTGATAGGTAATGATTCTAGGTTGTCATGGTCATTATGTCATATTTAAGAGGGAGTCATATTATTTCCCCCATACTGAGTGTAATACAAATTCATGCATTTTTGCATAAGAGTGAAAGAGCTATTGCACCAAGATCTGAATATTTTAAATCTTTTATTTTTATTTTATAGTACGAAAATTTGCCACGAATCTGTACGACAAGTACAATATCTGACTTGTTTTTTTAAACAACATGAATTGCAGCCATGATAATAGGGAAAAAAATTGTTGCTTTTTTACTATTTTTACTTTTATACTTATTTACAATTAAGTTATTGTCATTTGTAATCAGGGCAATCATTGAGACTCACTGTGTATAAAAGGTGATCGCATTAGTTACAGTTAGAGTTAGCTTCCATTAGAGAAATTAATTTTATATTCACCATTCAATAAATTTCGAAAACAGTTTGATTTTACGACTATTTGCACTGACACTGATATTTTTAGAAAAATACTACCACCACGGAATATGAAATATAGAAAGAAATGCATGAATCATTTTTGAAACATCACAAACGACGTTTCCAATATTCAAATATATGTTTTGAGCAATTCAATTTATTGGAATCTAATAATATCAAGATTATATCGGCTAAATTTCTATATTCTAAAAGGTTTACATGATAAAAATGGAAAACATTTTAATTTTTTCAGGACATTTGCCATGCATATTTTTAGAATTTACAAAGGCAGTAAAATTAATTTGGGTAGAAATTTTTAAAACAAGTATTTTGAATTTATCATTTTGTATGTAGATTTCAGAGGAATAGAGAAAAATATAGGATATTATGGAGATAAATTTAAAAGGAAACGTAATTTGTAAAATATTCTGCGTAGTTTAATCCAGCTAATATTTCAACAGTGCTATTCATGCTTTGTGTTTTCCAAATATATGCTGAAAAGACCTTTTTAAACTCTTCAGGAAAATATTTCATCACTTTGCTTTTATTCAATTAATTTATTGTTTTCGAAGTGAGAAATACAACTAAATTTGCAAAAGATATTGCGTACTTTAATCCCGGAAATATTTCAAACGGTGCTACTCATACTTTGTGTTTGCCAAATATATGCTGAAGATACGTTTTTAAAACGCTCAAGAAAATTTTTCATAAGATTGCTTTTATTAATTTAATTCTTTGTTTGGAGTTTGGGACATGTAACATAATTTGGGAAATATTTTGCGTAGTGTACTCCAACCAATATTTCAACGGTGCTATTCATACTTTGTATTTTCCAAATAATTGCTGTAAATACTTTTTTTAAATGTCCATGAAAATATTTCATCGAACTGCATTTGTTGATTCAATTCTTTGTTTTATGATTGAGACATACACATTTCAGTGGAGTATTTTTTATTCTATTTACACATAAAAAAAAACTCTGCTTATACTCTTATATTAGGATATTTTCAAGAGAAATTTACCAAAAATAAAACGTTTCCTAAATGGTGGTACGATTGAATATAAAACTAAGGTAAATGCACCTATAGTAGACCACTAATTTTTAAAGTTTAAAAACGAACCCGAAATGTAATTCTGAAAAATGACTGAAAGAAATCTGGTTGACTAACCTCCTTCAATGTTAATTTTCCATAATCTGTTTGGAAAAAAGTGTTTTTTCTGCTGGTATATTCGTTTATTTTCTGGAGTGTTTTTAAAAATATATATTTTGTCAAATTCTAAGAGATTCCATTCAGAGATATGTTTTTATTTTAAAAAATGTTTCTTTAATCTTCTGTTTTATTCTAAATTATGCTAATGTTGATATACTGTATTATATTATATATAATTTGTTGGATAAGCCGAAAAGTAAAATATTCATGCATCAGAAGTTTACTAGGCCCACTACTTGAGCCAGTGTTGCCAGATGAATAATAAAATTTTATTTTGTATGCCACTATTTTCGTACCGAATTATTCGTTTGCTTTAATTGTAAAAAAAATTAAATAAATAAGGCGACTATCAGTCTATCAAAATAGTAGTATCCTAAATAAAATTTTAGTATTCGTCTGGCAACACTGACTGGAGCATAGAAGAAGGAAACATTTTTTCATTTTTTCCAAAGAATATATTGTGAAACTTTGAATGTTTTTTTTCTGATATATGAAGGTTAGGACTATAGTAAATATATATGTTATAATAAATTTTTTTCGCCATTTTACCTTAGTTAGTTTATTCCAAATTCTTATAATATCTACCATTTTTACCTGTGTTTTAATAATAGCTTAAATATCAATTATATTTTAATCCCATTACTTTAATTCATCGCATTCTTTTATTTCTTATTACAAAAACCTTAATCTGTTAAAAAATAAATTTCTCTTAAAAAAAAACAAAAAAAACATTAATTTATTTTATTCTTTCATATTTTGAGACATTAAATTCTTATTTCTTTCGAATGTTTATTAACACGTTCACGCCGGCGCGGTGGGTCACACTCGACTGTCTTTGAGTTGTCAAGTCTCCGGCTTTTTGCACACCACTATTATTTTAGAGAAAATGTTGTTCCTTTAAATCGCCCAATTGTTCTAATTAAATAAAACAATATTTTCTGTATTAAAATACTGGTATCCATAAAGCCGGAGCCTTTGCAGCTCTGAGACAGTCGAGTGTGACCCACCGCGCCGGCGTGAACGTGTTAATAGCATTTCTATCTTTTGTTAAAATTATTATTCGATATCCCGTGAGTTATTGCAAATTTTCCGCGTCTAATCCTTTTCCTCTTGTAAAATTCCCCATATAAGTAAAGAGTTATGTTACTACGTCAAGTTTTGCCCACTCTACGAATGCTTTTGTACCAATCTCTAAGCGCGCACACCCTAAGCGTATTCCCCTAACTTAAGTCCCGTTGGATCCGGCGTAGAACACGTCAGTGTAACTTTACGCTTTATACAGCTTACACAGACGTTGAGAGTAAGATTTGTACATTTTTTCATTTGCTAACAATCAGCTGTCACTTGGAAGAAAATTAATTTAAAATAGAGTAATTCTAATACATTTTAACATTTTCGATCTTTGATATGAAGTGGTACATACCAGATACGAGAGTCTATTGGATGACTAGTGGAATTGTGCTGAGATGTGAATTACAATAAATTCATTAATGATTATGCCGCCTCTATTATTTAACTGAATGGTAAAATATTCCTAATGTTTTAATTTCTATCTTCCATCGTTGCCATTTACGACTGTAATATGGGTATTCTACGGAATAATTGATGGTTGGTAATGATACGGCGTGTGTTCGTCATCATGGTTTGCGTTGATATCGAGAAGCATATCACACACACACATAGATATATATATACATATATATATATATATATATATATATCTTTTTGAATTCACTAAATCTTTGATAATAATTAAATAAATGCCCTTAAGTGGCCCATACTACTGGTGCGTTTATCTTAATTGCCAGTCCAGTGTCACCCGTAATCAAAGGTTAACATTTAAGCCTTTTTATAATCTTTTAAGTTACGGTATTGTATTTTATAAATTTCATTTTTGGGCAGAACTGTGGTAAATATGCAGGTTATTTAGAAAATGCACATGAAAAATTAAATATTGAAATTTATTTGCTAACTATATTTATATGCTGAAAATTCTTTAAAAAATAAAGTAAAACAGTTATGTTAAAAAGTTTCTATATTAATAATTAAAAAGTGCTATACCGATCTATCTATTGAAATATACCGTTGTGATATATTTCAATAGTACCGTAGTGCAATGTTTCATAGATTCAAAATTTCCCAATTTTTGAATATCACCATTTCCCGATAGAAATATTTGATTTACTTAATGACGCAAATTTGCAATTATATAACTGCAAGCATTGCTATTAATAACAATATTAACGATTCTATATCAATTAACGAAATCTAAATTGCAGACTAAGGTATAGGCCGGAGTGGCTCAGTGGTAGAGCAACAGCCTAGAATGCTGTGGTCCCAGGTTCGATTCCTGTCTCTGGCTAATTTTTCACTCCAGTTGGGTTTATTATATTTATTCTATGTATATCTGTATAATATTTATATATACTTTTAACAGTTGAATGCAGGCGTTATTTATATGTATGTGTGTTTTAATATATATTGTGCATGTATGTTTTATTATATTATATTTAGATCGATGTAATAGTAAAATCTATTAATTGTTGTCCTGTCATCCAAGGCTGTAAGATAGATGAATGATGATTATCCCCAACATGGTTTATTAGTGAAAAATTGCAGACCTAGGTATCGGCCGGAGTAGCTCAGTGGTAGAGCAACAGTCTAGAACATTGTGGTCCCGGATTCGATTCCTGGCAATGGCTAATTTTCACTCCAGCTGGGGTTATTGTATTTATTGTATGTATGCCTGTATAACATTTATATATACAGATGGGTGACAAAATAATAGGAACACCTATGTCACTAATGGTTTGCGAATTGCAATTCTTCCGTATGTGTTCGAAGCATATCGCCCTTTGGACAGTTCTTGGTGATATGGTACTCTAGTGATGACTATTTATCTCTGACGTTATTTTGGGATAAAAATTGCCTGCTCTTTCGGACCGCTATGCCGGTCAACTCTCTTTTATCCCTCTCAGAAAGCTTTCATTTCCGTCCACTGTTGTACTTCGCAGAGGACACTTTACCGCATTTCGTACAATGCCATAATGGCTGACACAGTACTCTTTGCACGCTCCAAATAATTGGCCGTTTCCGTCACGGAGCAACCAGCGCACCGCATTCGAACAATCATTCCCTTTTTTTAAAATCTCACAGGTCAGACATTATTGATTTTTCTAGAGCGTATGGTAAGCGCATGCAACACCTATGATTGATGTTGAGTGACTGATACCTTACCTTTCATAACCACTAGGTGGCAGAATTGAGTGCAAAGTGACATGCACGTTCTGTTTCTTCGAAATGGACCATGCCTTTTTCATGAGTGTGCGTATTATTTTGTCACCCATCTGTACCTTTAATTGATTACTGTTGTTCAATAGTGGTACTTAAAATTACTCAAATTGAGTGTTTGGTGTCGGTGTTAGACATTTACATGCCACGTTTATTCATCTACATCCCTGTAGTATGTAACAACGTTAACTGGAATTCACTTTGAAGTTATAGTGAAGAAAGTATTAAGGTTTTAATTTCAGATTGAATATAAAACAACTTGTGCTGACAATGATATATTTAAAAGAATGTTTACAGAGACACTAAATCAGAGAATGCATAAATGCAAGAATGCATAAAAGCATTCTTGAAACATCACAAGCGACGCTTTCAGTATTTGATTTTGTACTTTTGGCATTTCAGTTTATCGGAAACCAATAATATTACGATTATTTTGTCTAAAATCCTATATTCTGAAAGATTTACACGAGAAAAAGGGAACGCGTTTTGAAGTTTTCCAGACATTTCCTTTGTACAATATATTTTTAGAATTTTTAAAAGGCAGAAACATTGTATTTGTGTCGATCTTTTTGAAACATACGTTTAAAGTTTTGCATTTGGTACAAAGGTTTGAAATCGAATAAATAGAGGAAGCTATAAGATATCTTGCAAGCTAAAATATATAAGAAACTATCCATTTTATTAATATTTTTTATATATTAACCGAACGATTATTCTAAAATTAGCCATCACATTTTGTATTCTGCTAATATAATATACTGAAAATAATCTTTTAAAAAGCTCATAATAGTAAGTTTCACGGCTACCTAATTTTATGATTTTATCACAAAAATTTAATAGAATTTTTTGTCTTATTTAATAGCTGAACAGTTGAGCAACACTGAGGGGTTGCCTAGCTGAGATCAGCTTAACACCCAGTGCTGATTTAATGTCTTATGTAATTATGAGCCTTTGGGAAAAGAAAAGATGTAGTTTTATTAAAAAATACATTGTTAATAAAAGAAAAAAATTATATATAAAAGCTAAAATTAAAATTCGGCAATTAAATAAGGAAAAATCTACTATTAAATTTTATCAGCAAGAAACAAGCGTAAACGTTTCATCTATGGTAAACTTTCATGAAAGTTGCGCGCATAACTGTAAAACTCTACGTATAGCTGCCAACTTTTACACTTTTAAAGTACCACTAAAATTTAACAGAGATTTTCGCCTTGTTTAGTCGTGAGATTTTGACTATTAAATAATACAATTTATACACTATAAAATTTTAGCATTAAGAATAAAACGTAAAAGTTGGTAGTTATGTCTACGTGCCTTTTGAAAAAGGAAAATCTTAGTCCTATTGCATCGCAGATACATCTGCGATGAAATAAAGTGAAACATAATTTGAAAACAAATTAAATACTTGTCAAAATTTTCCCTAGGGATTAGAGATGATTTCGGGCTCACTTTTCGGATCCCGGCACCGCCCGAGCCCGATACCGAAAGTATACCGAAAAAAGTAAAAAAAAAATCGCACAATTTTTAAAAGTACTTCTAAATGTAATATCTCATTTTTAAACTACTTGTTACAGGAAAATAAATTAATTCCTAGCACATAATTAATTTTATGAAATTTAGCGACCAATAGAAATATACTTCCCTAAAAAAATTCTCATATTTTTCTCCTGCAACAAGGAAATATGTTGGACACATTAACGAAAAGCGTTTCATGAATAAATGAATGAAATTTGCAGAAATTATTATTTATATCACGTAGAATCGAACAGCGTTTTTTTTGCTCCCTATAAAAGGTGCACTTCTTTCGAAATTCTCGTGTCTTTGAAAATCAGCTTAAATTAAAAATCTGATACTTTTACCTGAAAGATCCGATGTTTTTATAGGTAAAGAGGGAACACTATTCGATTGTTTGTTTGTTTTTTTTTATCTCGAATAACAGTACATGTCATTTTTTTCTACTTACGAATGAATGTGACTTCGTTAACGTGACGTAGCAAAAGAATGGCGGAATTCAAGAAGAAAAATGAAATGGATTGAATCACTAACGTTTTTTCATATAATGAACAATTAGCACTTGCAGGCAACAGAAGACAAAAAATTAGTAAACCTTATGTTAATGTTGGTTGACTTAAAAAAAATATATTCATTTCGCGTTAGATCACTAAGAAAGGTAATAATAAATAAGAATTCCAATTAAAAAATATCCTAATGGAGCCATATTCTGATTGGCGCTATATCAACCAGCTAGTCGCTCGCCTTCAACGCCAGACATAAATCTGCAAATATCACAAGTTTACTTTTAAAACAGCATTCTACTACTACTACAAAAGAAAGAAAAATATGTTTATCTTTCATTCTGATCAAAGTAGCATTAAAATGACTTCAAACGGAATAAGTAATTTTTAAGCGGGAAAAAGTTATTTTTTGTTTCGATACAAGAATAAATAAAATTGTCAATTTGAGAAGGAGTGGGCCAAAGCTGGAAGGTTGATTTAAAAATCGAGCAAGAGCCCGCGTAGGGCTCGGATTCGGTCTGAGCCCGTCTCATCTGTAAAAAATCCACAAAACGTACCACGCAAAGCAGATTTTTGTTTACTTTTAAATTCTACGAATGAAAGACTTTTAATAAACTTTATATTTTAAACTTAAACCATACTCACATAAGCACCTTTGTGCTCGTATAGTTGTACTATTTATGGAACAACTCCTACGGTGAGATAACTTCAAAACTTAGTAATAATAACTCATAAAAAACAAGCTACCAGCATTTATTTTCTTTCTTACTTGAATCTACAAAAATATAAGAAGTTGCCACAGAATACATCAAAACTTGTCCCTTTTTCTTTTTTAACCAGCGACAATAACATGTGAACGCGCAAAAACAAAATAATAAATGTCATTTCAAGTCAATTGTTTTTTCTTTACATTTTTCATCTCTGATCGCGTGATTTTGAACAAAAATAAATAATGCCGATCCCGTAACTTCCTCCCACCTTCTGATTACCTTGTATAATCAGAACTAATTTTAAACGTAGAGAAATTGACAAAGTCACTTGTTATAAATTCAGTCTTTCAGGAATTTTCAGTATCCTTCCAGCCCTGCTGTGTCTAGGAGATTCCTTGCTTGAGGATACATCCAAAATTGTAGCTTTGTTAAGTATTTTCACTGGATTGTGAGAAATCTTTGGTTTCGGACAGTCAGTAGACGAAGCTATCTCTAGTGGATATATTCTTTGTATAGGTCGTAAAAGCTCATGTTGTGATGCTTGAACTCTTACGAGTCGAACTTTCTTGTCTCTACCAGGTATAAGTTCTGTAATTCGACCTAAAAGCCAATCAGTTCTCTTTTTATTATCAGATCCGATCAATACAACATCACCTACAGCTATAATTTGCTCTTGGTGTTTGTTCCTTGCTCTTTCAATTAATGTACCTAAATATTCGGACCTGAAGCGATCCTTCAATTCTTTTTGTAATGACTGCCGATACTTCAATCTCTTGCTTAATGATTTTTGTTCCACAACATCCAGGTCTGAAAGATTGCATTCTTCTATACTCTGCAGAAACATAGATGGGGAGATAGGTTTCACAGTTGCGTCTTCCGAAAGGTATGTTAGCGGTCTTGCATTTATTACACTTTCCACATCTGTCAAAATTGTGTTCATTTCTTCATAAGTGAGGTAAGCATGAGCTAATACTCTTTTGAGAAGATCTTTCATTATTCTGATAAGCCTTTCCCAAAAGCCACCCCACCACGCTGCGGTTGGTGGATTAAATTTCCAATCAATAGCATTAACAGAACTGTATTTTTGTATTCGTGACCAATCTAGGCTTTTCAATAAATTAGCTGATCCAGTGAAGTTTGTGCCGTTGTCAGAATAAATGACAGCGCACCTTCCTCTCCGTGCTACGAATCGTCTGAGTCCCATCAAAAATGCCTCAGTCGAAGCAGCGGTCACTAGCTCTAAATGCACTGCTCTGTATAATGCGCAGGAAAATATCAATATCCAAGATTTCTCAATTTTCTTCAAGTATAACGGACCCGCCATGTCTACACCTGTGATCTGAAATACGTTAGCATCCTTTATTCTATTTTCCGGTAGAGGCGTACTGTCTCTCCATAAACTCTTCCCACTGAAGCGTTTGTAGACAACACACTGTGCTAACACTTGTTTTACATTTCTACGACCATTAAGTATCCAGTATTTTTCTCTCAATAAATTAAGTAGAATCTGTAATCCAGCGCGACAATGTTTTACATGTACATGATATATGAGTCGTTTTACAACTTCATGTTTTGCTGGCAGGACTATAGGTTTCAGAAAATCTTCATTGTCTTTCCTGTACGTTATTTTAGTCTCCAGTCGAATTATATCTTGTTCATCTTTCCATGTTTGTAAAGTTCTCAATCTGTTATCATTCTCGGGAAAAAACGCTTCTTTCTGAATCATACGTAGAGTCTTTAATTCAGCTTCTTTAAATTCAGATGACGTCAGGTCTCCTCCTCTTTTCACTTCGGTACTTCTGCAGTTATGCCTAAAACGTAATATCCATGCGACCATCCGTATGATTTTTACATAACTCGAGAAATATTTGTAATACCAACCATCTTGTTTAACATCAGAATTCGTTATCATGGAAACTGACTTTATTCGTTCCTTCCGAATTTCATCTTCGTCATAGTCTTGATCACTAGAGTTCGTATATTTTTCAAACTCTGCTGAATCTCTCAACCAAGCTGGACCCTCCCACCATCTCCTGGCAGCTAGCTGTTTCGCTTTACATCCACGAGTTGGCAAATCTGCAGGATTTTTATCACTTGGCACATAGATCCATGATGAAGGACTGCTTAATCTTCTGATCTCTAGAACTCGATTTCGCACAAATACTGACCAATTGACATCTCTGGATATCCAAGCGAGTACTGTAGATGAATCACTCCAATAATATCTCTTCATCTTTTCCCAACCGAGGGCATCTACGATAGTTTGCGCCAAACGAGTTCCCATAGTTGTCGCCAATAATTCCATTCTTGGTATTGTGACGTTCTTCAAAGGTGCAACTCTCGATTTGGCTGCTATAAAAACTAACTCGACTTGGTTTCCAATTTCTATTCTAAGGAATATAACTGTTGCGTAAGCATCTTTACTTCCATCTACAAATGTGTGAAGTGCACACGCTTCTATGTTTCCTGGAGTCATTTTCATGTATCTTGGGATCTCTATATCCTTCAAAACTGTTAGCTCTTGAAACCATAGTAAAAATTCTTTACGTAACTCACCAGTTATCTCTTCATCCCATTTAAAACCTAATTTCCAGGCTTTTTGCAACATTATTTTCGGACAAATCATGATTGGCGACGTAAAACCAAAGGGATCAAATATTTTATGCACAGCTGACAACATACTGCGTTTGGTGATCTTTTCTGTGTCAAAATCTTGTAGCCAACTTAGGTTGATTTTCAACATGTCGGATTCCTTATTCCAAACAAGTCCTAAGACGTTAGTTTCATTCGTGTTTGGCGTTTCTTGGCGATCACCTGTGTACTCCCACTGTCTTAGATCAAAACTGCCTTTCGCCATGAGCATCCTCGCATCTTCGATGAAATGTTTTAATTCTTCTTCGCTATTTACACTGGTTACGACATTATCCACATAAAAACTGTGCAACAATCTATCTTTAAAACTTTCAGAGAAATCTGGAGCCCTTCGGATGCGATATTCAATGACAGATGAAAGAAGAAATGGACTGCATTTCACACCGAATACTACTCGGGTATGCCTGAATGTCATTAATTTCTTTTCCTTTAAGTCCTTCCACCACAAAAAACGTAGGAAATTTCTATCTTTCTCACAAATGCTGATCTATAAAAAAGCTTTCCTAATATCTGCAATTACACCAAGTTTTCTTTCTCGAAAGCGTAGAAGAACATCTGGAATGAGCTCGATCAAGTTGGGTCCACATTGTAGGCATTGATTCAGAGATGGATAATTTGCTAATCTTGCTGACGCATCAAATACAGGACGGATCGGGGTTGTAGTACTACTCTCTTTTATGACTGGATGATGCGGCAAGTAATTGCCATAAGATTTCGTTTCGTAAGAAGGAACTTCCTCTATAATACCTTCGTTAATCCAATCATTAAAAACATTCTCGTATTGTTGAAACATGTTCTTGGCGATTAACTTTGAGGTGATGCCTTCCAAACGTTTCATCGCCAACTTAAAGTTATTTGGCAGTGTTGTTATGTCCTCAGCCCAAGGAAGACAAATCTCATACCAATTTTCATCGTTTATTTTTACTGTTTCGAAGAAATGCTCCTTAGTTTGGCGATCTATCTCTTCTCTTGACTTCTTCTCTATGGGATCTGTAATTCCGATTAAGTCAAGTCTCCATAGGTTTGAGATATCCGCTTCTTTTACAAACATTGATGTTACTGTCATCGCCAAGTTTTCGGATGAATATGGCTTTTCACATGGTGCTTTTCCCATTAATGTCCATCCAAGATATGTTTCCACTGCAACTAAACCAGAAGACAATATTTTTCTTTTACCAGTTAACATTTTCCCCATAACATCAGCTCCAATTAAAACTTCTATACTACCACAACATTGACTCACATCACTTAACATGATGCCACTTTCCTTTAATTCTTGTAACCATGGCCCCTGTGTAACGGGTTGAATATCTCCGCATATGCTAACTTGATCTCGTACTTCGAAATTACACCTGAATTCTTCGCTCAAATCTCTAACTCTTATTTTGTAACAGTTGTGTTGGCATTCTTGAGTAGTAATGTCGCCAAACAGAGAATGTATTATCTTTTCTTGCCGAATAGGCTTGTAATTCATTTCTTCCGCCACACTTTTTAATATATACGATTTCTGTGATACTGAATCTAACAATAAACGAACAATCTTCTGTTTACTTTCAGAAACTAGCTTCACCTTCAAGGTCTGCAAGAACACTTTGGCGCTCTTCTTACTAATATTTGTCATATTCACTTCATCTCTTTTAGACTTCTCCTCAGCTCCCTCTTGAGTATCTTTACCGGATGACTTACGTTGATCGCATAGTAATGGCACATGCCGCTTATTACAAATAATACATTTCACCATCGCTCGGCATCTTTTAGCGGTATGTTCTGGTACTAAACATATGAAGCAGCATCTTTTCTCCTTGGCGATTTTTTGTATTTCCGCTAAGTTTAATTTTCTCGCAGAAAAGCATTCCGAACTTGCTTGTCTTCCCTGTCAAAAAATGCAGACTCCTTTTTTCTCTGTTACGGAAGAGGTAGTCAACAGACCTGCCGCTGTCAAAGTTTTACCGGTTTTATGTTCAAAATTATGGTGATTCCTTTTTGCGACATATTTACGGTCTTCACTTTTAGCTAATCCAAAACCAGCTACGGCGAGTGACACCCTTTCTTCACCTTCTACTTCAGTTCGCAAAAACTGCATCAGACTATTTAATCTGTCCTGTGCCTCAGTTTTCTCAGACGATATGTTCGTGCGATTCCACGCTTTTAGAAATTCTGCTGGAAAACAGGACTCAACTAATGGATATAAAATTGATGCACATTTGTCAGTTGTGACACCTAATGTATCTAAGGCTCGTAAATATAATTCCAATTTATCATATAACGATGTCAACGAGAATTTTCCCTTCGTTTGTACTGATATTATTAATTTGAGTAGTTCTCTCACGTAGACTTCTACCAATATATCTTCTCTACCAAAACGGATTTTTAAACTCTCAATTGCCTTGGCGTAATTAGTGCCACTTGGCGGGAAACTCTCTACCACTTCTCTTGCTCGGGAGCCGGCAACTGTTGCTTGCACCAAGTACTGAAATTTATCTTCTGGTGCTATTTCTGTATCTTCATCAATTTGTCTAAATTGACACCAAAACGGTAACCAGTCTATTATTTCACCGCCAAACTTTCTGAATTCTAATTTGGGCAGCGTAAACTTTCTTCTCATTGCATAACTATCGTTAATTGGATTAAGAGCTCCACCTTGGCTGTTTACTGCTGACTGAAGTTTCGCCAATTCTAACTCGTGCGCCAATTTTAACTTTTCGCCTTCAATCTTTGCTTGTAATTCCATATTCAATGCTTCATCTTTTTCCTTTGACTGTCTCTCTAATTTTTCCTTTTCCTTTCTTTCTGAAACGGCATTTTCTAAAACGCTCTGTACAAATTCAGGATCATCTTTATATGCCTTACAATTCAAAATTAAATCTTTAAGTGCCACAAGTGAAGCCGTTGGTGCTGCTATTTCACCTAATTGCTCGGCTACGAAGATCAAATCTTCCTTTTTAAAACCTTTAACCAACTTAAACATCATGGAAAATCTTTATTTCATTTAATTTTTTTTTATTAACACCTTTTAAACTACGTGTAATAGATAACCTTGTTTAAACTCAGGTCCTGTACCGGCGGACGCCACTAATGTAAAAAATCCACAAAACGTACCACGCAAAGCAAATTTTTGTTTACTTTTAAATTCTACGAATGAAAGACTTTTAATAAACTTTATATTTTAAACTTAAACCATACTCACATTAGCACCTTTGTGCTCGTATAGTTGTACTATTTATGGAACAAATCCTACGGTGAGATAACTTCAAAACTTAGTAATAATAACTCATAAAAAACAAGCTACCAGCATTTATTTTCTTTCTTACTTGAATCTACAAAAATATAAGAAGTTGCCACAGAATACATCAAAACTTGTCCCTTTTTCTTTTTTAACCAGCGACAATAACATGTGAACGCGCAAAAACAAAATAATAAATGTCATTTCAAGTCAATTGTTTTTTCTTTACATTTTTCATCTCTGATCGCGTGATTTTGAACAAAAATAAACAATGCCGATCCCGTAACACATCTCTACTAAGCACACAGTTCAAATAAGCAGTTGGCAAAACTACTGTGGACACTTCAATGGAACAAGTGGTCGCAAAATCGCAGTCAGAGGTCAAATCAAACGACTAAACCGTTTGAAACAACTGGTTTGAGAAGTCCAGTCGTGGAAAAAAAAAAAAAAAAAAAAAAAAAAAAAAATGTAACCCCCTCCTATTGATTCTGCGACAAATTATTGCAGAAGAAAATTACTGGTAATAAACGATTGGAAATAAAGCCTTCTTCTGAATGGTGTATATAAAATTTGCTTAGGATGCCATCTACATATCAAAACGAACCCAGAATTCCTTTTTTTCAGGAGCAATACACAGTTTTGATACCATAAATAAATTCTACACCCTTCAATTAATGAAATCCAAATAATCATGAAATTCGTACGATCAATTTCAAAAAATTATCTTAATCCCTTAATTCTCGGTCCTGTGATATTCACGGGCTGTGTCTTTTATTTAGATGATTTGATTCCTACCAGTTTTCTAAAATAGTGTAATTGGCTTTATTATGATATCATTTTACCTGCCATTAAATAAGGTTAATATTTCATTTTCTTAAAAGTGGAGCCAATAAGCAATTTGAATTTTTAAACCGCAATTTAATGCGATCGTTAAGAGGATAAAATGGGCACGTTTTAGGGGCTCTATCCAAACTGAAGTTCCTTACTCGATTATTGAAATGCTATAGAATGACTATCTAATTTCTATTAACGTATTATTTCTTGCAATATGACCTTTGCACTCGCTTAATTTGTTTCGACTAGTGCCAGACCAAATGTTTCAATAAAATAAATAAATACATTTGTTACAAATTATGCTTTTCTGCGCATCATAGACGTATAAACCATCATTTTGACGTTTTTTAATCATATTTCGAAAACTACATCGAAGGAAAATTTCAAATTGAGAATTCGCACAAAGCAGAACATGATGCATATCTATCAAAAAATTGTAGGTTGCAATTCATAATTTTTTTTCGTACATTAATTTCATAATTTATATTATAAAAGAATTTAAATTACATATTAAATGTATTTATGTTTGGGATATTTAGTATTATAACCGCAGAGAAAATTATGGCATTAGGACTATAATTTCAGGAGATATTAATAAAAATATGAAAATATAATTTAACATTAGAAGCTCTAAATTTTGAATGTTTATAATTCAAATACTTATCATTCGCTTCTAGGTATAGTTTGAACCGAAGATTTAAAATATATTATCAAAATCGAGTGTTGCCATTGAACAAAACAAAGTTTGATCTTGTTTTGATTTGTAGATAGACAAATATTATATAGATCATTTAAAAGTAGACTTTATTTCCAGGTGTTTGGTAGCAGTGACTTTCTTCTATTATAATTTGTTGCAGAATTAGTAGGGGGGGGGGGTCTTTTTTTCCACGACTATGCATTGAATAACATTTAATTTAGCAATCTTTACTGTTTAAGTTGGCGAAATTATATTCTCTATAGGAGTAGGAGGATCAACGCACATCAATTTAGGAAGTTTCTTCGGCCAAACATTACAAAGTGCGACAACAAGTCTGTGTGAAGGAATGTCCAAGCTCACTATGCACTCAGCATTTCTTATAGCGTTAGGTTTATTCTATACCGGGTATCCTAAAAAGGACTGCCTGATTTTAAAATTCAATAACTTGCAAACGGTGACAGGTATTTAAAAAAGTATTGCAGGAGCTTTATATACGATGTCATGAGTTTTTTTTACTGCGATTTTCGAATTTAGTTGGAATTACAAACAATAGATGGCGCTGTGAGCAATATGCGCTAAAAACCTATGAAACTATTAATAAAGAGTAAATGACATATCCGTAAAATAGTGAAGCTTCAACTATAACTGTCAGCGCGGGGTTGTTGCAGCCGGAGGAAACTTCCAGCAGTAAATTTAAATAGAAATTTGCTCCTTATTTAAATATCTTATTTTCAAATTTTCAGTTATAAATAATGGCAGAAGCATATATTCAATTTTTACTGATGGAAGTTTTCTTTCGCGATAGTCAGGCTCTCTGTTTCCGCCATATTGTGACAACCTAGACAACCTCCTGTCAGTATCATTGAAAAAGAGTGTAATACCTGGTCAAACTGACACCAATAAAAACAAGTAGAAATTTTTACCAAGTTTCTGAGAAAATATTTTCACGAATAAGGCGCTTAAATAAAATGGAATTTTCTATTGAAATTTACTGGTAGGAAGTTTGACCAGGCTATAATCAGAAACTGTTGATCCGATTTAAATACCCAACCGCCATCTTGTGACAACCTCCTCAGTTACTTCACTCGAACTGGTAGACAGTACACTATATGTCTCCTCTTCTTTATTCATAACTCCATTTAAAAACCAGTCCCGATTTTCGCACTTGGAGACCCAGTCAATACATTTTAATCTCTTTTTTTTGCATGGAAGAAGAGAAAGGCCAAAAAATCCACCTTGGATTTAGCTCCTGTTGCTTGTAGCGCCATCTATTGTTTGAAATTCGAACTAAATGCGGGAATCACGGTAAACAAAACTCCTGACATCATACATAACCCTCCTACAAGAACATTTTAAATATCTGTCACAGTTTGTTAATTTCTGAACGGCAAAACTATAGTCATAAGAGTGGGTCTTGGTACCTTAAAGTAAAGTAACCATGCGCTAATGAATGAAAACGCCTACGGCCCCACCTGGAGGAAGACTTCGAAGTTAACATTATGATCTCGAAAACGAAAAGTGACAGGATAAAAGTGATTTACAGAGTTGTAGAGAGAGCATCATCGATTTAGTACCTTGTGAACATTAATGCGAAGAATAGAATGGTTAAACACGCATTTGTTTTTTCGTGATTTCCTAAACTGTCACGTGACAAAACGATCTTAAAAAGAAAAAACAACTAGTTGTAACAGTATACTTTCATGAGATTTTCAAATTTCTCACCGATAGCTGCAGTGCACATTTGTCCGAAAGATAAACATTTCTCTTTCCGTTAAAATTTCGTGACGTCACAGTGTAGTAAATCACAAAAAAACATATGCGCATTTTAACCGTTCTATTCTTCACATTAATGCCCACAAGGAATCTTTTCGTACTAAATCGATAATGCTCTACAACTTTGTAAATCACTTTTTCCACTATCTTTTTCCGTTTTCGAGATAGGAATTCTAACTCCGCAGTTTTTCACCTGGGCGGCGTCGTAGGCGGTTTCATTCAGTAGCGTATGGCAACTTTATTATACCTAGACCCAACTTTTATTACTAGATCGCTTTGCCATTCAGAAATTATTGGGGTGACAACTGACTTTAGCGAGCGCAGTGTATATATGCGACCAACCCATTGGCCATAAAGTAAATACCTCAAAAAGGTTCTTTTCCATTGGAGGTAACATCACTAGACTTATAGTTAGATTTTAGAATATGCGCTAGAACTCCAGCGTTGTTGAATGCAAAATGAATTCGATCAGCAGAATTTGCAATATTTTATTCTTTTGGTGACTTTATTGTGTAAACGAATGATAAAAAAAAAAAAAAAAAAACGATGGAACAACTGGTCTACATACTTGAAAAAGTGAATAACATATACATCTTATCCCACATATTAATTGAATGAATACCTTTATGATTTATAATTTTATTATACGATCTTGCGCAAAATCTGCTTAAAGAAAACTAATCAAACCTTCTACATATTTTTTCTGATTATGCTTCTTGCATTGCAATTCTGAATGAAGGCATGATTTTTAAGTATATTTTTCTATAACACTTTATGATGATTAAAACCCTAAATAACCCAACCCAAGATTATTCCAAATATCTTTTCGACCAATACCGGTGCCTATGACGTATAGCTACTAAATCACACCTCTTAATGGATTACTTTATTCTTTCGAATACAGACCGAAACATATAGTTCCCAATGACCGATCGGAGAGCTGTCACTGGAGGGTAGTTCTTTATTCTACTCGAACCAATTTTTCAAAAATTTAACCTTTTTCATACACTTCCAGGGCAACTTCAAGAAATATTTACCACAGATAAAATACTGTAAATGTTGGTATGATTCATAATCCTAATATACTATTAAATATATGGAAGTATATGTGGATGTTTGAATGAAGACAACGTCAAAATGTTTTAAAACGTTGAAAAAAAATGTTGAAATTATTTACTAGTACTAAAGATATAGCTTATCTCAAATTGTAAATAACAAAGAATACAGCTTTTAATTAAAAAAATGTATATTATGAAAAAGAAAATCTTTGAAAGCAACGCCTCCTATATAAGGGAGAAAGCCTTCGCACGCTTAGTTGTGAGGTCACGAAACGGCCAACGAAGAACGGAAAACAAAGAAACAAAATTCTAACAACTTGCATGTTTCGATTTCGTTAGCTTGTGGAATAATCGTTATTAGTAAATAATAAATAATAATTCTACGAGCCAATGAAATCGAAACATGCGATTTGTTCGATTTTTTTTCCTGGTTTTGCCTGCTTCGTGTGACGTTTTGTGACGTCACAACAAAGTGTGTCTCGTCTTTCTCCAATCTAGGGGGAGTTGCTGAGAGCATCTGTTTGTATGTTCCTGTTTTTATACTGTTATACTCTTTATACTGTATGTTCCTGTAATTTTGACAACTATTGAATGGATTTTGATCTGGTCTTGTCCCTTAAGTTGTTTCCTGAAGCAGATTTTGGTCTTATGAAATATGTAAATATATGCACTTGTTTTGGTTATCAAAATATAATTAGGCTATAAAATGTTTCAATGACTATAGAATGAAAAGACAGTAAACATTACACCACTTTTCTTAACCTGTTGAAATGGCATTTTTACCGATAGAAATATTCTCTTTCTTTAAATAAAAGACCTAGAATCATTTTAAGTAGGCTAGGAGCTAGGAGCTAGTTGGCCATAGGGGCATGTTGGCACCAAATGCGATATTTTTTAAACTTTCCGTTAGATGGTATTGTCAGTGAAATCAAATATGCGTTGCTTCGTTTTCCTCCTTCAACATCAGCGCCATTGAAGTCGGAGCGTCCATTAATGAATCGGCAAGAATTTTTTTAATTTTGCTGCGGTGAGTAAATTTCTTCTCTTATAAATAATCGTTTTTTATTTGTTTGTAGATTACATTTTAGATTTTGATATATACAAATTCAGAAAAATAATTGTTCGTAGTTATTGTATGGCATGTTTGTTTATTGAAATGCTTTCAGAATAGTTTCTTACAATCATGAAAAATAAAAATAGCGATATGGGGTTAGTTGGCCCATTTGGCACGGTCAGGTTATAATGGTAACATAAAAAGAAACATAATTGTAATTTTTTTTAAATTATTAGAAGAACAAGAGGGCCAACTAGCCACCGATCTACCGTAATTTATTTTCGTGCACTAATTCTATTATTTAAATCACTGTTAATATAAATGATGAACAGGACGATACAACTGAAGGTTTTAAAAATATATTTAAATATTGAGTATTTTTCGGATAGAGAGCTAGCTGTATGTAAACCTTTTACGCGCTCCCTCCAATCAAAATCTGTTAGAAATTAGTCTTCCAGAAAAAAGCATAAATTCAGATTATAATGAAGTTTTTAGAAAATGAAGTGCAGTTGCTCTTTCGGATACGATTTAGCCCATTTTCATCATTAGCGCATTTCATGAACCTCAGGAATTTCTTATTATCAGAAATTTCGAATCCATACCATCCGTACCGGAAATTCCGAAAGAAAAATTTTTACTTTGTGTAATTATGAAACGTCTGTCATTAAATAAAGTGAAATAGATTATTCAGAATTTTTGGTATGAATTCGGAATTTCTGAATAAAAAAGAAATATCTGAAAGGCACGCACAATGCAAATAGAGCAAATGATATAACATAGTTTACTTAATCCCTTAACAGTCGCGTTAAATTACGGTTCAAAAAATCAAATGGCTTATTGGCGCCACTTTTTTGAAAAAAAGAAATATTGATTTTACTTAATGACTGGTAAAATGATACCATAATAAAGCCAACTACTACCCTACACTATTTTATAAAACTGATGCAGATCAAACAGTCTGAATAAAAAACCCTGCCAGTGAATTAGTGGTGGGCGATTCTCGAAAATTTACCAATCGAAAAAAATCGTCATCGTAAAAACACAATTGATACAGTCATCAATTACGTTCGAGAATGTACAATCGATTACTGAAATAATTGTTTTTACATATATATAAGGCAGATTTTATTAAATATATGGTAACTGAAAACAGATGGGATTAAAAAACAGCAAACCAAAGGGAGGCTATAATGAAGCCACAAGACTGGAAAAGTCATATGAGGGCGCCCCCTGGTTGAAAAAAGTTGAAAAAACGCGAGTAGGTATGAAGCTATAAGGGGAGTTCAAGTATAATAAATTATAATATTTCGGAAATTAGCACCAAAATGGCCAAAGAAATAATAATCAAAAGCACCCCTAGGGGCAAAAACATGAACTTAAAGGATGGTAAATGGATCAATATTTTTTATTGATTTTTCTACGTCATTTGAGATCAGATCTTTAATTTCCCCATTTTTAGAAAGTCTTCGACATGAATAATATTAAACGAAACCCCGCGGGGAGCAAAGTAGGGGGAGGGGCAAGGAAAGTGCATAATATGAATAACTGATCACAGGACTTTCCAACTGTATATCACATGAGGAAGTGTCGGCTAACTTTATAAAATTGCCCCCGCGCGGGAGCAAAGTAGGGATAGGGGGCCGGGCGATGTATGCAATGAAATAGTAGTCAGAGAGCTTTCCAATAAAATATCACATGACGGGTGTCGGCAAAAAATAGAAAAGAGTCCCAACTCCCAGGATTTCAATTATCGTGCCCCCGAAATACCCATCCCTCTCTTTGAAATTTTCATATATTATAAATTATTTATCGGAGGGCCCCGTAAAAATATCCGATCTAAAATGTTTAAAAACGCTACGATTTCAAAAAATTTCGAAAAGTGCCTCTATCTGGGTGCCAAAATAGAGGGGGGGGGAAGAAAGGTTCATAATATGAAAGAGTGGTCCGATGATATATTTTTTCCGCTTATATGTCACATGACGGATCCAAAAAAAGTTTGAAATCTACCCCTCCCATGTGGGTTCGCTCTTTCTTTCCAGAATATACCCGGAAATCACGCAGGCCCACTTTTAAAATTTTATATTTTATAAATAATATTTATCGGAGGGCTCCATCAAAAAACCTCATATAATGATATTTGTTGTAGAAATCGCTACAATTAAAAAAAAAGATTTACCCCCTCACCGCTCCCTCTCCCAAATCCCTCCCGGAATTCAACTCTGGGAGGAGAAAGGTTCATAATATGAAAGAGTGGTCAAAGGAATTTCCGATGATATGTCAGAGGAGAGATTCGGTAAAAGTTTGAAAATTACACCCCCCCCCCCCCTCGGTCCACACTCGCGCCCTTCGGAATTCACTCACCTTCCTCTTTGAATTTTTTATATTTAATAAATAATATTTACCTGAGGGCTCCAGGTATGTGACAGCTTGACAGAGCTAAAATAAGAGAAACATTGAAAATTCAGGCCAAGATGACACTAAATTCAACCTTAAAGTTTGAAACTAGGACTATACAGAACTGAATACATAAACCACTATGCCTCATAACCCACATCGGCTAATAACAATAAAAAGATAAGTGCCCAGTTAAAGTGATGGCATTGAGCTCACAGGTTATTCACACTAATTGTATATTATACTCTTATTTCAAAGAATAATGCACCTCAAAAAATAAATGAAGGGGAAATATCCCCGTCCCCCCCCCCTTTATACTTAATCAATGAACCGCCAAATCTAATCAGGGAAGCTCCGTAACATAATAAATTAGTATACTAAATTTGAAGCAAATCAGATAATTCTGTATGAAAAAAAATATCGCTAAATTAGGAGGGGGGGGTCTAACTCCCCTTTAACCCCGTTATACTTAACTAATGAACCTCCAAATCTAATGAGGAAAGCTTTTGATCAGAATGAACATAGAAAAAAAAATAAAGTAAATTGGATAATTTTGCATGAAAATCCATTTATCTAAATTATGGGGAGGGGACATGCTCTCTTTTCCCCTTTTATACTTAACCAATGAACCTCCAAATCTAATGAAGGAAGCACCATATAGGAATAAACCGGTATATTAAAATTGAAGCAAATCGAAAAATTTTGCATGAAAAACCCTTTTATATAAATTAAGGGGGAGACTAGCCCCTCCCCTTTATACCTAACCCATAAACTTCCAAATCTAATCAAGGCAGCTTCTTAACATAATAAACTGTATACCAAATTTGGAGCAAATTGAATAATTCTGCATGAAAAACCCATTTATCTGAATTAAGGGGGGGGGGTGTCTACCCCATCCCCCTTTACACTTAACTAATGAACCTCCAAATTTAATCAGGGAAGCTCTTTAACATAATAAACCGGTATACCAAATTTAGAGCAAATCGAATAATTCTGCATAAAAAACCCATTTATCTAAATTAGGGGGGGGGGGTGACCAGCCCCCCTTTTTTCCCTTTATCCTTAACCAATGAACCTCCGGAAGTAATCAGGGAAACGCCTTATCAGAATGAACATAGAAAAAAATTTGAAGCAAATCGGACATTTCTATCAAGAGTTATCGCGTTACGTACATACATACGTACGGACTTACTTACATACATACATACAGAACCGGCGGGTACATTAGTTCTCAGGCTTAGATAGCCTGTGAGCTAAAAAGAGATTGGATAAACAGATGGACTCCCTTGAGAAGTTATGACTTAAACGAAAAATGCGGTAAGTTTGACTCTGAAAGCTTCATTTCTATCTCGCTTTTCGGCAAATCTCATCTCGATGATTTTTCTGGCATATCGACGCTTCCCGATGAGAAGCTGCTCGATGTCTAGTTTCTCTCGCGCTATCCAACCTTTCCCGATGGGAAGCTTCTCTATGGTTTCTCTCGCGCTTTTCGAAATTTCCCAATGAGAAGCTTCTCGGAGATTTCTCTCGCGCTTTTAAACATTTTCCTATGAGAAGCTTCTCAAGGATTTCTCTCGCGCTTTTCAACATTTCATATGTCGGCAGAGAAAGATGTGAGAAGATTTATCGAGAAGTACCAAGGGATGAGCACGAGCTAGAGAAAGAGGCATGACAACGATCTGTGAAATGAAGCCCTAATTTTCAATGTTTCTCTTATTTTAGCCCTACCAAGATGTCACATACCTGAAGCCCTCCGATAAAAATTACTTATTAAATATAAAAATTTCAAAGAGGAAGGTGGGTCGGGTGAATTCGGGAGGGCGTGAGAGTGTACCCATGCGGGGTGCAATTTTAAAAATTTTACCGAACCCTTCCTGTGGCATATAATCGAAAAGCCCTTTGACCACTCTTTCATATTATGAACCTTTCTTCCCCGAAATTGAATTTTAGGGGTGGGCAAGGGGGCGAATTTTTTTTTTTAAACCGTAGCGATTTCTATAATAAATATCATTATAGATGTGGATTTTTTTTATGGAGTATTCCGGTAAATATTATTTATTAAACATAAAAATTTTGAACGTGGGGGCTGCGTGAATTCCGGGGCGAAAGAGTGGACCCACGTTGGGGGGGGGGGGAGCAATTTTCAAACTTTTTTTGAACCCGTCATGTGATATATCATCGGAAAGCTCTTGGATAATTATTTCATATTATGAGACTTTCGTCTTGTAGTTTTCAAAGTTTTTTGAATTTTCATCATTTTATCTGATTTTTTTTTACGGAACCATCCAGTAAATATTATTTATAATGTATGAAATTTAAAAAAGTGGGATTGTATTCCAGGGAGTGCGGTTGTTGGCACTCTGAGGGAGAGCTTTCCTAACTTTTACCGACACTCCTCATGTGATATATATATATATCATTAGAAAATCTTGTGACCACATATTCATATTAAGTACCTACGGTGCCCCTTTCCCCATTTTGCCACCGGGGCATTTTTCTAAATTTTGCTGACACCCCTCATGTTACATATTGTTGGAAAAGGCCTGTGCCCACTTATTCATGTTATGCAGCTGCTCCCACTTTGCCCCCACGTGTGTACTTTTCTAAATTTAGCCATGACCCACCTCATGTGACATATCGTTGGAAAGTTCCGTGACTACTTATTGATATTATGCACTTCCGGTGTCCACCCTCCATCCACTTTGCCCACGGGGGGTACTTTTCTAAATATAGCAAAGACCCATCATGTGACATATCGTTGGAAAGGTCTGTGACTACTTATTTATGTTATGCACCTCCGATGTCCGCCCCCCCTGACTTTGTCGACACGGGGGCACTTTTCTAAATTTAGCCGAGACCCCTTATGTGGCATATTGTTGGAAAGGCCTGTGACCACTTACTCATGTTATGCACCTCCCGCGGGACTCCCCCCATCTTTGCCTCCTCGGAAGGCATTTTTATAAATTTAGCCCAGAACTTTCATGTGACATATCGTTGGAAAGTTCCGTGACTACTTATTGATATTAAGCACTAGGGTGGGCCGAAAAAAACTTTTTTTGTTAATTTTGATGATGGGTAGTGCGGAAAAGTGGCCACTAGTGGCACCAAGTTCACACAAAAAATTTGAGATTTTTAGGACAATTCCTATATTTGCCGCTTTTGGCTTGAAGTTTTGCTAAAAGGCTGATTTTTGAACTTTTTTAGGAAAATCTTAAAAAATGTTAAATTAAACTTATTTTAATCGTATTTACTTGAAAAGGCATATTTAATGTTCCAAATGTAAAAATAAGCTGTGATAATGTATTATTTAATTGCTATGTGTATTTTAAATTAGACGATTTTTATACCCTTTTCGCGTTTAAGTGAGCAAAAGTTGCATGTATTGTTTGAATCTTTCAACGGTTTCTCTCTTTTGTCTTGTTTATGTCCCTTGGTCTTCCTTATTTTTTTCGGTGCTTTAAGGGTCATATATTTGGGTGAGGGGCAGCAGAATCCCTCAGAAACAGATCTGGAAGGAGAGAAGGGGGTGAGGCGAGAACTTAAGCGAATCGAGTGACTCATCGCGATGTTGGGGGAGTGAAGGAGGAAATACAAGAGGGGAGAAAGTGCTATAAGGGATGCTTATTATTTTTCAGTGCTCGGTTTCCCTGTGACATCGCGGACGCTGTGTGAGACAGGAATATGCGTTTAGAAGTGTTTGGCTTTGAAGGGCCTGATTCAAATTCAGATTCAGTCGAGCTACTTGCTTGAAAGCTCCCACGACTTGAATCTTCCAACAATATAACTGTCTTCCATCTGGATCTAACTCTACTCGTTGAAGGCTTTGTCGCAGAACCACTATTCCTCGATGAAATTGTATCCCTTTTCATTTTCCGCGATATTTTCTTTGCAAGAGTTTTGCTTGTTTTTAAATCAATGTTTCCGATAAACATTTTTCGAACAGTTCTTTGATCCTTCAAGAAGTTCACCTCCCGATGTGGAACTTTACGTCTGATGTCGCAGCTACAGTTGTTCAAGTCTCTACACTTACAAACTGCAATGTCAAAGAGAGAGGTTTCCGCATTTCGTACGAAATCTTCGCGGATCGCCTTCCCTTTAACGTCCGTATGATTACAAGATTTCTCCAATGATCTACACTCATTGTAATAGTTTTTAATCTTTCCGTTAATTGTTCGTTGGGAAACCACTGGTATGGAAGATTTTATCCAGATTTCGGAAACTTTTTCACCTACCATTTTAATAATACCATCCACTGGTTGAAGATACATATTTCGATTTTCTTCTATATCGCTTCGCAACAAATAGTAGTGGCGCATGATGTCAGCATTAGTTGGCAATTCCAAGTCTTTCAATTTGCACGGTGCCCCAAAATGGCTACTTTTCACGCTATCACATGCCTTTACATGATCATGAACTTTCGCACTAGCCATTTCTAAACTCGTCGTAATAAAACGCACAAAACACAGTAAAGGCACGTCAAATGAACAAAAAGCAATGTATTGCACGAGAAAAAGGCTTTACTTTTACACTGAACAAATGTCACAGGAAAACCGAGCACTGAAAAATAATAAACATTCCTTATCGCACTTTCTGCCCTCTTGTATTTCCTCCTTCACTCCCCCAACATCGCGATGAGTCACTGCATTCGCTTAAGTTCTCGCTTCACCCGCTTCTCTCCTTCCAGATCTGTTTCTGAGGGATTCTGCTGCCCATCACCCAAATATATGACCCTTAAAGCATAAAAAAAATAAGAAAAACCAAGGGACATAAACAAGACAAAAGAGTGAAACCGTTGAAAGATTCAAACAATACATGCAACTTTTGCTCACTTAAACGCGAAAAGGCTATAAAAATCGTCTACTTTAAAATACACATAGCAATTAAATAATACATTATCAGAGCTTATTTATACATTTAGAACATTAAATATGCCTTTTAAAGTAAATACGATTAAAATAAGTTTAATTTAACATTTTTAAAATTTTTGCTAAAAAAGTTCAAAAATCAGCATTTTAGCAAAACTTCAAGCCAAAAGCGGCAAATATAGAAATTGGCCTAAAAATCTCAAATTTTTTGTGTGAACTTGGTGTCACTAGTGGCCACTTTTCCGCACTACCCATCATCGAAAATCAAAAAAAAGTTTTTTTCGGCCCACCCTATTATGCACCTCCGGTGTCCGCCCTCCATCCACTTTGCCCACGGGGGGTACTTTTCTAAATATAGCAAAGACCCATCATGTGACATATCGTTGGAAAGGTCTGTGACTACTTATTTATGTTATGCACCTCCGATGTCCGCCCCCCCCCCCCCCCACTTTGTCGACACCGGGGCACTTTTCTAAATTTAGCCGAGACCCCTTATGTGGCATATTGTTGGAAAGGCCTGTGACCACTTACTCATGTTATGCACCTCCCGCGGGACTCCCCCCATCTTTGCCTCCTCGGAAGGCATTTTTATAAATTTAGCCCAGAACTTTCATGTGACATATCGTTGGAAAGGCCTGTGACCACTTGTACATGTTATAAACATCCGATGTCCCTCCCCCCACTTTGCCCCTCACTGGGGCACTTTTCTAAATTTACCGGAGACCCCTCATGTGACATGTTGTCGGAAAGGCCTGTGATCACTTACTCCCGTTATGCACCTCCCGCGTCCCTTCCTCCACTTTCCCCCCACGGGGAGGGCATTTTTATAAATTAAGATCGAAACCCCTCATGTGACATATGGTTGGAAAGGCCTAAAGCCCTGTGACGATTTATTCATATTATGCAGCTGCTGTGCTCCTCCCCTCACTTTGACCTCTACCCCCAGGGTTTCTGTCCGAGGCTCGTTCGGCTCGAGATTTTTTTTACAAGACTTTGTAGCACGTGCACACCTCTTCTGCTATTACGGCGCCTTATATAGCGGGGATCCAGTTCGAGATTTCATATTACAAGATTACGTATAAATTAGAGGCCCCGATTAAAGGAAGAGCCCGCTAGCGGGCGACGCCACTTAGGCCTTCTTAACGCCGGCTCATTCCAGTTTACCCGCAGACGATTCTTGATAAATGTATGACGTATAAAAGCAATTGGCAAACTGCAGTCATCGAGAAAAATTTTACACAATCGAAAAATATCAAGATGTCCATACAAATGAGAAAATTGTTAAAAACATCTCGTTATCGGCCATCACTACCGTGAATATCGAGATCGTGGAGCGAGAATTAAGGGGTTAATCAGAAACATAGTTGTTAATTTTAACTCATAATTGTGCCCGTGCGAAGACAGAAAATATAGCTAGATTTAAAAAAAAAAATGTATTAGAATTTATTTTAGAATATTTAGTAGGAACTTCCGTCTCTTACTCAGATAAAAAAATCTATGGACATAGTACACTATTATTTTCGCGCCATGCTCTCTTATTTGAATTTAGAAATTATTACAGAACTCCCATTGTTTTTTTGAAAAGAGGTTCTGAATTTTATAATAATATTCCTCCGTAGACATTTTACATTTTTATTTTGCTTTCTCTGCAGATTGCCTCCTGTCCTTTAAACTGAGTTTCACAGAATATAGATAGTTTATCAGCACTTTATTCTGGTGTTCGATCTTATGTTCTATATAAGAAAAATTTAAATAAATTCAATTTTCTTATTGAAAGTGGCTATTTCTCATTTCACCAAAATGTCAAATATTTCTTTTTAAATCAATATTGCAACTCACGAAGACCCTAAAGTAGAAAAAAGAAAGTTGAGTATATCATAACTATTTATAAAATGGGATTCGTGAAAATAAAAAAAAATCGTAAATTATTAAAGGGCACTTTGCGGAAAGAATTTTTTTTTTTGTAATAGAACATCATGTATCACAAGTAAACTTTCTAACTTCAAACTTTAATGCTTAACCCTTTGCGGTTGGAGTACTCCTATCAGGCACAGGCAACTCTTACAGGAATGTATTCAGCTGGCAACACTTTTGCTTTGAGAAATATTTTTACTTATATTTTGACAGCATGTGAAGAAAAATTTACTAAAAAATGTACTTTTAAAATATACAGGCATCCCCCAACTTACGTATTACGCGATTTACGCAAATTTGCAGCTCGAAATAAATCTCGAAAATTTCATTTATGAAAACACTAGTGTGTTTGATACGCATTTGCATACTTTCGAAAATTATTTTATAAATAAAATATGCAGATAAAAACCACAGCCATAATATAGTTTTATATATTAGAGATAGTTATGTTTTTATTGGGATATATAATTAAATCATTAACAAATTAAAGGCCCAGTCTTCAGTATCGAGAGTGGTAGAGAACAGCATTTTTCTTCATAAACTTTTCACCTCAAGCGCTGATTCTCCCACTAGAGAACTAAATTAGTTGTTACAAGTGCCAATTAATTTTTGATTTTGTGTACTATAGGTAGTATTGTCAAAACAACTTAATCTTTATTGTTAGTTATTCATAGTAATCATCTAATTCACAATAAACATTATGCTTATCAAGGATTATTTTATTTTGTGAGAGCTATTTATTTGTCTTGCCATCAGAAATTCATGGAGAAGAGATAATTTATTCCTCTTTAATTATTTCTTATTTTTATAGTCGTTTGATGTAAAATTGTAAAGAAGTTGGCAAAATTATCATAAATCAGTTCATCAATGTTAAATTTATAAATTCCGTATTCCACAAGATATTTTGTATTTGAAAAAAGTCTTTTCAGTTTGTTTTCCCTTTTTTCATGCTTTTGTAGCTTATATTCGAGTAAATACTGCTGCATGATGTTTTATATATATATATATATATGAGCGATTCTCAAAAGGTGGGTACTGGACACACGTCATAACTTTAAGCCTTTCAAACATAACTTTAATTATCTTTGACTTTATTTTTCTTTTTTACACTGAGTCTTTAATTCTATTCAGAGACAGAAAATGACATAATTTATTGTAAAAGCTTTGTATAAATATCTTAAAATTTTATTATTTTATGCTAAAGAGGCCAATTTCGGACATTCATAACGTTAACTGCTCCAATGTACCACCAAGAAAAAGAGTTTTAACTTTTTCCAGATGGTTCTATGGTAAACAACGAATGCATAAAAGAAATGGATGATTTTTTGATAATTTTGTTAAGAGATGGCAGGCTGATTTATTGCTTTTTTGAAGATAGAAGGACTTTTCTATAAAGAATTTTTTTGTATTTTGTTATGTCCGAAAGTAACGTACGCGACAAAGCATTTGATTTTATTATTATTATTACTGGATAAAAAAAGTTAATTATACATATATATATGTATACACATACAATTATAGGACACATTTACTACATTCTTAGTCTTAAGAATTTTTTAAATACTAAGAGCAACGTCCAAAATCTGTAACGTACGTGCGAAAAAATGTCCAAAATTTGTAACGTACAGCACTGCAAATTAAATGCTTTAATAATTAATTTTCCAGAACAGTTGCTGTCTTTTAATGTTTGTGTATAATTTTGTAGACATACTATTAAAAATATTAATATATTATATTTATAGACAAAATACTATACTATTAAAGGAAAATTGGCCTTAAATTTGAAAATTTTAAAAATTACATATTGTTAACGTTTAATGATCCCACCTTTTGAGAATCTCCCATATATATATATATATATATATATATATATATATATATTTCAGTTTCTTACGAAATTTTACTTAAATAATTTACAAATTCGACTTTAGTAAAATTCAAGTTACGTAAAAGTTTATAGAACTCATTACTTACGTAAGTGGGCGATACCTGTAGTGGTATAATAAAATATATAAAATAGAATGTATATAAAGATTTGGCGGCTATTTGCCGGCACTCTGCCGCAAAGGGTTAATGCTTCATAAAAGCGTAAATTAGATAGCTTTAAAATTAAAAAATTTCTCTTATTCTGCATTAAATTTAGATATTTAAAAACAATTATAAACTTTCAATTTTAGTGATTAAACTTAATTGAAATCTTCACACAGAGTGTTTGGATCCGCATAAACATTTCAAAACAAGTTTCGTAGATCAGAATTTATAATAAGTATTTTAATAGACCGAGGGGGGGGGGGGGGTAAACAAACCATTACCTCATCGAGTAGATGGTTGAAATTCAAGGAGTAGTTCACGATTCGCATATTAAAATGCAACTCGAATGCGAAGTCATAATTTTGTGGAAAACACCTGCAAATCCAATTTTAGTGGTTGACTGGTAGATGACCTGTGTTTCCCTGCTCACTGACCTACATATTTTGATACTTATGGGTGCAGGAAAACACACCGATAAACCTACCGATCAATCATTAACCCTTTCAGGGCAAGTAATATAATATATGGATCAGGGGCAAGTAATATAATATAATGGATATTAGGGGCAAGTAATATAATATAATGGATATCAGGGGCAAGTAACACAATATAATGGATATAATATATCTTACTGCCGCTCAAGGGGTTAAAAAGCGATCAACCATTAAAATCGGGTCTGCAGGTATTTTCCACAGGATATGACATGCAGAACAGTTGAATTATAATATACTAATCGAGTTCTGTCTAATCATGGAATTTCAGCTGCCAACCCGATGAAGTGATGGTCAGTGCTACCACCTCCCGGTCTATAAAGACTATACCTCTAAAACACATAGCTTTCGCAAAAAAATGCGAAAGAAAAATTATGTCTTCACACGCAGAGTAGAGCGTTGGATTGGGTCGGGTTGGTACTAGAATTTCTTCTTTGCGATTCGGGTTCGGGTAGAATTGGTGGTAGATTATTTTCGTTGTGATGGGGCTCGGCTCGTGTTGACTTCCACTTTTCTGCTCCGGGACAGGTTGACTTTCATTGCTTCGGGTTCGAGTCGGTTTCAGGTTGGGTTTTCATTCCTGCGGGAATTATCAAAAGAATTTCCAAATATTGTTTCAGTTTAAAAATCTATACATAATTAGACCTTCATAATAGAAACTCCCGAAGAGCGAACACCTCTATTTAGAGAACACTTTTTTAATTCCTAACATTTATATATTTGTATGCTTATATCTCTGAATAGGGGAAACCTCCCAATCTACAAACATGTAACTTGTATGTGTGTGTGCATAAACTATCAAGAATACGATACATGTGTTTTTGCGTGTATGAAAAACGACATTGTGTCAATATTTTTCATATTCCGAGAGAAGAAAAATAAATTAAGGAAAGAATAATCTATGATGACACTTCTTTTACGTTTTATTTCTCATGCAGTAAATTGAATATATGTACATTCATATTCAAATATGTATTCAGTTTCATTTGAAACATAGATCTGCTCAAACGTTTGGAAATTACCAACAATCCGAATTGCAAAAAAAAAATTCAATATGACCCGCGAGAATTATTCTAGGATGAACCAGACCCACAAAAGGAAATTTAGAGTCATCCCGAGCCGGAAAAAAATTAGGGACAGCTGAACCCGATGCAGGACTCTCTTCGATGATCCTCAGGAGCCCGCTAAGCAGAAGGTTTGTCCATTTTTCTATATAACAGATAACATCAGTATTAGAAACTTAAATTTTGATTATTTTTTTATAATTGCACTAAAACATCATTTAAGTCCTTCATTTCGGGTTCGATTCGTGTTGCAGATTGAATTATTTCGTGTTCCTGTCGGGTGCTGGTCGTCGAAAAATATTTTGGAGGGTTCGACTCTGTTTGTAGGTTGAAGAAATGTTTTTCGTCGGGTTCTAGTCCGGTTGCAGCTTTACTTAAAAAAGAATTTTCGGGTTCTTGCGGGGGTGCGGGTCGAAATAATTCGAGTTGCGTGAATAAATTTGGCGTTTTCGGGTCGGGTGTCGGGCATACTTAAACGAAATCGAGTTCAGGACTCTAACATAGAACACCGAATATGAGCTTTATTGGGACTCAAGAATATTCAAACAGGATTAAAAACAAGGTTTTAAAACAAAAACACATTAAAGTATAAAAATTGTATCCCATAGTTTTATGTAAGGGTAGCAATTTAAAAAGAGATAGACTTAGGGGTATGCATAATACACAGCCGCAGTTAAGCTACATTTAAAAAGCGGTACCTTGAAACAATCGGGTAGTCATTGCGTAGTGATAATTATCCATTCGTGAGTATGCAGTGTGACTTCAAAAATCCGGCAACTTCAAAAATCCGGCATCAAAACCATCTTTTACCCTTCCTTTTTCGTTTACAATTTCAAGTTATGGTACAGTAAAAATAGCAGTTAAAAACTTTAAGATCGGAAGTAAAAATGAAAAAAAAAATTGAAATTTTTTTTATTTCAGAGGCGATTATTTTCTGAACAAATTTTCTGGGAACTGCACTGTTGCACAGATTGCAGTTGTTGCACAACGGCGTGCAGATTATAGCACACAAGTTCTTTGTTTCTTTCGTCTCTCTTCTGAAGCTGTGCTAAATGGAACCGTCGATAACGCTAGTAACAGCTCCGAAGACGATTCTGAACAACAGGCATAAGAAAACGTATCACTAGAAAAAAGCATAAATTTGGCAGGAGAATTAATATCTGCTTTAGAGAACAAGTCTGTGTTTCCGAAATAAAGATTCTCCATTTGTGTAATATACAAGAAAAACTTCTTAAAGAACGGCCAAAAAATTTAAATTAACAAAATTGACATCGATGTTTCCGAAATTACACGAGAAGAAATAATTTCATTCTTTGTTAGATTTTTTTTTTTCTGTAACATAGAAAATATCAATTAATGTAAGTTTATTTTTATGTTTAATTTTCTTTTTTTCTTACATAATTATCACTTAATAATGAATTTAATTATGGCTAAAGGCACCATTAAGTATATAGTACTACTTTTGATATTCCTGGTTATTACTTTTGACATTCCTTCAAAAATCGGTAATTTCCAATAATCCGGCACAGTCTCAGTCCCGATGATGCCGGATTTTTGAAGTAATACTGTAATTTACTTTCAGTCAGTATACCAATAGCAATGTATTACAGACTACCAGGGAGTGTGTTACGTCATTTCTTTTGCATTTTCTCGAAAACTATGCGTAGTCCGCGCATGTTTCTTTGGATAACTTACTTACGGGTGCACAACCTTTTTGAGAGAAGGGCCACTTACAAAAACGTTTGGAATGTCGAGGGCCACATCTGTAACACAGACAGAATTCTATATCGGAGAGGTTGGGGGGGGGGGGATAACTCTTTATTCTTGAAGAATAATGATTTTCTGTATATAGTAAAATTAAACAAATAGAAATAAATAATTGTATGCAGGCCTTCTTCACATCTGTATGAAAAAACATACAACACTTTATGAAGACTAATTGTTCTTTCTTGATAAATGGAAAAATATGACAAAATTCAGGACTTTTTTTCCACGAGCGATTGAAGAATTTCGCTATATTTTTGCCACCAATTAACAAAATTTGAAACTTTCTCCAACAATTGTCTAAATTCGTGATCTTTCTGAGTGAAAAATTCGCGATTTTTTCTCGCGATAAATTGACTAAACTTGCTATTTTTCAGCAGCCGAACAATGAAATTTGAGATTTGTGCGCGCCTGATTAAAGAAATTCGCGATTTTTTCTCGCGATAAACTGACGAAATTAGCGATTTTTTCGACGCTGATAAACGAAGTTTATAATTTTTCGACGCTGATAAACGAAGTTTATAATTTTTCGGCCGCTGATCAACGAAAGTTAGAATTTTTCCGCACTTCGACAAAATTCGCAATTTTTCTGTGCCCTATCAACGAAATTTGAGGATTTTCCCCACAAAATTGACAAATTTCGCAATTTTTCCGCACTCGATCAACGAAATTCTCGATTTTTCCTCACTCGATCAACATAATTCTCGATTTTTCCGCACTCGATCAACTAAATTTGTTATTTTCCCGCGTCGGATCAACGAAATTCGCTATTTTTCCATGTCCGATAAAGAAATTCACGATTCTTAACTATCTCCGTCGAAATTTGTAATTTTTCCCGCGGAAAATTGACGGAATTTGCGATTTTTTTCTCGCGATGAACTGACGAAACTCGCGATTTTTCCTCACATGATCGACAAAGTTCGCGATTTTTCAGAACCCGATCAATGGAATTCGTGATTCTTAACTAACTGACAAAATTCGTACCCGCTTTAAAATGACAAGTTTCGCGATTTCTTCTCGCGGTAAACTGACGAAACTCGCGATTTTTCCGCACATTAATGACAAAATTCGCGATTTCTCTGAACCCGATCAGCGAAATTCGTGATTCTTAAATGACTGACGAAATTTGTAATTTTTTTCCGCGGAAAATTGACGAAATTTGCGATTTTTTCTCGCGATAAACTGACAAAACACGCGTTTTTTCCGCAGCAGATCAACGAAATTTGGAATTTTTCAGCAGCTTATCGACAAAATTCCAGATTTTTTCACCCGATCAACGAAATACGCTATTTTACCGCGCCCGATTAACGAAATTCGCTATTCTTAAACAATTGGCGAAATTTTTTTATTTTTCCCGCGGCAGATTCATGAAATTCTCGATTTTTTGCGATATTGACGAAACTCGCGAATTTTCTGCAGTCATTCAACGAAATTTGAGATTTTTCCGCATATGATCGACAAAATTCGCGATTTTTCAAAACTCGATCAACAAAATTTGCAATTTTTTCCAGCGACAAATTGACGAAATTCCCGATTTTTTTTCAGCGACATATTGACAAAAAATGCAATTTTTCTCAGTTATAAATTGACGATGTTTGCGGGCCACGAGTTAACCCATCACGGGCCACTTTTGGCCTGCGGGCCACAGGTTGTGCATCCCTAACTTAGATGTACTCTTAGCAAGGATCCCGATAATTAGACAAAAATATTAATGTTTTGTTCGAGCAAAAAAAAAAAAAAAAAAAAAATATTTTAAAGTTATGTTAGTGTTTAAAAATACTTTATTAAAGAAAATTCGTTTTTAGCCAAAGTTTTAATCAAATACCTGTTTGTAGAGCATGCAATTGTAGATCTGTGTAATAAATACTATTTTACTAACCTTACTGTTGAAACAAGTTGTAATGATATTCAATTACGTTTGCATGTGATGTATCTTCAATCGGATTTACGGTAGTCTTCAACAACCTTTTAAAAATTTAGTTGGGAATAATAGTGAAAGAACCGTTACGGTTTTTAATTTCATGAGCAGCTTGAATTTGCGCTGACATGTATACATTTAAAAGAATGCTAACAAAAATTTATAAAGTAATCGGTGATAAGCTGAATTTCGATTGACTTCGAAAAGTAGGCGGATGATTAGGAATTTTCAACAAATTGTCATTTTTTTTATCTCTCTTCCAACAAAGGAGTATGTGTTTAACGTATGTTCGGGTGTAGCTGTAAAATGGATGTTTCAATTTTGATAATTTCTTTTTTTCTTTTTCGTAATGGATTTGGTTACTTCTGACGTTCTTCCAAGAAAGGCTGAACCATTAATAAAAAATGGCAACTAAAAAATTAAAAATGACAACGTGTGAAAAAAATCTTATCATCTGCGTACTTTTAAATTGAAATTCTGCTGAGTATATGGCCGATATATTTTTGAATTTTCACGTTATTGTACTGGGTTTCTTATGTAAGTTGTTCTGTATAATTGACTACTAAATTATGTAAAAAAAAGAAAAAAACTCCTTCGCCCATGCGCAGTTAAAACTTATTTTTTTACAAGTATTCATATTTTTTCAAATGTTTAATATATATATATATACTATTTTTTTAATGCGGCGTTAAATTTCGTTAAAAAATAAAATGCAAAAATTTCTTGAATTTCTTAAAAATTTAAGAAATTGCAATTCCTTTTCATGAATAAACTTGCTACTTCTGCACCAAAAAAAAACTCAAATGTTTAGAGATAAAAAATTATCATGTGCTATAGGTACAAATCCTTTTGAGCATTTTATTTTACAAGGTGATTTTAAATGCTGTTTTTTTTTTTATTATTTTGTTGCTGTTTCTGCAATTTCTTTTGTAACAAAATCTTCGCTGAATAATATAAGGTCAAACACGTTGTTGCTAATCCTGAAGATTCGGAAGAACGCGTTAACCCCTTCGGGACGGGAACGTTTTACGAAATTGTTAATCTTTTGTCTCCGTTTTTTAAACACTGAAATTTATGTCTTTTTGAATCGAGAAAATGCTCTGATTAAATAAAGCAAATTTTACAGTAAAATTTTACTGGTGAGGAAAAACAAGGATTCTGGGCGCTTCATGCGGCACGTATACGTGTCTCTCGTCCCCAAGGGGTTAAGTATTTTACTAGATATTTAACAACACAGTTAAAATTGAAACTGACTTTTGGTCATATAGCCTAAACTGATCGAATCTCATGGAATTTAAAGGGAATTCTTATCGAATGACCAGTAGGATGGTCGACGTTTAATCGTTTCAGTGTATTAATAATTAACTACTGCTGTACTGATTTTGAGAGCCAAGTGTGCGGTAGCGATATTTATTTGTGTTTACATGTAATGTTGATTTATCGGCATTTCCAATACTGTTTAACAATATTTATATGTTAACAACAATTTATTTCGAATTAATAGTGAATGAGTCACTGCATTAAATTTAAGAAGCAGCTTGAAGTTATAACAATTTGCGCTGATATGATTTTTAGAAAATGATAACGAAAAATCAGACCCAGAATTTACAGACATTTAGAATTCTAGAATGGCAGAAACGATGTATGTACTTGTGTCGATATTTTCCAACATGCTGTAGAAATTCAGCTTTTGCTGTACATTGCAGAATTCAGAGAAATAGAGGAAAATATGAGAATTTTGAGACGTAAACTGAATTAAAAATGTTTATATTACTAAATATTTTACAGAGTTCAATCTACGCAGTGTTTCAGTCGTAATCTTCATACTTTTCCTTTTCGAGATATATACTGAAAATACACTTTTGAAAAGTTCGTAAATTTATTCTTCATATTTCTTTTATTAATTTTTGACTGAAAGATTTTTTTTGTTTGGAAAGATAAGGTATTTGCGTTCAAGGAATCTTTTTATTTTAGGTAAAACTGCGATGATGTTACGTTTGATAAAGGAAAAGGAAATGAAAAATTAAATATATGTTGAAAATTCATATATTTAGATACGGTAAGTTATGAGCTTAAAAATATCTATGTTGATAACTAAATACCCCTTTTCTCATTTTAATATTAAACTAGAAAACAGGAATTCTGCTTTTTCAGAATTTAGTGTCGCCCCCAATGACAAAAAAAAATAAAAATAAAAATAAAAATAAAATAAAATAAAATAAATGTGTATATAAATATAGATACAATAGAGTCCCGATTATCCGAGTTAATTGAACTTATACCTTTGGAATGGATCATTTCCTTCTGATGGACTGATGGCTTTCATTATTATGAAACAGTCATTATAAATGAAGTGTTAGGTGAAGATGAAAGAGCAGCCATAAAAAGTTAGAACTCTGATTTTCTGGTCAGAATGGGAGGGGGAAATACCCATACTTTTTTGGTCATTATAAATGAAGTTTTAGGTGAAGACGAAAGTGCAGCCGTAAAAAGTTAGAACTCTGATTTTCTGGTCAGAATGGGGGGGGGGGGGGGGAATGGCCATATTTCAAAAAAAAATTACGGCCATCCCTCCGCCCCCATTCTGACCAGAAAATCAAAGTTCCAAAAAAAAAAAAAATGGCCATTTTTTCCCTTCCCATTCTGACCAGAAAATTAGAGTTACTAATACTTCATTTATAATGACTGTTTCATAATAATGGAAGCCATCAGTCCATCAGAAGAAAATAACTCTGTGAAAGCGGAAACTCCGATAATCGGGACTCTACAGTAGTTCAGTTTTAAGACTTATAACACGCGATTTTATTTTACATAAAATGACGTCATCCACATCCGCTGAAGAATTCATCATTTGCGATCCAGTGTTAAACAACATCTACAGTAAAGTACGCTTAGGACGTCACTATCGCTGAATAATACACAAATCCAAAAAAAAAAAAAAAAAAAAAAAGAGATTTCGTCATTCAAAAAACTGGACAAAAAAATCAGCTATGTAAAGATTCACATGCCTTCATTTGTTTGTATTATTAATATCTACCCTATATATATAAAATCCTAATGAATCGAATTGAAACGAATTTATGTAACGATTCTATGAAACGACTGATTAAACAACTGATTACGTTTCACGGCGATTACTCCTAAAATATAGAATACTTTGCGATGAAATTAACACCAAAAATCCGTATTGATCCACAGATCTCAAAACTGGTATTAGAATTTTAAAATTAGAATTAGTTTTCGAAATATAATTTTTTTCTAATTTTAAATACTTCTTTTCTAATGATGGCAACTCAAATTTTAATCATAACAGATATATTTTTTTTTTCATATTTTAGAAAAGGTTATTTTAAATTAATTTGGCGACGAGTTTGGCCTCTCTTCAATGTATGCTAAGAAATGCATCATGTTACTTTTATTCAGAATTCAATTTGTATTTCATTATCATTTTATTTATTACAAAACCTTCATTTAAAATTGAAACCTTTAAAATAAATGGCTTTTACTTCATTCTTTTTTAAAACGAAATGAAAAGAAAAATATTAGACGCAGATGTCATATACGCAACGGGGTACCTAATTGACGCCAAAACGGCGTTATTTTGCCTGACATGGTAACCCGGCTATTGTTGATTATTTATTAATAAATGTTTATTTGAATTTATTTTCTTTTTATTTACAAAAAATGTTATAAATTGTTTTGTTCTATAGTTATTAATTATTTTTTTATTTATTGTTATTTCATTTTAAAAATAACAGAAAATAATTTAAAAATACATATGTAACAGGTATTTGAAAACGAGGTTTTCGCCAAATTGTTGTAAAAAAAAATCACGCCAAATGTGACAATGCAACAAATCATGAGATTTAATTTCCACTTCAAAGCAACGTTTTAATGTTATTACTTCTCCCGTCGACCAATTTCGCCAAATTATATAAATAGCCAAATTATACAAATTGACATACTTTTTTTAATTTTAAATAACAAAAGAACAAATAAATTAGTATAACATTAATAAAAATACAAATAAAACGTCGAAATAAAAATCACTTGATGGCGTGAACATTTGTAACTTCCTTAAAGTCAAGTGAATGTGACATTTACGAACAACCATTATCGGCATTTAATCTTATAGCTTGCCGACAGATTTTTGGTCGATGGGATAACCAAGTAGCACCGTTTTAATTTACCACTCGAAAAATAAAAAAAATGCTAACTGGCGAGTTAAAAAAAAAGCTATTGGCGAGATTCTCACCCGGCTAACATAAAAGTACCAGTAATTCTTTGTGATCATGGCAAATTTTATGTAGTTTTATTCGAAAAAATAATTTTGATTCTTTAATCAAAATGGAAACCTTTCTTATGAAAAGCGAAGGAATCAGCTCGTTGTTTATGGCAGTACATGACTTGGACTATTATAATATAAACGAAATAATGGGGATAGAATAACATTCGGCGATTTATCACACCTGTGGCTGGCTAACATTAAAGTACCAAAATTGCCGCCTGGAATATAAAAAGCGAAGGGATCCACATGGAGCTGTTGATGATAGTCACATGACTTAGGCTATTATTATAGAGATTGTTTTCAATTTTAAGAACAGCGCAAAGAATAATATTTCCTAACGATTAAAAATTTATTTTCACGTGACTATTAAAAACAGAAAAAAAACTTTAAAATTACTATTAAATGAGCACGTGTTAAAGGCAGGAAAATATTGAAAATTGTATTTACACGTGAATATTAAAAGGGAAGGGAAACTTTAAAATAATAAATACATTAATATGCGTTTAACCCTTTCACGGACAAGGCACTTCTATTCGTAAAATCTTGAAATCAGTGAATGGCACCAGAATTTACAAACAAATTTCGAAATACAAAAATGCTTTTGTTCACTTACTTAATAAAAGGGAAATTTTCATCCTAATATTCTGATGCTAATATGGCATTTAAGAATTAAAATTAAGTGGTCCAAAAATGAACCACTGCCCTTTAAGGGGTTAAAGCAGCAAATTTTAGTAATTGTATTATGTCAATCGTTTTATAACGCTGTTAAAAAATACGGAGAGACAAAGACTCTGTTTACTTAATTCATTTTATTTTAGCTTCTTTTCAAATGTTTAACTGATCTTCTTCAACCAAACACGAAAACAACCATCGGATGTCTTAACAGAAACTGATTCTACCTTAATTTTTTGGGAATTGAATTGGAGGGAATTGAAGGGAATTGAATGGAAACCCGTTTACAGGGAGATCGCTACACTTTTTTTCAGTATAATTCAGTCTTCTCTAATCTTTTTAAAACCGATCAGATTAGCGTGCCTTTAGATTCTACAGTGTCTGAACGAGGGTTGGCGAGCGTAGCTTGCAGGGGGCAGAGCCCCCTAGTAGATATTTAAAATTAAATTTTGTTTCTAATAGCTCCATTTTTTATCAGAAATCCTTCATTTATATTTTTTCAAAATAGCACGTATTGTAATTAATTTTTTTTTTCAGTTTTTATGGGAAAATGGCAACAAAAAGATATGATTGCTATTTTCTGTCACTTTATACAGAAATGGAGTTCTTCCGTTGCCATATTAAGGAAATGGCTCTAAAAACTACAAAAAAAAATATATATCAAAAATTAAATGGAGATGCAGTTTTCAAACAAATTGCATTAAAAAGTACTTTTTTCCAATACGACGGTATAAAAATTGAAATTGTACGATACTTAGAAGTTTAAAAAATTGCTATAGAGTATTTAATCGTACTGTTTTGTTTTACGGCTGGCTTCTGTAAGGTAACGTTATTTTTTGGAGACTAATCAAAATAAGCTGGGAGAAAGAAATAGCATACCGTAGGGGGGGCTAAAAATACCGCAATTATACATTTTTTTGTTTCATATGGGTTCATCAGAATTTCCAGTTAGTGTTTAACAATCAGATATATATTGAGCACAATTGCTTTTCAATTAATACTGAAGAAATTGTGTTGTTTGTTTAATTTCTTTACATAGGAAAATAGCTTGAATTTAAAACAGTCTCTGCATACATGGATATTTTTAGAGAAAATATTAACAAAGAAGTCGAATCGGAGATACACGAGAGATGAAATATATTTCAAATATCACAAACGACGTTTTTTGAAATTCGAATGTATGCTTTGAGCAATTCAATTTATTGGAGTCCAATAATACTAAGATTATTTTGTCTGAAATCCTATATTCTAAAAATTTTCCACTAGAAAAAGGGAAACCGTTTTCAAATCTTCTAGACACTGGCTTTGTATAATATATTTTTGGAACGTTACAAAGACAGAATTAATGTACTTGTGCAGCTATTTTTCAAACATGCAGTAAAAATTTAGGGTTTTCTACATAAAATAGAATTCAGATAAATAGTGGAAAATTTAGAATACTTTGGGAGCTGAATTGAATTTGATATATAGCATTTTAATAATAACTTTGCACAGTTTATTCCTGACAGCATTTTATCCGTATTTTGTCATAGTTTACTTTTTAAATAAAGGCTTAAAATATGTTTTTAATAATTACAGAAATTGGCTTTGTAATTTTATTTTTTATAGATTTTATAGATTTTACTGTCTACAAATTTACTACACATTTACGAAACAATTGCAATTTTCTGAGGCGAATAATTTAAGAGATAGATGTAATAAACACAAATAAAGGAATTTAAGACCCCGGATTACCTTATTTATTTCAATAACTAAAGAAACATCATGTAATTTGTGATAAAAGCCTGCAAAGTTATTGAAAAAATCTTTGCTTTTCCTATTGGGGAACAGGATAAGAAGTCCGCGCTAGTCATCCCAAGAAACACGACAGCTAATTTTAAACTTATGGGAGGTCTCTTTCCATATTTCTCGCTTGCATTTTAATATTTTTAAATAACTTTTTTAGTATAGCTGAGGTTGATCTCTAACATAGTTAGTTCGTACTTTTTTATTTTGGTTTCACTCTTTTTTAATTGGGCTATTGTCTCTTTTAGAACCTGTCCTAAATGTGATTATTAAAAAAAAAAAAATCTCCATTCAAAATCGAAAACGAAAAAACTAATACGGTTAGCCATCAACCTCAGATATTCTATGCAAAAACAAAAAACATTTAAATATAAGTATAAGAAAATAATAAATATAAGAAAATTTGGAAAGAACGCTCCAAAATATTTAACGTTAGCTTGCTAGTTTCTTCCGTGACAGGAGAAGGGTCTAATAAAGATTTCTCAATCGTCACTATTCCATTTATCTGTTTAAAAGAAGATTATTACATCTGTTGTATGCAATGGAATCTGTTGTATGTAGGCATCCATATATGTCATAAAGTGGATGTAAAGGAATTGCATGGATATAAATATGTATAGTTGATTTAAGAATGTAAAAATTCAACACGCATTAAGAATGCCAGTAATGAATGTGTATAAGCCGGTGGTATAAGTAATATGTATAAGCCGGGGATGCATGAGGGGTAATGTAGAAAATCAAAATTATGTATTAAGCTTAACAGCACTGGTGCTTAAATAAAATTAAACCAAAGCAGTGTATTTGCGCCGTGGTTTATTCTAATATATTATCCGTGGCGCAACAGCTATTGCACCAAGTTCCGAACATTTATAAAACTAGTTATAGTACGAACGCACTTCATTTGCCGTATTTGACGTAAAATTTCAGACTTGTTGGAACACAGCACACAAATTCAACAAACTAAACCGCAACACGCAAACAAAGTAAGCCACGCAGTCTAACACCTACCTATATTATTATAGATTTGTTTAAAATAAGTAAGAATCATACTCATTTTTCATTATAATATCAATCATCAATGATCATTATCTGGAGTGTGTGGTTTCAATAATTGGCTGTCTTCCAGAGAAAAAAAAAGAATAAAAGAAAACCTACAACAATATTCCTATTGAAAGAAAATGAACGGAAAGAAAAAAAATAGTCCTCTTTTCTAATAGAAAATGAATAAAAATATAAGTCACTAAGCTATTGTTATGAATTCCTTTGGAATGCGAAAAAAAAAATGTAAAAAGTTTTCTTTGCTACAAACATAAAAAATCTGACGAGAAAAGAAAATGAAATATGGAATTATAGATGTGTGAGCTATTCGGAAACTACATATTTCTCTTTCATACTTTTCAAATAAATCTAAATATGTCTTACTTTTGTATTGAAGGATTTGCCCTAACGGAACAAGTTTTTTCTTCATATCACATTTCATAATAATCTATGATGAATGTACATGATTATTAATTATATCTAATATATAAAAAATTAACTTTTCCTTGACCATCAGAGTATTATATTTTCAAAACGATCTGTTTCAAGAGTTTTCAATCAAGTTCTTTTTAAAGATGTTATTACCTTTTTTCTCTAAATTAAATAGCCAATTTTAGGGTAGTTGAAAAGTATTAGGTAATTCCGTTTGCCGTCTGTCTGGGCGTCTGTACGTACACTAACTCGCATGAATATATTCGGATTGACATATAATTTTTATACGTTAATACGGTTCACTATCGAATATTCTCTATTGAAATAAAGTGTGTGTTATTTATAGTCAGCTTATACGGACACGCAAAAAAGTTCCCTTGTATTATTGTCTGTGACGAAAAGTCATTTGCTGTGAATTTTATTTAACCCTCCGAGCGTCTTGAAAAAGGGTAAAATTGTAATGTTGTTTTCTTTTCATTTTGTTTTAAACGCTAAGAAAATATGATTCTTTCAACATTAAAAAAAACAAAAACAAGAAAAAACTCAATTACAAATATGAATGTAATCGTTGAGAGTATTAATCATTCTTCAATGTATTTCAAATTCATTAAATCTATAGAATTACATTATCTTAAATATTGCTTGTATTGCTGTGAAAACTGGAGCTTAGTTAACGGAATATTACGCCCCAAACACTTAGAGGGTTAAATTCCTTATTCATATTTCTTATTTAGACCTAAATAAGAAATATAAAACATATCTTTTCTCCTTCACTATCAGAGTATTATATTTTCAAAACGATCTGTTTCAAGAGTTTTCAATTAAGTTTTTTGTAAGCTGTTATTACCCTTTTTGTCTAAATTATATAGACAATTTTAGATTAGTTGACAAGTATTAGTTAATTCTGTTTATCGTCTGTCTGTGCGTCTGTACGTACACTAAATCGCATAAATATGTTCGGATTGACATATAATTGTATACGTTAATGCGGTTCACTATCGAATGTTCTCTATAGAAAATGAAGTGTGTGCCATTTATAGTCAGATTACAGGAACATGTAAAAAATTTCCCTTGCATTATTATCTGTGAGGAAAAGTTGTTTGCGGTGAATTTTATTTAAATTTCTTATTCAGATTTCTTATTTAGACATAAATAAGAAATGTAAAACATATCTTTCCTCCTTGACCATCATAGTATTATATTTTCAAAACGATCTGATTCAAGAGTTTTCAATTAAGTTTTTGGTAAGCTGTTATTACCCTTTTTCTCTAAATTAAATAGCCAATTTTAGACTAGTTGAAAAGTAATTGTTAATTCTGATTGTCGTCTGTCTGTGTGTCTGTACGTACACTAAATCGCATAAATATGTTCGGATTGGCATATAATTGTATACGTTAATGCGGTTCACTATCGAATGTTCTCTATAGAAAATGAAGTGTGTGTCATTTATAGTCAGATTACAGGAACATGTAAAAAATTTCCCTTGCATTATTATCTGTGAGGAAAAGTTGTTTGTGGTGAATTTTATTTAAATTTCTTATTCAGATTTCTTATTTAGACATAAATAAGAAATGTAAAACATATCTTTCCTCCTTGACCATCATAGTATTATATTTTCAAAACGATCTGATTCAAGAGTTTTCAATTAAGTTTTTGGTAAGCTGTTATTACCCTTTTTCTCTAAATAAAATAGACAATTTTAGACTAGTTGAAAAGTAATTGTTAATTCTGATTGTCGTCTGTCTGTGTGTCTGTACGTACACTAAATCGCATAAATATGTTCGGATTGGCATATAATTGTATACGTTAATGCGGTTCACTATCGAATGTTCTCTATAGAAAATGAAGTGTGTGTCATTTATAGTCAGATTACAGGAACATGTAAAAAATTTCCCTTGCATTATTATCTGTGAGGAAAAGTTGTTTGCGGTGAATTTTATTTAAATTTCTTATTCAGATTTCTTATTTAGACATAAATAAGAAATGTAAAACATATCTTTCCTCCTTGACCATCATAGTATTATATTTTCAAAACGATCTGATTCAAGAGTTTTCAATTAAGTTTTTGGTAAGCTGTTATTACCCTTTTTCTCTAAATTAAATAGCCAATTTTAGACTAGTTGAAAAGTAATTGTTAATTCTGATTGTCGTCTGTCTGTGTGTCTGTACGTACACTAAATCGCATAAATATGTTCGGATTGGCATATAATTGTATACGTTAATGCGGTTCACTATCGAATGTTCTCTATAGAAAATGAAGTGTGTGTCATTTACAGTCAGATTACAGGAACATGTTAAAAAGTTCCCTTACGTTATTGTCTGTGAGGAAAAGTTGTTTGCGGTGAATTTTATTTAAATTTCTTATTCAGATTTCTTATTTAGACATAAATAAGAAATGTAAAACATATCTTTCCTCCTTGACCATCAGAGTATCATATTTTCAAAACGATCTGTTTCAAGAGTTTTCAATTAAGATTTTGGTAAGCTGTTATTACCCTTTTTGTCTAAATTAAAAAGCCTATTTTAGACTAGTTGGAAAGTATTAGTTAATTCTGTTTGTCGTCTGTCTGTGCGTCTGTACGTACACTAAATCGCATAAATATGTTTGGATTGGCATATAATTGTATTTTCAAAACAATCTGCTTCAAGAGTTTTCAGTTAAGTTTTTGGTAAGCTGTTATAACGCTTTTTGTCTAAATTAAATAGCCAAATTTAGACTAGTTGTAAAGTACTAGTTAATTCTGTTTGTCGTCTGTCTGTGCGACTGTACGTACACTAAATCGCATAAATATGTTCCGATTGGCATATAATTGTATACGCTAATGCGGTTCACTGTCTAATGTTCTCTATTGAAATAAAGTGTATGTTATTTATAGTCAGATTACAGGGACACGCAAAAAAGTTCCTTTTCATTACTATCTGTGACGAAAAGTTGTTTGCGGCGAATTTTATTTAAATTTCGTATTGAGATTTCTTATTTAGACCTAAATAAGAAATATAAAACATATCTTTTCTCCTTCACTATCAGAGTATTATATTTTCAAAACGATCTGTTTCAAGAGTTTTCAATTAGGTTTTTTGTAAGCTGTTATTACACTTTTTCTCTAAATAAAATAGACAATTTTAGACTAGTTTAAAAGTATTAGTTAATTTTGTTTGTCGTCTGTCTGTGCGTTTGTACGTACACTAAGTCGCATAAATATGTTCGGATTGGCATATAATTGTATACGTTAATGCGGTTCACTATCGAATATTCTCTATAGAAAATGAAGTGCGTGTCATTTACAGTCAGATTGCAGGAACACGTAAAAAATTTCCCTTGCATTACTGTCTGTGAGGAAAAGTTGTTTGCGGTGAATTTTATTTAAATTTCTTATTCAGATTTCGTATTTAGACCTAAATAAGTAATACAAAACATATATCTTTCCTCCTTGACCACCAGAGTATTATATTTTCAAAACGATCTGTTTCAAGAGTTTTCAATTGAGATTTTGGTACGCTGTTATTACCCTTTTTGTCTAAATTAAATAGTCAATTTTAGACTTGTTGAAAAGTATTAGTTAATTCTGTTTGTCGTCTGTCGGTGAGTCTGTACGTACATTAAATCGCATAAATATGTTTGGATTGGCATATAATTGTATTTTCAAAACAATCTGCTTCAAGAGTTTTCAATTAAGTTTTTGGTAAGTTCTTATTACCCTTTTTGTCTAAATTAAATAGCCAATTTTAGACTAGTTGAAAAGTATTACTTAATTCTGTTTGTCGTCTGTCTGTGCGTCTGTACGTTCACTAAATCGCATAAATATGTTCGGATTGGCATATAATTGTATACGTTAATGCGGTTCACTATCGAATGTTCTCTATAGAAAATGAACTGTGTGTCATTTATAGTCAGATTACAGGAACATGTAAAAAAATTCCCTTGCATTATTGTCTGTGAGGAAAAGTTGTTTGCGGTGAATTTTATTTAAATTTCTTATTCAGATTTCTTATTTAAACATAAATAAGAAATGTAAAACATGTCTTTCCTCCTTCACCATCAGAGTATTATATTTTCAAAACGATCTGTTTCAAGAGTTTTCAATTCAGTTTTTGGTAAGATGTTATTACCCTTTTTCTCTAAATTAATTAGCCAATTTTAGACTTGTTGAAAAGTATTAGTTAATTCTGACTGTCGTCTGTCTGTGTGTCTGTACGTACACAAAATCGCATAAATATGTTTGGATTGGTATATAATTGTATACGTTAATGCGGTTCACTATCGAATGTACTCTATTGAAAATGAAGTGTGCGTCATTTATTGTCAGATTACAGGAACACGTAAAAAAGTTCACTTGCATTATTGTCTGTGAGGAAAAGTTGATTGCGGTGAGTTTTATTTCAAATTTTTATTCTGATTTCTTATTTAGACCTAAATAAGAAACGTAAAACGTATCTTTTCTCCTTGACCATCAGAGTATTATATTTAAAAAGATCCGTTTCAAGAGTTTTCAATTAAGTTTTTTGTAAGCTGTTATTACCCTTTTTCTGTAAACTATAGCTGTTTATTATTGGCTTATTTATTGTTATTATTGGCTGTTTATAAACAGCCAATTTTAGGATAGTTGAAAAATTTTAGTTTTTCCGTTTGTCGTTTGTCTGTGAATCTGTATGTACACTATCCCGCATAAATATATTAGGATTGACATATAATTTTTATAATTAATGCGGTTCACTATCGAATATTCTCTATTGAAATAAAGTGTGTGTCATTTATAGTGATATAGGGACACGCAAAAAAGTTTCCTTGCATTATTGTCTGTGACGAAAAGTAGTGTTCTGTGAATTTTATTTAAATTCCTTATTCAGATTTCTTATTTAGACCTAAATAAGAAATATAAAACAAGCTGTTATTACCCTTTATCTCTAAATTAAATAGCTAATTTTAGACTAGCTGAAAAGTATTAGTTAATTATGTTTGTCGTCTGTCTGTGCGTTTGTACGTACACTAAAGAACGTATTACTTATAATATCTCATTTTATTGTACGAAAAAATAAAAAAAAAATCTTAATAATATTTTGTAAGCGATGAACACCGTCTCATAATTTATGTCTGATAGAGGATTTTTGTTTTTGTTTCTTGTTTAATTTCAAAGAGATTGCATTTAGCTATACAAAACAAATATATACTTTTTAGTATGATCGCTCGAATTGAAGCTGTGGCTGTTTTTCTTCAGCTTTCAAACCGGAAGTATATATTTAAATATTGAGAGTTTTTGAAAGGGTTTCAATGAAGAATGCAGCTTCTAATATTTGAGGTTGGAGGAACGGCAAATAAATCTAGAGTGCTTTAAGAACTTGTGATGAATAAATAAAATAACTTGTGATGAATAAATAAAATCTAAAAGATTTTCAGAAACAACACCTTTAAATGCGTTTTATGTGAAACATGATTTTCACGAACAATCAGTAACGAAAATTGCTCTATCTTCAAAATTTATGCTTATATTTATATAAAAATCACCTGCTACAATTTATGTAACTCTGAGTGTGATAAACTAATGGTTTCAATATGTGAAAAATTGCTGAAATATTACGGCTAAAATTACACATGCAAAAAGCATATGAAAATTAATCAAAGTGGTAATATAAATGGGTATATCTCTTCTAGGTTATGGTTTAGAACATAATTCATTATATTCTTAATAACTCAAGTTATATATTTCAAAAATTTATTATATTATCATTATTTTTCTGTGACAATACTTTTTAAGTAATAATGAGTTGAAACTGTCGAATTTCGACGAAAGAAAATGTTTAAAAAGGAACTGTAACTTCACTTTTATAATAACCGTATAGAAATAATTAAAAAAAAATCCATCCTACATTGGCTAGTCTAAATCTTAAATATTATTTCTAACCTAAAGTTAGCAAAATACCACTTCTTAAACTTCACTTCAATTGTTCAAATCGTTGAAAAGATTAACTTATTAGTATACGTAATCCATTACTACTGTGAAGTTATCAATTAAACCTCTTACTCTAATGCTTACTATTACGGAATGAAAAATTATTTTGACACAATCATAGAATATTTTGTTTCATGAAATCTAAACCTAACACCTTTTTTACTGTCTCAGAATTTATATTCATACCTCTCATATCCATATTCACTATTTACAAAATATTGTAAAGCACAATATGTTACTAATAAACGTATTTCCAAATATGAAGTCACGACTTTCCATGTGGACATTCACACTCTTGACTTGACGCTCTAATCCTTGGACCCGCGAGTAAAAATTCTGCAAATGTGTGTCTTTTCATGATAAAATATTTAAATCTAGGAAAAGGCATGTTTTTTTAAAAAAACACAACGCCATTTTCTATTAGAAATTTTAAAAAATAAGGTATTTTGAATTATAATAAGAAAAAATCATTTAAAAATGAATCATTAATAAAAAACAATAAATCTATCTATTATCTACTATAAATATAATCTATTTTTTATCTTTTTTCTTTTTGCTGCAACAGTGGAAGTAATCCGATTACCACCATTTCGAGGTAATTTCATAAAATACTTGTAAAATTAAAATTAAAATATAAAAATGAGAATATTTTGAAAAATAGATAGTTGCGGATCCATCCATAAATGAACAGTTTTCATTTAAACAATAATTATGAGAATTGGTTCCGTAGAAAGCTTAGCGCTAACATAAGCTTACACTAAAAAAACAGTTTTGTGTTTTAAATATATTGCATTATTATTATACGATATGTAAAAAAAAAAATAAACAAAAATAAAAGAAAATATTTAATTAAGGATGCGACAAAATTATTTATCTAAAAAATGAAACTGTCTTTTATATACTGATTGGAAACAACTAACATTATACTCACTTTTGCCTTGCTTGAAAAAATGAGTTTCAAACGTAATGGAATATATTATAATAAAACAAAAACAAATTGAAACAATTTTTAAGTTACATAGTTCGACGTTTTAAAGGTTCTTTAACACTTTACGTGGGTGTTTCAATAATTATTGTCCCTAATGTATATAAAATATTTGTACTGCGATGGTTGATGAGGAATATCGAAGCCTAATCTCTTAAATGCCTATATACTCAATTTCAGCCTATATACTCAATCTCATTCTTCTGTTGTATTAACATAGTTTTGGAGGGAGGGGTGAAGTTTTAAAGACCTATTTTGGGGGGAGTTTTTAAAAAGGGGGGGGGTGAGGGTGAAATGCTGGTTCGGAGCTTAATAGGTTACATTTGGACAGTGGATGAGATGTGGCTACATCACTATGATCCCGAGTCCAAGCGACAGTAGTTACGCCTCATCCACTGTCACAAATCTAGCCCCATAAGCTGAGAAATCAGCCTTTCATCCCCACACCCCCCTTTCACTCCTCCCCCCGAAACTATGTGAATATAGCAGCTAAGGTTCTGAAATTGAGCAAATAGGCATCTAAGACATTAGGCTTCGATACTCCATAACAACCATCGCAGTATAAATATTTTATATACACTAGGGACAATAATTATTGAATAACCCTCGTATAACACAAATTATCAATAAAGAAATTGCACGACATCAATTATTATCTTCCTACCCTTTATCGAGTGATTTTTGATTTTGTTCGGAAAACATTATACAGTGAAACCCTATCTATCGTTCCCGCATCTATCGTTTTCCCGCATCCATCGTTTTCCCGTATTGATCGTTTTATTTCTATGGTCCCTGCGAACATAATATTTAAATAATGTTAACGAAACCCGCATTCATCGTTCTTCAAAAAATCGTTTTCCGCATTCATCGTTGAAAAATTTTCTGCTGATCGAAATAAAAGTGAAGGTCAAGCAAATCCATATGACATACAAACTGGAATAGCTTATTTTATTCTAAAATAACTCATTTGTGCTGTTCAACAGAATGGAAAGAAAATAATGATGATGGTGACGATAATGCAGATGTAGAGTGACTGCGTGTAGCAGAGGATGTATCCGGTGTGAAATATAGCAATTATATTTTCATCGATCAAGATGTTGCGACGTGTGGTGTCCTAAGCATAGAAAAAGTGTGCATTGATGCAAAAAATTAAAATTATGACGAAGAAGCAGACGACAATGTTCATGCCGATGAAGCTGAGTCTACACCATTGCCATGTCTGTCTGATGCAATTACGGCATTTGAAACAGTACGTTTATATATGCATATGAAATTACAGAAAATGACCAGTTAAACGTTGTACATTTTGAAAATTTGTCGTTTAATTTAAAAAATAAACGAAAAACCGAACATAAAATTACTGATTTTTAAAAATAAATATCAATTTTCTCGAACTTCGATTTATTTATATTACAGTTTGGGAAATAACAAATTAGTATATTAGTATACTGTACACACTGCAAGTATTGCTAGTGCATATACATTGTTTTTTTTTCATGTTTTGACGTTAAACCGCATTGATCGTTTTCCCACAATGGTCGTTTCTTTTCACGCACCCCTTGAAAAACGATTGACCGAGGTTCTACTGTATTTGGGTCTATTGTTGATAACTATCCATTAGAAAAATAATGAAAAGAATTATTTGCGTTTCTTTTGGACAGAATGTCTTAATATTGCTCCTTAGTTACATGACAAAAAATGCTCAAAAAAGGATAATTTTAAATTATATACTTGCTTTAAAGTGTTTCCACTGCACAATAACAACTATTCAACAATAATATAATTTTTAGAATACTTTTAATTGTTTGCAGAATTAATAATTACTACTTTGTAAAGATATAGAAAAAAATGCCACTCGAGCACATTGCAAGCAGTATGAACAAAATATATTATAACCTCCCCTTAATAACAAATCAGAACAAAAACAGACTTCAAGACCTTAAATCCAAGTTATCACACGTAAGTAATACATAATAGTTCACAAAAGATCAATAAAAAGCGCCAAACGGCCAAAAAAAAAAAAAAAAAAAAAAAAAAAAAGATCACGTAACGCCTAATTTACACTATTAGTCCAGGCAATAGGGAATTTTACCTAGCAAAATTAATGGTAGTACTGGAAATCGGTATTCTAGATGTTTTTTGGGTCGCTGAATCCGAATTTGTAACTTTCCACCAAAATTTCCCCCGGCAACCTCCCCAAATTTTGGTAAAAAGCCCCCCAAAAAAGGTTTATATTAAAAAAATCATTTTTTTATTGTTTTAGGGGAAAAGTAGCTAAAAATTCAGAAAGTAGACAAAATTTGCAACAAATTAGATACATGACATTATGACTTAGGATGAAGGGGAAGGAGGTATCTGCCTCGGAACATGCGCGCGGTGCTGCGTAAACTAAGTTGCGCAATTCCACTTAACCACTCACACGTTTACATTCGCACTCCCATCTCCCCTCCGAACTTCCTCTATAAGGTTTACTTTAAGATTTTTGGGTCGCTGAATCCGAATTTTTAACTTTCCCCCCAAAATCCCCCCCCCCCAAATAGTTGCTTTTAACTTATTGTTTTAGGGGAAAAGCATTACGAAATTCAGAAACTAGACAAAATTTGCAACAAATAGGATATATGACATTATGAATTAGGATGAACGGGGAGGGTGAGGGCTGCCTCGGAACATGCACTGCGGCGCTACGTGCACTAAATGGTGAAGTCCAGGCAATAGGGGATTTTATCTGGCAAAATTAATGGTAGTACTGGAAATCGGCTTTATAGATGTTTATTGGGTCGTTGAATCCGAATTTGTAACTTCCCACGAAAATTTCACCCGACAGCCCCCCCAAAAATTTATTTTTTGAAAAAATTTGGTATTTGAGAAAAGCGCGCGGGGAATGTTCCGAGGCGGCCCCCTCTCTCCCCGTTTATCCTACGTCATAATGTCATATATCCTATTTCTTGCAAATTTTGTCTAGTTTCTGAATTTTGTAATGCTTTTCACCTAAAACAATAAGAAATTTAAGTTAAAAACAACTATTTGGGGGGGGGGGGGTTCGTGTGGGAAAATTTTGGGGGTAAGTTAAAAATTCCTATTCAGAGACCCAAAAAACTTAAAGTAAACCTTATAAAGAAAGTTCGGAGTGAAGATGGGAGGGCTAATGTAAACGTGTGAGTGGTTAAGTGGAATTGCGCAACTTAGTCCACACAGCACTGCGGCGCATGTTCCGAGGCAGATCCCCCCTTCCCCTTCATCCTAAATCATAATGTCATATATCTAATTTGTTGCAAATTTTGTCTACTTTCTGAATTTTAGCTACTTTTACCCTAAAACAATAAAAAATTGGATTTTTTTAATATAAACCTTTTTGGGGGGGCTTTTTACCAAAATGTGGAGAGGTTGCCGGGGGAAATTTTGGTGGGAAGTTACAAATTCGGATTCAGCGAACCAAAAAACATCTAGAAAGCTGATTTGCAGTACTACCATTAATTTTGCTAGGTAGAGTCCCTATACGGTCTCTATTGCCTGGACTACTATGCATTTAAGTGTTAATCATGGTTCGCAGCGCTCCTAATATTTTTGCATTTTGCTACCAGTATTTTAAATAAAAATTTTGCGTGGTAGATTCCTTTAACATCTATAATAGAATCGTACAATAAAGATTATCGTTTTAAAACAGTGGTGGCAAAGTGCGAAAATTTTAGGAACACTGCGAGCCCTGGTTAATGTCTGAAGATATATTAGAAAATTTATATAATAAAGGCAAAGATTTTACATTAGTATTTTCCTTAAAACTGATCGTTTAAGTTGGTAGTTATAGCTCTTTTTGTAAAATATGTATAAGAATAATTATCTCCGGTGATGATGTTCTTGATTGTGGAACTAGCGACAATCGCTCATCAGTTCATAAAGTAAAAGTATGTAAATGTTTGAAAAAATACAGCGCTCCCACTAGGTTCGCTTTTTGAACACCACTATTATTTAAAGAAAAATCTTGTTTATAAATTTCGTAGAAACATACCGGAAAGAGCGTTCTTCTTGCAATTGCTGCAGAAACCAACCACGAATCTCTTTCTAAAAAATTACTGGTTTTCAAAAAACGGGCCAGTAGGAGTCCTGGAAAATAGCCACTTAGAAAAAAAAATTCGCTTGGACTGTTCCGCTATATTTTCTAAATGTGATAGAGCAAAGCAATTTGAATGTCAGGAAAACTATATTTTTATAAATACACGCATTAAATAAATGTTATATTATCGCTTCCATAATGGCAGGTAAAAATGTTGTAGGTGTCAAAAGGGATAACTTTTTAATTTTTTACTCGGACAGAAAGCGTTCAACTGAGATAGCAAACAAAACTTTTAACATAAGAGCCAAAGTTTGAAAAAATATATATAACAAGTGATAAGTATTACTTTGTTTAACATTTACACTGGGTTAACGTAATGCTACTATTTCTATATATCATAATATGATTTCAGTTGAAGCGCAAACAGTTCCGCTAGAAAATGTCTACAGATTATTTTTTTTTCTTTAAAACAAATTAAAACATCCATTTTGAGGATGTACTCCTATTTTCAAACGTTTAACACGTTGTGTACCACGGTGACTGACACTGAAGCTGAAAAATTTACAATGTTTTAAGTAATTTTTAAGAAAGCATAATCTTGTAATAAATAAAAGGTAAGTAAATTTTAAATAAATTTTCAGTAATGACTTAAAACAATATATATATATTTAGTTTTATATCATATTTTAGACCGTCAGACTTCGGAAAGGAAAGGAAAGGAAAGTTCAGTGTCAGTCACCGGTGACTGACATGGGGCTTAACGTGTTAATGGCAGTGTAAAGTTTCAATAAAACTTACCACATTTTAAAGGAATTTTATAGCTAATTACAAACTTTTATTCACTTCAAAATAAGATTGCCTTTTAAAAAGTTGTGAAAAAAAAATTTAAAAAGGCACGAAAAACTAGTAAAATAATAAAAGTTGTTCTTTAATAAAATATATTGTCCATTACGCTTAAGAACTATGATTTTATAGATTTACTTAATCATTTCCTTTCGATATTTTTTTTTCGTTTAAAAGATCCATGAGAAGTATAGTATGCTTATATTACCTTTTCAACCGCTTTTCAGTTTCTCGTGTTCAACATTAAAATTATTTTTATTATTTTAGAACTTAACACTATTTCTACGAAGACGTGTCAAAAGACGTATTTCGGATTTTAACTTAAAATTATTCTCTAAGTTTAATCATGTCTGAACAATTAATTTTTTGACTTTTCGTACAATAGTTGTTAGATTAATTCAGCGGTATTATTTTTCTCCAGCTCATCCCGGATCTAAAAACATGCATAGGGTATACATATTTCTACCATGAGGTGTCTTTTGACACCTTAAGGATTTCATAATTTGTAATTTCTAACGATTTTATAATTTCTAATTTTAGACCATTTTACATATAATTATCAACACTCTATTATAGCATCATATCAATTATAAACAGATTATAGAATACCGATTTCACTTGTAAAGGAAAATACAGGAGTTGCTGCATAACTTTGATGTTAGCTTGTTTCCCGCCATGATGCATTTTAGCGTAGATCATTGCAGTGACTAGTTCTAAAAAATTGAATATCGCGCTCTGTTCTCCAATTCTAGTAGTGAATTCAATACATATGAATTTTGTTAATCGTGTAAAAACTCTGATATTGAATAAGGAAAGATTTTTTTACTATGCTGTTTTTATGATTATTGTTACTGTTGTTGTTTATGTTACAAAGGTTGAATTTTTATACACGAGAAATTTATGATGGATTTCTATACTGAAAGTTTGATAAGTTAACCCCTTGAGGGGCACCGGTATATATTATATACCGCCTACGATTAATGAAGTTTTACACCAGAAAAATTTTATTAAATTTTACTTTTCTAACTTTGGTGCAAAAAAAGCCATAAAATTGCTTTTTCTTATTTTGAAAGAAAATTTTTCAAAGATTCCGGTGGGAATTCAGCATTTCACAAACGTAATTGCTTGCCCCTTAAGGGGTTAATAATATTAAAATGTTTGATTTTCTAATAAATTTTACAAAAATGAAGAAAATAATATTTTTTAATTGCTGTTCCTGTAGACATAAAACATGTTTGAATACATTTATGTATATTTATATTTTGTAGATTGTTGAATTAAGCGAGAATTTATAATCTGATTAAATGATTTCTAATAAATACGTATGAATGTATACATATGTATGAATGTATGTATGAATATGTGTATATGTATGAATGTATGTATGAATATGTGTATATGTATGAATGTATGTATGAATAAATACATTTCTCAAATTATCTATTACATTTAATTAATAATTGGAAATTCCGCCATTTTTAGCAATTATTCGCATCTAAACGCAAAGGTGACAAAAGACACCTTTGGTAGAAATAGGTATACACAAAATCGTGGTAGAAATAGTGTTAAATATATTTTTTACTCTCAGTAATGTTATTTTAACACTGTTGTTTATTAGTTAATTTTCACATAGTTGGTCAATATATTTTTTATTTTTACTTTCGTCTACCTTTACGAGAAGAAAATATTGGATTCGTGAAAAATTTCGACGGTTGTCGATGGATTTATATGTTTTAGAAGGCCCTGAACATGATTTGATGATTTTTAGAAAATGTCTGTATGTGAGTCTGTCTGTCTGTATGTGACAAAAATTTTGTGGGCGCTCTATCTCAAGTACTAATGCACAAATTTTCACAAAACTTTAGATTCAGTTAGACCTTGATATAAACGGTGCTCATTAGCTTTTTGTGTATATCACCCAACAGGTGGCGCTGCTATTCTACATTTTTGACTATTTTTGGAATAGTTCTATCTCAAGAACTAACGCACAGATTTTCACCAAACATCATATTCAGTTACAAAATGACTTAAGGTGTTGAATTAGGTTTTGGTGGATATTGCCCAATAGGTGGCGCTTCTATGCTGCATTTTTCATGATTTCAGCAATACCTCTATCTCAAGAACTAATGTACGGAATTAATAAAATTTTAAATCCAGTTAGACCTTGATATAATCTGGTGATAATTACTTTTTGGTGTATACCGCCCAACTAGTGGTGCTGTATTTTGTACGATTTCTGCAATAGCTTTATCTCAAGAACTAATGCACGGATTTTCATCCAACTTTAGATTCAGTCAGACGTTGACGTAAGCTGTTCCTGATTAGGTTTTCGTTCAAATCGCACGACAGGTGGAGTTCCTATGTTGAATTTATCACAACTTTCGCAAAACTTATATCTTAAAAACTAATGCACGCAATTTAATCAAGCTTCATATTCTGTTACATTTTCACGTAAATAGATCCTTATTAGACTTGGCTAACGTATTGGACAACAAGTGTTATCCACTTTGTGTTGGAAATTTCGGTTGCGGACATCTAAGAGGGTGGGTTCCGAAATTCCTTGATTTGTTTGAAACAATGCAATACATATATCTCTTATATCTCCTTGTGAACCTTTTATCTACTGCATTATTATCTACTGCAATTTTTTTCATGTAATATTTTTTTCAGTTAATACAATGGAAATTAAAGGATAAATAAAAAAAAAATACTCATCCGTAAGAAATTTAATTATTTAGAGGTAATTAATTAACACGTTCACGCCGGCGCGATGGGTCACACTCGACTCTCTCAGAGCTGCAAAGTCTCCGGCTTTTTGGATACCAGTATTTTAATACAGAAAATGTTGTTTCATTTAATTAGAACAATTGGGCGATTTAAAGGAACAACATTTTCTCTAAAGTAATAGTGGTGTGCAAAAAGCCTGAGACTTGACAACTCTGAGACAGTCGAGTATGACCCACCGCGCTGGCATGAACGTGTTAAAGTGGTACTTTAACACATTCACTCTGTCGTGCATCATCGGTGGATCACGCTTGACTGCCGCATCGGTCGGCGTGCATCACCGGTTGGTCACGCTTGACTGCCGCATCGGGCGGCGTGCATCACCGATGGGTCACACTCCACTGTTCCATAGAAGGCGTGTACTACAGGTGGGTCACACTCGACTATGCCATAGACGGCGTGCACTACAGGTGGGTCACACTTGAATATTCGAAAATTCAGTAGTAAAAACAATTCAATATTATAAATCTTATACATTCACGACGGGAAACGAAAATTCTCGTTTTCATTCAAAAGATATCATTAACTAAGGGCGTGGCTTCTACCTTACAGAAAATGCATTTATATGATGTTGTCGATATTTCTTTAGATTTTAAGACATTTTATATTAAATTCGTACATATTCAGTCAATAAAATCATGTCTCTAATGCATTTGCTTACTCCTCGAACTTTCAGACATTCACAATCAACTCTTTTATATTTGAGTTCAATATAATAAATATGAGGTAGGCGTGTCATTACATACAGTGTCTGAATAAGCGAAAGTACCGCGCCGCCAGATGAAGCAAAAGATGAATTCAAGTGCCGCCTCACAGCGAGAAACATGAATATAGGCGCCGGCGTGAACGTGTTAAAGTACCGTCAGTACTATAACTAAAATATCTTAACAGAAAACCCACAAGGTATTTCAAATGGCACCAAAAAATATTTTCGATTTAATAAGTATTTTAAATAAAGGTTTTTTCATAGTTACAAATAAATCTTTTTGCAAATTCTGGTGTCAAGCATTTATTTCAACACTGTAGATTTGAAAACTCTTTGCCCCTGGAAGAGTAAAAAAAAACTTTTTTTTTTTTTAGGTTTCGATCTTGTTAGCAGTCCTTTAGTTATGCGACGTCTATATTCCAGGGACAACATGTCCTCTCACATCTCCACATATGCAATATATGAATTTACATATGCCATTTCTAGCATAGCAAAAACGAACCGGTGCCACAACTTTTTCAATTTCCTATAAAAACTAACAATGAAACAGAAAAGAAATACCAGGGAAATCATTACTACACTACATTTTAATAATTACATTTTAAAGCAGATGAAAACGATGGATAACTACACAGACGAAAAGAAGGCAAGAAGTTTTTCTCTAACACCTAGTGTATAATGACACCCAGTGTAGATTGAATAACATTGTAGTTATAAGTACCACCGAGTAATTCAACTATTAAATCAAATACATACACCGTCTAAAATAGTGCTACACAGCCTTTTTGCCAGAAAAATTGTTTGCCACCACAAAAAATTTAAAAGTAATATTTAAATTATTTAATAGCAAAGTTTCTATTATTTACTTAGGAAATTTTTTCTGCTTAATAATAGTGGTATTCTTGTTGGCCCGCGGGCCACAGGTTGTGCACCCCTACTAAAATATCTACTGAAACTGTATTCTAGGATCATAATGAACACAGAAAAAAATCCAACACTTATCTTATATCCTTTACTGTGTTTGTAGCAATAAAAAGACGAGCGTGGCAATTTGTACAACATGTCGGCACAAAACTCATCATCTGTGTCAAAGATAGCCCCCTTCCTCGCTAAAATAACAAACCTAGAACTACCGCTGCCATGTATCCAGATAAAGTGGAGATAAAAGTGTGTTTTTGCGAAGTACTATTAGAATATTAGTAATTTTCACTATGGGATGAAAGTTTAAAATGAGTGGTACATATAGGTACCGTCAGTAGATAAAACGTTAAATGCATTTAATTCAACGAACCTATATACTTTTTTAGTCCTCATGATGGAAACAGATAGTCATTTAATTTTGGCACTGTGGCAGAGAATTTTGAAGTATTAACATGTATGAGATAGAAGAAAGTTTTGGGATTGGCACATCCCAGTAGTTCATTGATGCTTTAAGAAAATTATGAAAACGAGCTCATTCAAAAAAAAAAAAAAGAATCCTTTAAATAGAAACATCCGTCCCTAACGCTACAACTGACCTTACGTTAAATTCCAACTCCTTGGTTGGAAGTCAGATAATAATAAAAAGAATTTGTGAAAAATGCTTTATGATTCGGCTACTTTTAAAAAGCAACTGAAATCCTGCTCACTGTATGGCCTATATTGTTCTCATTCTCAGGATATCAAATGACCTTTTTGTATAAGTTCAACTATATAATTGACTAATAAATTATGCCCCAAAAATAATTATCTTTCGAGCATGCAGTGTCCAAAATTATTTCATACAAATGCTTCTGTTTCATCAAATATTTAATATATTTATTTTATAATTGTGGCAAGGTGTTTCCACAGTACGTTTAAAATGTTCCGTAAAATGACTTTAAATTTGGTTGAAAACTTTGAATGTATAAATAACGACATATATATAACTTTTATACAAATGTTGTATAATATCCAATTAGTCTTGTGCTGTAATTACCGATCATTTCAAGAATTTTATTTTACAGGGCAATTGCAAATATTATTTTTTAATCAATTTAATGTTGGTCGTTAATTGCATTTATGATCAAATTTTCGTTGAAATATTTGAAGTGAAATATTTTTCTTATATTTCCTAAATTGCAGAAGAACACAAAGTATTTCTTCACATATTCAACTAACTGTTTAAAATCATGAGTGAACTTTTGGCTGTATAGTTAATAAATTACGAGAGACTTGTAATAATATAGCATGCAAATCAATGCTTATTCACAGAGACGAAACTATTCATCAATATTTTATCTAAGCAAAGTAAAAGTAAAGATATACTACAATACGAAGTTCAGAAATTCTATTAAAATAGCACAGAATATTTTAAAGGAAGCCAATTCGACGTATTATATGAGAAATAAGAGAAGAACTTCAGCTATAATTACATAATTCGATATTATATAACTTAAGGAAGTGTATTCACAACAATTTTATCTTTTAAATTGAATCCCAATCATTAGTACATTCATTCAGGGTACTTTTGATCCGCATTTTCTCTATTTTCATATGTCACACTCTTATTTTAAGAATATTGTTGCAACTAGGGGCATAAAAGAGAAGAAATGATCCTAAATTATTGTATGACTATCAAAACTTAAGGAAAATTAATGATAAAAGAAATGAAAAAGGAATTTTTAACCTGGTTCAAAGTTTTTAGCGATTTAGAATAACTTTTCACCATATGATAAATATTAACTAAAATAATTCATTATAAAAAAGTATTATAGTTAGGACAACTTTGAACACCAAAAAATATTTTCAGATATGTAAAGACTCCGAATTTACATTTCCAAACATCACAAGATTTGTATAATTTATGATATTACAACAAATATTAGGCATAAGAAAAGTGGAAGAAGAGAACCCTGAATATTTAGAAAAAAAATATTTATTGCTCATACAAAACATAAAAATGCAGTGAAAAACAATTTTCAATGTTTTAACTCGATAATATATCCATAGTTAAGTAATACATACTAGTACTAGTGTTTTTCAAACAAGAATAAAAATGTCGAATGTATGAAATGTCAAATTCGAGTAGCTCCCCCCCGAAAAACGCCTTTAAATGATTTTTTTGCATTTTACACATATTTCTGAAAATATTTACATGTTATATCTAATGCACACTTTCAGCATTTATATAAAATATACATGCAAATATGGGAAATTTTTGACAGTAGCACCTATAATCAGTAAATTATAAACATCAGTATAACATTGAGCAGGCTCAAAGTTACCTTGAGAATGTGGTAAAAAGTTAGTGCCTTCATATTTTACATTTTAGTAACTATTAATAAATAAATAATCACAAAATATTAACACATTTACAACATTTAGATAATAATATGTCAGATAAATGAGTATTTTGTTACTTAGTATGGAAATTTAATTGTATTACAACAACTTCAAAACAGCATTCAAAATTAACTTGAAAAAAGTACTTCACAAAAATAGATGATGCAATTAATTGCGCATAATGTTGCTAATTTATTTTCTAACATAAAGAGTAGAAATCCCAGTTTATAACCTTGCCAACAGACCACAGTTCTGGAGTTTATTTATTCTTTAGGAGTCAAAAATATTGAAAATTAGGAGGTGGTGCAAAGTTATACCCCATGGTTCAAAGTCACCCTGAATGACTGTATGCGAATTGATGCTTATTTACAGAGATAAAAAATAATAAAACATGTTTTATTTAAGCAAAGTAAGACTACATAATTAAAGATATAAAACAGTTCAGTTTTCAGAAATTTAAAAAATAGCACAAGTTAATTTAGAGGAAGCAAATAAGAAGTAGTATAAGAGAAATACGAGAAACACTTCAGCTATAATTACAGCATTCGATATTATATAATTTAAAGAAGTGTATTCACAACAATTTTATCTTTCAAATTAAATCCCAATGGTTAGTATGCAAATTGATGCATATTTACAGAGATAAAAAATAATCATCAATATTTTATCTAAGCAAAGTAAGACTACGTAAGTAAAGATATAGTACAGTACAAAGTTCAAAAGCTCTAAAAGTAGTACACATTATTTTAGAGAAGTGGTTCCCAACGTGGGGCGTCCGCCCCACCGAGGGGGAGACAACCCATTCACTATCAGTTTCTTTTGTCATTATTTTAAAAAGTAATGTTGTAGACTATACAAAAACAGAATGCAAGCAAAATTAAAAAAATAGCTCTTTTATTTAATTTTAAAAATGTTTCCAATCCAAAATTTAAAATAGTACTAGCACCAGAATAATTATATGATTAATACTTTAATGTATTTTGTCATTATTTTGCAGAAAGTTTCTAACTGCAGCTATACGTATAATTAAATATAACTTTAAATTTCTTATCCAGTTCTTAAACTTAACTTTAACTTTTTTATCTTTAAAATTAAAGCACTTATGCTAGTACCTATCATTAATATTTTTTTTCATTTAATAAGTAGTTTTAAACAACTACACCTTCTCTTTTTTCCCAATGGCTCATTAATTTGTAAGACATCATATCTATAGCCTGGGTGTTAAGTTGCCTGGCAACTAGGAAACCCCTCAACGCTGCTCCACTGTTCAGCACTGCAGAATTAAAAATCATTATGATGTGTCTTGTTTAATTGTATTTCACAATTTTTCGTAGCGCTTTCGATTATTTATTGAATGAGCTTTCTATTTCTATTGGCTCTGCTGTATGTCACACGAAGTATCTTTTATATATGATACTACATCTTGAACATACTTAATCTAAAAAAAATATGTTAAATATAAAACGAGGCATTACTAACTTTATAAAATTTATAAATGTTAAGTAACATTAGAAAAGGAAATGGGTAGATAGTAAACATTTATGGCTCTAGTGTAGATGTTCTACACAGTAAATAAGTTTACTAAATGACATGTAAATTTTATATTTTAAAATGAGCTAATACATGGAAGACAGTTAACGTTATTGGCAACCGGGAAAAGGGATAATTAAAATTGATAAAGATGAGAATTTTGAAAAAAAGTGAGAATTTTGTAGTACTGCGTTATCTGCATAAAGAAAATTAGTGCCCAAAGTTTTTCCACAAACTCTTAGTAAATTACACAAATGAATTATAAAATGTGTGAAAGTTATCAATTTTAATGCTAAATGTAAGCCTCACTTTCCGATATTTTGTGAAGATAAAAATACAAGCCCTATAACAATTTTCTTTAAAATTGAGATAAGTTTGAAAAGTACAATAAAACTCTTTTGGCTCAAAAGCGAATATGTATCCTCCTTGTATTAATAGAATTATGTTAAAAAAGGATTTGTGTCAGAAGATTCACTTTTTCGAAAAGATAAAAAAGTGAGTGAATAATTAGTGTTAAGTCACTGTTATGCTACCAACCTGTGAATAGAGTTTTTTTTTTTTTTAAGAAAAAAATACATAATTTACAGAGTGAGGGAGGAGGGGGCATTGTGATTTTACAGATCCTTCGGTGGGGCGCGACCAATAAAATGTTGATAAACACTGTTTTAGAGGAAGCAAATACTATAAGAGAAATAAATCTTAGATGCAATTACAGTACTGGATATTATACAACTTAACCCTCCGTCTACCAGACGGGTCCATTGGACCCGACAGGTACATACAAAATATTCATTCAAACCAGAAATTTCTTTAAAATAAACTAAGTATATAAACCAGACAAAAATAAGGTGAATAAATAAGTTAAATAGTTTTAAATAAAAATTCTGGTGTAGAACGTTTTATTAAAACTTGAATAAAATTCCCGGTAGATCTAGGGTTAAAGAAGTGTGTTAACAACAAGTTCATCTTTCAATTTAAACCCCAGCGGTTAGCACGCAATTCGATGTTTATTCACAGAGATAAAAATACTCATCAATATTTTATAAAATCAAAGTATGAATACGTAAGTGAAGACATAGTACAGTACGAAATTCAGAAATTCTATTCAAAAAGAACTAATTATTTTAGAGAAAGCAAAGCAGAAATACTATAAGAGAAATAAGAGAAATAAACTTTATCTACAATTACAGCATTCGATATTATATATCTTAAACAAGTGCATTCGCAACAATTGCGTATTTTAAATTAAATCCCAGTGGTTAACATGCAAATCGACGCTTATCCACAGAGATAAAGAGAATCATCAATATTTTATGTATTCAAAGTAACACTACATAAATAAGGATATAGTACAGTACAAACTTCAGAAATTCTAAAAATAGCACACATCATTTTAGTGGAAGCAAGTACTATAAAAGAAATGAGAGAAATAAACTTCACCTACAGATACAGAATTCGATATTAAATGTCTTAAACAAGTGTATTCACAATAAGTGTGTATTTTATATTAAATCCTAGTAATTAGCATGCAAAACGATGCTTATTAAAAAAGATAAAAAATAATCATCAATATTTCATCTATACAAAGTAAGACTACATAAGTAAACACATACTACAGTACAAAGTTTAGAAATTCTAAAAATTGCACAAATTGTTTTGCAATTTAGAAGTTGTATAAAAAAAGAGAGAAATAAACTTCACCTTCAACTACCGCATTCAATATTATGCATCTTAAACAAGTGTATTCAGAGCAATTGCGTCTTTTAAATTAAATCCCACTGGTTAGCATGCAAGGCGACGGTTATTCACAGAGATGAAGAATAATCATCAACAGTTTGTCTAAGCAAGTAAGTCTACACAAATGTAGTACAGTGCGACGTTCAGAAATTCTAAAAGTACTACAAATTATTTGAGTAGAAGTAAATTAGTAGTACTATAAGAGAAATAAACTTCAGTTACAATTACAGCTTTCGATATTATATAATCTAAAGAAGTGCATTCACGACAAGTGCATCTTTTAAATCAGTAATTAGCAAGTTTCCCAAAAAAATGAGGAGTTTAAATCAATGTCCTTGGCTTTGATACCAGTGAGTTCTGGGGTAATTGTGTAAGGTTTTTAGGGCTTACCTAGTACGCTAATGGATTTATGAATAAAGAGGAGGATACCTATAGCATAGAGCTCGGTTGGCGAACCTTTTTATAGCCGCGTGCCATTTTTTTTCAAAATGTTTTACATGACCTTGACGTGCCAACTAATAAAGAAACTTATTGGATTATCACGAGTAAACTGCTTTTTATTTGGTTTATTATATTACTCATTTGCGGAAACAATGGCCTTCCGGTCATAGATAGAAATATTATTAATAAAACAAACGCCAGTTTCTTTAAATAATTCTGAAAGTAATTTCTAAGTTGCCATAATTTTACCATTGGTACTTTTACTAATGAGGTAATATACGGTATTTTAAATAGCCGCAATTAAAATTCTGCAATTTCCAATTAATCCAGTTTTGACAAGATCAGGACATCTAAGTTTGTATATTTTGTGCAATATCATTTTTATTAATTTAGAGGAACACCGTGCCAAAATTATTCTTTCGCGTGCCACCTTTGGCACGCGTGCCATAGGTTCGCCGTCCCTGGTGTAGAGTCTACCAGTTGTGAGTGAAGTAACTGAGGAGATTGTCACTAGACGGCGTCTGATTTTTTACATCGAATCAAGAGTTTCTGATCACCGCCCGAGCAATCTTCTACCAGGGAATTATGAATAGAAAAATTTACCTTATTTTTGCGCCTATTTCTGGAAAAAATTCTGTCATAAACATGGTTAAATTTTCTATTTATTTTTACAGGTGGTATTTAGTCCAGCTATTATAATATTTTACACTGACACGGAGAGGTGGCTGTCTCGGTTGTCACAATATGGCGGAAACGCATTGTCTGACTGCCGTTGTAGTAAACTTCCACCAGTAAAAATGAATATACGTTTTTGCTATTATTTATGACTGAAATTTATCATTAAAAAGTGTTTAAATAAGGAGAAAATTTCTATTTAAATTTGCTGGTGGAACTTTGACCCGGCGGCAATCAACTCTATCGAGAGCTGTTGCAGTTGAAACTTAACTATTTTAATGGTGTGTTAGTTCCTCTTTAATAATAGTTCTATGAGTACAAGGACGATATTTCTAGTCACTTCCCCTTCTTCCTCCTTAAAAGCATATCTCCTATATTAAAAAGGCCAAATATGGCTAATTCTTAACAAAATATATTATTAATTGAAAAAATAAAAAAGGTAAAGCTTTCCGAGAGTAGTTTAGAATTCCCCATGCAAAGTTATGATATAAACCATACAATAAAAAAATCAAAGTAAAATATATATCGCAAGGCAGAAACGGGAATAAACTTTTTTGTACTCTGAAAAGAATAATCCGAATATAAACTTTAAAATGGAGTCATATATTTTATCAGAGACCTAAAGAAATATATCATGCAAATCGATGTTTCTTCATAGAGATCAAAGAAATTCTTCGTCTGTACTATATGTGTGCGAAGTACGTCCAGAAAGAGAAAATAAGTATAGATAGAGTTCAGTTATACATAGTAAGAATTTCTATGCGTACTGCTTAAAAAAATAAAATAAAATAAAATAGAAAAATGCATGAGGATAAGTTATAGGATCAAGCCTTTGCTAAAATTACACAATTTGATACATTGGGTCGTTCGGAAAGCTGTGTCTGTTTGGGAAAATTAATTCGTACCGGAAAATTCTGTCATTAGGCATTGATTCCGATATCTAACGTCAAATAATTACCGGGCAGAATTTTCCACTACGAATTGATTTTCCTAAACGGACACGGCTTTCCGAATGACCCAATATTTAAACTTCACAACTTTTAAGTAAAAATGATATATCTTGCGGCCAAAAAAGAAAAATATTTTTTATACATTAAAAAGAATTATCAGAAAATAAAACTTTTATATGGCGCCACCTATTTTATCGGAAACTGAAAAACGTGTATCATATATATTATGCTTAAGTGAACTTAAGCATAATACATGTGAACATAAGTGAAGATGCGTTTGCAGAAATAGTTTCTTTTTTTTCTGAAAGAGAGAAAAATGTTCTAAACTTTTTTCAGCGCAGTTTAGTTTTTTAAATTGAAAATTATAATATAAAGTCTACATATATCACATAAAATTCGAAAAAAAAGAAATATACTGCAAGGCAAAAAAGGAATAGACTTTTTTTTTTTTTTTTTTTTTTTTTACTTTGAAAAGAATTATATGAAAAAAAACTTTGAAATGACACCACATATTTTATCGGAAACCTGAATAAACTTACCTTGCAAATTGTATTCCTTCGTAAAGATATGTATATGGAAATTCAATGATTTGTTGTAAAACAGTAGTTATAAAAATAACTATTCGAAAATAAATTTTAAAATGACGCCATGGATGTTATCATAGATCTGAAGAAACAATACAATTCTATGTTCTTTCGTTGAAAAAAGAGATCGTCTGCGCTTCAACTAAGATAAATATGCCAGACTAGATAAAATCAGTAAAGATAGAGTGCGGTGAATTTTAGAGGGAAATTTTGTGAATGTAACTTACATTATTTTACAATATCACATAATATGCAAGAGATTTAAGTTTCAACTAAAATTACAACATTTATTAATTTATCACTTACATGCGCTCACGAAAATTGCGTCATTTCATCAAAAATAAATAAATAAACAAAGATGAAAATTTGTGAGAATAGTTTAGCTTTCAAAGACGCGCGCACACTTTGGAAATTCCAGAGCTTACGACACCACTATTTTTCATTAAATTTGCCATTTAATACATAAATCGCAAAGTTCGTTATCCCTTTTGGAACCAGATTGAAAACTCTACATACATGTATCCACTAGTGAACACACTGGAGGTGAGCGGGTTGATTGCAGCTTATGTAATTTTTTTCTGCACTTAAATAACCAAAAATTCTATTAAAAATTTGTGGTAGAACTATTCCCATGCTGGCTTTCTTTATTCTGTGACATTATTCAAATCTATACTTTTAAAATTCATAAAAATATGCTATATAGTGAAAAGCAAAAAGGGAAAAACATTTTAGAATGTGAAAATAATAATTCAAAAAGCATATTTTGAAATAAAGCCGCATATTTTACCTCAGACCTTAAGAAATATATCATGCAAATCGATGTTCTTTCGCAGAGAAAAAAAGATCGTCTGCGCTTTATCTAGGTGAACTATTTCAGGCTAGGTGAAATATGTAAAGATACAAAATAGTAAGTTGTACGAAATTTTTTGTATACATGAAATAGGAGTTATGTACGAAAAATAAGATTAAAATTCAGCTGAAATTAACCTTCTTGCTGCGTAATTTTTTTTCTCGAAATAGGTTCAAAAGTTGCGCATTTATTAATTATATATTTCAAATCTATACACATTTTAGAGTTTAAATATGTAAACATTTTTGTAAAAGAGTATTTTTTACACAAACCTGAATCAATAATTAAACATTTAAATCAGGCTGAATCAGGGCTGTCACTGAAGATTTTTTTTATATTCTCGCACCACTATTTTAAGAAAATCAATTTTGTAGTACATTTTCCTTGAAGATATTATTAAAATCTATATGGATTTTTTTGCATTTAAAAAGTGGTCCCAGTTGAATTAAAAAATAGTCGCCATTGGAAAAAGTAAATTCCCGAACAAATCTCGGGTTGTGCAAATTTTGCTACTTTTACGTTGCCCGAGGAAATTTCGTGTTGCGCCGCGAGAGGGTTAAACAATTGACTACTTAAAATTACACATGTGCTATGGCCCAATTTGGTTTGGTCATAAAAAATCTAAATAGAGGTTTAGCCACAAGTTATTGAAACGTGTTTCAGTAACATGTACTATGGTCCAATTTTGTTTGATCATAAAAAACCTATATAGAGGTTTAGCCTCTTCGATAACTTAAAAACTAATTATTCTAATTATCAATATTCCTTTTTTAGGCTCGTTATACAGGGTGATTAAAAAAACGTTTACAAAATGACATGGCTAATCAGGCATTCAGCAAGGATAAAAAATTACATAGGAACAAAGGGTAGCAAACCACTTATTTAGTCAGAAATACAGGGTGTTTCATCTTAACTGAACCCGGGTTATGACGGTAATAATTTCGAGAAAAAAAAAACATATTAAATATCTACCTTGAATTGTGTGAAATGTGATAACATCACGAAAATATATTGGAAAACATGTTGCTCAAGCAATCGTTCATACCGTATGAATTTATAATCACAGTCCAAAATGTGGGGCGTCAAGTGCATACTGCTGGCGCGTATAATGCAAAATTCTACCACTTTTGGTTGGTGTTATTCGTTTACAAAAAAGGTGAGAATCTCTGTTAAATGTTTTATTATAATATACTTCAGTTTTCTGAAAGTTATTACCGTCAACTCAAATTGAGTTAGGATGAAACATCTGTATTTGTGACGAAATAAGTGGTTTGCGACACTATGTTCCATGTGATTTTTTCATTCTTGTTGTATGCCTGATTTGTCGCGTCATTTTGTAAACTTTTTTGAGTCATCCTGTTTGCATTATAACACTGCACAAATGTTTTAAAACCAGAACAAGGAGTTTAGTGTCTTTTACGCATGCAAAATCACTTATAATTTCTAGCTAAAAAGTATATGCTCCGATCCAAAAAAAAAAAAAAAAATTATATATGAAGTTAAATATGTAAAACCGAAGACATTTTTTTAAGTAAAATTTTTGGTTTAAACATATTAATTTTATATGCAAGATTCTGTCTATAAATTACAACAATAACAAAAAATCATGCACAAGAAAACTATGCAAGAGAAATATTTAAGTACAAGTTGTACATCCTGGAAAATAAAGTAATCACCCTTATAACACATCTGAAAATCTTCGTACAGTAAAATGACTGATATCAGTCGATTAATAATATTAATAATAACGCCTCTAAATTAATGCTGTGCCTAAATTTTGTTTAGGAAGTGTTCTACATAAAGAAATTTTACCGAAATTGAAAACTTACAATACTAACACCTAATTTTGACTTCATATTTAGATTATTTGTCAAATTTTACCTTTGGTTATCAAACGTAAGTCAGTCCGTGAAATAGTTTATGAATTCCGCAGGTTTAAGATTTGGAAGTTTAAATATTAATTTAATTTTTAACCCTTATATAAACCTTTATTTTTATCCCTGTGCACTGAATTATGAATTCATGAAAATTTTATCTTCAAAAGCATTTTTCGTGAATTATTTAAACTACATTAGAAGATTTACATAATCATTTAATAAATTTTAGAAGGGTTTTAGAAGGATTAAAGGATATAAAAGGATTAACTAAATTTGAATTTATAGGGATTTTGTTCAATATTCATAACCCACTCAAATCTTTTGTTTCAAATATTTTTTTTTAGTATTTTGTAGAATTATGAAATGTACAAATATAATGTTCTTACAATATAAATATAGAAATATTTCTGCCCCCCCCCCCCCCAAATGCAAGAAAGCCGAAAAAATGCAAAGGCAAAAGAAATCCTCCTTTTAAAAATATTTTTGCTTTATGTAACCCATAATGATTTTGGAACAAGATAAAGTAATGTATCTATAATTCATTATAAACTGTATTACAACTAATCGATGTATTAAATGAATTTTATAACAAGTTATTTTAATGGTACTTATAAGTACCGTCAGTGGATAAAGGATTAATCTTGAAAAACATTTCGCAATGCAAATAGTTTCTTATGCATAACTCCAAAACAACTTGGCGTAATGAGCTATAATTTTAAATTCGCTTATTTTAAGCTTCTAAAAATGGGTTTTTTTTTATAAAAAACAATTGTAGGTTAGAGCTGATAGTTTTTTTAAATAATTTCAAAGTAGGAGAAGGTAATGTAAAGTGGCTAGTGAGGCCAAAGTCGCCATTTGAGTTATTTCGGCTGTATAAGGCTCCAGCCACGCTGGAACTAAGAGAAAAAATAGTATAATAGCAGTTGGTAATATTTTCTGTCATTTTGAAGCGGAAGGCTACATTTTCTAGTTTTTAACTCATTTTATTGTTTTTACTTTAGGCAAGTTGTACCATTTTTTTATTATAGCTAAATAGTATGTAGTGTTATAATTACTAGCGGGCATGACCGAGCTAAGCTCGGTCAAAATTAGCCTTGCGTTTAATTCGATATTTCATTTTCACTGTATAATTATTGCTGTTTAGATAAAATTGGTATGATCCTAAGCCATAGGGACCCACTAACCGAAATTTTTCGAACACACGACCTAACCAATGCTCTTCTGGAACCCGAAAACGATAGAATACAAAATTTAGTCAAAATCGCTAAAGTCATTTTATAGATAAAATTAGCTTGACCCACGGTAACCCCAAAAGGACCTACTAATCAAAATTTATCGAGCATCTGACATATCTCAATGGTCTTCTAGTGCTAGGAAACGGTGTAACGAGAAATTTTGTTAAAATCGTTTGAGCCATTTTTTAGATAAAATTAGCTAAACCTTGACCCATAGTGACCGAAAATGACTGGTTAATCGAATTTACTTGAGCATGCGACCTAGACCAATGGTCTTCTCAAACCCGAAAACGATAGAAAACAAAATTTAATCAAAATCATTAAAGCTGTTTTCTAGATAAAATTAACTTGACCCACAGTGACCCAAAAATGACCCATTAATCGAATTTTCTCGAACATGTGACCTAACCCAATGATCTTCTCGTCCCCGAAAACAGTATAATACAAAATTTTGTCAAAATCTTTTGAGCCTTTTTTAAGATACAGTTAGCTTGACCCACAGTGACCCAAAAATGACCCACTAATCGAATTTTCCAGAACTTATGACTTATCTCAATGGTATTCTCATGCTCAGAAACGATATAATACAAAATTTTGCCAAAATGTTTTGAGCCGTTATTTTAGATACACTTAGCTAGATCAGCAGTGACCCAAAACTGACCCACTAATTTAATTTTCTCGAACAAGTGACTCAGCCCAGTGGTCTTCTCATGCCCAGAAACTGTATAATGCAAAATTTTGACAAAATCGTTTGAGCCGTTTTTTAGATACCAATAGCTTGGCCCTGAGTGACCCAAAATGACCCACTAATAAATTTATCTTGAACGTAGCCCAATGGTAATCTCATGCCCGAAAACGGTATACTATAGAATTTTGTCAAAAGGTTTTGGGCCTTTTTCAGATTCAATTAGCTTGACCCTGACCCATTGTGACCCAAAATGACCCACTAATCAAATTTTCTTGAACGTGCGACCAAGCCCAATGGTATTCTCGCGCCCGAAAACGATAAAATACAAAATTTCGTCAAAATTGTTAGAGCCGTTTTCTAGATAAACTTTGCTTGACCCACAGTGACCGAAAAATGTCCCACTAATCGAATTTTCTCTAATATGTGACTTAGCCGATTGCTTTTCTCGTAATCCAAAACGACAGAATAGAAAATTTAGTCAAAATCGTTAGAGCCGTTTTTTAGATAAAATTGGCTTGACCCAAAGGGACCCAAAAATGACCCACTAATCGAAATTTCTCGAGCATGTGACCTAGTCCAATAGTTTTCTCGTGCCGAAAAACGGTTGGATATAAAATTTAGTCAAAATCGATTGAGCCGTTTTTTAGATGTAATTAGCTTGACCTTGACCCATTTGACCCAAAATGACACACTAATCGAATTTTCATGAACATGCGATCAAGCCCAATGGTATTCTCATGCCCGAAAATGGTAAAATACAAAATTTCATCAAAATCTTTAGAGCCGTTTTTAAGATAAAATTTACATACACACGCACACATACATACACACACAATTTTTGCTCGCATCATAGTAGAAGATTTGCTCTTATGCTTTTGATCAGTATGAATTCATCTTTTAAAAGATGTATGTTTGAAAACGCTACAGTCGTGGCAAACATTTTGGACATTTTTTGAAATTTTCATGTATTATAACTTCGTGTGCTTGAAGAATATAATAAATTTCATTTAAATACAAATGGTTATATAACAAATTCAAGGACATTTAATTCTGAATTTAATAAAAAGAACATAATTAAAATATCTACATTACAAAAAAGTTAGGCTTACAAAAAATAGATCTATCTTAGATTTTATTGTATTTTAAAGTTGCACTTTCACATTCAATATTTAGTAGGATAACCCTTGTTTTTTATTAAAGCTTCACAGCGTCTCTTCATTGAGAGAACTAGTGTTTGGAGGTCGTCCTTTTTAATGACATTATGCGAAGAATCCATTATAGTTTTAATAAAGTTGCGTTTTGTTAGATGGACGCTATTTTTGTACAAGGATTTTCAAACGTCGCCACAAATTTTCTATAGGATTCAGATCAGGTCTGTTTCCTGATCACGGTAATAATTGTATGCTTTTATTTTTAACCCATTTTTTGCATATTTTTGCCGTATGGCATGAAGCTGAATTCAGCTGAAAAATAAATGGTGCTTTATTGGGGAAAGAGATCCCTGATGGAAGGTATCAATTTTAGTACCAGGACAGTTTTGATGTATTTTTTGTCATTCAGAATGCTATCAATCATTTTAATGCGGCCCACACCATCTGCAGACATACAAGTCCAAATCAGGACATTTGTTAGGTTCTTTGTAGTTGCTTCAATGCAATCAGGATGTAACACTTTCCCTACTCTACGTCTGACATATTTTCGCCCATCAGTACCAAAGAGCGATATTATATTTTCATCGCTCCAGATTATTTGCTTCCACTGATATTCTGACCAATTAATGTTTCTTTTTCTCACTAAACTCATTTCTTGCGTTGCTGAAGATTTAAAAATGGTTTACCCCTCGGAATTCTACTTTTCAGTCCAAAACCAGCTAATCTTATTCTCATTGTTCTTGAACTAACTCAAATACCCATTGCATTCATTTCACATCTAACAGCATCTGATGAAATTCTTCTGTTTTTGAGGCATACACTTGTTATATTTCTATCGTCAGAAGCATTTGTGAATTTTTTTCGGACTGGTCTTGCCTTATTTATCACTGATTTAGTTTCTTCTTAATGTAAGCACAATTTTCGTACGCTAGATAAATCGTTTGATCCACCAACCTGTCTTGCAATTTCAGTATAAGAGAGACCATTTTCTCTCAATCCGACAATTCTGCTTCTTTTTGCAGGTGTCCAATCAGTTCATGTTGTTTATGACATTGTTTTAAATTATTTTCATTAAAAAAAGTAGAAATATTTTTTAAAAAAACATTACTCTATTTAGTTACACTAGTATTTAGACTTCCGGAAAATTCATTCCCGCAAAATACCGCTTTTACAAATCAAAACATACTACAATTTAGTTACTGAAATTTGATTGGTTCTCAGAACAGTCATTGTGTTTGGTAGGAATCTTTTATTACAATACAATTCAGCATTCATGACTAATTATGTATATATTTTAGAATAAAGTAAGTGTAACATTTTTTGTAATGCAGATATTTAAAATTTTAAAATTAAATTCTACATTAAATTTCCTTGAATTTGATATATAAACATTTGTATTTAAATGCAAATTAATATATTCTATTAGCACACAAAATTATAAAAGATTAACATTTCAAAAAAATGTCCACAATTTTTGCCATCACTGTATATTAAATGCTAGGCCACAGTTTTTGTAATGGCGTCATTCCGTGCAAAGTGGCCACAAAGAGATCGAGTAAAACGGCCAGATGGTTGAATTTCCCGGAAACCGCATTTTATTCTATGTTCATAACAAAATACTACTCAAAAGTATTTTTTTTTCTTATTGAAGAAAGAGCACAGGTTGGGGCTAAAACTTTATCAGATAAAGTTTTACTCTCGACATTTGCAGTCTGCATGTCTGCTGGGAGAAATTGCATTCCTCCACTCGCCATACTGATACTCATTACTGTTTATTTTGTAACGATTTAATACCTAAAACATTATAAAACACAGTACTTATTCTTAGTGTGTGTTAATAATAATGGCCACCTTTGACAGCCTAGTCGGGCAAAATGGGCATTTTATTTTTTTTTCTTTTAAAGTAACGTGTGCATTTTAAAGTATTTGTTTAAAAAAGTTAAAATGCAGATGACGATGCCTGAAATGCCGAAAACAAAAGCAATATGACTTTACCGTCAACTGGATTAGACAAAAAAGTGCAAATTTTACACTAAAATAATCGAAAAAATAAAATATCATGTGGGAGAACACGTGCTTATGTAATTATAAAATAAAAATGTTATTTTCTGAAATTAAATATAATCATTGCTGCTTTTAAAGTAATCTGAAATACCCTTTTCCTTGTAATGTAAATTCCACAAGGCTTGGCCGTTAATTCCTATAGCTGAAGGTGCATTATTGCAGTAGCAAAGCTAGCTACAAACTCTGGATATTCTCGCTTCCACCAATTTTCCAGAATAATTTTCATTCCCTTAAGTAATCGTAAAATCACCCGAGAAAACTTATTCGAAAAAAATTCTAGAAATTACTAATGGAAAAATGCATGCTGAGTTTGAAAAACAGGATTTGCCACTGCAATATTGTAAAAGGATCTTGAGAAATAATATATTTGCAATAGCTGAGAAATTTTACGCTTTATATTACGCTCCTATTTTTTTTTTTTATTGTAAAATTTGTCGCATGCAAATGAGAAAATCCAGCCATTCTGCTTTTTTCTTTCACATATTGGTAAGACACATCATTTATAGACTCGGATGGAAGTTTTTTTGAACTGGGTAGAATCTTATATCTGTTCACGCTGTTTAGCAAGATAAAATAAACCAAAAGACCTTTTCCATTTACAATATTGCAGTTGCGAATCCTCTTTTTTAAACTCAGCATGCTTTTTACCTTAGTAATTTCTAGTAATTTTTTTTAACAAGTTCTCTCGGATGATTTTACGATTAAATAAGACGATGAAAATTATTCTGGAAAACTGGTGGAAGTGAGAATATGCAGAGTTTGTAGCTAGATTAGCCACTGCAATAATTCACCCTCAGCTAAAGGAATTAACTGCAAAGCCTTGTGGAATTTAGATTACACGAAAAAAGGTAATTCAGATGACTTTAAAAATAGTAATGGTTACATTTAACTTCTGAAAATAACATTTTTATTTTATAATTTTCATAAGCACACACGAAATTTTACACACACGTGTTCTCACACACGATATTTTAGTTTTCGATTATTCAAAAATAGTTGTATGAAAAATGTGCAAAAGTTGGCAGTTGGGTCTTTGTGGATAAAGTTCATTAGGTTCCTATTTTTGCTATAGACGTCTCGCATTGACATCATTTTGCTATTAGCAACGACTAATACAGTAATCTGGTATTGCATTTCGAGCCTACACGGTCAGAACTCCCCGTTTGCCGTGCATTCATTGATTGTTGAAATTATATGCAAGAAGCTGTACAATGTACTATGTAGTACAGCAATGCATGCAAATTATAAAAGAGCATTAGACGCATACACCTTTAATACGGAAGTACAAAAGCATAGTTTGAGTGTGCGCTGAGGTTAAAAAATCAAAAGCATAATAGGAATGTACAGTGTAGTATAATTTATAGAGAAATAACAGAGAGTGGTACACAGTGCACTGTACAAAGTAGCATTGCAGACGCATGCGCAGTACAACACTGCAACAGTGCAATTAACATGTAAAGCACGACGGAAAGTTTTACTATAGTACCCCGAATTTATTTTATATGGAAAAAGCGCAAATATGATTTTTTCAAAATTTGCATAGACAGCGAGCAGCAGCCAAGAAGGGACCCCTTGTCCGTTTTCATGCTCAATTAGAAGCACTTGTCAAACGCTTTTTCATACTTAAAAACATATTAGCTTTTTTTGGTGCTCGTCAGAGGATTTTTTAATACTAGTAAGTCTAATGAGTCAAATGGAGAGCACCACTATTCGCCTTATACAGTGGAACTTCCCTTTAACAAAGTCCCTATTTTACGAAGTTTTCTACTTAACGAAAGTTTCTGCTGAACCTTGACTTCCAATACCATTAACATGTAAATTAATCTCGACATTTCGAAAAAATATTCTGTATAACGAAGTTTATTCCACTTATCACAACTGAACCATTTAAGACAACTGAATATCCTACTGAAGATAACATATTGTAAAGTTTAATAAAATATAAGGAAGAAACTACAGCGAGCGATGAAGATGATAATGAAGAGATTGAAAGACTTTAAAAAGAAGCAATGCTAAAAGCCTTCGATACAATAAGAAGGGGATTGCAGTTTTACGAAAATGTTACAGATGAATTGTTCGGATACTTACAAAAGTGCAAAAATTTAATGAACAGAGTATTTTCTATAAGAAACTTGTACAAAGTAATATTAAAGACTTTTTTAAAGTGAAGCATTTGGCATACTAAAAAAAAATAGAAAAGGCAAGCTTCGCTTCAGTTTCTGTTTACCTCTCTTTACTGTGTGTTTTTTTAGACAGTATTGTAATTAAACTTTTCTCATATGCCTAAACTGCATAAATGTTACTGCCCGAATTAAAATACCTTTTTCCAATATTTCCATTTTATGTGTACTTTTCATTTTATGAATGCGTATTTTATTATACAAATTTCATCAATTTAAGTTGATTTCTATTTAACGAATTTTCTTCATAACGAAGTGTTTAAGTGCAACGATGAGACTTCGTTAAATGGAAGTTTCACTGTATTTGGGCGCCATATGAAGCGATGCCAGATTCTTTTGAACATGTGACATCTTGTGCAAGCCATTTATAATAGACGGCGATTGCTAGTCCTCATATTTTTATCAGGGGTGAATGGAGCTCCATAGGATATTGATATTGTTATTGTTCATGTACTGAAATTCATCCACAATTGCCTTTTATTTAAAGGCAACTAAATTAGTGGCTTGCCCGAATGTGCGCCATTTGACCACTTGGCATACTTTTTTGATATTCTTCTTTCTGTTTGTGAAAAGTTTTTAACTCTTGTTCTGAAGATCATAAACATCATCAAAGCGATTTCCGTTGGAAATGTTTTCAATGCTCATTTGAATTAAGAGTTAAGAAATCCTTCCAAACAAAGATTTTCATATTTTCTAGACATTATATTGGTTATACGGACGCTATATGATTTTATGTAGGTATGATTGCTTTTCATGAAAAAAATTCGAAAAATATAGATAGAAGTTATGTGTCCCAAAAATGACCAATGATTTTAAAATTCAATAATTTGCAAACGGTGACAGATATTAAAAAAATTCTTGCAGGAGGGTTATGTATGATGTCAATTTTTTAATTGTGATTCTTGATTTTAGTTCAAATTTAAAAAAAAAATAGATGGCGCTGCGAGAATTAGGTGCTAATTCCATACCCGATTTTTAGTATTTCGGAATCCATTCAAAACATTTTAATCTCATTTTTTCGCATGGGAGAAGAGAAAGGCCGAAAAATCGTGACTGGATTTAGCGCCTATTGCTTGCAGCTTCATTTATCGCTGCAATTTGTAACTAAAACTGGGAATCGCAGCATAAAAACTCCTGATATCTTACTTAAACTTCCTGCAAAGATTTTTTTAATATCTGTGACCGTTTGCAAGTTATTGAATTTTAAAATCATGCGTCATTTGTGAGGCACCCAGTAAATAATAAAATTAAACTTTGAATGCGAAAGTAGACATATATGTTCCAGTAGCTTTTTTTTTCATTCTCCTCGCACCACGTTTGGATAAATAATCCGTATCATACACTGATGCTAGAGCATTTTCAATAGAAATCTACGAGAAATACATTTTTTGGTTCGAAAGGGTTAAACTTAAACTAAAATTACAACATTAAATATTATTTCATATTATGACGAGCGATTATGAAAAGTTACTTTATTTAATTGGAAAAGTAATGCTAAAATTCTCCAAGCGGTAACTTAGATTTCCTCTTTCAGACATATGATGATGACCTTATATTTAAAAAAAATCTAAGTAACATACTATCAACAGTAAGTATTGCAACATGGAAAAACAAATCTAATTGTTTTACTATCAAAATAAATAAATAAATAAATGAAAATACTAACTGAAATTTGGAAAGTATGTCATATGTTTTACCACAGACCTGCAAAAATAAATAATGCAAATCGATGTTCTTTCGCAGCGTCAAAAAGGAATCCTCAACTATGTCTAAGCGAAGTATGTCAGGCTAGATAAAATAAATGATGACAGTGTTAAGTACATTTTGAGAACAAGTTCTAAAACCTTAGTTTCAGAAATGCCAGAAGACATAATACAAAAGTGCTAAACAGTAAATAATAGAATTAAAAAATACATTGCAAAGCAAAAAGTAATAGAAAGTTTTATACTCTAAAAGAATTATCTGAATACAAAATTTGAAATGGAGTCATATATTTGGCAGAGACCTCGAAATATATATCAAGCAAATAAATGTTCTTTCGCAGAAGTTGAAAAAAAAAATCTGCATTTTTTTTCTAGGCAAAGTATGTCAGGATATGTTAAACAGTAATTGATGAGTGAAATAAATTTTAATAAGAAATTTCGTCAGTGTAGCTTAAATGTTTTAAAAGGCATAAAGTATAAGATCTATTCTAGAAATTAGGGAATTCAACTCTTGTTAAACCTTTAATGTATGATTTTTTAATTTGTTTGCAAAAGATTATATTTGAGTCTATTTTTGTTAATTATACACTAGAAAAAAGGTGTAAAAACTTATTTATGTTTCTGTTGGTCATAATGTACCTGTCCCTCCTGAGTTACATAGCAAAAATTGCTCAAAAAATGATAATCTTAAATTGTGAACTTACTTTAAAGTGTTGCATAATATAACTATAACACACTGCACAATATAACTTTTCAACGGTAATATAATTTGTATAATGCTTTTAATAGTTTGCAGAATTAATAATTACTACCTTACAAAGATAGAAATAAACGCCAGTCGAGCATATTGCAAGTAGTATCAACAAAAGATGTTATAACCTACCCGTGATAACAAATAAGAACAAACACAGACTTCACGAGCTTAAATGCATGTCATTACAAATAACACATAATAGTTCACCAAACGACCAGCAGAAAGCGCCAAATGGCAAAACAAATTATGTAACTTCTGAGTTACACTATGTGTTTAAGGGTTAATAATGCTTAAAAATATCCATATTGTACTTCTGAAAATGTTTTATGTTAAAATGAATATTTGCGAAAATACGTCTTATCGTGTTACAATTATGTAGTGACCAAACTATAGACATAAAATATTGAAATAATTTTTGAACACGCATAAGGCTAGAGTTGTGGGACTATTGTCTTCCTTGTCGTAAAATAACTACGCTTTATCATATAAGAGTGATCATCTCGTGACAAAATATGGAAGTTATCAACCCTTTCACAAAAATTAGAAGAAAAAGCGGAAAATGGTTCATTACAAAAGCATAGATAGTCTGATATTTAGTATGACTTTCGAGTAAAAAATAACTTCGAAGCCCTAATATTTATGTATTTCGATATCTAATCACCATTAACCGGCCTTTAAAAGGAAAAGTGTAGCTTTAAGGCATATGCCTATTTACTACCACATGTAAGTAAGGTACAACTTTTTCATAAGAATACCATGATACATAAGTCAAACGCAACTTGTCCACCATTGCCAGCGATACACGTGCCCGCAGTGGTAATCACTCAGAAATATACTGTATTGCAATTTTCTAGTTTTCTAGTGTAAGAGGTTAATGTACCCAGCTAAGTAATGTTTTTTTTTCCACGTGATTATCATAAATTCTAATTCATACATTTTTTACCACTTTTTTCGTATAGTAATCTTTGTCTAATGGTGTATGGAAGATATTATTTTTCAAAAAACGGTACGAAAAAATAAAAAAGTAGTTGCTGGGAATGTATATTTCCCAACCCGTAATTAAAGGTTTAAAAATAAAAAATACATTTTAATGAGTGCTTTTTTTAAAATTTATAATTTTTTCATGTTTTATTAGTATTATTATTGTTATTAAAGGTGGTATTAATATTTTTGTCTTATTTCCCTACAAACGTTTTTGAGAAAAGCTCCCCTTCGCTTCCTCTTTTTTGAAAAAGGTAATTTTATATTTACTACGCATTATATGTTTTTTATGGATATATAAAATATAAATCATAACCAAAGCTTGTATACCTTGTAATATTCGTGTGATATTTATGAATTACTCTTTAAATCCTTTATGTACTGAATTATGAATTCATTAAAATTTTATCTTCTACATCATTTTTCGTGAAGTTTTGAAACTACATTAGAAGATTTACATATTCATTTAATAAATTTAGAAGAATTTTAGAATGATTTAGAAGGATTATTAAATTCGAATTTTTAGGGATTTTATGCAATATTTATAACACCACTCAATTCTTTTATTTAAAATTTTTCTTAGTATTTTATAGAATTAGGAAATGTACCAATATAATGTTCTTACAATAGAAATATTTCCGAATTGAAAAATCCCCCCCCCCTCCCCCGCCCCTTAAGACAAGAAAGCTGAAAAGATGGAAAGTCAAAAGAAATGATCCTTTTAAAAATATCTTTGTTTTGTGTAACCAATAATAATTTTTGGAACAAGATAAAGTAATGTGACCGAAAGCACTGTGATCGCGGAATTAAAATATATATATATATATATATATATATATATAACTGGATAGCAAAAACTCATACGAAGAAGAAGAGCTTAGTATGACTAAGTTTGACAAGCCGAAAATAAGTTTAATTAAATTAATTAATATTAAAAAGCTACAATATTTTACCGTTATTGTGGAAAGTGAACCACTTACAAGGAGTCACATTGAGACCTGGTGCATATTAAAGCCCTACATTACGAAGTTTGAGAATCGATAAAATTTTTCTGTTAAAATCATATATTTTTTTTAATTTACAGCAGCATAACTTTCTGAAAAAGCAATTTCCGAAACCACTTATCGGACTATTAACACAGATTTTTTTTTTAAAGAAAGCATTTAAAAATACAATTGGTAAGTATAATACAAGTGATAAGTATAAATAATAAGTATAAAGTATTGAAAAGTTTAAAAATTTCTTCAAGAACCTACGAAATTGATTTTGAAAAATTACGACATTATATTCACATTTTTGGTGGGAGAAAAGTTGGTGTGTTTTTAAGTAGAGCTTTTCTTCAACCCTATCCAAATATCATAGATGCTTGTCGTGTGCTGCTTATTTTGTATTTCAATAAAAAAAAGCAATTTATCAAATTACAACGACCATTTGGAAAATGATTTTTTCGAAGACTAAAATTTAAGACATAAAAAATCGTACAGAGTTGATCATACATTGCGTACGCCATGAATTAAACATTAATAGTGTTATTACATGAAAAAATTCCAAGCGACAAAAATCGCCTGCGACTCGTACGTATTATCTACCTGAAACTTATGTATTATTCAAGCATTTCATTGGCTGTTCGGGAAAAGGGTTTTCCATCGTCAGATTTCTAAAAAATCTGACGACACATACAAAATGAAATTTCATTCTTAAACTTCTAAACATCCCACAATATTACTTTTTACACGGTCGTATAGAGAAAAAAATGTACTTTTAAATGCTATTTGTTTGAAAGTTGTATCTCAATTTTTTTCTGAGTTATTAATTTTTTTGTAGTTTTTATTACTTTTTTGTCATAGTGGCAACAGAAGGTATCCATCTCTGTTGAAAGAAAAGGGAAATACAGATTACTGTATAGACCAATCAGAAAACGAATAAAATGCGGATTAAACCAATAAAAACCTTCAGATATGCTTTTGATTTCCCATCCTGACGAGAACAATAACCATTTTTCCAAATGGTTAAAAATAGTTTCAATCATCTTGAAAGTTTTTAACAGATATATATTTACTATTTATAACTTTTAAAACTTGTTTCTTATGCTATTATATATAAAAAAAAATGCAATCTGATTTAATTCAAATATATACATATACTAGACACTAGAGGGTTAAAGCAGGCGAAAAATGTTAATCCATATTTGGCGACTTAACTCACATTTGGCCTGAAATAAACAATAAAAACATTAAAATTCCAATAATAAAAAATTAAAAGTTAAAAAAAATGTATATAAAATATGATCTTAACAGAGAAATTTTATCGGTTCTCTAACTTTTATGTATAGGGCCACAAAATGCACCAGGTCTCGATGCTAGGTGCGAGCAGAACCAAAAGTGCCCCCCCCCCCCTTGTTAGTCAGCGTCCAGACGGGAAATAAAGAAGTAACTGATAAAAAAATTCAAAGCAAAACAAATGTGAAATTTTATCACCGGCAGCCTCCTTAAAAAAAAGTATGACACAATTTTCTGGCAGAATAAAGTTTGCCATACCAAATTTTTTTGAAAGAGCACAACATTTTCTATAACATGCTCTAAGAGTGATCAATATCCGCGATAACGGTAATAATAATTAATTTAATAATAATTAATTAAATTAAACATATTTTCAGCTTGCCAAACCTAATGATACCTAGCTCATTTTGTTCGTATTTAGTACAGATTTACATAAAAAAATTTCAATTCCGAGATCACGTGGCTTTCGATGTTGCCGGCTTTCGGACTATTGCTTTTAACCTATGATGTCAGCTTGTTCACCTATTTTATTCAGAATTTTAGAATTCATATAAGAAATTCTAAAGGAAAATGTTTTATTTTATTTAACAACTAGCTCAAGTAACCGATGTTGCCCAGTATTTTAAGAATTTTTGGTTTGAAACATCAATTTTGAAAATACATCGATTGCGTTTTAATTTACGTGATTTTCATTTTTTTTTTTCATTTAATGCGGACGGCAGATTACCTACTTACTTAGTAAATATAATATGTGCTCTGGATTGAGACTGAGATTAACACCTTTTGATGAAAAATTTTTACCGAGTATTTTGTTATTTAAATAATTTTTTCATGATTAAAGAAAAATGGCAAGTACAAAAATTCTATGAATTTTATTTTTAAAATATCTGAAATCTTTATTTCAGTTCTTCACTAAAAATGAGCTCTAGGAACCCAAACCTTTGTGGAAATTCTAATATATACGCATACACACACGTATGTATATGAAATAGATTTAAAATGTAGAAAACAAATTCAGATATCCACAAAATGTTAATTATGCCAATATTTCCATAATCGGGATTTTATCATGTTTCAATACTTTTTTCCGAATTCATATGACGTTATATATTAACCTACTGACGTCTATTATATTTACAATATGACGTAATGTTCACTTTTTTTCGTCGTAATATTCGTGAAGCTAATTATTTCATTTTCATTTTGAACGTGGAAATCTTGCAATGGAAAAGTTATGACGTAATATTAACTTTTTTTTATTTGTCAAAGTATTTATTTAATTTTCATTTTTCACGTGGAAATCTTGCAATAGAAAAATAATAGTTGTGGTAAGAGTTTTATTGTGGATTTTTAATTATTGGCAACTGTTATAACGAAAAATGTTTAAATTTCATAGGAAATTGCTATTTAATTGGTGGTTTTTTATTAATTAAAAGTAAACTATAAATTATTTCGATTCCGGATTACTTTACTTGCCTCGGCCATGTAATAATACACATGTACGTAACATTTCACAATTCTGGCTTTTAAACTGTGAATTTGTATAGAATTACAGACAGACAGACAAATTTTCATTTTTATATATTAGATAAAATATCAGTAATTGAATAAAGCAAAAATTATTATTCTTAATTTATGCAACTTTGCTTCTGTCTCTTTCTATAGATGAGTAGATGATTTCTGAGATTTTTGTGTTAGAACTAAACTAAAATACCAGGTAAGAAATTACACTTTAACATCGTATCTATATGGATACTTTTTAACCTCCTAAGTTCCCAACATATTTCTTCATATTATAATCAGTAAGCTTATTTCGGTTTTATACATTTGATACTAGAAAACAAATTTAAAAACTGTCGTTAATTAACAAGTTAAATTTCATTTCAATTAAGCATAATTAAAAATTAAAAATAATATTTTTCTTGGGTATTTCACTTATTTAGGTTCAAAATGTTCCTGAAATGCATTGTTATCAAAATCTCCACTCATAAATTTTGAATGAACACGTTTCAATATTATTTTAAATTAACTTTTATTAATTTACAAAGTTTATTTTTTAAATAAACGGTTTCATATCACAATATAGGGAACGGTAGTACACAGTGAGATGAAAATTATTATTACTTAACGAATGACGACAATTTTAATTCTTTTGAAAAAAATTTTGCTACAATTTTAAGCTTCACAAATACGCTACATTAATGTATAAATGGTTTTTAAAAAGTTGTTTATGAAAGTACAGAAGCAGAATAACGTAGCATCGGAAATTGCATAAATCATACAATTTACACTCTATAAATAATTTTGCTGCAGTTTATGATTTCTAATTAATATTTCTAAATTGCCAAAATATTAAAAATATGAGCCTTGGGTGGAGAATGGCAGACTTTGGGCTATCTTTCTGTACATTTTCAGCCTCTTACGTTTAGCAGATTTCCCTAGCAATCCCACGACCACACACAGAAAGAGAGAGAGAGAATAAAAACCTTCTTTGTTTAATAAATAACTTTTTTAACATCAGAACCCCATAGTAGGTACACAATGAGGCACGTCTCACTGTGTACTACAACTGTGTGTCTCACTGTGTACTTTCGTAACGTTGTGTAGATGATTTCTGAGGTTTTTGTGTGAGAACTAAACTAAAATATCAGGCAAGAAAATATACTTTATCCTCTTATCTATCTGGATACTTTTTAACCTCCTAAGTTCCCAGTATATTCCTTTGTATTATAATCAGTAAGCTTATTTCGGTTTTACACATTTGATGCTAGAAAACTAATTTTAAAACTGTTATTAATTAACAAGTTAAATTGCATTTCAATTAAGTATAATTAAAAAAAATAATAAAAATAATATTTTTCCTGGGCATTTCATTTATTTAGGTCCAAAATGTTCCTGAAATGCATTGTCATCAAAATCTCCTCTCATAAATTTTGAATAAACACGTTTTAATATTATTTAAAGATAACTTTTACTGATTTACAAAGTTTCATTTTTAACTAAACTGTTTCATATCACAATATAGGGGGCGGAAGTACACAGTGAGACGAAAATTATTATTACTTAACGAATGGCGACGATTTTTATTCTTTTGAAAAAAAATTTTGCTATGTCTTTAAGCTACAAAAATACGCGACACATTAATGCATAAATGGTTTTTAAAAAGTTATTTATAAAAGCACAGAAGCAGCATAACGCGTATCGGAAATTGTCCCACTGTGTACCACAAGTGGTTCACAGTAAGGCAATGTATATATTTTCATAAATCATACATTTTTACGCTCTATCAATAATTTTCTGCAATTTATGATTTCTAATTAATATTTCTATATTTTAAAAATATTAAAAATATGAGCCTCAGGTGGACAATGGCAGACTTTGTGCTACCTTTATGCACATTTTCAGCCTCTTACTTTTAGCAGATTTCCCTAGCCATCGCACACCCACACACACACACATAGAAAGAGAGAGAGAGAAAAAACCCTTCTTTTATCAATAAATAACTTTTTAAAACATCAAAACCACAAAATAGGTATACAATGAGGTATGCCGCACTGTGTATCACAACTGTGTATCTCACTGTGTACTTTTGTTACGTTGTAACAAAATGGATGCCACATCTGTTACATCAATTTCAACGCTTTAAAAAGTTTATGTCGTTTAGTCGAAATAGTCTGTTATTAGATATAGCTAGGTTTGGTTAAGTAAATATATGTCATATTGAAGAAAATAAACTCTAAAATAGATGTTTATGTAACTTTAACTACTATAAAATAAATAATTATTTACTATTTTGTCGGACTAGTAACTGAAGTGCCAAAACAACATCCACGTGTTGCATAAGATGAGGTCGTTATGTGTGTGTGCCAGCTTGAAGAAAAAGTTTGAACTATATGTCAAAGTGGCTGCTGTCTCACTGTGTACCATGTCTCACTGTGTACTAGTCTCCCCTACATTGAAATTTAATTTTTGCATTTGTGAATTACTCGCATATTACTCATTTAACCCTTTCCAGTATGGTGGGTTAAATTCCGTCCCACTTAATTTTAATCTCTAAATGCCACCACGGTACCAGTATTTTCAAATGAGTTTTTGCCTTTTAGATTATACGTGAAGAGAAGATTTTACTTATTTTCAAATAAATTTGCTCGCAAATCCTTGGGTCATTCAATTATTTTGACATCCTAGTAACAAAAGGACTTTGAGCCGAAAAGGGTTAATACAATTATTTATTCTGTGAAAATATAAAAAAAAAATTATTTAAAATTGTAGTTTTTAAAAATCTACATGCAAATACACGGCGGCCATAAAAGTATGCCCAAGTCATAAATTTTAATAATATCAACTGTAAGCGTTGTAAAGTGTTGGTTCATGGTCCAAATACAGAGTAACTCAACAGTTTTAGATAAGCGCATTCTCAAGTACTGCTTTGTTATTTGCGCGCTTGCATTTGCACAAACGCAAAATGGCGACCCTGAGCGTAAAGCGTTATTGAGGTTATGAAGATTTAAAAGTGACTCGAGCCATGCATTTTTTTCCTTTTGGGGTTTATAAAAGTTCATGTATACTTTTCGAGTATTCCTAACCATTTGCGAGTTCAGACACATAATTGAAGAGGCTATTGCTTCCTTTACTCCGGACTTGTTAACCGAAGTGCGGAAGAATCGGACTTTAGGTTGGATGTGTGTCGTATAACTAAAGGTACACATACTGAACATTTGTAAGAAAAACTAGCGTAGTTTGAATTTGATGTATGATTTGCTGTAAATAGTCTAAATTAAACTGTTATAATATACCATTGAAACAGGGACATACGTTTAAGGACACCATATATATTAAATGGAACAAATATAAACATTCATTCCTAAGTAAAAAGCTGTACAACAAATAATGTAATAGATTTAACTAACAAGGAAGTTCTCCTTACAAGGCATACTCAGAATATGTTGAAAAAAATGCTAGGGAAACTTCTCATGTATGTAATAAGGGATCAGTCAAATTTAACGGCGGAATTTCAGTAGAAAGTCTGTAAAAAAATAAAATACTTTCGAGTATTTGGCCGGAAAATACGAAAGTGACACGCGATTTGGCGAGCAGGATTTTTCCTCGCCAAAAGCAAACGATTTTAATGCATCTGAAAATGTATTAATTGTTTTTAGAATACACGGTTTTTAATGAATTCAAACTTAATCAATTAAAAAGGTTATTATATATTTTTATATTACATATATGTTGCTTGTTGCTGTAGTTATTTAATTTCATCACTGTAAAAATATTTTCTATGCTTTGCAAGTTGCAAATATCTATTTTAAGTTATAGTCAGCTGACATTTGATTTAACATTTCCATATCGAAGACGAAGTCGTTTCCATAGCAACAAAATCGAATCGACAGTGTTCTATCTGCTTTATTTTTGAGCTTGAAATAATTTAAATCAATTTAAATTTTGTTTTAAAACTTAAATATGATACTTAAATGTTATTATAAATACATATAAATGTATATCACAAACAATAGTTAAAACAAACTAAAAATGACAAAACTAAAGTTATTTAAATTAAACTTGTATAAGCAAATTCAACGTAAAAAGATTTTTCCTACATAAAACCGCATTTTTTTTTTCCATCGCCAATCGGTGATAAATCGCCAAATAAACGAAAATTTCGTTATTTTTTTACGGACGCTGTATCGGGGTTCCGCCAAAAGATATTTTATAAACATGTATATCCATATGAGAAGAACATTCTGTAATTTTTTCAGATTTTTCTGAGTATGCCCGTATGGAGACCTTCCTTGTTAGTAATATAATGTATTTTTATGAACTACTTTAACTAAAACGTGTGAATTATTTTTTTAAAATAAATAGTTGGAAATTAAACAATTTTTAGATTTTTGCTAAATACTTTAATAGACTATTTTAATAGAACTTAGTCTTAGTCTTAGTTTAGTCTTACAACCTTATTCTGGCATTTTTAATGGTACTCTCTTTATAAAGTAAAAGGCAATTCTAGCTTGGTAATTATTATAGCTTGGTTTTTGCTGTTGAATATCACTTTGTTCATTTTAATTAATAGAACGAAATATATATTCAGGTTACGATCTATTTCTAGAAAATTGCATTACCCAATATTAAAGTATGAGAATTCTGAGTATAATCAGTATTTAAATCAAGTCTGCTTCACGATAATAAATCATTCATGTTAAGCTTTTAGTCTGAGACCATTTCTTAAAGATTAGAGAAAAGTAATTGTAATGATTTTGCTCTCAGATATTTCAAGAACCACAAAGTAGCATGATATTTCAGCATTATTAAATAAATGGAGATGTGAACAAATAAATGGATAAGAATTAAGGAATCAGGCACCATTTAAAGAATCCAAAAATCGATTATAAATAAATATGATTCTTTAGGAACTTTTAAAAACAACCACATGCAGAAACTCGCATTAAAAAAGAAGTTAGTGTTTTAGAGGGATCTCTAAAACACTTTGAACTTTTTCTATATGATAAAGGGGTAATTCAGAACTGCCACATTCGATAATTTTTACACTCTGTTCGAACCACTATTTAAAAAAAAATCATATTTTAGTACATTTCTCTTGCAAATGTTATAAAAGCATATATAAAAGATTTTTGTTTTGAAAAGCGGTGCAAATTAGTATTTAAAAAAAGTAGACTGTAGCAGTCCATTCAAATGTGAAAAATCATGCGCGCAATGAATGCAAGAATAATTCTTCCATAAAAATTGTATTATCGTTAAAGGTAACTTTTTCGTGTATGTTGTTAGTTCAAAGGTACCTGATCCCTTAATAAAAAGTTTAACTTTTTAGAGGATCCGTGCTTTACCGGGAGGAAAAAGTAGCTTTCCTATTTCTTATAACAATACCACTAATTTTACTAAATCACACGAAGCTAAAAATTTGTGGAACCCAACAATAGAAGATCCTAATTTTTCGTCAAAACAGCATTTGCATGGGAATAAAAATAATAATAATAATCAGCTATCGTAAAGTTGTCTTCATTTTATGGCGACGTATTTTTGCCGCCAAATTTCACTATATTTCGCCTGGCAAGAATTTGACGCTGGCGGATATGATTATGTAGATTTTAGTTTTTGGAAGCAGCAACAATGGTTACAATGATTAAAATAATTTTACGGGAAACCCCGTTCAAGAAAAAACAAGTTAACTTTTTATCAATCGAGGTACTTCGACGAGATACAGAAATCTCTTACACGAATTTATTTGGTTGGCACCACTTTCTTTAAGAAACATTTTTTTGCACTTTGGCAACATGTGCAACAGAAATGTACTAAAAAATGTACCTGTACTTTTAAAATACAGTGGTGGGATAGAATATAAAAATAGAAGCATGTATAAAAAGATTGGACAGCTATTTGCCGACACTTGACCGCAAAGGGTTAAACTCGTATACGGAAGAATCCCGTACATATGATCTGCTGTCCTGTTTCAAAGTGTCAGTCATCTCAGAATTTCAATCTGCTATACCTCAGCGATTTTTTACGAAAGGGGCAAAAGAAAAAACAAAAAATTACCAGACACCTTGCATTAGGGTCGCACATAAAAGGTGAAAAAGGTTTTCGATTTCTATTTTTTAATATATTTTTTAATTTAAAATATTTACGTGTCTGCCTTTTTTAATCACGTTGGCGGATAAAGCTGGCCAACGAACTCGGCCGAGACCTTAGTAACTCCTGTACACATGCTCAGTCACATAAGAAGAAATTAAATTGATTCCTGCATGATATGAATATATGCTAAAATGGGGAATTTTCAAACTGTTTTAATTCTAATATAATACAATAAATCGCGTTGCCCTTGACATCTCTAAAACATGTTCTATACACTATATGACCAAAGGTGACCGATCACTTGCGATTTTAGACGTTTTGTTAAATATTCAGAAAAATACATGAGGAATTAACCTGAAACTGCAGGTGTGTAAACAGTATAGCATAGGTCATATATTTCCGGGAAATTTTTTTCCCGAATCCCCATAGGGAACCACCAACAAATTGAAAAAAACGAATATCTTTTGGATAACCCTGAAAAAACTAATGTAGCAAAAGCGTTCAAACTCGAGATTATTAATAAGTGGCTTATTATAATATACTGTGTTCATTTGTATGAGGATAGCCTCTATACTTGTAGAGAAATTAAGGTTTTTATAAAATCAGTCCCAAATTTCGCCCAGTTTTTTCCTTATAATTTGCAGAGTTCTTAATATAAAAAAAAGTTCTTTTCAAAAAATATGACGAACAATATTGTACACAATACTCTGCAATCAGAATTAAAAAATAATAAAAATTGGATGAAAAATGAGCATGTTTATTAAAAAATGTTTCACTGCACATGCTCGAATGCAATCAAAATATAATGTACATAATGTGTTAGCTAAATGTATAGAGCAACTTTTTTAAATGTCTCAAATACATAGTTTAAAAAGTCTGATAATAATCGTTTATAGAATAAGCTTAAAATCCGTTGTTCCCAAAATGAGACAAAAAGATGAGGGGTTGTATCCATATATCCATTGATTATTGCCAATATAGCATACACAATATTGCACGTACTACTATATTTGGATACAGCCCATCATCTTTTTGCTTCCTTTTAGGAATAACGGATTTTGAGCTTATTCTATAAACGATTATTATCAGACTTTTCAAGCTATGTTTTTGAGACTTTTGCAGAAGTTGCTCTATACATTTAGCTAACACATTATGCAAATTATATTTTGATTACGCTCGAGCATGCACAGTGAATCATTATTTAGTAAACCTGCTCATTTTCCATACAATTTTTATTAGTTTTTCATTCTGATTGCAGGGTATTGTGTATAATGTTGTTTGTCATATTTTCTGAAAAGAACTTTTTTTTTTGTATTAAGAACTCTGCAAATTATAAGCAAAAAACTTGGCGAAATTTGGAACTCTTTTTATAAAAACCTTAATTTCTCTAAGAGTATACATGCTATCCTCATAAAATTGTACACAGTGTATTACAATAAGTCAATTATTAATAATCTCGAGTTTGAACGCTTTTGCTTCATTAGTTTTCACAGGGTTATCCAAAATATATTCGTTCTTTTTCAATTTGTTGATGGTCCCCTATGGGGTTTCGCGAAAAATTCTTCGCGGAAATATATGACCTATACTATACTGTTTGCACACCTGCAGTTTCAGGTTAATTCCTCATGTATTTTTCTAGATATTTAACAAAACGTATAAAATCGCAAGTGATCGTTCACCTTTGGCCATATAGTTTAGAACTTAATGAAAATCTGTAGCGATTCCTGTGGAATTTTCGACTATTTTACAGAATATTATGCTTTCAAATATATAGCAAAATAATAATAAATAAAAATTTCGATCCTAATTTTTCAAACGTGAAATGCTCATCAGCAGACAAAAAATGACCCCAAGTTCTAAAGGAATAAAGAAGTGTTATTCTTAAAGCTGATGCACGTTTCTCTAAAAGTTAAAATAATGACCTAATTTTCAATGAATTTTCATTATTCCCGTGTTGGAATTAAAGCCTTTAAATTAAAATAAATATTGAAATTAAATTACATATCCATGCTAATGCAAGTTTGGTGTTATTTTAGAGGTCGATATTTCAAAATTTTTATTTTTATAGGAAATACTTAGGAAAACTGATTTCGACAAAAAAAAAAAATCATTTTATGGTTGAAAATAGATATATACGTATGTTCTAATAGTCTTAAAGTTTGCCGTTTTTGATACATTATTGTGTTTTAAACGCCTACCTCTTCAAGTATTTGTCAATTCATTTCATTATTTTTTTTGTAACCTCACTGTAGTATATTTAATAAAATTAGGGATGGATTTTACAATATAATGAAAATAAAATAAAAATAAAAGTCGAAACACTGAAGAAATTATGTTTATTCCTGCGTTTAGCCGATGTATGTATATATTTTTTTTTCTCATAAACTAAGCCATTAATTTCAAAATCGGTTCGTAATTTTAATAAATATTCAGGGTAATTAATATTGTTGATACAAAAAATAATGAAGTGATTTGACAAGTATATTTAGAAATTTTAGTGTTTAAAATACAGTAATGCCCACAAAATGATTTTGTTTCTTGTCAAAGTAAGTTTTTTTAAATATTACCTATAATAATATGTGTAGGGGAGACCTGGGCTAGTAGACGCACTTTTTAGTTATTGATTTTTATAAATTTTTTGTTTAAGTTTTTTTATAAACTTTAACTGTACTTTTAAAGAACAGGCATTGTGCTATAAATACCCGGAGTTTTGAGTTTGTAGCTTTTGCAGTTTATGTTTAGCGGAAGCCTAAAGTAAAAGGAAAATTGTGCGCCAACTTACCCAGTCACGGGGCAAGTTGCCTATACCTATGGGGTAAGTTGGCACACGCTTTATAAAAATTTAAATGAGACACACAGTTAAGAGAAATCAATTTCCTTATTATTAGTAGGTTTAATCAAAGGCGTTATCGCCGTATAATGTAAATTCTAAATTATACAGACATCAAAATAATGAATAAAACATTAACATTGAGTAACTTCTATCCTACTCGATAACATCATCAGAGTTACAGTTGTCACAAATAAAAAATCGAGTATCTCCGTTTGGGCAAGCCCCGTGTGCCCAAAATCTTGCATTGCAACAACTTTTTTCGGTGTTTGCTGTTTTTCAAGCTACCAGCATACACCAGAAACCGAGCCAACTTGCCCCGTGTTCAATGCGCCTACTAGCCCCATAATAAATTCTTCACAAAAGGAAAATGTAACCATCTAAGCATAAATAATCCAAGTAAATCACATATGGGGTAGGTACAGTTAATCATACACTAAGAAAAATTGCACAAGTTAAATCGCCATTATTAAGATAAGTATTAGAAATTAGGAAAAGAATGAAGCAACAAAAAATTACTTATGAGCGCAAAAAACAGAAAAATCGTAATAAATGTCCACTGCACGTAGGTAACGCTGCAAAACTACAATGAGGATTATAAAACGCAAGAAGAAATGTACTCTGTGACTGGTTGCACAATCTATCCTCAAACAGGCGATTTATGGGGACTGCGCCTATTTACCCCTGTAGCCAACTAGCCCCGGTCTCCCCTATATAATAAGTAACTGTGCATCCGTAAAAAAAAATTCATCAGTGGTTACCGAATTCCCTTAATAAAACTCACTGAAATTTACGTTATTCGTTTATGATGTGTGAACAATAAAAATATGTAATTGAAAGAAATGACTTATCGGTTTTCTCTGGTCAATAGTAAATAAAAAGTGAGATAGCTAACAAGTTATTCATGCAGAAGGTTAATGTACGAAGTTGGGAACTTTCGTCATTGTTACTGATTTCGCACTAAATATGACTTATAAATCACATTGCACTGTCTAAAACTTGTTTAAACTAACTTATAAAAATGGATCAAAATCCACTCAGATGTAATGCGACATTCTGTTTAGATATTGAAAGGCAAGAAAAAAAAAAAAAAAATGTGTTTTTGAAATTACTACGATATTTGCAGCAGTATGAGTTCGTTATACTTTGAATGAGTTTTGAATGCAGCGACACGTACCAGTGATACCTGAAACGAAAATAAACAAGCGTTCTATTCTGTTAACCGGGCGCTAGTGATAAATAGAAAGGTATTGTTTCGTTTGCGTTATTTGTATTGAAGCCTTTCCGTGATTCTTTTCCAACTGATTTAGAGGCAAGAACTTTGCGCGGAGTGATTGAAACATTATTGTATCAGTTAATTATGTTTGTTTCAGGTTTTTTTGTTTTATAATTATGAAAGTTTGGGATTTGTCAAAAAACGAGAAGAAGCTTTAAGGTATGTGCCTACCCTCAAATCGCCGTTTTTGCGGAAATTTTCTTTTTTGATTTTAATATTTTAAATGAATGTTAAAACATTTAGGATTCCAAAAATGCCTTACTTCTGTTTCGGCGATAATTAGAAGAAAAGTTATAGCCCAAAATATAAACCTTTATACAAAACTTTTGTGCTATATTAAAATCTCAATTTGCGTTTTCTGAAAAACTGCGTTTTTCATTGTTAACGTTTACAAGAAAATTTATTTCTTAGAAAGTTTTTAAGATAAAGTAATAAAATTTGGTCAATAGGTTCTGCTGATTTATTGGTATGTTCTGAAGCAAAACACAGATTTTAATTATGTAGGGGAGCCTAGGGAGGGTTGGCCATAGGGGAGCTTGACCCACCCATCAATTTTCATATTTAAAAGAATTACAGAGTTTTAGCAATAGCTGTCAACCAAAGCTACTGGGATGCTCAAACAACAGTCTTTATTTCATACAGATAATCGAAATAGGTGTGGAAAAAATCAAATCTGAGGCATTTTCAACCTAAAAGTTGTGTTTTTTAGAAATATTTTGGAAGCTTTTTTCAAATAAAATATATCATAGGCATTTATGTAAGTAGGTTTTAAGTAATGCAGAAATATCGAGCTTTCATTCCATGCATAAAGATTGTACAGTAAGGTAGGCTTAACATAACAATATGCTATTATTTAGAAAAGAGCTATGTGAGGAAGCTTGACCCAGTCAATGTCAGGGAAGGTTGACCAGATACTCAAGGCTCCCTTAATTAAGTGGTTTTGGAAATCTTTTTATTATACACTGTGCCTAATGAAAGGTTATTGGTTATATATAAAAAAGAATGTAAATTTATTCCCTAAAGCTACAGTAAAATAGGGTGAAGGAAAAGAAAATGTTTAAAACTGATTAAAGAACGATGTGAAAAATTGCTATAGTACCCACTGGAAGAAAAAATTTAATGAAATATAAATGGGAAAGTTGATAGAAATTTTTGCATTTAAGTACTACTTACAATAGGTAAATAGAAACAGTGGAAAAAACTAAGAGAAAGTGGAAAAAAAGTAGAAAAATTTAAAAAAAGGTGGACTAAAAGAAAAGGCGCTATTTTTGGAGTAAAAATAGCGCCCTTTCTTTTAGTCCCCGATTATCTATTTCTTTCTTTCAACAATTAAAATGTCTTCACTAAGAAAATACTTGAACTTTATATAAGCCAGAGGAAAAACGGAGAATCGTATAGTTAATTATTCATAATCTCTACTGCATTTTTTAAACTTTTAAGCATCACACATTTTCAATTTTTACACTGTCGTATAAGGAAAAAATTACTTTTAATTTAACATTTTTAAGACTGCATCTTAGCTTATTTTTAAGATATTAATTTTTTTTGTAGTTTTTAATGCCATTTCTGTAATGGTGGCAGCTAAAGTACAGCATTTCTGTAGAAAGTAAATGGAAAACAGGAGTTTACTATATCTTTCCGCTGACATTTTCTCATAATATCTGAAAAAAATGTAATTAAACACGTGGTATTTTTTAAAAATAAAAATAAATGATTTCCGATAAAAAATGGAGCATGCATAAAATGTATTTACTTTTAAGTATACATATTAATGTTAAAAACAAATAAAGGCATATTAATTATTAGATACAATACTATACAATAAAAATTAACACAATTCAATACAAAACAGATTAATAAAATTTGACACATACAATACAATGAAATACAATACGATACAGAATAATACACTATGATTTTACGTATTCATATGAATGTTACAAGCAATAAAAGGAATACTAATCATTAGATACAATACAGTGTGATAAAAAACAATACAATACAAAATAATACGATATGATACATTTCCATATAATAGCAATACAATATGATACGTACAATAAATTACAGAATAATGTAATTGAAATAGAATGATACAATACAATACAATATGATAAAATGTAATACGGAATAATACAACATGGTACAATACAATGCAAAACTAAACAATATGATACAGTACAATACATAATAATACTATGTGATAAATACAAAAAAAATACAATGCAAAATAAATACAATATGATACATTACAATATAATACAATTCTGAAAAATTCAACATGATAAATACAATACAATACAGAATAATACAGTATGATGCAATACAAAGCAATGAAAAACAGAATAAGACTATATGATACACTACAGAATAAAACATTATTATACAATTCAATCTAATGCAAAATAATACAATATGAAACACACAATACAATAAAATACAGTACATATTATGATACAATACAATACAGTACAGAAAAACACAATGTTATACAATACAATACAATATAGAACAAGATGATAGATTGTAAAACAATACAGTACATAGTAAACCAATAAAATTAACTACATTACAGATTAATACAGTATGAGACAGTATAATACAGAATAATAAAAAAATAATACAATATGATTCCATAAAACACAACCCAGCACAGAATAATACAAGATATGATAAAATTAAAAACAATACAGAAAAATAGAACAATTTACAAAATATAAATACAGATTAATACAATTTGATACAATACAGATTAATACAATACGATACAATACAGAATAATACAATTCGAAACAATACAATACGATGCAGAACAATACAATGTGGTACAATACAACACAATACAGAATAATACAATATGATACAATATAATACAATACAGAATGATACAATATTATAAAATACAATACAACACAACACAATACAAATAATAAAATATGACACAATAAATATTAATAAAAAGGGGTATAATGATGATAATTTTTGAGTGTAACAAAATTACGCGTATATTGGAACAAATTTAACTTAATTGTTGCAACCCCTCTTCTAGTCCCCAATTAGCTGTTTCTTTCAGCAAAAATTAAAATGTCGTTACTAAAAAATAACCTTAGCTATACTTACGACAGAAGTTAAACAAAGCATCGTACGGTTACATACTCATAATCTCTACTGCAATTTTTAAACTTTTAAGCATCGCAACTTTTTCGTATTTTACACCTTCGCATAAGGAAAAAATTACTTTTAACTGCACTTGTTTTAAGACTGCATCTTAGTTTATTTTTGAGGTATTAATTTAATTGTAGTTTTTAATTCAATTTCTGTAATGGTGGCAGCTGAAGTACAGCATATCTGTAGAAAGTAAATGAAGAACTGTAGATTACTAGATCTTTCTGCAAACATCTATTTATATAAAATCCAAGTCTCTGTGTGTCCCTCACGATTCCGGTAGGACCGCCTCATTGAAATGAGTAATTGTTGAAAAAAACTAATGCAGGGTTACCACAGTAGCGCCAAATGTTAGCCAACTTGGTGATAGCTGGCTAATTTGGCGAAATTCCCATTTAAAACCATTAATCTTTCATAAAGGAGGTCACCGAAATTTAATTTAAACTCCGCCCTTTTAAGATATTTTTCAAAATCTATGAGTGAGAATTTAAAGTACATCTTTACATCTTCCTCCCGATGCTACTAATAAAATAACCGCCAATAGACGACGCTGTACTATGTGAGCTCCTAACTGCGCGATTTTAATGTGCTTTAGGTACTTTTCCAGTATAGGTGTCTTGGCGAAAAAGGAAATTTGGCAACATATTTTCCGGGAACCTATCCACTGTTTCATTTTATATACACACGCATTTTTTTTTTCGATATTTATACGATTTATTTAATATAAAAAAGACGTTTCACTAATTTTATAAAGAAACAGATGTGATTTGTACATAAAAACATCAATAATATACATATAAAATAAACATATAAAAGAAACAAAAATGCTCATCAAGTTTGTTTTCATAGCTGTTTATATGATTTGACAACAAATCTCGAAATTTTTCCGTTATACGGACACCATGCCAAAATGTATGCTAATGCGCCAATTATTTCAAAATGCTAAAAGATATTGGTACAGATGTCATATTTGCCCCATATTGGCGCGATTTTTTTCGGTTGCCAATTTGGCGAAAACATCAACAACATAAACAACATAATCCGGGTTACCACATCAAGCAAAATAACGACGCTTTGGCGCAAGTTAAGTACCTGTTGCCTATATGAAATTGGCGACAGAAAAAAATCGCACCAATATGGGGCGAATATGACATCTGTTCCAAGATATTTTTAATTTTATGCCAGCAGTTTAATATGAGTTTTATTTTATTGCTTTATTTTATAGCAGTTATTTGTTCACTTATTTTAAGTATATAATTGTGATTTAATGAAATAGTTCGTAAAAGTCTGGAATTTTCAAATGTTATATTTTTTAAATGCTCACTTTAGTATCGACAATGTTTTTTCTTTTATTTTTCAAATGCTTCAATTCACGTGATTTTCATTTTGCGTCATCTATTACGCTTGGCGACAAAGGTATCCGTATAACGGAAACAAACCCAAATCTTACTTTCTGATGCCCAAATTACACCAAGCTTTAAAAAAAAAAAAACGCCAAAGCTCCTACAGTGGAAAAGTACCAAACTGTCTATTAATTTGCGCTATCTGTGTTATAGTTTGTACTATATGTAAGGGGTGTGGAGCGAAGAGTTTAAAAATTAAATATTAAAGTTTCGGCACAGATGTCATATACGCCCCATATTGACGCGATTTTTTTCTGACGCCAATGTCATATACTCAACGGGTATTTAACTGGCGGCAAAGTGTCGTTATTTTGCTTGATATGGTAACCCGGATGTTGTTGTTTATGCTGTTGATGTTTTCGCCAAATTGGCGTATATGACAACTGTGCCAAAGTTTCTATACAGCAGTATAAGACTAAAGAATTAAGAATAAAATAAATTCAAAACAAGACTAAAGAAGAAAGAAAATTCATGCGTTAAGCATAGAATATGAAACACTTTCCAACACATCCTGAATGCTTTAACAAAACTTCGTTATTTCGGGAAATAAGATAACTAAGTAAACATTTTAGAAGACACATAAAAAATTTTAAAAATTGATTTCAGCAGTTACCGTCCATAGCCAATAGTATCGTTATTACATGCCACTATTTAGCCAAAATTTAATTTAAACAACTCTTAAAACTACTGAAACCACATTTCCAGATATTATCATCCATAGACGGTTATGCATCCAATTCTTTGCGTGACCCTGTACATCATTTTATCTATATTCTACAAACATTTCTTAGTAAACTAAATGCAGTTCAGCATAAAAACGCATAACTCTTTTAAAAACCACCTTTAAGAAATTTACTTTCATACTCATTAACCCATACGAATTCTTTTGTGTAACCCTGCATATGAACTGTAGAATTTATACACACAGTGTAGTATGCATAAATGTAGTGAAACATAAAAGCGCATATCATAATTAAAAATGCAATTCTAGCAATCATTGCTTATGTACAATACTTCGGAGAAAAGTTGCTTGGCGAGAAAGAAGTTTGCCAACGTATTTTCTGACAATCTATTTACTGCTCAACAATCAACTATTTACTCACAAGCAATTTTTCCCATATGTATGCAATTTATTTAGGTAGTTGTTAGCTATCCCGTCGACCAGTTTCACCAAATTATATAAATCGCCAAACCACTCGCCAAATTATACAAATTGACATAATTTTTATTTTAAACAACGAAAGATCAATTAAATTAGCAAAGCATTAATAAAAATACAAATATAAGGTCGAATTAAAAATCACTTGATGACGTAAGAAACACATGATCATGTTTAATGTCAACCATTATTGGCATTTAATCTTACAATTTGGCGACAGTAATTTGGTCGACGGGATAACTAACAAGTACCTTTATTTAATGTAAAAAAAGCTATTTACCCATTTTTTAATTATTTTTTTACCCATTTTTCAACAGAAGTAATTTTGGCACAGATGTCATATTCGCCCCATATTGGCGCGATTTTTTTCCGACGCCAATTTGGAGAAAACATCAACAACATCCGGGTTACCATATCAAGCAAAATAACGACACTTTGGCGAGAGTTAAGTACCCGGTGTGTATATGACATTGGCGTCAGAAAAAAAATAGTGCCAATATGGGGCGAATATGACATCTGTGCCGTAATTTTCACTCAGATGTCATGTACGCATCGGGGTTGACGTAATTTTTCTCTGACGCCAATTTGGCAGAAATCTTGCTTTCGAATACCAGTTACTTATATATTTTTTAATTATTTGCTATCATTTTGAAAAGGAAATAACAATAAATAAATGTTTGAATAATAGCTATAGAACAAAACTGTTTATAGAATTAAAAACAGAAAATAAAAGTAAATAAACAATTTATTAATAAATAAAAAACAATAGCCGGGTTACCATAGCAGGCAAAATAACACCATTTTGGTGCCAGTTCGGTATCCCGGTTCATATCTGAAATCTGTGCCGTAATTTGTATATAAAAAAAAAAATATATATTTAGAAACGATTTTTTTATGTATATAAGTGCATATATAAGCAAAAATAAAAGTTCATTAGATTTGTTTTCATAGCTGTTTATATATTTTGGCAACATATCTCACTTTCTCATGCCCGAATTGCGCCAAACTTTTTTTTTAAAAATGCGCTATAATGGAAAAGTACCTAAATAAATAATTAACAGAAATAACCAATTATACAAACTAAAACTTTTTATTTCGAGATCAAAGCATTGTTTTTGATTTCAATTAAAAATACATATATCCTTGGATAACTTTAGTTGAAATTAGGTTCACAGCTTAATATCTCATTCCATAAACCTAAACAAACACAAGTGATTCATTCATCGTGAAACTTAAAAAAAAATTAAATCATGGAGGTCATCATTCACAAAGTAAGTTCTCCAACAATCAATGGACAATATTCTAATGACATCATAGTAGATAAAATTGTGGCGGTGTCGTTTGTGTATGGTTTGAAATCACAAAGATTTAATTTTGCAATGTGCCTTAGTTACATTATTTTATTGTCATATTTATGAGCTCAGAACAAAAGCATATTTTTTCATTATTTAGTTATTAAAGACGGAAAAAAATTATAAATGCATGATTTGAAAAATTTAAATAATTTTCTTTCTTAATAGTAAAAAAGAACATCGGGAAGTAACACCGGGTTTAAGTTAAATAAGTTTAACTGTTTAATTCTGTTGTAATATTCAAAATAACTGTATTTATTAGATTTCAGTAACCAACATCAAGGCCCGATTAAACTTTGAAGTTAGAGGAATTATAATGTCATTTCAGGACCTTTCTTTTGGAGAAGCTTTTCTAAATTTCATATATACATGGAAACTCTTCAGTGTTAGAAATATTATTCTTAGGACTGACATAACATGAGAACGGCCTGCAATTTTACACAAGTTTTTGAAAACTACTTTATATCAGAAATTTTGCTAAAAACTGGTTACTTTTTTGTTATAGCGGCCCACACTATTAGGATTAGGACACGTTGCAGCCAATTTCGCCAACGTCGTAACCAAGATCGTGAAGCACACACATATAATACCATATAATACCATTTCATGAAATCGTATACGATAATTTAATAGTTTTTACCTTACTTCAAGTGTAAAATTTATTTATTTTTAAGGCTTAACAATCTAAATTGTCCAATATATGAATTTAAAAAAATGTAAACAAAGATTGAACAGACATGACCGCAAAAAGCCTCAAATCTGCATAACACTTGGAACCAAACTGTGCAGATTAGGGGTCTTCTACTGTACACAGTTTTTCATAAATGTGTTTCGTTCTTTAAATGTGTTATTTTGATCTATCACTGTCGAACAAGCGAGAAAACTCATATTCTTGCACATGAGTTGTATATATCTTTGTATCTAAATTTCCGTCATTTTTGACGGGCTACCTTTCTAGTTTTCTTATAAAAACTGAAAAAAAAATTAAAATACGTGGTAATTTTTAAAAATAGAAATGAATGATTTCCGATAAAAAAAATGGAGCTATTATAAACTGTATTTGATTTTAAATATTGATATTAATGTTACAAATAAATGAGGGCATATTAAATATGATACAATACTATACAATAAAAAAATAATACATTATGATACAATTCAATACACTACAGATTAATATAATATTATACATACAATACAATGCAATATAATACAATACAAAATAATACACAATGATTTTACGTATTCATATGAATTTTAAAACAATTAAAGGCATAGTAATCATAAGATACGATACAGTATGATAAAAAAACTATACAGTACAAAACAACACGATATGATACAATTGAAAATAATACAGAGTAATAGAATATGATAAAATGCAATATAATACAATCCAGAAAAATACAATACAATACAGAATAATACAATATGATACAATGTAAACAGAAAAAGACAACATGATACAATAAACCACAATACAGAATAATACAATATGAAACATACAATACAATGCAATACAGTACAGATTAAGATATAACACAATACAGTACAGAATAATGCAATGAGATACAGTACAATACAATATTGAATAATACAATATGATAGATTTCAAAACAATACAACACAGAATAAACCATTATAATACAATTAAATACAATACAGATTAATACTATATGAAAAATATTATACAGAATAATACAATACAAAATAATACAATATGATTCCATAAAATTCAACCCAGCACAGAATAATACACAACATGACAAAATTAAAGCAATACAAAATAATACAATTGAAACAGTATGATACAATACAATACAAAACAATACACTATGATAAAATATAATACTGAATAATACAATATGGTACAATAGAATACAATACAATATGATACAGTACAATACAGAATAATGCAATTTGATCAAATTTGACAAAGCAATGTAAAACAGAATAAGATAATATGATACAATACAACACAATACAGAATAAACGATTATGATAAAATTAAATACGATCGAGATTAATACAATGTAACAATATATATTACAGAAAAATATAATATGATACATTACGATACAAAATAATATAATATGGTTATATAAAACTCAAACCAACACAGAATAGTACACGATATGATAAAATTAAAAACAATATAGTATAATACAACATCTTACCAAAGAATACAAGGCAGAAGAACACAGTTCGATACAATACAATAAGATACAATGCAATACAATACAGAATGATGCAATATGATAAAATAGGATACAATACAATACACAATGATAAAATATTATAAAATACAATACAATGCAGAATAATTAAATAAGAAACATCATTCAATAGAGATTAAAACAATATGATAGAATATAAACAAATAATACAATATGATACAATAAATAACAATAAAAAAGGTTTTAATGATGGTATTTTTCGAGTCAACAAACAACTGTTAATTTCTCTAAAACTATATTTTTGAACCTATTTTTTCCTCAATTTTGAAAAAAATTATTTAATTACACAGATACTATTATATACTCCTTTTCGGCAGTGCTGCATCGACAACGGAATAATTTCTTGAAGCGTTTTGAAACTGATTTTCTTCTTTGGAAGTTGGATTTCATTTGTAACATCATATTCGGCTGTCTGTGCTGCTTCAATTTCTGGCATCAGTGCGCCTGAGATAAACTGCACGTTCTCCATACGAATGGTAACCATTTGTCTAAGCATGAGTCATGAAAATTGTCATGAGATATTCTCGATAATGTCTTCCCATTTTAGGTTCATCAGAACTTGAGACAGCATCATAAAAATATTCGAAAAAGATTACTTGAGAAAGTACATCGTAATAGATGTCTCGTTCTTCTCTTTCTCTTCAGCTTCATTAAATCTTTAACTATGAAGTATTTTTACTATGATATCCATAGTATTTATACTATGAAGTATCATATTAATGCAGATAGCATAGCATGACGATAAACGACGGAAGTCGACAAAAAGTCCCCAAACGCAAAGGTTTTTAATTATGTATTATAGTAATAAATTAAGCAATAAATATGAAAACAAATACGCAGAAATTACTTTTTGTTATCACTGAAAAATGTAATTTGATGTCTGTTCGATAGCACTACGACTTACAATTTGGAATATTTATTGAAAAATGAGAAATTTCTTAATTTTTTCAATAATTATTGTTTCAACAATTGTTTATTGCTGTTAGATATTTCAATATTACAGAATAAATTCATTGTTGCTTTATTTTTACAACAATAAAATGTTATTTCAAAAAGAGAGATATATGCAAACAGTTTATACCAGACAATTGTTGTTGCAAGTGCACGAGGTCCATTGTTGTTAATGACGTAATTGATGAAATGTTTCATAGATTTGTTTTTGTTTACAATTGTTTCATAGATTTGTTTTTGTTTACAATTGTTTTATTTGCATTGTTTTTGTTTACTAGTCGCAGTGAACAGATTAAATTTTGACCTCTACATGAGAATTGAATCAATATTTTTATCGGAAAAATAGCGCGTATATTGGCACAAATTTAATTTAATTGTTGCAACCCCACTTTTATTTCCCGTTTAGCTATTTCTTTCAGCAAAAATTAAAATGTCGTCACTAAAAAAAAAACCTTATCTTTAGTTACAAAAGACGTAAAAATAAGCAACGTACGGTTACATACTCATAATCTCTACTGCAATTTTTAAACTTCTAAGTATCGCACGTTTTCAATTATTACACCCTAAGGAAAAAAATTCTTTTAACTGCACTTGTTTTACGACTGCATCTTAGTTTATTTTTGAGATATTATTTTTTTTTAGTTTTGAATTCCTTCTGTAATGGTGGTAGCTGAAGTTAAGCAATTCTCTGGAAAGCAAATGCAAAACTGTAGATTACTAGATCTTTCTGGAACCATTTTCTCTTAAAAACTGAAAAAAAAGTAATTAAAATACGTGGTATTTTTTAGAAATAGAAATGAATGATTTCCGTTAAAACAATGGAGCTATTATAAGCTGTATTTGATTTTAAGTATTCATATTAATGTTACAAACAAATGAAGGCATATTAATTATTATATACAATACAATATGATTCAATACTATACAATAAAAATAATACAACATGATACAATTCAATACACTACAGATAACGAAATATGATACATACAATACAATACAATAAAATACAGAATTATACACAATGATTTTACGTATTCATTTGAATTTTAGAGACACTTAAAGATATATTAATAATAAGATAAAATACAGTATGATACAAAACAATACATTACAAAACAACACGATATGACACAATTGAAAATGATACTGAGTAATACGATATAATAAAGTCTAATACTGATTAACACAATATGGTACAATACAATACGAAACAATATAATATGATACAATACAGTATATAATAATACAATGAGACAAATACAAAATAATGCAATAAATAGAGAATAATACAATATGATATAAAAGAATACAGAAAAATACAATACAATACAGAATAATACAACATGATACGGTGCAAAGCAATGCAATGCAAAACAGAAAAAGACAATATGATACAATAATATACACAAAAACACAGAATAATACAATATGATTAAATAAATCTCAACCCAATACAGAATTATACACGATATGATAAAATTAAAAACAATATAGTTTAATACAACAACTCAAAAAGAAAACAATACAGAATAATACAATTCGATACAATACAATACGATACAGATTAATACAATAAGATACAATACAATGCAATAAAGAATAATACAAATGATACAATACGATACAATACATAATGATATAATATTATTAAATACAATACATAACAGAATAATTTAATATGAAACATATAATACATTATAATACAATATGATACAAAACAAAACAAATAATACAATATGATACAATAAATAATAATGTAAAAGGTTCTAATGATGGTATTTTCGAGTATAACAAACAACTGTTAATTTCTCTAAAATTATATTTTTTTAACCTATTTTTTTCCTCAATTTTGAAAAAAAAATAATTTAATTATGCAGATCCTATTCTATACTCCTTTTCGGTAGTGCTGCAGCAACAACCGAATAATTTCTAGAACCGCTTTTAAAACTGATTTTCTTCTTTGGAAGTTTTATTTCATTTGTAACTTCATCTTCGGCTGTCTGTGCTGCTTCAATTTCTGGCATAAGTGCGCCTGAGATAAACTGCACGTTCTCCATACGAATGGTAACAATTTGTCTAAGCATGAGTCATGAAAATTGTCATGAGATCTTCTGGATAATGTATTCCCATTTTAAGTTCATCTGCTATGCAACAAGATCCAGTTTCATAATTAATGGCAATAGAACTTGAGACAGCATCATAAAAATATTCGACGAAGATTGCTTCAGAAAGTACATCGTAGTAGATGTCTCGTTCTTCTCTATCTCTTATCAACTTCATTAAATCTTTAACTATAATGTACGTTATATTAATACAGATAGCACAGCAGGAAGATAAACGACGTAAGTCAACAAAAAGTTCCCAAACGCAAAGGTTTTTAACTATGTATTATTGTAACAAATTACGCAATAAAAATGAAAACAAATACGCAGAAATTACTTTTTGTTATCACTGAAAAATGTAGTTTGTGGTCTGTTCGATAGCACTATGACATACAAGTTGGAATATTTATTGTAAAAATGAGAAATTTCTTAATCGTTTCAATAATTATGGTTTCAACAGTTGTTTATTGTTGTTAGATATTTCAACATTACAGAATAAATTCAATGTTGTTTTATTTTGACAACAATAAAATGTTATTTGAACAATAGAGAAATATGCAAACAGTTCCACAACAATTATTGTTACGAGTGCACGAGGTCCATTGTTGTTAATGACGTAATTGATGAAATGTTTCATATATTTGTTTTTGTTTACAATAGTTTTATTTGCATTGTTTTTGTTTACTAGTAGCAGTAAACAGATTAAATTTTGATCTCTACGTGAGAATTGAATTAATACTTTTATCGGAAAAATAGCGCGTATATTGGCACAAATTTAATTTAATTATTGCAACCCCACATTTATTCCCCGATTAGCTATTTCTTTCAGAAAAAATTAAAATGTCGTCACTAAAAAAAAAAACGTTATCTTTACTTACCACAGACGTAAAACTAAGCAACGTACGGTTACATACTCATAATCTCTACTGCAATTTTTAAACTTCTAAGCATCGCACGTTTTCAATTTTTACACCTTCGTATAAGGAAAAAATTTCTTTTAACTGCACTTGTTTTAAGACTGCATCTTATTTTATTTTTGAGATATTAATTTTTTTTTTAAGTTTTGAATTCCTTCTGTAATGGTGGTAGCTGAAGTACAGCAATTCTGTGGAAAGCAAATGCAAAACTGTAGATTACTAGATCTTTCTGCAACCATTTTCTCTTAAAAACTGAAAAAAAAGCAATTAAAATACGTGGTATTTTTTAGAAATAGAAATGAAAGATTGCCGATAAAAAAATGAAACTATTATAAGCTGTATTTGATTTTAAGTATTCATATTAATGTTGCAAACAAATGAAGGCATATTAATTATTAGATACAATACAATATGATTCAATACTATACAATAAAAATAATACAAAATGATACAATTCAATACACTACAGATTAATGAAATATGATACATACAATACAATACAGAATTATACACAATGAATTTACGTATTCATTTGAATTTTAGAAACACTTATAGGTATATTAATTATAAGATACAATACAGTATGATACAAAACAGTACAGTACAAAACAACACGATATGACACAATTGAAAATGATACTGAGTAATACGATATGATAAAGTTTAATACTGATTAATACAATATGGTACAATACAATATGAAACAATGTAATATGATACAGTACAAAATAGAATAATAGGGGAGAGTAGCCGAATTTGGACCACTTCACATATTTTCAGGTGTAACTCACTTAATTTTTGCAATATCTGCAAAAGATCACTACACAGTGTCAACCTATTCATCTACTAACTAAATGAATATTTAGATCAATTTATTTTTGAAAATCTTAAATTTTATTTTAATTTGAAAAAATTGTCAAAAGTGGTCCAAATTCAGCAACTAGTCGCCTAAGTTGGACCCCAGTTTCCTAAATTGGACCAAATAATATCAGGTTGTTTCAATGACTAGGGAATATAACTAATTTTATTAAAAGCAAAATTTGTGATTAATGAAATGATAAAACAACATAACAGCAATGAAATATAATAAAATCAAATATCTGAAAATAAGAGTAATTGTTTTGAATCAAAATGTATTCGAAATATAAATCAAAGTTATCAGTAATTAAGAATAGAAATTATGGAACTAATTGTCAGTTACTTGAATATCATGTAAGGAGTGATGAAAAGCTTATGCATGAATTTTGTTTATTGTTTTTTTTCCAGCGCACACAACATGGAACCGTATATGGTAATCTGAACACTGAATCATTTCTGCTATTTCATTTTTCTTACAATTAGGCAAAACCAATGATCACCTTCTAGATTTTCCTTTTTACATTATGAATTATCAGACTTTTTTTTTTTTTTTTTTTTTTTTTTTTTGCAACAGAGGTTTCCTTTACATTATGTTTGTAGTTCTTCTCTTCCATTATTTGCTTGCTAATTGCACATTACACATATTTTTTTAAAACTCGATGTTTCAATTTCTTTTGTGCTGTAAAAGCTTCCTTTTTTCTGTTTTTTTTTTTTTTTTCATTTCAAGGTTTAGTTTATATGGCGATGACGTTAACACAACTGTTTTTTGGCTCCCTCTGTACTTTGATTTATCTCAATTTAGCAAGGGAAATAACATTTCTAATGATTTTTCTTTTTGCTTTTGAGGAGGATTTGTAGCTGCAGTCTTGTTGCAGGTCAATTTCTTCGCAACTTACTGTCTGCTTTTTGTTTCCTATATCTTTAATAGCTTTTGCTGTCACTGGTGTTTTTCTTTCAGACAGTTTGTCTATGTCTTTTTCAACATTTTCATCAAGGTTTAAGATTTTATGCGTTTTAATGGCAAAATGTATAATTCCACCCTCCAGAACTGTAAAAATTCTTCCATCACAAATATCCTGCATGAGGAAAATGTTTGAATTCAACTCTGTAAATCAAATATGCCGTAGGAATAAAGAATTCAAAGAAAATAAATAGAATTACATACAACATAAAAGAGATTGCAAACAAAATTTATTGCATAGTCATGTAAAAATATTTTTATGCTTATATAGGCCTAAAGTGTATAAAAAATTTAATCCAGATTTACAAAAAAAAAAAAAACTTGCATGGGGATAGTAATCCATTATAAAATATAAAAAAATAGTGTACAAAGTGTACCGTCCTCGAAATTCATTACTTATCTTTCAAATTTATGATTGCATATCTGGTCCAATTTAAGAAACTTAAATTGGCCCAATCACGGTACCCGCGCCATTTTTTAAAACAGTTAATTTCAAGACTAAAACAAAAACGAAATCAAACAAGTCCGCGTGAAAAATATGCGCAATAAACAGATGAATTTACATATGTATATGAAAACATTACAACTTACCTTAGTTTTAAAATAATCACTTACGTTTAGTGGGAAAAAATTAGATCAAAACAGCTAACTTTGGGTTTTTTCAAATTGTCTGAAAACAACCAGTGGTAAGTGGTTGCTTCTTCTGATCATGAGTGACGTAATTTTGATGAGTAGGATTTCAGCGGTAAATGGCGCCTCTTCCTGTAATTAACGACAGAATGGCAACGGTCCAATAAAGCGGCTGTCCAAATATGGCTACTCTCCCCTACAAAGTGACAAATACAAAATAATGCAATAAATAGAGAATAATAAAATATGATATAAAAGAATACAGAAAATACAATACAATACAGAATAATACAACATGATACAATGCAAAGCAATGCAATGCAAAACAGAAAAAGACAATATGATGCAATAAAATACGCAAAAACACAGAATAATATAATATGATTCCATAAATCTCAACCCAATACAGAATTATACACGATATGATAAAATTAAAAACAATATAGTTTAATACAACAACTCAAAAAGAAAACAATACAGAATAATACAATACGATACAGAATAATACAGTTCGATACAATACAATACAATAAGATACAATACAATGCAATAAAGAATAATACTATATGATACAATACGATACAACACATAATGATAAAATATTATAAAATGCAATGCAATACAGAATAATTTAATATGAAACATATATTACAGTATAAAACAATATGATATAATACAAAACAAATAATACAATATGATACAATAAATAATAATGTAAAATTTTCTAATGATTCGAGTATAACAAACGACTGTTAATTTCTTAAAATTATATTTTTTAACCTATTGTTTTCCTCAATTTTGAAAAAAATAATTTAAAAATACAGATCCTATTCTATACTCCTTTTCGGCAGTACTGCAGTAACAACCGAATAATTTCTTGAAGCGCTTTTGAAACTGATTTTCTTCTTTGGAAGTTGAATTTCATTTGTAACTTCATCTTCAGCTGTCTGTGCTGCTTCAATTCCTGGCATCAGTGCGCCTGACATAAACTGAACGTTCTCCATACGAATGGTAACAATTTGTCTAAGCATGAGTCATGGAAATTGTCATGATATCTTCTCGATAATGTTTACCCATTTTAGGATCATCTGCTATGCAACAAGATCCATTTTCATAATTAATGCAATACAACTTGAGACAGCATCATAAAAATATTCATTAAATCTTTAAATATGAAATACATCATTTTATTGCAGATAGCACAGCATGAAGATAAACGACGTAAGTCAACAAAAAGTCCCCAAACGCAAATCTTTTTAATTATGCATTATTGTAACAAATTAAGCAATAAATATGGAAACAAATACGCAGAAATTACTTGTTGTTATCACTGAAAAATGTAATTTGATGTCTGTTTGATAGCACTATGACATACAAGTTGGAATATTTATTGTAAAAATGAGAATTTTTTTAATTATTTCAATAATTGTGGTTTCAACAATTGTTTATTGTTGTTATATATTTCAACATCGCAGAATAAATTCATTGTTGTGTTATTTTGACAACAATAAAATGTTATTTCAACAATAGAGAAATGTGCAAACAGTTCCACCAGACAATTTTATTTGCGAGTGCACGAGGTCCATTGTTGTTAATGACGTAATTGATGAAATGTTTCATAGATTTGTTTTTGTTTACAATTGTTTTATTTGCATTGATTTTGTTTACTAGTCGCAATAAACAGATAAAATTTTGATCTCTAAGTAAGAATTGAATCGATATTTTTATCAGAAAAATAGCGCGTATATTGGTACAAATTTAATTTAATTGTAGCAACCCCGCTTTTAGTCCCCGATTAGCTATTTCTTTCAGCAAAAATTAAAATGTCATCACTAAAAAATAACCTTATCTTTACTTTTGACAGACGTAAAACTGGGCAACGTACGGTTACATAATCATAATCTCTACTGCAATTTTTAAACTTCTAAGCACCGCACGATTTCAATTTTTACACCTTCGTATAAGGAAAAAATATCTTTAAATTTAACTTGTTTTTAGACTGCATCTTAGCTTACTTTCGATATATTATTTTTTATAGTTTTTAATTCCATTTCTGTTATGGTGATAGCTGAAGTACAGCATTTCTGTAGAAAGTAAATGGAAAACTGTAGATTACTAGAACTTTCTGCCACCATTTTCTCATAAAAACCGAAAAAAATGTAATTAAAATACATGGTAATTTTTAAAAATAGAAATGAATATTTACGATAAAAATTGAGCTATTATAAACTGTATTTTATTTTAAGTATTCATATTAATGTTACAAACACATGAAGGCATATTAAGTATTAGATATCATAAACTAAGATACAATACTATACAATACAAATAATGCAACATGATACAAAACGATATACTACAGATTAATAAAATATGATACGTACAATAGAATACAATACAATAAAGAATAGTACACAATGATTTTACATAATCATTTCAATTTTAAAAACAATTAAAGGTATATTAATCATAAGATGCAGTACAATATGATAGAAAACAATACCGTACAGAACAACACGATATGATACAATTGAAAATGATACAGAGTAATACAATATGATAAAATATAATACTGATTAATATAATATTACAATACAATACTATACAGTACAATATAGAATAATACAATATGACAAATACAAAATAATGCAATACATTAGAGAATAATACAATACAGAAAAATACAATACAGAAAAATACAATACAATAAAGAATAATACAATATGATACAATGCAATACAATGCAAAAGAGAAAAAGATAATATGATACAATACAAAACAATACAATGCAGAATAATACAATATGAAAGATGCAATACATTGCAATACAGTACAGATTATGACATAACACAATACAGTACAGAATAATGCAATGTGATACAGTACAATACATTATTGAATAATACAATATGATAGATTACAAAACAATACAACACAGAATAAACCATTATAATACAATTAAATACAATATAGATTAATACTATGTGAAAAATATTATATAGAATAATACAATATGATACAATACAATACAAAATAATACAATATGATTCCATAAAATTCAACCCAGCACAGAATAATACACGACATGATAAAATTAAAAACAATACAGAATAATACAATTGAAACAAGATTATACAGTACAATACAAAACAATACACAATGATAAAATATAACACTGTATAATACAATATGGTACAATAGAATACAATACAATATGATACAGTGCAATACAGATTAATACAATTTGATAAATACAAAACAATGCAATACAGTACAGAATAATGCAATATGAAACAATACAAAGCAATGTAAAAGAGAATAAGATAATATGATACAATACAAAACAATACAGGATAAACCATTATGATAAAATTAAATGCAATCGAGATTAATATAATATAACACAATATACTACAGAAAAATATAATATGATACATTACGATACAAAATAATACAATATGGTTATATAAAACTCAAACCAACACAGAAAAATACACGATATGATAAAATTAAAAACAACATAGTTTAATACAACATCTTACCAAAGAATACAATACAGAAGAATACAATTTTATACAATACAATACGATACAGAATAATACAATAAGATACAATAAAACACAATACAGAATAATACAATATGATACAATACATAATGATAAAATTATAAAATACAATACAATGCAGAATGATTAAATATGAAACATTCAGGGAATTTTCCAGGTGAAATACAAGTATTTGATTATAGAAAAAAAATCTAGGTTAAACGCATAAAATTTCACCTTATTTCAGGACAGATTTTCTATAAGAAAATACTGGTATCGAAGAATTTCCTGGTAGAAAGAAAATCCCTGTAGCGTGGCAACCCTGCATACAATACAGATTAATACAATATGATGCAATACAAAACAAATAATACAATATGATACAATAAATATTAATAAAAAAAAGTTCTAATGATGGTGTTTTTCGAGTACAACAAACAACTGTTAATTTCTCTAAAATTATATTTTGTAACCTATTTTTTCCCTCAATTTTGAAAAAAACAATTTAATTATACAGATCCTATTCTATTCCCCTTTTTGGCAGTGCTGAAGCAACAACGGAATAATTTCTTGAAGCGTTTTTGAAACTGATCTTCTTCTTTGGAAGTTGAATTTCATATGTAACATCATATTCGGCTGTCTGTGCTGCTTCAATTTCTGGCATCAGTGCGCCTGAGATAAACTGTAAGTTCTCCATACGAATGGTAACTATTTGTCTAAGCATGAGTCATGAAAATTGTCATGAGATCTTCTCGATAATGTCTTCCCATTTCAGGTTCATCTGCTATGCAACAAGATCCAGTTTCATAATTAATTGCAATAGAACTTGAGACAGCACCATAAAAATATTCGACGAAGATTGCTTAAGAAAGTACATCGTAGTTGATGTCTCGTTCTTCTCTTTCTCTTCAGCTTCGTTAAATCTTTAACTATGAAGTACATCATAGTAATGCAGATAGCATAGCATGGCGATAAACGACGGAAGTCAACAAAAAGTCCCCAAACGCAACTGTTCTTAATGATGTAAATGTGTAATAAATTAAGCAATAAATATGATAAAAATACCCAGATATTACTTTTTGTTATCACTGAAAAATGTAGTTCTAAATGTGTTTGATAGCATTTCAACATACAAGTTGGAATATTTATTGTAAAAATGAGAAATTTCTTAATTACTTCAGAAATTATGGTTTCAACAATTGTTCATTATTGTTAGATATTTCAACATTACAGATTAAGTTCATTGTTGTTTTATTTTGACAACAATAAAATGTTATTTCAACAATAGAGAAATGTGCAAACAGTTCCAGCAGACAAATATGTTTCGAGTGCAGGAGGTCCATTGTTGTTAATGACGCAATTGCTGAAATGTTTGATAGATTTGTTTTTGTTTACAATTGTTTTATTTGCATTGTTTTTGTTTACAAGTCGTAATAAACAGGTTAAATTTGGATCTCTACGTGAGAATTGAATCTAAATTTTTAGCGCAAAAATATCGCATATATTGGCACAAATTTAATTTAATTGTGTCAACCCGTACTTCTAGTCCCCGATTACCAATTTCTTTCAGCAAAAATTAATATGTCGTCAATAAAAAATAGCCTTAACTTTACTTATGACAAACGTAAAACGAAGCAACGTACGGTTACATACTCATAATCTCTACTGCAATTTTTTAACTTCTAAGCATCGCACGTTTTCAAATCTTACACCTTCGTATAAGGAAAAAATTACTTTTAACTTCAATATTTTTAAGACTGCATCTTAGCTTATTTTTGAGATATTGTTATTTTTTTTTCGCTGAAGTACAGCATTTCTGTAGAAATAAAATCGATAACTGTAGATTACTAGATATTTCTGCAACCATTTTTTCTTAAAAACTGAAAAAAATGTAATTAAAATTCGTGGTATTTTTTAAAAATAGAAATGAATGATTTCCGATAAAAAAAAATAGAGCTGTTATAAACTGTATTTATTTTAATCATTTATATTAATGCTACAAACAAATGAAGACATATTAATTATTAGATACAATACAATATGATTTAATACTATACAATAAAAATAATACAACATGATACAATTCAATACAGTATTGAATAAAGAAATATGATACATACAATACAATATAGATTAATACACAATGATTTTACATATTCATTTGCATTTTACAAAACATTAAAGGTATATTATCATGACAAACAAATGAAGACGTATTAATTATTTGATACAATACAATATGATTCAATACTATACAATAAAAATAATACAACATGATACAATTCAATACACTACAGAATAATGAAATATGATACGTACAATACAATATAGATTAATACACAATTATTTTACATATTCATTTGAATTTTACAAACAATTAAAGGTATATTAATCTTAAAATACAATACAGTATGATACAAAACAATACAGTACAAAACAACACGATATGATATAATTGAAAATGATACAGAGTAATACATTATGGTAAAATGTAATACTGATTAATACAATATGGTACAATACAATACAAAACAATACAATATGTTACAGTACAATATAAAATAATACAATGTGACAAATACAAAATAATGCGATACAATAGAGAATAATATAATACACATAAATACAATACAATTCAGAATAATTGAACATTAAGCAATGCAAAGAAATGCAAAACAGAAAAAGATAATATGATACAATACAATACAATACAGAATAATACAATATGAAATATACAATACAATGCAATACAGTCCAGGATAATACAATGTGATACAATCCAATACCATATATAGAATAATACAATACGATAGATTACAAAAAAATACAATACAGAATAAACAATTATAATACAAATATATACAATACATATTAATACAATATGAAAAATATAATATAGAATAATACAATATGACACAATACAATACAAAATAATGCAATATGGTTCCATAAAACTCAACTCAGCAAAGAATTTTACACGATATGATAAAATTAAAAACAATACAGAATAATTCTATTGAAACATAATGATACAAAACAATACACTATGATAAAATATAGTACTGAATAACACAATATGGTATTATAGAATTCAAAACAATACAATATGATACAGTATAATAAAGAATAATACAATGTGATGAATACAAAACAATGCAATACAGTACATAATAATACAATATGAAACAATACAAAGCAATGCAAAACAGTATAAGATAATATGATACAATACATCACAATACAGGATAAACCATTATGATAAAATAAAATGCATTCAAGATTAATAAAATATAACACAATATATTACAGAAAAATACAATATGATACATTACGATACAAAATAATAAAATATGATACCATAATACTCAACCCAATACAGAATAATTCACGATATGATAAAATTAAAAACAATATAGTATAATACAATAACTTACAAAGAATACAATACATAAGAATACAATTCGATACAATAAAATAGGATACAGAATAACACAATATGATACAATACAGAATAATACAATGTGATACAATGCGATACAATACATAATGATAGAATAATATAAAATACAATACAATGCAGAATACTTAAATATGAAATATACAATACAGATTAATATAATATTATACAATATAATACAAATAATACAATATGATGCAATAAATAATAATAATAAAGTATCTAATGATGGTATTTTTCGAGTATAACAAACAACTGTTAATTTGTCTAAAATTATATTTTTTAGCCTATTTTTTTCCTCAATTTTGAAAAAAATAATTTAATTATACAGACCCTATTCTATATTCCTTTTCGGCAATGCTGAAGCAACAACGGAATAATTTCTTGAAGCGTTTTTTAAACTGATTTTCTTCTTTGGAAGTTGAATTTCATTTGTAACATCATCTTCGGCTGCCTGTGCTGCTTCAATTTCTGGCATCATTGCGCCTGATATAAACAGCACGTTCTCCATACGAATGGTAACCATTTGTCTAAGCATGAATCAAGAAAATTGTCATGAGATCTTCTCGATAAGGTCTTCCCATTTCAGGTTCATCTGCTATGCAACAAGATCCAGTTTCATAATTAATTGCAATAGTACTTGAGAGAGCACCATAAAAATATTCGACAAAGATAGCTTAAGAAAGTACATCGTAGTTGATGTCTCGTTCTTCTCTTTCTCTTCACCTTCGTTAAGTCTTTAACTATGAAGTACATCATATTAATGCAGATAGCATAGCATGACGATAAACGACGGAAGTCAACAAAAAGTCCCCAAACGCAACTGTTTTTAATGATGTAAAGGTGTAATAAATTAAGCAATAAATATGATAAAAATACCCAGAAATTAATTTTCGTTATCACTGAAAAATGTAGTGCTAAATCTGTTCGATAGCATTTCAACATACAAGTTGGAATATTTATTGTAAAAATGAGAAATTTCTTAATTACTTCAATAAGTATGGTTTCAACAATTGTTCATTGTTGTTAGATATTTTAACATTACAGAATAAACTCATTGTTGTTTTATTTTGACAACAATAAAATGTTATTTCAACAATAGAGAAATGTGCATACAGTTCCACCAGACAAATTTGTTTCGAGTGCAGGAGGTCCATTGTTGTTAATGACGTAATTGCTGAAATGTTTGATAGATTTGTTTTGTTAACAATTGTTTTATTTGCATTGTTTTTTGTTTACAAATCGCAATAAATAGGTTAAATTTGGATATCTACATGAGAATTGGATCTATATTTTCATTTCAAAAATAGCGCGTATATTGGCACAAATTTAATTTAATTGTTGTAACCCCACTTCTAGTCCCCGATTAGCTATATCTTTCAGCAAAAATTAATATGTCGTCACTAAAAAATAGCCTTAACTTTACTTACGACAGACGTAAAACGAAGCAACGTACGGTTACATACTCATAATCTCTACTGCAATTTTTAAACTTCTAAGCATCGCACGTTTTCAAATCTTACACCTTTGTATAAGGAAAAAATTACTTTTAACTTCACTTGTTTTAAGACAGAATCTTAGCTTATTCTTGAGATTTTTTTTTTTTTTTTAGTTTTGATTTCCGTATCTGTAATGGTGGTAGCTGAAGTACAGCATTTTTGTAGAAATAAAATCGATAACTGTAGATTACCAGATCTTTCTGCAACCATTTTCTCTTTAAAATTGAAAAAAATGTAATTAAAATTCGTGGTATTTTTTAAAAATAGAAATGAATGATTTGCGATAAAAAAATAGAGCTATTATAAACTGTATTTGATTTTAATTATTCATATAAATGCTACAAACAAATGAAGACATATTAATTATTAGATACAATACAATATGATTCAATACTATACAATAAAATAATACAACATGATACAATTCAATACACTACAGATTAATGAAATATGATACATACAATACAATACAGAGTTATACTCAATGATTTTACGTATTCATTTGAATTTTACAAAAACTTAAATGTAAATTAATCATAAGATACAATACAGTATGATACAAAACAATACAGTACAAAACAACACGATATGACACAATTGAAAATGATACTGAGTAATACGATATGATAAAGTGTAATACTGATTAATAAATATGGTACAATACAATACGAAACAATATAATATAATACAGTACAATATAGAATAATACAATGTGACAAATACAAAATAATGCAATAAATAGAGAATAATACAATATGATATAATAGAATACAGAAAAATACAATACAATACATAATAATACAACAATGTACAATGCAAAGCAATGCAATGCAAAAGAGAAAAAGACAATATGATAAAATAAAATACAAAAACACAGAATATACATAATGATAGAATAATATAAAATACAATACAATGCAGAATACTTAAATATGAAATATACAATACAGATTAATATAATATTATACAATGTAATACAAATAATACAATATGATGCAATAAATAATAATAATAAAGTATCTAATGATGGTGTTTTTCGAGTATAACAAACAACTGTTAATTTGTCTAAAATTATATTTTTTAGCGTATTTTTTTCCTCAATTTTGAAAAAAATAATTTAATTATACAGACCCTATTCTATATTCCTTTTCGGCAATGCTGAAGCAACAACGGAATAATTTCTTGAAGCGTTTTTGAAACTGATTTTCTTCTTTGGAAGTTGAATTTCATTTGTAACATCATCTTCGGCTGTCTGTGCTGCTTCAATTTCTGGCATCGTTGCGCCTGATATAAACAGCACGTTCTCCATACGAATGGTAACCATTTGTCTAAGCATGAGTCATGAAAATTGTCATGAGATCTTCTCGATAAGGTCTTCCCATTTCAGGTTCATCTGCTATGCAACAAGATCCAGTTTCATAATTAATTGCAATAGAACATGAGACAGCACCATAAAAATATTCGACGAAGATTGCTTAAGAAAGTACATCGTAGTACATGTCTCGTTCTTCTGTTTCTCTTCAGCTTCGTCAAATCTTTAACTATGAAGTACATCATATTAATGCAGATAGCACAGCACGACGATAAACGACGGAAGTCAACAAAAAGTCCCCAAACGCAACTGTTTTTAATGATGTAAATGCGTAATAAATTAAGCAATAAGTATGATCAAAATACCCAGAAATTACTTTTCGTTATCACTGAAAAATGTAGTTCTAAATCTGTTCGATTGCATTTCAATATACACGTTGGAATATTTATTGTAAAAATGAGAAATTTCTTAATTACTTCAATAAATATGGTTTCAACAATTGTTCATTGTTGTTAGATATTTTAACATTACAAAATAAATTCATTGTTGTTTTATTTTGACAACAATAAAATGTTATTTCAACAGTAGAGAAATGTGCAAACAGTTCCACCAGACAAATTTGTTTCGAGTGCAGGAGGTCCATTGTTGTTAAAGACGTAATTGCTGAAATGTTTGATAGATTTATTTTTGTTTACAATTGTTTTATTTGCATTATTTTTGTTTACAAGTGTCAATAAACAGGTTAAATTTGGATATCTACGGGAGAATTGAATCAATATTTTTAGCGCAAAAATAGCGCGTACATTGGCACAAATTTAATTTAATTGTTGCAACCCCACTTCTAGTCCCCGATTACCTATTTCTTTCAGTAAAAATTAATATGTCGTCACTAAAAAATAGCCTTAACTTTACTTGCAACAGACGTAAAACGAAGCAACGTACGGTTACATACTCATAATCTCTACTGCAATTTTTAAACTTCTAAGCATCGCACGTTTTCAAATCCTACACCTTCGTATAAGGAAAAAATTACTTTTAACTTCACTTGTTTTAAGACTGCATCTTAGCTTATTTTTGAGATATTGTTATTTTATTTTTTTTAGTTTTGGATTCCCTTTCTGTAATGGTGGTAGCTGAAGTACAGCATTTCTGTAGAAATAAAATCGATAACTGTAGATTACTAGATCTGTCTGCAAACATTTTCTCTTAAAAACTGAAAAAAATGTAATTAAAATTCGTGGTATTTTTTAAAAATAAAAATGAATAATTTCCGATAAAAAAATGGAGCTATTATGAACTGTGTTTGATTTTAATTATTCATATTAATGCTACAAATAAATGAAGACATATTAATTATTAGATAAAATACAATATGATTCAATACTATACAACAAAAATAATACAACATGATACAATTCAATAATGTATAGAATAATGAAATATGATACATACAATACAATATAGATTAATACACAATCATTTTACATATTTATTTGCATTTTACAAACAATTAAAGGTATATTAATCATGACAAACAAATGAAGACATATTAATTATTTGATACAATACAATATGATTCAGTACTATGCAATAAAAATAATACAACATGATAAAATTCAATACACTAAAAAATAATGAAATATGATACATACAATACAATATAGATTAATACACAATGATTTTACATATTCATTTGAATTTTACAAACAATTAAAGGTATATTAATCATAAAATACAAAGAGTATGATACAAAACAATACAGTACAAAACAGCACGATATGATACAATTGAAAATGATACAGAGTAATACATTATGATAAAATGTAATACTGATTAATACAATATGGTACAATACAATACAAAACAATACAATATGATACAGTTCAATATAAAATAATACAATGTGACCAATACAAAACAATGCAATTCAATAGAGAATAATAAAATACACAAAAATACAATACAATACAGAATAATACAACATGAAACAACGCAAAGCAATGCAAAACAGAAAAATATAATATGACTAGAAAGGTAGCCCGTCAAAAATGACGGAAATTTAGATATAAAGATATATACAACTTATGTGCAAGAATATGAGTTTTTTCGCTTGTTCCGCAGTGATAGATGAAAATAACACACTTTAAGAACGAAACACATTTATGAAAAACTGTGTACAGTAGAAGACCACTAATCTGCACAGTTTGGTTCCAAGTGTTATGCAGATTTGAGGCTTTTTGCGGTCATGTCTATTCAATCTTTGTTTACATTTTTTTAAAAATTCATATATTGGACAATTTAGATTGTTGAGCCTTAAAAATAAATAAATAACACACTTGAAGTAAGGTTAAAAACTATTAAATTATCGTATACGATTTCATGAAATGGGATTATATAGTATTATATGTGTGTGCTTCACGATCTTGGTTACGACGTTTGCGAAATTGGCTGCAATTTGCCATAATCCCAATAGTGTGGGCCGCTATAACAAAAAAAATAACCAGTTTTTAGTAAAATTTCTGATTTAAAGTAGCTTTCAAAAACTTGATTAAAGTTGCAGGCCGTTCTCGTGTTATGTCAGTCCTAGGAATAATATTTCTAGCACTGAAGATTTTCCATGTATATATGGAATTTAGAAAAGCTTCTCCAAAAGAAAGGTCCTGAAATGACATTGTAATTCCTCTAACTTCAAAGTTTAATCGGGCCCTGATGTTGAGAACTGAAATCTAATAAATACAGTTATTTTGACTATTACAACAGAATTAAACAGTTAAACTTATTTAACTTAAACCCGCTGTTACTTCCCGATGTCATTTTTTAGTATTAAGAAAGAAAATTATTTCAAATTTTCAAATCATGCATTTATGATTTTTTTCCGTCTTTAATAACTAAATAATGAAAAAATAGGCTTTTGTTCTGAGCTCATAAATATGACAATAAAATAATGTAACTAAGAGACATTGCAAAATTAAATCTTTGTGATTACAAACCATAAACAAACGATACCGCCACCATTTTACCTACTATGACGTCATTAGAATATTGCCCATTGATTGTTGGAGAACTTACTTTGTGAATGATTACCTCAATGATTTAATATTTTTGACGTTTCACGATGAATGAATCACTTGTGTTTGTTTAGGTTTATGGAAGGAGATATTAAGCTGTGAAACTAATTTCGATTGAAGTTATCCAAGGATATATGTATTTTTAATCGAAATTAAAAACAATGCTTTGATCTCGAAATAAAAAGTTTTAGTTTGTATAATTTTTTATTTCTGTTAATTATTTATTTAGGTACTTTTCCATTATAGCGCATTTTTAAAAAAAGATTGGCGCGATTCGGGCATCAGAAAGTGAGATATGTTGCGAAAATATATAAACAGCTATGAAAACAAATTAATGAACTTTTATCTTTGTTTATATATGCACTTATATGCATAAAAAAATCGTTTCTAAATATATATAATTTTTTATATACAAATTACGGCACAGATTTCAGATATGAACCGGGATACCTAACTGGCGCCAAAATGGTGTTATTTTGCCTGCTATGGTAACCCAGCTATTGTTTTTTATTTATTAATAAATTGTTTATTTTCTTTTATTTTCGGTTTTTTAATTATATAAACTGCTTTGTTCTATAGTTATTATTTAAACTTTTATTTATTTATAGTTATTTCCTTTTCAAAATGATAGCAAATAATTGAAAAATATATAAGTAACTGGTATTCGAAAGCGAGATTTCTGCCAAATTGGCGTCGTAGAAAAATCACGCCAAACCTCATGCGTATATGACATCTGTGCAAAAATTACTTCTGTTTCTTTATAAAAATGGGTAAATAGCTTTTTTTATATTAAATTGTCGGCACAGATGTCATATACGCCCATATTGGCGCGATTTTTTTTTTGACGCCGATGTCATATACGCACCGGGTACTTAACTGGCGCCAAAGTGTCGTTATTTTGCTTGTAATGGTAACCCGAATGTTGTTTATGCTGTTGATGTTTTCGCCAAATTGGCGTCGGAAAAAAAATCGCGCCAATATGTATATGACATCTGTGCCAAATTGTATACATATGGAAAAAATTGCTTGTGAGTATGAAGCAGTAAATAGGTTGCCAGAAAATACGTTGGCAAACTTCTTTCTCGCCAAGAAACTTTTCTCCGAAGTATTGTACATAAGCAATGATTGCTAGAAATGCATTTTTAATTATGATATGCGCTTTTATGTTTCACTACATTTATGCATACTATACTGTGTGTATAAATGTGTGTTCATATGCAGGGCTACACAAAATAATTCGTAAGGGTTACTGAGTATGAGAGTAAATTGCTTAAAGGTAGTTTTTAAAGGAGTAATGCATTTTTACGCTGAACTGCATTTAGTTTCCTAAGAAATGTTCGTAGAATATAGATAAAATGATATACATGGTCACGCAAAGAATTGGATACATAACCGTCTATGTATGATAATATCTGGAAATGTGATTTCAGTAGTTTTAAGAGTAGTTTAAATTAAATTTTAGCTAAAAAGTGGCATGTAATAACGGTACTATTGGCTATGGACGGTAACTGCTGAAATCAATTTTTAATTTTTTTTATGCGTTTTCTAAAATGTTTACTTAGTTATCTTGGTACTTCTTAATTATCCCGTCGACCAAATTACTGTCGCCAAATTGTAAGATTAATTGCCAATAATGGTTGCCATTAATTAATTAATTAAATGCCAATAATGGCCAATAAAACCATTAATTCGACGTTTTATTTGTATTTTTATTAATGTTTTACTATTGATTTGGCGATTTATATAATTTCGCGAAATTGGTTGACGGGATATCTAAGAAGTAACGTTATCTTATTTACCTTATTTCCCTAAATAACGAAGTTTTGTTAAAGCATTTAGATGTGTTGGAAAGTGTTTCATGCTTAACGCATGATTTTTCTTTCTTCTTTAGTCTTATTTTGCATTTATTTTATTCTTAATTTTTTAGTCTTTTACTGCTTTATAGAAACTTTGGCACAGTTGTCATATACGTTATGATATATTGGCGCGATTTTATTCCGACACCAATTTGGCGAAAACATCAACAGAATAAAGAACAACATCCGGATTACCATATCAAGCAAAATTACGACACTTTGGCGCCAGTTAAGTACCTGTTGTGTATATGACATTGGCGTCAGAAAAAAAATCGCGCCAATATGGGGCGCGTATATGACATCTGTGCCGAAACTTTAATATTTAATGTTTAAACTCTTCGCTCCACTCCCCTTGCATATAGTACACACTATAACATGTATAGCGCAAAATAATAGACAGTTTGGTACTTTTCCACTGTAGGGGCTTTGGCATTTTTTAAAAAAAGCTTGGTGTAATTTGTGCATCAGAAAGTGAGATTTGGGTACTTTTCCGTTATGCGGACACCATTGTCGCCAAGCGTAATAGTTGGCGCAAAATCGTGAATTGAAGCATTTGAAAAATAAAAGAAAAACCATTGTCGATACTAAAGTGAGCATTTAAAAAATATAACATTTGAAAATTCCAGACTTTTACGAATTATTTCATCAAATCACAAATATATACTTAAAATAAGTGAACAAATAACTGCTATATAATAAAGCAATAAAATAAAACTCATATTAAACTGCTGGCATAAAATTACAAATATCTTTTAGCATTTTGAAATAATTGGCGTATTAGCATACAATTTGGCATGGTGTCCGTATAACGGAAAAAATATCGAGATTTGTTGTCAAATCATATAAACAGCTATGAAAACAAATTTGATGAGCGTTTTTGTTTGTTTTATATGTATATTATTGATGTTTTTATGTACAAATTACATCTGTTTCTGTATAAAATTAGAGAAACGGCTTTTTTATATTTAAATAAATCGTATAAATATCGAAAAAAAAAATGCGTGTGTATATAAAATGAAACAGTGGATAGGTTCCCGGAAAATATGTTACCAAATTTCCTTTTTCGCCAAGGCACCTATACTGAAAAAGTACCTAAAGCACATTAAAATCGCGCAGTTGGGAGCTCACGCAGTACACCGTTGTCTATTGGCGTTTATTTTATTAGTAGCATCGGGAGGAAGATGTAAAGATGTACTTTAAATTCTCACCTATAGATTTCGAAAAAATATCTTAAAAGAGGAGTTTAAATTAAATTTCGGTGACCTCCATTATGAAAGATTAATGTTTTTAAATGGGAATTTCGCCAAATTAGCCAGCTATCGCCAGGTTGGATAACATTTGGCGCTACTGTGGTAACCCTGCATTAATATTTTTCAACAATTACTCATTTCAATGAGGCGGTCCTACCGGAATAGTGAGGGACACACAGAGACTTGGATTTTATATAAATAGATACAATACAATACAATACAGAATAATACAACATGAAACAATGCAAAGCAATGCAAAACAGAAAAAAGATAATCGGATACAATACAATACAATAGAATAATACAAAATGAAACATACAATACAATGCAATACAGTTCAGATTGTGATATAACACAATACAGTACAGAATAATTCAGAATAAATAATGTCTCGTTCTTCTCTTTCTCTTCAGCTTCATTAAATCTTTAACTATGAAGTACATCATATTAATACAGATAGCATAGCATGACGATAAACGACGGAAGCCAACAAAAAGTCCCCAAACGCAACTGTTTTTAATGATGTAAATGTGTAATATTTAAGAAATAAATATGATAAAAATACCCAGAAATTACTTTTCGTTATCACTGAAAAATGTAGTTCTAAATCTGTTCGATAGCATTTCAACATACAAGTTGGAATATTTATTGAAAAAAAAAGAAATTTCTTAATTACCTCAATAAATATGGTTTCAACAATTGTTCATTGTTGTTAGATATTTTAACATTACAAAATAAATTCATTGTTGTTTTATTTTGACAACAATAAAATGTTATTTCAACAATAGAGAAATGTGCAAACAGTTCCACCAGACAAATTTGTTTCGAGTGCAGGAGGTCCATTGTTGTTAATGACGTAATTGCTGAAATGTTTGATAGATTTATTTTTGTTTACAATTGTTTTATTTGCATTATTTTTGTTTACAAGTCTCAATAAACAGGTTAAATTTGGATATCTACGGGAGAATTGAATCAATATTTTTAGCGCAAAAATAGCGCGTATATTGGCACAAATTTAATTTAATTGTTACAACCCCACTTCTAGTCCTCGATTACCTATTTTTTTCAGCAAAAATTAATATGTCGTCACTAAAAAATAGCCTTAACTTTACTTACGACAGACGTAAAACGAAGCAACGTACGGTTACATACTCATAATCTCTACTGCAATTTTTAAACTTCTAAGCATCGCACGTTTTCAAATCTTACACCTTCGTATAAGGAAAAAATTACTTTTAACTTCACTTGTTTTAAGACTGCATCTTAGCTTATTTTTGAGATATTATTATTATTTTTTAGTTTTGATTAGTTTTGATTTAGTTTTTTAGTTTTTTTGAATTCCATTTCTCTAATGGTGGTAGCTGAAGTACAGCATTTCTGTAGAAATAAAATCGATAACTGTAGATTACTAGATCTTTCTGCAACCATTTTCTCTTAAAAACTGAAAAAAATGTAATTAAAATTCGTGGTATGAATGATTTCCGATAAAAAAATGGAGCTATTATAAACTGTATTTGATTTTAATTATTCATATTAATGCTACAAACAAATGAAGACATATTGATTATTAGATACAATACAATATGATTCAATACTATACAATAAAAATAATACAACATGATACAATTCAATACACTACAGAATAATGAAATATGATACATACAATACAATATATATTAATACACACAATGATTTTACATATTCATTTGAATTTTACAAACAATTAAAGGTATATTAATCATAAAATACAATACAGTGTGATACAAATCAATACAGTACAAAACAACACGATATGATACAATTGAAAATGATACAGAGTAATACATTATGATAAAATGTAATACTGATTAATACAATATGGTACAATACAATACAAAACAATACAATATGATACAGTACAATATAAAATAATACAATGTGACCAATACAAAATAATGCAATACAATAGAGAATAATATAATACACAAAAATACAATACAATACAGAATAATACAACATGAAACAACGCAAAGCAATGCAAAACAGAATCAGATAATATGATACAATACAGTACAATACAGAATAATACAACATGAAACAATGCAAAGCAATGCAAACAGAAACAAGATAATATGATATAATACAATACAATACCGAATAATACAATGCAATGCAATACAATGCAATACAGTCCAGATTATGATATAACACAATACAGTACAGAATAATACAATGTGATACATTACAATACCATGGAATAATACAATATGATAGATTACAAAACAATACAATACAGAATAAACAATTATAATACAATTAAATACAATACAGATTAATACAATATGAAAAATATAATATAGACTAATACAATATGATACAATACAATACAAAATAATACAATATGATTCCATAAAATTCAACCCAGCACAGAATTTTACACGATATAATAAAATTAAAAACAATACAGAATAATTCTATTGAAACATAATGATACAATACAATACAAAACTATACACTATGATAAAATATAATACTGAATAACACAATATGGTACAATAGAATACAAAACAATACAAAATGATACAGTACAATACAAAATAATAAAATGTGATGAATACAAAACAATTCAATACAGTACATAATAATACAATATGAAACAATACAAAGCAATGCAAAACAGAATAAGATCTCACGATACAATACTACACAATACAGACTTAACCACTATGATACAATTAAATACAATCGAGATTAATAAAATATAACACAATGTATTACAGAAGAATAGAATATGATACATTACGATAGAAAATAATACAATATGATTCCATAAAACTCAACCCAACGTAGAACAATACACGATAAGATAAAATTGAAAACAATATCGTATAATACAATAATTTACAAAGAATATAATAGAGAATAATACAATTCGATACAATACAATACGATACATAATAATAAAATATTATACAATACAATTTAATACAGAATAATACAATATGATACAATTCGATTCAAAACTGAATGATAAAATATTATAAAACACAATACAATGCAGAATAATTAAATATTAATCATACAATACAGATTAATACAATATGATACAATAAATTATCATAAAAAAGGATCTAATGATGGTATTTTTCGAGTAAAATAAACAAATGTTAATTTTCTAGAATTATATTTTTTAACCTACTTTTTTTGGATGTCTCGTTCTTCTCTTTCTCTTATAAGCTTCATTAAATCTTTAAGTATGAAGTACATCATATTAATGCAGATAGCATAACATGAAGATAAACGACGGAAGTCAACAAAAAGTTCCCAAACGCAACTGTTTTTAATTATGTATATGTGGAACAAATTAAGAAATAAATATGAAAAAAATACGCAAAAATGACTTTTTATTATCACTGAAATATGTACAGTAGCGCTCAAAAGTATTTTGGCAACTTTATATTCTCTCTTATTTTATTTAATATAAAAATTTAAAAGAAAATATAGTCCCTATAATAGAGAACACTATGACTGCAGTTTTTCAAATGTATCAAGTTTCAAGTTGTTTGTTTGCATTCGGCGCCACCGAAGAAATATGACTCCTCCTTAGCTCAAAAGTATTTTGACAATTAGTTTGCATTTAATTGTTGTAGGTGTCAGTGGTGCGATAGCTTCGATTAGTGTTTATATTGACTTATTGTGATTAATTTTAAGGATCAGGAATACCGAAGTGAAAAAAATATTGAAATGATTCTAGAAAAGCCGCTGTAAATGCACTTACGAAAGGTGGACTGCAAGCAGACTTTTAACGTGTCTCGGCAACTTGTTATTACATGGAATAAAGTTTTTAATAAACAGAAATACATCGAAAATAAGCCTCAAAGTGACTATCCAAAAAAAACAACTTGCAATCTTGACTGTATTATAAAAGCGATATCTACAAGTGATTGTCGTAAGTCCCCTGTAATAATAAAAAATGAATTGAAAGAAAATTACAGCATAGACATACACGTTTCATCAGTCAAACGACCCCTAAATCTCTATGGTTTACATGGCAGAAGGTCAGCAAAAACACGTATCTAATTTAATAAGAATAAGAAGGCTAGCATTGCATTTGTAAAACGGCATAACCCTTACAAAGGCAAAGCAATTCCATTGTTGAAGTGTTGAAATTAATGATTGACACCAGAATTTTAATTAATAAAAATTCGGTTTATTATGTGTGTGAAATATAGCTTTTTCTTATTTACAAATAAATTTGTTTTCAAATTCCGGTGTCAATCATTAATTTCCTCACTTTAGCAATGGAATTGCTTTGCCCCTGAAAGGGTTGTGCCGTTTTACAAATGCAACTCTAGCCTTCCTATTCATAGTAGATAACAAACGTGTTTTTCCTGGTCTTAACGTGTTTTTGCTTGCCATGTAAACCATAGAGGTTTAGGCGTCGTTTGACTGATGAAACGTGTATGTCTATGCTGTAATTTTCTTTCAATTCATTTTTTATTATTACAGCGGATATACGACAATCACTTTTAGATATGATTTTTATAATACAGTCAACATTGCAAGTTGTTTTTTTCGAATGGCCAGTTTGAGGCTTATTTTCGATGTATTTCTGTTTATTAAAAATTTTATTCTATGTAATAAAAAATGCTGAGACACGTTAAATGAACGAGCTAGTTCTGCTTGCAGTCTACCTTTCTTAATTGCATTTATAGCGGCTTTTCTAGAATCACTTCAATATTTATTTACATTTCGGCATTCCTGATCCTTAAAAATAATCAGAATAAGTCAATATAAACACTAATCGAAGCTATAGCGCCACTGACACTTTCAACAATTAAATGCAAACTAATTATCAAAATACTTTTGAGCTAAGGGGGAGATATATTTCTTCGGTGGCGCCGAATATAAACAAACAAGTTGAAACTTGATACATTTGATTAACTGCAGTCATAGTGTTCTCAATTATAGGGAATATATTTTCTTTCACATTTTTATATTAAATAAAATAAGAGAGAATATAAGGTTGACAAAATACTTTTGAGCGCTACTGTAGTTTGAAATCTGTTCGATAGCACTTCAACATACAATTTCGTATATTTATTGTAAAAATGAGAAATTTGTTAATTATTTCAATAATTATAGTTTCAACAATTGTTCATTGTTGTTAGATATTTCAACATTACAGAATAAGTTCTTTTTTGTTTTTTGTTGACAACAATAAAATGTTATTTCAACAATAGAGAAATGTGCAAACAGTTCTACCAGACAATTTTGTTGCAAGTGCACGAAGTCCATTGTTTTTATTGACGTAATTGCTGAAATGTTTCATAGATTTGTTGTTGTTTACAATTGTTTTATTTCCATTGTTTTTGTTTACTAGTCGCAATAAACAGATTTAATTTGGGTCTTTACGTAAGAATGGAATCTATATTTTTAGCGTAAAAATAGCGCGTATACTGGTAGAAATTTAATTTAATTGTTGCAACCCCTCTTCTAGTCACCGATTAGCTATTTCTTTCAGCAAAAATTAAAATGTCGTCATAAAAAACAACCTTAATTTTACTTACGACAGACGTAAAACGAAGCATCGTACGGTTACATGCTCATAGTCTCTGCTGCAATTTTTAAACTTCTAAACATCGCACGTTTTCAATTTTTATACCTCCGTATAAGGAAAAAAAATACTTTTAACTGCACTTGTTTCAAGACTGCATCTTATCTTATTTTTGAGGTATAATTTTTTTTTAGTTTTTAATTCCATTTCTGGAATGGTGGCAGCTGAAGTACAGCATTTCTGTAGAAAATAAATGGAAAACTGTAGATTACTACATCTTTCTGCAACCAGTTTATCATAAAAACTGAAAAAAAATGTAATTGAAATACGTGGTATTTTTTATATATAGAAATGAATGATTTCGGATAAAAAATGGAGCTATTATAAACTTTATTTGATTTTAAGTATTCATATTAATATTACAAACATATGAAGGCATATTAATTATTAAATGCAACACAATATGATGCAATACTATACGATAAAAATAATACTATAAGATACAATTCAATACACTACAGATCTGGGGCGGACTGGCATAGTTTGGTCCACCTCGCTAGACTCGTGCATTGGCCGACAAATCGACAACCCCATTGTTAAAATCTATGAATACTGACTAAAAACACGACCCTTTATTCTAACTCTATGAAGATGATTTAATTCCACTTCGAGACATATTAGCATCTTTGTAATAATGTATTTTCAGTTGGTAGTAATTTCATTGTGAAGAAAAATCTTGTATGTTGGGGGGGGGGGGGGGAGGTTAACTTGCTTAATTTTTATTTATTTTTTGAATTTGTAAACTCTAAACAAGTAAAATGTATATACGTAATAAATGAAAACGTTTTAAATTTCTTATTGGAAATTTTTTCAGAGATTTTCATTCTTTGTATTTAAAAAAATTGTTTGGTCCAATGGCGGGTCAATTGCGCTGTCAACATCAGCCATCTATATCGGTAGAACAGATGATGGCTACTTGTAAAGGGGCTCATATCGGGGATAGGGCATCGACACTAACCTATGCACATTGACAACACCGAGGAACATCCATCCCTCACCCGTAATTCAGACCCAGGCCCCTTTGTGTGGAAGGTTAACATGCTAACCATTATTCCGTCAAAAAAATCTTAGACTTGTCTGTACACTACTTTGTAAATTTTATACTGGAATATGTTAGTATTGATCGGAAAGAGTTACTATTAAAATTGACATACATACATTGATTAATATTTTATTTTAAATATCATTATATTCATTTGTACATTTATTTTGTTATTTGAATTTATCAACATATATACACTTTGTACATTGATTAATTTTTGTTTAAAATATCAATATAGTACCTGGAAATTGAATAGTTTGTTTTATATCCTCACTACAGGGCTGCCAGCAGCGACTATTTTTATATTCTATTCGCACTAGTATTTTTTTAAATACATTTTGTAGTATATTTCTCTTGAAAATGTTTTCAATGCCCATCGAAAAAATTTTGGCTTTGAAAAGTGGTGTGAAATAGAATAAAAAAATAGTCGCTAGTGGTAGCCCTGTCACTACTAACTAATTAGAATGTCAGATATCTGGACAATTCTTCTGAGCTTGAGGCAACTCCATCTATTATCTTATCATAATCGTAATCAAAAGATCATTCAACACTGAATAGGATAAAATCACCTAACAGTTCTTGTCCTAGAGATGAACGGAAGCAGTTCTTTATAATTTGTTTTGTTGGGAACACTGGTATACAGGATACTTGAGTGCATGATAAAGTAAATACAAGGGCCAGTCAAAAAGTTCAAAGAATTTCGTTGTAACTCTTTAATACCACAATATAATTAATTTGTTTACTACCATATATAATTTGTTTACTACAACTATGTTTTTTCTACAGGAATTCATAACAGGAAGTGTGACGGCAGTATAGATTAAAGTAGGAGCGTGTGGTGATAAGTTTGTGAGATGTCGAAGTTCGAGCAAACGGCGAACATCAAGTTCATGTGCAGATTGCGGAAATCGGCTTCAGAGACTTTGTAAGCCTTACAAATAGTTTAGGGAGCCGATCCTTATAAAGAAAACAACCGTTTACGAGTAGTTTTACACATTTCGGGGTAGACAGGAATCGCTGGAAGACAAGAGTCGCAGTGGGAGACCTTCAACCCCCAGAAACGAAGGAAGGGTCGAGCAAGTGAAACAGTTAATCACATCAGATCGAAGAATGACCATGGACGAGTAGGCGCAAGAATTGAGATCTCTCCTAGATCCATTCACTCAACCGTTTGGACACTGTAGAAGCCATCAAAACCAACGCGATGGCTGAACTTGAGAAAATACAAAAACAGGAATTTCGTCGTTCTTTGCAGCAATGACAGGAGCGGTGAACAAGCATGTGTGTTCTGACGGAACCTAATTTGAAGGCGATTAAGTAAATACGTACCTATATAGTGGTAATAAAGAGTTACAATGAAATTCCTGGAACGTTTCGACTGCCACTCGTATGTACATTTAAGCTATGTGCAAGGTTGGATAAATAAGACCATAGGCATTCAATTTGCACAATAATTCTCATGCATAAGTTAGACATTTTTTACATTTCTTATTAATTTTACTGCGATTCTCATCATCTTTAATGAAATCTGAATCGCTCGTTTCCTTGCTGTAAGCGACTGAGAGATCGCTACGTCGATATTTTTGTTGCAATAGCCACAGATTACTCTCAGCAAAATGCCGGGAAAATTGCAGCAACCCTTTTCTGTTATAGTCTTTCTTGACTCTCGCCAACCCACAGAGAATACTAAGAGCTTCTTCAGTAAGTTCATTTCGCAATTTAACGTCTTTGAAGCGGGGAGGGTCAAACCAGACTATGTCTTTCATGAGCAAGTCATTTCCAGTAAATCGTGTATTCAACTGCTGAATAGCTGTGTCTAAGATAACATTATAAATGTTTATCTTAAATAATTTTTGCCTCATCGGGAGGATAATCACAACATCGACGTTTTGCTATAGATATTCTCTTTTCCGGTAGGAAACTCTAAATTTCAATGGTGTGCTCCTTTTCTATTAGTTGCTTCCGAAGATGTCCAGCAAATTCAGAAGCATTTTTCAGAGCCATATCAAAATTATTTCCTTTGTGTAACAGATTGGGTTCCAGGGTTTGAATTTTATTAGCAGCAGTTGAGTTATCCAGGCAATCGGTGATCTGGTCGAAAAAGATACGTGTGACGGGAAATCGTCTATTTCGGTGATACGTTGTAGGAACTTAAGCAATGTTATAAACGTACGTCGTTTTATAGGTTTAGAAGGTTTAGAAGGCTTGTCAAACATTCTATTAAGTGCTTGATCTTTACTGAAGTCCATACTTTCATTCGCTTATATGACTCTGAGCTAAACACGGTTGTAGGTTGCATTTAGTCCAAGAAATTTGTCGTCAATTTGCACAATTCTGTTGCATCTGTCAGTACCAAATTTAGCACAGATGCATATCAATGCACAAGCTGTACATTTGGATTGTCCTTTTTCAGTTGTGCCTGCAGACCTTTATATCTTCCACTCATATTTGCTGCGCCATCAAAAGAAGTGCCTACTATTTGTGAAAATGATAGTTTAAACTTTTTATGTTCTTCTTTTACTTGAAGATAGAGGGCTTCCCATGTTATTTTGGGGGCATCGACCAATTTTAAAAAGTAATCTTCACTTTACCATGCTGCACATAATGAACACAAAGTGCCAAATGATCTATTAACGTTATATCATGTCTTGCGTGAAATCTACTACAATAATGAATGAACCTGGCTGTTTTACTTCATCGGCACTATTTATTTAGATCTGAATGGAGAGATGAGAAATTAATTTATTTATAAAGAACAATGACAGAAATGTAATTAACAAACCTCTACCATGCCGTTTATTACTTTCATTTTGGTTTTTCTTTCAGCTCTATTCTAGTCTTCTTCATACTTTCTGAAGGACTTTCTTGGCTTCTCTTGATAGCCTGTGCCACCATAATAACTGTGGAAAATTTGATTATATTTAAATTGCAGTATTACCAATTGTAAAAAATGGACGCGTTTAACTTTTCTATTATTCAAGTCTAACGCTGCTCCTTTTGCTTTTCTCTATAAGCTAATCCTTGCCTCCCAAGATCGTTGATCTGTAGATCATCCCTAGATATTAGCTAATCCTTGTCTATCTTTTGTTATTACACAAATGTCCGCAGGTAGACACCTCTCACCGAACAACTTCGCACCCTTCACTGAGCATCTGCGCTTTTTACTTTATCACCTATCTCGCGTCATCTATGCAAAGCAATGAGAAAATTGTGGGAGATGGAAAGAAAAAAATAGTACTTGTCCGATCAAAAAGAAAAAAAAAAACGCTTCACAAAAAAAAGAAAAAGAAAAATTGCATTTCATAACTTTTCTTTTGAGTTTTTTAAAAAAGAAACAAAACTCAAAAAATTGAATATTTTTTTGGCCCACCCTTCGATCGCGGGGTGGTGGGGAGGGCCCGTCCGCCCCTGATACAGAATAATAAAATATTATACATACAATACGATGCAATACAATACAATACAGAATAATACACTATGAATTACGTATTCTTATGAGTTTTACAAACAATTAAAGGCGTATTAATCATCACATACAATACAGTATCATACAAAACAACACGATATGATACAATTCAAAATAATACAGAGCAATACAATATGATAAAATATAATACTGATTAATACAATATGGTACAATACAATACAAAGCAATAAAATATGAGACAGTACAATACAGAATAATAAAATGTGACAAATAAAGAACAATGCAATTCAATACAGAATAATACAATATAATATAACGCAATATAATACAGTATAGAAAAATACAATATGATAAATACAATACAACACAGAATAATACAATATGATACAACGAAAAGCAATGAAAAACAGAAAAAGACAATATAACACAATACACCACAATACACCACAATACAGGACAATACATTATGATACAGATCAATACAATAAAGAATAATATAATATGAAAAATACAATACAATGCAATACAGTAAAGATTATGATGTAATACAATACAGTACAGAATAATACAATGTGATACAATACAATACAATACAGAATAATACAAGAGGATATATTACAAAACAATATAACCATTATAATACAATTAAATTCAATGCAGATATATACAATATGACAAGTATAATACGGAATAATACAATATGATACAGTACAATACAAAATAATACAATATGATTCCACAAAACACAACCCAACACAGAATAATACACGATATGATAAAATTAAAAAAAATACAGAATAATACAACAATTTACAAACAATACAATTCAGAATAATACAATATGGTACAATACAATACAGAATAGTACAACATGATACAATACAATACAATACAGAATGATACAATATTATAAAATACAATACAATACAATACAGAATAATAAAATGTGAAACGGGCAATACAGATTAATACAATATGATACAATACAAAACAAATAAAACAATATGGTACAATAGAATACAGTATTATAAAATACAATACAATACAGAATAGTTAAATATGAAACATACAATACAGATTAATACAATATTATACAATACAAAACAAATAATACAATATGATACTATAAATATTAATAAAAAAGGATCTAATGGTGATATTTTTCGAGTATAACAGACAACTGTAAATCTGCACAAAATTATATTTTTTAACCTATTTTTTTCTTCAATTTTGAAAAATTTAATGTAATTATACAGGTTCTATTCTTTAGTCCTTTTCGGCATTGCTGCAGTAAGAAAAGAATAATTTCTTCAAGCGTTCCTTGATACTGAATTTCTTGTTTGGAATTTGTATTTCATTTGTAATTTCATCTTAGGCTGTCTGTGCTGCCGTGCGCCAGAGATAAACTGCACGTTCTTCATACGAATTCAGACCATTTGTCTAAGCATGAGTCACGAAAATTGTCATGAGATCTTCTGGATAAGGTCTTCCCATTTTAGGTTCACCTGCTATGCAACCTGATAAAGTTTTATAATTGTTGGCAAGAGAACTTGAGACAGCATCATAAAAATATTCGACGAAAATTGCTTCAGAAAATGCGTCGTAGTAGATGTCTCGTCCATGTCTTTCTCTTATCAGTTTCATTAAACCTTTAACAATGAAGTACATCATATTTGATGCAGATAGCATATATGACGATAAACGACGGAAGTCAACAAAAAGTCCCCAAACACAACTATTTTTAATGATATATATGTGAAACAAATCAAGCAATAAATATGAAACAAAATACCCCAAAATCACTTTTTGTTATCACTGAAAAATGTAGTTTGAAATCTGTTCGATAGCACTTGAACATCCAAGTTTGAATAATTATTGTAAAAATGGGGAAATTCTTAATTATTTCAATAATTATGGTTTCTTCAATTGTTCATTGTTGTTAGATTTTTCAACATTACAGAATAAAGTCAATTATCAGAATAAAGTCAGTTTTTGTTGACAACAATAAAATGTTATTTCAACAATAGAGAAACGTGCAAACAGTTTCATCAGACAATTTTGTTGCAAATGCACGAGGTCCATTGTTGTTAATTAGGTAATTGCAGAAATGTATGATAGATTTTTTTTCTTTACAATTATTTTATTTGAATTGTTTTTGTTTACTAGTCGCAATAAACAGATTTAATTTGGGTCGCTACGTGATAATTGAATCTATATTTTTAGCGTAAAATTAACGCGTATGTTGGCACAAATTTACTTTAATTCTTGCAACCTTTCTTCTAGTCCGCGATTAGCTATTTCTTTCAGCAAGAATTAAAATGTCGTCTCTAAAAACCTTAACTTTAATTACACCAGACGTAAAACGAAGAATCGTACGGTGACATAATCATAATCCCTACTGCAGTTTTTAAACTTCTAATCATCGCACGTTTTCATTTTTTACGCCTTCGTATAAGGAAAAAATTACTTTTAACTGCACTTGTTTTAAGACTGAATCTTAGTATATTTTTGAGATATTAATTTTTTCGTAGTTTTTAATGCCATTTCTGTAATGGTGCAGTTGAAGTACAGCATTTCTGTAGAAAGTAGATGAAAAATCGTAGATTACTAGATTTTTAAACAGCCATTTTCTCAGAAAAAATGAAAAAAATGTGATTAAAATACGTGGTATTTTTTTAAATAGGAATGAATGATTTCCGATAAAAAAAGAAGCTATTATAAACTGTATTTAATTTTAAGTGTTCATATTAATGTTACAAACAAATGATGGCATATTATTAGACACAATACAATAATATACAATAATATACAATAAAAATAATACAATATGATACAATTGAATACACTTCAGATTAATAAAATATGATGCATATAATATAATACAGAATAATACACAGTGATTTTACTTATTCATATGAATTTTAGAAACAATTAAAGGCGTATTAATCATTAGATACAATACAGTATGATACAAAACAGTACAATGCAAAACAACACGATATGATACAAAACAATACAATGCAAAACAACACGATATGATACAAATCAAAATAATACAGAGTAATACAATAAGATAAAATATAATACTGAATAATACGATACAAAACAAAACAATACAATATGACACAGTACAATGCAGAATAATACAATGTCACAAATACAAAACAATGCAATACATTACAGAATAATACAATATGATATAATGCAATATAATACAATAAAGAAAAATACAAGATGATAAATGCAGAACAATACAAAATAGTACAATATGATACAATGCAAAGCATTGAAAAAGAGTATAATACACTATGATAATTTGCAAAGCAATGCAAAAATGAAGTAGACAATATGATACAATACAACACAATAGAGAATATTATGATAAAATACAATACAATACAGAATAATATAAGATGATAGTTTACAAAACAATACAATAATGAATAAACCATTATAAAACAATTAAATACAATACCGATTAATACAATATGACAAGTATAATATAGAATAATACAATATGATACAATACAATACAAAATAATACAATATGATTCCATAAAACACAACCCAACACAGAATAATACACGATATGATAAAATTAAAAACAATACAGAATAATACAATTGAAACAGATTGATACAAAACAATACACTGTGATATAATACTGAATAATACAATGTTGTGCAATAGAATACAAAACAATACAATATGATACAGTATTGTCTTGAAACTGCTTTTCTTTTTTGGAAGCTCTATTTCATTTTTAACTTCATCTTCGGCTGTCTATGCTGCTTCATTTTCTGGCATCAGTGAACCTGAGATAAATTGCACGTTAATAATACGAAAGCAGAACTTTTGTCTAAGTATGATGCATGAATCTTGTCATGAAAACTTCTCGATAAGGTCTTCCCATTTTAGGTGCATTTGCTTCGCAACCAGATCCAGTTTTATAAATGATTGCAGTAGATATTCATACAGCATCATAAAAATCTTCGACTTAGATTACTTGAGAAAATACGTCGTAGTAGATGTCTCGTTCTTCTCTTTTTCTTATGAGCTTCATTAAGTCGCTAACTATGTAGTATATCATTAAGATGCAGATAGCATATCACGAATATGAACAACGGAGGGAAAGTCCACAAAAAGTCCCAAAACGCAACTATTTTTAAAGATGTATATGTAAAATAAATAAAGCAATAAACATGAAAAAATACGCAAAAAAAACTTTTTGTTATCACTGAAAAATGTAGTTTGAAATCTGTTCATAGCACTTCAACATACAAGTTCGGAGATTTATTGTAAAAAAGAGAACTTTCTTAATTATTTCAGTAATTATGGTTTCAACAATTGGTTGTTGTTTTTAGATATTTAAACATTACAAAATAAATTCATTGTTGTTTTATGTTAATAACAACATTGTTTTATTTACTTGTTGTAATAAACAGATTTAATTTGGATCTCAATGAGAGAACTGAATCTATATTTTTGGCGTAGAAATAGCGTGTATATTTGCACAAATTTAATTTAACTGTTACCACCTTTTTAGAATGCCTGATTAGCTATTTCTTACAGGAAACCATTAAAATTTCATCACTAAAAAGTACATTAAGCCAGACGTAAAACAAAGCATCGTACGTTTACATAGTCATAATCTCGACTGCAATTTCTCAACTTCTAAGCATCGTATTTTTTCCATTTTTACACCTCCGTGTAAGGAAAAAATTACTTTACTACACCTGTTTTAAGAGTGCATTTTGGTTTTTTTTCTTTTGTATTTTTTAATGCCATTTCTGCAATGGTGGCCGCTGATGTAATGAATTTCTGTAGAAAGTAAATAGAAAACTGTAGATTACTAGATCTTTCTGCTGCCATTTTCTCATAAAAACTAAAAAAAAAGTAATTAAATTACCTGGAATTTTGTAAAAAATAGAAATGAATAATTTTCGATAAAAAAAATGGAGCTATTATAAACTGTATACAATTTTAAGTAATCATGTTAATGTTACAAACAAATGGAGGCATATTAATTATTAGATACAATACAATATGATACAATACTATACAATAAAAAATAATACAATATGATACAATTCAAAACACTACAGATTAGTAAAATATTATACATACAATACAATGTAATACAATATAAAATAACATAATGTGATACAATTCAATATAATACCAATAAAATATGATAAAATATAATACTGAATAAAGCATTATGAAAAATACGATACAAAAGAATAAAATATGATGCAATACAATACAGAATAATACAATTTGATAAATACAAAACAATGCAATACAATATAGAATTGAACAATATGGTATAATGCAATATAATACAGTACAGAAAAATACAATATGATAAATACAATACAATACAATACAGAATAGTACAATATGATACAATGCAAAGCAATGAAAAACATAATAATATAATATGATACAATACAACACAATACAGAATAAACCATTATGATACAATTAAATACCGTCGAGATTAATACAACATACAATATAACACAATATATTACAGAAAAATACAATATGATACATTGAAATACAAAATATTACAATATGATTCCACAAAACACAACCCAACATAGAATAATACACGATATGATAAAATTAAAAACAATATAGTATAATACAACAATTTACAAAGAATACAATACAGAATAATACAATACGATACAGAATAATACAATATGATACAATACAATACAATACAGAGTAATACAATATAATACAATACGGTACAATACAGAATGATAAAATATTATAACATACAGTACAATGCAGACTAATTAAATATGAAACATATAATACAGATTAATAAAATATGATACAATACAATACAAATAATGCAATATGATACAATAAATAATAATAAAAACGGACCTAATGATGGTATTTTTCGAGTATAATAAACAACTGTTATTTGTGTAAAATTATATTTTTTAACCTATTTTTTTTCTTTTAGTTTGAAAAAAGTAATTTAATTATACATGTCCTATTTTTTAGTCCTTTTCGGCACTGCTGCATCAACAACAGAATATTTTCCTCAAGCTTTTCTTGAAACTGCTTTTGAATTTTGGAGGCTAAATTTCATTTGCAACTTCATCTTCGGCTTTCAATGCTGCTTCATTTTCAGGTATCAGTGCGCATGAGATAAACTGCACGTTCTTCATACGAATGCAGACTATTTGTCTAAGCATAAGTCACGAAAATTTGTATGAGAGCTTCTCGATAACGTCTTCCCATTTTAGGTTCATGTGCTACGCAAACAGATCCAGTTTTATAATTTTTGGCAACAGAACTTGAGACAGCATCATAAAAGTAATCTGCAAAGATTGCTTGAAAAAATACGTCTTAGCAGATGTCTCGTTCTTCACTTTCTCTTAGCAGTTTCATTAAATCTTTAACTATGAAGTACATCATAAGAAATGCAGATGGCATCCCATGAAGTTTAACCACGGAAGCCAACAGAAAGTCCCAAAATGCAACTATTTTTAAAGATATATATTTGAAACAAATGAAGCAATAAACATGAAAAAAGATACTCAAAAATGACTTTTCGTTATTACTGAAAAATGTAGTTAGAAAGCTGTTCATTAAAACTTCAAGAAACAAGTTCGAAGATTTATTGTATAAATTCAGAAATTGCGTAAATTATTCTAGAAATTGCATAATTATTTCAATAATTATGGTTTCAACAATTGCTTATTGTTGTTAAATATTTCAACATTACAAAATAAATTCATTGTTGTTTTTTGTTGACTTTGAAAAATGTTAATTCAACAATACAGAAATTTACAAACAGTTCCACTAGACAATTTTGTTTGGAATGTATGAGGTCCATTGTTGTTAAAGACGTAGTTGCAGAAATATTTGATAGATTTGTTTTTGTTTGCAATTTTTTTATTTACATTTTTTTTTTGTTTTTTACTAGTCGCAATAAACAGATTTAATTTGGATCTCTACGTGAGAACTGATCTATATTTTTGGCGTAAAAATAGCGCGTATATTGTCACAAATTTAATTTAACTGTTGACACTTTTTTTTAATCCCCAATTAGCTATTTCGTTTAGGAAACAATTAAAATGTCATCACTAAAAACGTACCTTAAACCAGACGTAAAACAAAGCGTTGTACGGTAAATGCTCATAATCTGTACTGCAATTTTTAAACTTCTAAGTATCACGCATTTTCAATTTTTACACCTTCGTATAAGGAAAAAATTACTTTTAACTGCACTTGTTTTAAGAGTGCATCTTAGTTTATTTTTGACACATTTTTTTTTGTATATTTTAATGCCATTTCTGTAATGGTGGCAGCTGAAGTAAGGAATTTCTTATAAAGTAAATGGAAAACTGTAGATTACCAGGTCTTTCTGCTGCCATTTTCTCATTAAAAAAATAAATTACGTGGTATTTTTTTACAAATAGAAATGAATGATTTCCGATAAAAAAAGTGGAGCCATTATATACTGTATATAATTTTAAGTATTTATATTAATGTTACAAACAAATTCAGGCATAATAATTATTAGATATAATACTATATGATACAATACTATACAATAAAAAAATAATACAATATGATACAATTCAATACACTACAGATTAATAAAATATGATACATACAATACAATGTAATACAATATAAAATAACATGATATGATGCAATTCAATATAATACAGAGTAATAATATATCATAAAATATAATACTGAATAATGCATTATGATACAATACGATACAAAACAATAAAATATGATGCAGTACAATACAGAATAATACAATTTGATAAATACAAAACAATGCAATACAACATAGAGTTAAACAGTATAATATAATGCAATATAATACAATACAGATAAATACAATATGATAAATACAATACAATGCAGAATAGTACAATATGATACAATGCAAAGCAATGAAAAATATAATAATATAATATGATACAATACACGCAATACGGCATAATACATTATGATACAATTCAATACAATAGAGAATAATACAATATGAAACATACAATACAATGCAATACAGTACAGATTATGCTATAATACGATACAGTACAGAATAATACAATATGACTAGAAAGTATGATAGCAGCAGTCTCAACCCTTTCAGGGGCAGTGGTATGTTTATGCAACCACTTAATTTTAATTCCCAAACAACACAATTACACCAGAATTTTGCTAAAATCTTTTCCATTTGATATGTATGTGAATTATAGCCATTTTCTTATTTTCAAATAAATTTGTTTGTAACTTCCGGTGCCAGTCATTTCTTTCAATATTTTAGTACTGAAAGTACTAATTAACTCCTGAAAAGGTTAAAAGATGTTAATGATAAGTTAAGTGCTCATGCGGCTGCAAAAGAACATAGCATTGGTCGAAAAACTTTAGGAAGGTGTGTAGACAAATTTCACTAAGATTAATACAGTGAGATGAAGCCAAACTATGTGACAACTAGAGTTGTCAGATCGAGTGTCACAATAAGTAGGATAATGAGAGGGAAAAAAGCGGGACAAAATGGCTCCTAAATACGGACATAATAATGCATGAAACCCTATGAAAACGGAATCTGTCTCTAACAGAATACTGTCTTAAATGTTAAAATTTCATTTTCATGAAATTTTAACAATTCTTCTGCACCTGAGTACCTGCTGAGTACCTGTTCAGAAAAAATCCTGTTTAAAACAAAATGTTTCTCATCTGACTTGCGATTGCGTCTAAACAGGTTTGTTTAAGCATCATATTTTCAAAAATATTTTTTTATAATGTTTAAAGCATATAGCATAATGTTATTTTGCTTTTTTTAAACTGATTTTATTTCTCTTCACAAATACTTCAATATAAAATAAAGTGAGTCAAGCCTCCCATATAGTGGGTCAACCCTCCCATATGTGGGGAACCTTGACCCATTGATTTCTAATGATTAAAATCAATCATTTTTCAAATTTCTTATACAGGGTGTCCAATCTGAACGGAGTCCAATGGCTAATTTCTAAATTGTTAGTCATAGGCATATATTTCCAATTACAAAAATGTTTAAAATCAGGTAAAGAAATATTTTAAAAGCGATTGGGGTCAATAAAAAAATTTCTTAAAAAAAATTACGAAATTTAAATTTTTATACGGTCCCCCGGTCCTATAATTTATATTTAGAAAAAATTTCCTTTTACACTTACAACTAATACACAAAAAGTCCCGTTATTCTACGATTAAAATTTACCGAGTAATAGCTGTTTAAAGTTGGAGCATATTTTTTGCTGCAAATTGGTGGTCATTTACAAATTTAGTTGAAATATAATTTCGCAAGGTTCGCACACTCCTTGGAATTTCCAAGGACTCTTGCACCACTATTAATGATAAGAAATTTTACATTTAATTTTTAAAACGCAGAATTCGTAACCACCACCTTTATTCACAGATTTCAGAATTTTTTTCTGCAGTGAAATACTTTGAAAATACTGCTAAAATTTAGTGGTAAAACTGTGTGAACCCTGATTTCGTCAGATATATTTAAAAATGGTTGAGAGTAAAATTAACATTGCAATATAAATTTGAAATCTTTAATCATTCTGACATATTAATGCAAAATATACAATTTGTAATAAACATTTAAGAAGAAAGAAAAAACAGAATTTTTGTTAAATAAAATGATGCAAAATTAACAGCCTCAATTCTTTACAAAATGATACGTATTTAAAAATATTATTAGATTACACTAGCCTGCAAAAATTAGGTTATGTCATGTTTTTTAGCTTTTGATAATTGATTCTTATGTATTCTGTACTGCTTAATCTGAAATTGACTTTCATTTTTAACCATCACATCAGGATTTTTCGCAAAATTCAAAGTTAAAAAGTTAAAAGTTAAAATTGAATCTCCTCCCTCATCTCGTCGGTCCACTCAGCTATTTAGCTTTAAGAATCTCAGAATAAGCAAAAATATCGAATAAATTATTGAATAAAGTGAAATAAAATAAAATAAAATAAAACAAAAAAAGTTTTACATATGTTTTATAGTATGAGATTTCGGTATATTTTAACTTACACATTTACGATTTGCAAAAAAATTCTAACTTGATGGTTAAAAATGAAGGTAATTTTCAGATTCAGTGCTAAAAAGTACGTAAAAATCAATTATCAAAAGTTAAAAACCACAACCATCTCCTCTACTTTATAGTATCCGATTTTTGTTATTCTTTAACTTTGACAATTTATGATTTGCGAAATATCCTGACATGATAGTTAAAAATTAATGTAATTTTCGGATTCAGTGCTAAAAAATACATAAAGGTTTAAAAAACCAACAATCGCAGTCTTGTATTATCTAACCTAAAACTTTTTCTTTAACTTCTTAGCGGTAATCTATCCGAAATTTTTTGTGTTATCCTGTAAAATAAGTATAAATGGTAACCACCGAAAATCATAATAATATTAGATTGTTATTGGATTTGCGCCAGTATGTAAAATGTAATCTCGATCGGATATTTAAAAGTGAGTTAAAGTTCGAGTACAAATTTTGAACTGGAAAACATACATACGATCGTTGAAGTAACATAAAAACTTATAAAAATAATATAATTTTTGTTAAAAGAAATTATAAAAAAAGTCTCAAATCCTAACAAAATAAATCGTATGTTATTTTAGCCAATCTGAAATTTAATAAATGTTAACTTAATCATAATACTTGTACGATTTTTTCAAAGCGCAGATGCACATGAAATAAGATCTTCGAATACTTTAAGCACTTGGTATGTGACTCCTCAAAGCCAAGCCGAGCTCTTTTGTTTTCAGAGCAGAAAAGTGGCATAAGTCATGCATTTTTAAAGTTTCATAACTCGCTGAATTTTAGTGTTATAAGAATGGGTCTTTTTTTGTCTTACTTGTCAGTGTAAAAAAAAAAAAAAAAAAAAAAAAAAAAAAAAAAAAAAAAAAATGCTAAATATAACTTATAGGACCGGGAGACCGTATAAAAATTTAAATTTCGTAATTTTTGAAGGAATTTTTTTATTGACCCAAATCGCTTTTAAAATATTTATTTACCTGATTTAAAACATTTTTGTAATTGGAGCTATATATCTATGACTAACGGTTTAGGAATTAGCCATTGGACACCGTTGAGACCGGACACCCTGTATATTACTCTTATGTAGCAATTTTATTTTGATAACTGATTATCTATTGAACAAAATGATATATTAAACTTTATTCTACGTTGAATATTTAAAAAATAAAAAATCATTTTGTAAAAAGTGGGTCAACCCTCCCTAGTCTCCCCTATATATAAATTTAAGAGCCATTTTTATTGAAAAATAGACATTTTTTTAAGCAAAAATCTTGTTTTGTATACAAAATTTGGTATATGTTAGTAAATTGAAGGGGTACTGCAAATCTTTTGGTTCATTATACAGGTAAGTAGTTTGCTAATACATTGTTGAAAAAAAATGTGAAATATGTTGAATAGATTTCGCTATAGAAGTTTGGCATAAACGCAATTCTTTGCTAAAATTTGACTTAATATTCCTAAATTTGAAAAGTTAATTAAAATTCCATTAAAATTTCATTTGAATTTATAGTTTTATTACCTATTTTAACTAAAAACACATATGTGTAATAAAAATTTCATATAAAAATAAAAGTCGCCCGAAGATAGGCACATCTCTTAACCTTTTGCACTCCACTGACACATATAAGGTGACAAAGTTTAACCACAAATCCGGATACGTGACAGTGGAGTGCAAATGGTTGATTTTTGTTTTACTACAAAACTTGAAAAGAGGGATTGAATCATTTCAAGGTTAACCAAAACAGGGTTCGTACGTGTCCTTAAATTTCCCGACTAAGAAATTCTTTGGTACAAGTATTTTATTATACACTGCTCAAAACAATTAAAGGATATTGCAGTTTTAGGTGGATTTTGTATCTGGTAAACTGTTTAGCTGATTGATACATGGTCGACAGACATAGTAGGTTATATGAGAATAAATTACACATGTTTGGCAGAAAAAATGCATTTTATTGCGTATTTGTGTACTAAAGGAAAGAAACACAATTTGTGCATATGAGAAAAAAAGAATAAGAAAAGGTGTTTTATTCAAAGAAAATCATTTTCAGTAGGGGGTATAGTTTCCACGGGCGGCCAGCAACGTTGAACACCTTTGAGGCATGGACTCAATGAGGCTATTAATGACGAGTTGGGGTATTCTGCCCCACTCTTCCAGAAAAGCTCTTTCCAGTTCTTGGAGAGTTTGTGAGGGTTGTTGGCGGCCAGAAACTCGTCTTCCTAGAGCGTCCCAAACGTGCTCGATTGGATTCATGTCTGGAGAACACGCTGGCCATTCCATTCGAACGATTCCTTCCTCGAAAAGGAAATCCTCCACCAGGTTTGCACGATGTGGCCTGCAGTTATCGTCCATTAAAATGAAGTTATCTCCGATTGCTGCAGCGTAAGGGACTACAATAGGTCTGAGGATCTCATCCCTATATCGGCGACCAGTCAGAGCTCCATCTCGAATAATGTAGAGGTCAGTGCGCCCGTCAATGGAGATGGCACCATACACCAACACTCCTCCACCGCCAAATCTGACACTTTCGTGCACGAACGCAGGATTATTCCTACTGCCACGGTCCCTCCAGATGAAAATACGCCTATTATCCGGATGCACAGAAAAACGGGACTCGTCAGAAAACAGAATATTGCTCCATTCATTTCTCCTCCAGTTGACATGCTCGGTTGCCCACTCCCTGCGGTCGGGACGATGCCTTGATGTTAATCTAACACATACCATCGGTCGGCGAGCATACAGACCTACAGCATGGAGCCGGTTTCGGACAGTCTGAGTTGAAATCGTGGTGCCTGTAGCCGAGCGAAGGTGTTGTTGGCGAAGAGTAGCGTTCATGGTTCGGTGTCTCCGAGCTGTTAACGCTAAATACCGATCTTCATTGGGCGTTGTTGCCCGTCTACGACCTTGCCCTGGTCTTCGGCCTGCACATCCACTCTCCAAAAAACGGTTCCAGATCCTGGAAATGACACTTTGTGACACTCCAATGGCTTGCGCTACTTCGGCTTGAGTTTGCCCCCCTTCTAACCTACCAACAATTCTCAAAGCTTCTGAATCTGTCAAATGACTTCGCTGAGACATCGTACTCATCGAAACAAAGCAATCACTGAATGAACGATCACCCTTGTCTTCATTCTCTTTTATCCAGTTGAAAGTCAAATTTCATTCGCTGCCGCTGAAGCGACGTTTTTGACGTCGAACTCAAAATTTGCATACTCCACAGTTTGAAAACCAGAAAAATTTGCATTTGTGATTCTCTTCTTCTATTTTCGGCAAAAAAAATTTCGTTTATATCTTTATTTTATATAAAACTTCAAATATCCTTTAATTGTTTTGAGCAGTGTAGAAAATATATCCTCAAATAAGGCGAAATTTCGGGTGCTTAAACTAGATTTATTTTTCTATAAAAAAAATACTGATATGTGGCCTTGAAAATAACATTACCCGTACGAACCCTGCAAAAGTATAAATTTGTTGATCCTGACAGTGAAGTTAAAAAAAATTGAAAGGCTTTAGCGGTACCGGCCTGGAATCTTCAATACTATAATTTCGTTCCTTCATTATGAAATAAGTTGTTTCTAGTTCATGGTATATTTTTATTGAATTATTTCTGTTAATATAGTTTAGGTATTTTTAAGTAGGATTTTCAATATATTATAGTACAATGTGTAATTATTGGGTACATAAGATTACGATAATTTTACTTTATTGTGGCGGATATTGAAATGCATTTAGATATATTATAGTGATCTCGGTTTTAATGAACTTCATGCATTTTAGAGACTGCTGAACAACGCATTTCATGCATCCAGTGATTTTATTTTTCAGTTTAACGTGCGCGTAGCCCTCATAAATAGGTTTGTGTTTGGGGTTTTACCGAATTTCATAAAGTTTTGCGACTGCTGTACGACGAATTTCCTACCTAAAGCGATGTTTTTTTCGGTTTTATGGGTGCGTATCCCTCACATATTAGTTTATGATTGGTGTTTTAAGGAATTTCATAAATTTTAGAGACTGCTACACGACGAATTTCATGCATCCAGTGATGTTTTTTTATTCGGTTTTATGGGCACGTAGCGCTCATACATCTGTTTATAATTGGGGTTTTATCGAATTTCATAAATTTTAGAGACTGCTACACAAAAAAATCCATGCATCCAGTGATTTTTGTCGAAGAGCGTACCGCTCAAACATTGGTTTGTGATTGGAGTTTAACGATTTTCATACATTTTAATGACAACTGCATAAAGATTTGGCGAGAAAAATTAGTTTGGAGCCGGCTAACAGAAAAGTATCTAAAAAAGTATAGTAAAACAATTTGCACGTTCCTCCCATACAAAATTAATTACAATAGTCGCCACTGTTTGTTTGTTATTAAATTTTTAATATATTTAGCCAATTTTAGACAACGAAGTAAATATGCTACTGCAAAAGGCCGAAGTCTGGTAAAACCCGGGTTTTACCAGTAAATCTTAGGATTCACCAAAAGAGGTTGCTAAAACCCCGAAATAAGCTTTTAAATGCCTCAACATCGGTCTTTCACCGAACCATTTTGGTAAATTCTAGGATTGAACGACTTTTTTAGGTAAAACGGAAATTTGAATTTTCAAAATTTGATAAATTTGAAATTATTGCTAAGCTCATTATAAGATTCAAGAAATACATGTTTAGCATGCTGAACTCCCTTTATGCAGATACATGGTATATTAATTCTAATGTTTTTTTAAAACTATGTGACTTGATTAGTAAATTAAGGAAAAACAGTAACTGCGAAATCACATGTAAAACAACTGACATTGTTGTAGTTTTTCTTTCGGGAACTACGGACGCTATTTCAAAAAATATAATAATTGTTCTGACAGTATCTAAACTATGAATTAATCGTCAACAAATAAAATTAAAAAATTCAATATATAAACAATTTTGAAAACAAACAAACATAGTACTTTTTTTAACATAGCTATCTCATTTTTAACACTTTCCAACAAAGTTGAAAAGTGTTTATGCATTCGGTTTGTCTGGCCGTCTGGCCGTCTGTCCATGCTCTAACTCCCGTAAATATTCTCGAATTTTCATGCAATTGATAATCCATATTTAGGGTTACCTAACCATGTTTCGTATTGCACATGAATTATGTGGGATTAATATTTTATTTACAGGGCTATTCAAAAGAATTCCATTACACTATGGTACATGGTGAAAAATCGTTTGCAGAGTATTTTAATGACATTACGCTGTTTCAAATGTATTTAAACTGATAAAAATCACTAAATTTCACTACGATCACGTTAGAACATGGCATTCATAGCATTTTTTATTCATTTACAGGGACACACAAAAGAAATCGGTTACGGTACAGTACTGTCTTTGAGTAATAATTGCTGGAGTGTACGGTTTAAAATTTGGTATGCGCTTTTAAATTTAATTAATTTTTTGCATCTTACTCGTTATATATAAATCCTATACCTAAAATACAGGGCTGCACAAAAGTATTCACGTATCGTTCTCCTTATTAGAGGAAATTGCTGTGGGGAAATTTTCAACTGAAGTATATGTATCTCTTAAGTGAACTAAATTTTGGCATGCATGTAGTTAATAAATTCAAATCTATATATCCTATACAAGGCTGCTGAAAAAATTCGGGTAATTTTCCGATTGTAGCTGGGAACAGCTGTAATTGGGTTTTGAAATGTGTTACGCGTTTCCATATGGTTGAATTATACATACTATTTTAATTTTTTATACTGTGTAGCTTTTTTACATTATTCTGAATTTGTTGGAAAGTGGTTTCATAATCTATGCTTGAAGGATCATTTTTTCTTACTTGTTTATTTTTTCCCGAGCAATATATTTATAGTTAATTTATCATTCATTTCATGTTTTATAATCGTTCTTTAATGGCCCCTTTTGGCACCAATTGGCACCAAGTGCTAGAATATCGGATGTACAGTCCTTGCTGCTGTTTTGGATAATGCGAAAGTTGAGGTGGTGAGTATTGCAACTCTAAAATGGTGTGAAAATAAAATTACAAAAGAAGAAAGTGTTTGCTTTTCCCTCTCCTCCATACCTTGAAAAATACCCCATTTGTTGAATGGGAAGTAATATGTTATGGAGAGATTTAAATGACTGTTTGTTTCCTGTTGCTAAAATGTGACAAATAGCTCAAAAATAAAACTAGTTGGATGGGGCAATCCCAAAACTTTCTTCTATCTCATAAATGTTAATACTTCAAAATTCACTATCATAGTGCAAAAATTAAATGGCAATCTATGCCCATCATGAAAATTGTAAAGGAATGAAATTCCGTGCATTAGTTCTTGAGATATGACTATCGATAAAATCGTGTAAATCATTGAAAATGCATCATAACAACGTCGCTTGTTGGGTGATTAACACTAAAACCTAAACAGCAACAACTTTTGTCAAAGTCTAACTAAATCCTAAGTTAAATGAAAATTTGTGCATTAAGTCTTGAGATAGAGCTATTGCAGAAAAATGCTGCATAGCAGCCTCACCTGTTGGGAGATTTACACCAAAACGAAAATATTACCAATTCATATCAAGGATTAACTGAATCTGAAGGTTGGTGAAAATCCGTGCATTAATTCTTGATTTGGAGCTGAAATCGTGAAAATGCAGCATAGCAGCGCCACCTGTTGGACGATCCATACCAAAATGCAAAAATCATCAATTCATGTAAAGGTCTAACCAAATCTGAAGTTTTATTGAAATGCGTGCATTAGGTCTTGAGATTGAGCTATTGTGGTAATTGTGAAAGATGCAGCATAGCAGCTCCACCGGTTGACCTATTTACTCCAAAACCTAATCATCATAAATTTATATCACGTACTAACTGAAAATAATCTTTTATTAAATTCCGTGCATTAGTTCTTGAGATAGAGCGCCCACAAAATTTGTGTCACAGACAGACAGGCAGACATTTTGTAAAAAACATGTTTTTTGGAATCTCTGACCCCTAAAACGCATAAATCCGTCGAAAATAGGAATTCGAAAATTTTCACGAATCCAATACTTTCTTCTTGTAAAGATAGAAGAAAGTAAAAAAATAAAAAATATTTAAAATTTTATGTGCTTAGACCGAGCAAACAGGGAAGGAGAATGAGGAAGGAAAAAACAAGAAAATTTTTGTGAAGAGGAAAGAAAATGTATACGATTGATTATTTATTGTTAGAACATAATAACAAATATAGCAGATTTTTTAAAGTAAGTAGTTTTAAAGATTCTAAAATATGAGAGTTGACGGAAGGAAAATGGGGAGAGGTGTAAACTTTAGAAACATAAGGCCACACGGTGGAGTATTTGACCCGAAATCCTGGTCAAAAATATTTTTCGATGTAAATATAGTCCGATTGGCTTGAAATTCCTAGATGTTATTGGGTATCACTATGACATGTTTGGTATTGTAAATGAAGTCTATAGCCTTTACGGTTCATTTACAGAGACACCCAAAAGAATCCCCTTACATTATGGTCTATGGGAAAAAATCGTTTGCTCTGTATTTTAATGATATCACACTTTTAAACGTGCTGAAATTTATATACATCACTAAGATTTTAAGACACTTATTTTTGAATATGGTGTGCATAGAATATATCTTTCATTTACAGGGACACACAAAAGAATATGGCTGAAGTATAAATTTAATTATTGAAGTCTATGACCAATAATTGCTGGAAGTGTGTTTATAGTTGTGATAGGCGTTTCAAAATAGAACAATTTTTTTAAAATATTACTTGGTGTGGATACATTCTATAGATCATATACAGGGCTGCACAAAAGTTCTCAAGTACATTTCCGTTTATTCACGGAAATGGCTGAATGGACATTTTTAACTGTGCTATGCGTTTCACTGAACTAACTTTTAGCATACTATGAAGTATACATACAAATCCATAGCTTAGTTTAATATTTTATATCTTAGAAGTGTAAGTAAGATTTTAACATTTCATATAATAATAAATATAGATTTTATAAATATTTTGAAAATAAGAAAAAAAAAGAGTCATCATTTAAGAAAAACACAAAGAAAAAAGAGATTAAAATATTAATTTACTAAGTAGATATTTTAAAAATACGAATAAATCACATGTCGATTGACTTAACATAACCGAAGTGAGTTTGGAAGTTGAGCGACTTGTAACCTTAACTATTTACTGTTTTTAAGAGAAAAGTAATTGTTGATAGGTTTGTCTTATTCACTATTAAAGTTTAATTAAATGTATTTAATTTTACTATACATGAAACTTATTATTTACATTTAAATTATATTTAATAATAATTATTGCATTTAATTTATGTTTAATAGTGTCATATTTAATAGTAGGTTCAGTAAAGTGGAGTCTATATAGTATAGATTGCTAGTTTTTGAATGCATTTAATATATTACCAGTTTCAAAATGATTCTTCAGAACTCTTTTTCATCTTCTTCATCACTCTCTTCTTAGCTTTTATCGGGACTACCATCAGACCTTGCTGGAAGAAGAAGTTTTAGGGTCTCGCTACAATATGGCTTGTTATTTTTAGTTGATAAACGGAGTTATTAGAAAATATGAAGTTGCTTATTTCATGTACATTATAAAAGAAAAATTTTAATTAAATTTTCTTGGTGCTGTTTGTCAGTTTTTTAATTAAAATTAGGTGTCCCTTTTTAAGGACATCGCCCTCGAAAGGGTTAGTTCTCTCCTTATGTTACACACATGAACCCCAAGAACTAATTAGGGAAAACTTTTTCAACAAATAAATATATGCAAGTTGAAGGCGATCGGATATTTCTATCAAAAAATATCGAGTTGCGTGCGTATGTACGTACCAACATACGTACGTACATACATACAGCCAGAATATGTAGGTCCAAAAGCTCTCCGGTAATATCCTGTGAGCTAAAAACCTGCAATACGACAGTAAATATATAGTTCTTATATCTTCAATTCCGTGGCCGCAAAACAGAGCATTTAAATAGTCCTCCCGAAAAAGTTATTTTATAAAAAAAATGGCAACAATATGCGGAAGATTTTTTTGCAGAAATTGACACTCAAGACTATAACTAATATGATCATAATTCAAATATGGCTGGGCAAAGCGCGGCACATATTTAAAAAGCTTTCGATATGTATAAATTAGAGCCAAAAACGCTTTAAAAATAACCCTTTTACACATTTAATGTTTTTTATTACATTAAAAACGAAAATATTTAAATTAACACATAGTTTAACACAAAGCCCTGACCTTTGTTAAACACGTAAGTCCTGTTTAGTTTCAATTCAACAATTCATTGAGCCACAAAAAAATTATATTTAAACGTAACAACATTGCCAAAAAACACCAAAAAACCACGTCTTCTGAGAAAGAAACTTCCTCTTCAGCTGAGGCGAGGAGCCACCGGATTTAACTCAGGTTCCTAAAATAGACATAGATCGATGCACCAATTAGTTAGCTATTAAAAAATGTGATTTTTACAATTGTTGACGAAATTTTAATTTTTGCATTTTTGGCCAGGTTTTTGGGTCAAACACATAAAACAAACTGTGGGCCATTTAGATTATTGACTATTTATTTTTTGTTAATACAGACTAACAATGTAGAATAAAATTTTAAATTAAATAGTTTTAAAAAAACTGTGTGCTCCACGCTACGATAAGCGCAAAAAGAGGAAATCGGAATTTCACGGAGCGGTTGACTTAGTTGATTAATTACACTGGTTTACAAATTTAAACATTTTTTATATACTTTTGATCAAACACCTAATTTCTTATTATACTACCTATTACTAATAAAATTTTGAAAAAAATTTATCGGTATTTGAAAAAAAAATCTATCACGTTACATTTTTTACTTTCTTATATTTTATATATATTATCAAAAAAGAAAAAAAAATGACAGCAGACGATTTTTAACTAAGCAAATATTAAAATTGAAAGAAGGAAGATTTATTGTTTTACATTACTTAAATGCGATATCTTATATCCTCTTTAATGAACAAACGATTTTGAGAAAAAGTTTTTTTAAACTGAAAGCAACATTTTACCCAACTCATCATAGTAGATTTATGTAGAAGCATGGAGGAAAGAGATAGATGGGAGATGCAGTAAGATGGCTGGGGGTGACGCCAAAAAAGTAACCCTAAAATCCGCTAGAGTAGGCCCAAACACAAGCACGTTCTTTCACAAAAAAAGAAGAAAACTTTTAAGAATACAGTTTTTAGTTCAAAATACAATGGAATGCTGCTTTAGAATGCTTAAAAATAGGCAGACCACTTTCATTTAGAGAAAAAAATGCACGGGTGATGTTAAAGAATTCGGTCCCTGTTTTGTTTGGGCCGAGTGAGAGCATTTAAATTTGAGCGATAACGCTCATCATATTGCAAACCGTTTTTACGGCCTACTGCATCTCCATCTATCTCTTTCCTCCGTGATATAGAAGAAGGTTTTGTGATGGCCACAACGTACTAATTTATTAGGAGAATAACTTTTTTCAACCTACCCAAATTGTCAACTTGGATTCTGTCTTCTGTTTTCTTGTGTTTTTGTGAACTAAAGTAGTTTTGTTTTTGATAAAATGTTTAATAGAGTGTGTAAATTAAATTCTGATCGTTTTTGTTACCTTTGTGGATAATTTATATTCGCAAGAAAAGGAAGACCTATATCGGAATGTCTTAAAACATCAGATTTGCATTATTTTGGATTCTCAGTGAGTAATCAAGATTAAAAGTGGGTCCCACATGTTTTTGTGAAAGTTGTAGGATTACTCTTATATGCTGGACATCGGGAGAGAAAAAGTATCTTCAATTTGGATCACCAATGCTGTAGAGAAACCTTCAAATTACAAAAAATGACTATTATTTTTGTTTGACAAAAACTGCAGGCTTTAATTTAAAAAAAAAATAATAATAAATAAAAAATAAATAAATAAATAAATAAAAACCTTTCACTTTCGGAACCGGTTGGAACCGGTTCTGAAATTGAAATTATTAAAATATAAAAAATCTATAACCAAAAGCAAAAAATTAAAACTAGCCCCAGCTATAGATTGTCCTCAGCTAACCTATACAAAAAAAAAAAAAAAAAAATGCAATTTAACAAATTACAACGACCATTTGGAAAATGATTTTTTCAAAGACTAAAATGTAAGACATAAAAAATACACGGAGTTGATCATACATTACGTACGCCATGAATTAAACATTAATAGTGTTATTACACGTAAAAATTGCAAATGACAGAAATCGCCTGCGACTCGTATGTATTATCCACCTGAAATTTACGTATTATCCAAGCATTTCATTGGCTCTTCGGGAAAAGGCTTTTCCATCGTCAGATTTGCAAGAAATCTGACGGCCAATTCTAAATGAAATTTATTTCTTAAACTTCTAAACATCTTACTATATTACTTTTTATATGGTCGTATAGAGAAAAAAAATGTACTTTTAAATGCAATTTGTTTGAAAGCTGTATCTCAATTTGTTTCTGAGTTATTAATTTCTTTTTGTAGTTTTTATTACTTTTTTGTCATAGTGGCAACACTCTGTTGTCCATCTCTGTTGAAAGTAAAGGGAAATACAGATTACTGTATAGACCAATCAGAAAACGAATAAAATGATGAATAACCAATAAAAACCTTCAGATATGCTTTTGATTTCCTACCCTGACGAGGACAATAACCATTTTTCCAAATGGTTAAAAACATAAATTTCAATACCCTAACATCCCATCAGTCTCAAAACCGATATCACATTCGGAAACTCTGCCACATACGGTAGTCCAGGTATGTCAAGTGTGAGTTGCCAAGGTAGTGACGATCTGGTTATGGAGGGTGAAAAAGATGACGAGTTCGTAATCGAAGATGATAAAACGCCACATTTAACAAATCAAATTTAGTTGAACGACCTTGTGCGAGACTTGCAACTATCTAGATCTAAGGCAGAGATTCTTGCCTCTCGTCTACAACAGTGGAGCTTGTTGACACCAAAGTAACTTATTACAGAAAACGAAGTCACATTTTCAGCAGTTATTTCACCAAAAAGTATGATTTTTGTTTTTGCCATGATATTCCAGGACTTTTTAATGCGATGAATCAAAATTATGATCCAAATGAATGACGTTTATTTATCGCTTCATCTAAATATAGCTTTAAAGCTGTATTACTTCATAACGGTAATATAAAACCATCTTTACCATTTGACCATGCCGTAAACAGTAAAGAAACTTATCAAACAATGTCTCTTTTAATGAAAATAGTAGAACATGAACAGCACAACTAGAAAATATGTTGCGATTTAAAAGTTTTTACTGTGCTTACAGGGCGGGTATATCAAATATACATGTTTTTTGTGCCTGTGTGATAGTCGAGCTAAAAAACACCATTACAACAAAAAATACTGACCTGTCGAAAATCAGTTTACTTCACAAAAAAAAATGAACGTGAAAGATGCATCTATAGTGGATCCGCAAAATATAATTATACCACCATTACATATTAAATTGGCCTAATAAAAAATTTCATCAAAGCCTTGGATAAAAACAATGCTGCTTTTAAATATTTACACAAAAGTTTTCCAAGAATTGAAGACGTAAAATTAAAAGAGGGAATTATTTTGGTCCACAAATACGTAAACTGGTGCAAGATAAGGACTTTGAAAAACTTCTATCTACAAATGAAAAATTGCTTGGGATTCCTTTATAACGGTCATCCATGGATACTTAGGAAATCATAAAGATGAAAATTATGAAAAAATATTGCTGTTCTATTAAAAAACTTTCATGCAATGCTGTGAACATGTCTCTGAAGATACATTTTCTCCATTCATACCTGAATTTCTTTCCAGAAAACTTGACGAGCAGGGTGAGCGTTTCACCAAGACCTTAAACTCTTTGAAGACAGACACAAAGGTTTTTGGGGCGAAAGTATGTTAGGGGACTACTCTTGGACAATTTTAAGGGAAACAGATCAAGAAAATTATAAAAAGAAGAGCAAAATCAATCATTTCTAATTTTTTTTCTTTTTATATTTCATGTTATTATTCTTTTAAGCATTTAATAAATTTTTTTTTAACTAAACGTGACAGATTTTTTACAATAATTTTCCCGTACTCAATGCACTAGAATCTATGAAAAATACACATTTCGGCGAAGGTACATAAACCGTGTAATCCAGTGTTATTTGTTGCTACAGAAATGTAATATATATATATATATGTATATGGTTGATTTTTTTTATTTAAAAAAAATAATTTTTAAAGATTTTTAGCTTTGTGTGTTGCTAATAAACTAAAGGGTAAAGGAATTGTTGGATTGAAGGTTGAATGAAATAAGGAAAAAACGAAAATCTGACAAAATTCAAATAAAGTTCTGCACTATAGAGGGATGTATGTGACAGAACGCGATAAGTAGCTCAAGACTCAACAATGTAAATGAGAGGTCGCCTGTACACCGGGAAAAATTTGGCTTTCTTAATTTGGCGACTTGCTCGTTCCTTTCTTCGCCAAAGGCAGAATTTTATCGCGGCTTGGCGCAATGACAATCAGGAGCTTGAACCGTATATAATAGTACGCCAATTATATCGACCCCTTTGCAATAATAATCGTTTAGCAACAAGATCTTTAATTTCTGTTTGAAACTTAATAAAACGGAATGAAAATATTTTAAAGAAATTGATAATTTTCCATCAAAAGTTTCTGAAGAAATTCGATTTTAAAAATATGTAGAAAAAGATACTTTAATCCGTATTTTATGCCTCTTACGTACTAACGCATTGTCGATAGTCAATGTTGACTGGGTTTTAACAGTAATCTGCATTCCATTGTGTAACAGACATTTTCTGTTTAAATTAACCAAAGAATTCTATTTATTAATTCCACTAGATATTGAGAAGGAAAAAAAGTAATGATGATTATTCTCGTCACCTATTAGAAAATTGTTAATAAATAAATTATTAAATTTAATGAAAAATAGACATTTCTACACATTTAAATAGCTCACGAAAATATAAAAAATAAAAATATTCGGATAACTCCATCCTTTCTTTCTTGTCATTGAATTTGCTAAATGAGCCATAAAGTTGCAATGTTGTCTCGAAGTCGATGTAATTTTCGTTATTTCTTTCTTAACACCAGAATGAATTGATTTTTCATCAGTTTCCTCTTATTACTTCATCTACTTAATAAGAAATAATCTACGAAATAAGAGAAACAGTAACGAAATTGAGAAAACTACGTGATATATATACATTCGTATATTGTGGCTTATAACAAGTCCTTTTCAGAAGGAAAAGTTGAACGAAAACTGTATGTGCACGTTTTAAAAATGAAAGGTTTGAAAATTAAAAAAAAAAAAAAAAGATAATCGTAAAAACTATATTTTCTAATTTTGTGAACACTTAAAAAAACAAAAACAAACAAACAAAAAAAAAAACCACTACGTCATAGCAAAGAAAGAAGATGTTGAAACGTATTTAACTAAACCATTTTAAAAATAACTCCGTAAAGTGACATGTGTTTGTTAGCAGACTAAAAAAACGTGCAATCTATCGCTCCAGGTCTGTGTATAGTTATCAGTAAAACGCACAAAGGTACACTGACATGATCTACTTCAGAGCCAACGATACTCAAGTTAGGGGGGGGGGGGGGCTAGGTGGCAGACCCGCTTAGCGATGTGGGATGTTTTGATGATCTAGGTGGAAAAAATCCATTTTTCCGTTTATCTCCGATAGTTTGACAAAACCGCGTATACTGGAAGCTGTTTGTCTGTATTTTCGAGATCCGTACTAGTTTTGGCGTAAAAAATCAGAGGTGTCGATTAATTGTGACCGTAAAGTAGCCATCTGCGCAGTTGGTTTCAGGGTGTTTCAAAAGTCGCACTAGCTTTTTTAAAGTTTGAAATCACGTCGTGACTATTCTGTTTTATTTGAAAGCACGAGTTTGCTGATCTAATGTCACAGCTTTGTCAAGATCAGATTTAACCCATTTTTCTTTGAAAATAAACGATATTAAACTCGCTTTACCGCTTTTTTCAAAGGCTGAAATTCTATATATTCCCTGATGTTGTTTACAAAATTCATCTTGAGTTTTAGCAAATTATTCAGCATTATTCAGCTATAAGCATTTTTAAAATTCAAAGTGCCATGCCTAAGTTATTGAAAAATTAAACAAACTCATGCAGATAGCTGCAGATCAGTTAGTTTTTATTAATAAACAAGCATCATATTAACTTCCAGTGCATGTATGTATGCTTAGTTCAAATCTTGCAAGTCAAATTTAAAACACTTTTAATTACACTATTGAGCCGAAACAATGAATGCATGTGTAATTTGAATGACAATACAATATTATTATATTTAACCCTCCGTCTACCAGACGGGTCCATTGGACCCGACAGGTACATACAAAATATTCATTCAAACCAGAAATTTCTTTAAAATAAACTAAGTATATAAACCAGACAAAAATAAGGTAAATAAATAAGTTAAATAGTTTTAAATAAAAATTCTGGTGTAGAACGTTTTATTAAAACTTGAATAAAATTCCCGGTAGATCTAGGGTTAAAGAAAGTAGAATTTGTTTAGAATACTGTTCCTACAGTGTTTCACAAAAATTTAGAATAAAACTTGCAAGTTAATTTTAATCGAATTTCAGTAATCTGATTGATCTAAAGCTTTGCTCAGGATATGTAATTCTGATGACAATGCAATATTATTATAATTTATGGAATGTAGCAGTTACGCTTTTTTTACAAAGCCACATAAGAGATTAGTTAAAATCTTGCAAGACAATTTTAAACCACTTTCAATTATTTGTTTGAGTTGAAACTTTGCCTGCATATGTTTTTCCGAGGACAATTCTATTAAATTATAATTTGACGAACGTAGAAGTTGTGCATTTTTTACAGGGCCACACAAAAATCGCGGAAAGATTGTTGCTAAAAAGCAGAAAATTTAATTAAATTTCTATAAAATTACAATGGGTTATTGAGATGCACAATAGCCTTTTCTAAATCGAAAACAAAGAGCTTAGCAGTTGCATTTCTTTTACAGGGACGCGTAGAAAATTCTTATACATTACCGTCTATATGCAGAAATTTTATGTCAAATTGAATACAATTTATATAGGTTATTTAATTACACAACAGCATTTTTTCAACCGGAAATAATTTTGGTAACATTTATATGTTTTACAGGGTACCACAAAGCATTAAAGTTTTTTTAATATGATTTTATTTTTTTAATTTTACTTTTCAGGAAACAAATTGCTTTACAAATTTCTCGAGAAATTCTGGGTAGACAAAAATACAAAAAAGAAATGAATGTTAACTTACATGTGTGCATTAAATTGTTTTTTACTTAATTGTAAAATAAGTATTTTTAATGCATTATTTCGAATGCATTATACAGGGTGCCCACTAAAATCCTTCCAACGCTCTTAATTGCCGAACGGTTGCAGTTATACTCATAAAAAAAGTATCTAGGCAAAGTAAAGTGGCTATGCTCAACCAGATGACACCGCTTCCAGCGTAACCTGGTGCAAAAGAGCTGAGTTAGAATTCCTATCTCGAAAACGAGATTCATGCTCAGAACGAGATTCATTTAGCATTCATGTTCACAAGGTGTCCTTTCGAACTAAATCGATGGTGCTCTAGAAATTTGTCATTCACCTTTATCCCATGTTTCGAATCGTTTTCGCGATAGGAACGCCAATGCCGCCATTTTGTGTGCTGTAAGCGGTCTCACTCATCTAGTAGCGCATAGTATCTTTACTATACCTAAACATCACGTTTATGAATATAGATGCAGTCGTTCGGCAATTAAGAGGGTGGGAACGGACTTTAGTGGGCACCCTGTATTTTTATTTTAAGACATTGCTGTTAAATAACGAAATATTTATCACTGTTTGAGTTTTTATTAGTGATGTATTAAAAAAAACAGGAAAAACTAATTAAACTTCAACGAAATAATTTTGTCCATCTAGATCGTCAAAACGTCTCACTGTGGATTGGTTGAAAAGGATGCGAAGTGTGGGTAAAATTTGACGTAGTGACAGAACTCTTTATTTATTGAGGAAAATGAAAATGGTGAAAGCATTAGACTCACAAGGAATGTTGGGATAGGGAATAAGAATTTTAATAAAAAGAAAAATGGTAATAAAAACATTCGAAAGAAAATAAAATTTAATGGCTCAAAATATGAAGGCATAAATATATTATGATTTTTTTTTTTTTTTTTTTTTTTTTTTTTTTTTTTTTTTACCAAAGAAATGTAGCTTTTAACAGATTAAGGTTTTTTAGAATAAGAAATAAAACAATGGGCTGAATTAAAGGTAAGGGATTAAAATATAATTGATATTTAAGATATTACTAAAAGACAGGGGAAAAAGGTTTATCTTGTAAGAATTTGAAAAAATTTAATTAAGGTAAAATGATAAAGAAATTTTATTATTACATATATATGTGCGAGTACGTAATGTCTGAATTGTTATTGTTGTCCAATAGAAAATTTTAAATCGTTAGTTAGACGTTCCAATTGATAAAATGTTTCAAATTTGCTATTCATCATATTAAATCCTTCGAGAATAACATGACACCTAACCTATAGGGTTCTGAAAATAATTTGATTAATTTATCCCGATAATGTTGAATAAAAAAAAATTTGACTTATATAATTAAGGAATTTCTGAAATTAAATTAGGTCAAAAAATTTATTCGGAATTACATAGGGTAAAAAATTTTATTTGGAGTTACACGTGATAAAAGATGAACTATTCTGTCAAAAATGGTCGTCATGAAAGGCTTAATTGTAAAAAGAAAAATAATAATAACTTACAAAATTTAAATTTTATAAGGGGCGGTCCATAAATGATGCCAGACTTTTTTTCAATATTTTTGACCACCCTTCCCCCCTTTTGTCACAAAGTGTCACACTTCACCATACCCCCTCCTCCCCCATTGTCACATATCACGCTATATTACATAAACCTATACTTGCAGTTCAGTAACAAAGCACTACATTGTAGATCATATTACAAACTTTATTTGTAAACTTTATGTGTGTTAACGACATTTGTGAGCATAACAATAAAAATGATTCATGTACTTAATTTGTATGAAATTAGATTAAGGTTTATAACAAAAACATAATTAATAAACAATAGTAATAAAATATTCATACGAAAGAGCAGTCGAAAACAGTCGTATTTTGGAATTTGAAATGGAATTTAATATATTTGGCTTTAAATCTACTTTATAAACACAAAATACTTTAATTTCAAAATAACTTCAAAATATAATTTGCTCATTTTTCATGCTTTTATTTTAACCAAATTGTGTGATGTCACATTTCTTCTTACCCCCTTTTACCCCCTTGTCACAAACTGTCACAATTTCATGACCCCCCCCCGTCCCCTCCAAGCGTGACATCATTTGTGGAAGGCGCCAAAGTTTCTGGGTCCTAGTTACATTTCAAAGAACGTTCTCCAAGCTATATGAAAGGAAAGATTATGCGTCCAGCATAGATTAGGAAACACTTTCCAACATATTCAGAATACTGTAACAAAATACAGTTTATTAAGGTAAAATATTATTTAAGAAAACGCATATCGCATTTGAAAACCTAATTTTTGAAATCACCATCAATGGAAAAAAAATCCAATTTTTTTTGTGCAGCCCTATATATGATCTATTTAGATTTGTATGTACACTACATAGTATGCTAAAAATTAGCATAACTAAACACATAGCACAGTGTAAAACTCCCTTTCAGAAATCCATATCAATAAACGAAAATGTACTTGAGATCTTTTGTGTAGCCCTGTATATGATCGATAGAATTTATGCGCACCGAATAATATGCAAAAAAAATGCTAAATTTTAATAAGCTTACCACAGCTGAAAACGCTCTTCCAGCAGTTATTATTCATAGCATTCATTCTGGCAAAATTATTTTGTATGCCCCTGTAAATGCAAGATAAATGATACGCACACCAAATTCTACAGTAAGCGCTTTGCAGTACATGCGCAGTAATGTATATAAATTTCAAAATGTTTGAAATAGTGTAATGCCATCAAAATACACTGCGAATGATCTTTCAGCATAGACCGTAATGTAACAGAATCCTTTTGAAAGTCCCTGTAAATGAACCATAAATACTACACACTTACTTCTATTTCATTGCCCTAGTAAACCCGAATAACACACAGGAATTTCATGGATATCTGACTACATTTACGAGTGTTATATCACTGATAGAATGCGCGCAGACAGACAGAAAGACAGACAAACCCATATAGCATTTTTAATTTTCAGAAAATTTACAGCAGTCTTACTTTTAAAAATTACAAAGTTGCAGCAAACCCAGTATGACAAGACTAAAAGTTCATAACAAGACTGCAGCAAGATAACGCAAACGCCGAAGTCACCACACTTTGAACTTGCAGCTAACTTGTCGTGCAAGTTAAATTTATGCTGTATCAAATTTATTGCAAATTAACGGGAAACATGTAATCAAAAATACTGCAAAGTAGTAATCTTTCCACGCCCCACTACCTGTTTACAACTGTTATACTATAAGTTTAACCCCTTCGGAGGGGTCCATAGACCTGATCAGGTCTATTGAAGCGAACACACTGTCAGAAGGTGCATGCATCGTTTTCATCACCATAAACAAGCTAAGGTAATATTTATACTTTTCAATGTGAGCCTCTTTTGGAATTTGATAAGTATAGCGTTTAGAAAAAGTGGTGCCAACCACATAAAATTTCTGCAATTTCTGCGTATGTGCTGATTGTCTATTCTCTCAACAGAGGAATTTTTTGCTTTCGTCACTTTCGTGAATTAAAGACAGTCTTGCCATCAGTTTCACAACAAACTACTCATGCAAGTAGGGGATGGTATACCTTGTGGGACATTTGCTGCAAATTTCTCAATTCAAACTTGTCACGGCAAGATAATGTCAGAAAAATCAAACTTGCTGCTAATGTTCCTGCTATCTGGGAACCGAATTCATAAACACTGTTCAACTAAGTTGGAAAGTGGTAATAAAAAAATAAAAATCTATACTTTTACGACTAAAAAACGGTTTGTGAAAGGGGTAAGTAGGGTAAAATTGAGTAAATAACGGTTATTTCTGTTAAAAAATCCAGAAGGGTAGATAAATCGGAACATCCCTCCCCCCACCGAACATACCCACCGATAAGAAGCGAAACAATCTTGCTATTTTTTCCCATTTGGTTACCCTTTATTTATTTTATTTTATTAGCCTCCGGTACGGTATGCTATTTCTTTCTTCCAGCTTATTTTGTGTCCAAAAAATAACGTTATCTTACAGAAGCTAAGCATTACGATTAAATACTCTTTACAAATTTTTTAAACTTCTAAGCATCGCACATTTTCGATTTTTAAACCGTCGTATTGAAGAAAAAAAAGTTCTTTTAAATGCATTTTGTTTGAAAAGTGTATCTCCATTGATTTTTGAAATATTAATTTTTTTTTTTTTGTAGTTTTTGGAGCCATTTCCTTAATATTGGCAACGGAAGTACTCCATTTATGTAGAAAGTAAAGGAAAAATAGTTTTAAAATAGTAATTATATATTTTTGTCGCCATTTTCTCGTAACAACGAAAGAATAATGTAATTAAAATACGTGCTATTTTGAAAAAAATATAAACGAATGATTTCTGTTAAAACAATAGAACTATTATGCACTATATTTAATTGTAAGTATCTCTAAATCATTAGATAGCCATTTTTTTCCATTTTCTTGAATGACGGGATCTTTTTGCTGCATTTGTGCATTATTTCGCGATAGTGATGTACTATGCATGCTTTAAGTAGATGTTGAAGAGTAGATCGTAAATGTGGAATTCTTAAGCGGATGCGAATGACGTCATTTTACGTAAAATAAAACGTGTGCTTTAAGTCTTACAATTGAAATATGTTTTGTACTGCAGTAGAGTCCCGCTTAACTAAGTTATTTTCTTCTGATAGACTGGTGGCTTCTATTATTATGAAATAGCCATTATAAATGAAGTGTTAGGTGAAGATGAAAGAGCAGTCGTGTAAAAATTATGGACATCCCCCCCCCCCCATTCTGACCAGAAAATCAGAGTTCTAACATTTTACGGCTGCTCTTTCATCTTCACCTAACACTTCATTTATATAATGGCTGTTTCATAATAATAGAAGCCATCAGTCCATCAGAAGAAAATGAAGTAATGGAAATGCCGGGGGAGACACTAAATTCTGAAAAAGCAGAATTCCTGTTCTCTAGTTTATTTATTTATTTGGGAAAAGTCAGTTTGTTAAGATTGATCAAAAGTCAGTGAGAACCATGTATGTATCTCATTAAATCTTTGTTCGAAACGTTTTCAGTCCTCTATATATGTTAAAGGGGGAAAATATCTAGGTTTATTTAAATCCAACTTTTTCTAATATTTCTTAAGTTAGAAATTCCATAGAGTCAAAACACTGTACTAAAACTAGTGTCGTGAAGGGATTTTCACCTTGATATTAATATAAACGTTAAAACATACATATAATTTCTTAAAAGGTGTTAAAAACATATAAAGATATTAGTTAATATAACCCTGAGATCTCTCTAACGCACACGCAGTCATTTTCAAAGGCATGGCTACCACAAGCAACTATTTTGCAATTCTATTCGTACCACTATTTAAAAAAAATAGATTTTGTAGTATATTTCTCTTGCAAAAGTTAGCGAACGTTATGTCAATAATTTTTGTTTTGAAAAAGTGGTGTGAGATAGAATTAAAAATAGTCGCTTGCGGCAGTCCTGCAAAAGGGAAAAAATGACTGACTGGGATAGAAAATATACCTAAAAACAAAACAAAATTCTATGCATGCGCAAGCGAAGTTCAGTCCACTGATCTAAAGGGAGGATGAAAAGATCAAGTAATAAGGGGCACTTGAAATACCCAGAATATTAAACTAATTCGGGGAATATTATAAGAAAGGACATCTTTACAAACAGTATCAATCCAAAGTAAAATCTCAATGGATTCTCGAATTATTGAGTACTATATATATATATATATATATATATATATATATATATATATATATATATATATATATATATATAATAGATTTTGTAGTATATTTCTGTTGCAAATGTTCTCGCCGTATGTCAATAATTTTTGTTTTGAGAAAGTCCTGTGAGGTAGCCCTGCAAAGGGAAAGGATGACTAGTTCAGTCCACTGATCTAAAGGGGGGATGAAAAGATAAAGTCATATTTTCAGGGGCACTTGAAATACCAAGAGTATTAAACTATATCGGGGAATATTATAAGAAAGGTCATCTTTACAAACAGTATCACTTCTAACAAGGGAACCACTTTTGGTGTTGCTCGCACCTAGCATCGAGACCTGATGCGTTTTGTAGCCCTATACATAAATGTTAGAGAACCGAAAAATTTTCTCTATTAAAATAATATTTTATATACTTTTTTATATTTTTTATTTTTTATTATTACATATTTATTTGTTTATTTCATGCCAAAAGTGAGTTAAGTCGCGAAATATGGCTCTACAATTTTTCCGCCCGCTTTATCCAAAGAGAAAATGTACAGAACATGTTACCAGAATTATATCAGATTGCGATTTCTTTTTATAATTCATAGCATAAGAAACAAATATTAGGTTTTTATTTTTTTTCCTATGCAAACGATAAATATATAAGTAATAAATATAATTCTATAAAAGCTTCGAAGATCATTGAAAACCATTTTTTAGTGAAATACAAAATAAGCAAACTATTTTCTTTTGAAATCGAATGAAATAAAGTTTCGATTGTTTAAAATGAAATGTTGCAGTATTAAATGGTCCTTCGGTAAAAGTAATCATAAAGTAAATTAATATTTTTACACAATTTAGAAAAATTACTGAGGCGAAATAGGTCGGACATTGCAATTTCTAGCTATTACAAATACAGCTATGACATTTTGCTAGGGTTGCCGGAAAGCTCTACTTTTGAAAATAAACGCCAACTGTTTCCCCGCCAAAAATATGAATATAAAGTTGCAATTTTTCAAAATCAAATTCGTGAGTTTTTGAAGTAATTTTCAAACTTTTTTCAATATTTTATACTTATTATTAACTAATTTTTATTTTTAAATGCTTTTCTTTAAAAAAAATTCAATGTTAATAGTCCGATAAGTGGTCTCGAAAATTGTATTTTCAGAAAATTATGCTGCTGTATAATCAAGAAATATTATTTTAACAGAAATTTTTTATCGATTCTGAAACTTCATAATATAGGGCTTTAAAATGCACCAAGTTTTAATGCTAGGTGCGAGCAACACCAAAAGTGGTACCCTTGTAAGTAAGATCTCAATGGTTTCACGGAATATTGAAGGCAGGGCTGCCACGGGCGATTATTTTTCTATTCTATTCGCACTACTATTAAAAAAAAAAAAAAAAAAAAAAAAAAAAAAAAAAAAAAAACAGATTTCGTAGTATATTTCTTTACCAAATGTTCTCGAATAGTATGTTAATCATATTTGCTTTGAGAGCGGTGTGAGGTAGATTTATAAAATAGTCGGCGGTGGCAGCCCTGTGAAGAGTAATGGTTAATTATTGAAATGATTATTTTAGCTGTTTTAAATTTATCTTAATATTTTCTTTTTGATGCAATCTGGATAAAGCTGCACTTGGTTTGTTAAACGTGATATCAGATGATTTAAAGATTTGATTCATAGTAAAATTGATCCAATTCAAGCTTATGAAAAAGCAGCGCAGAACATCAAAAAAGTTTATTCTATATTGGTATGACATTTCGAAAATTTAACCCCTTCGGGATGAGCGTCTTTTACAGTATTTTTAATCTTTAATCACCGGTTTTTGAAAACAGAAATTTTTGCCTAATTGAATTGGGAAAATGCTCGGATTAAATAAGGCAAAATTTACAATAAAAATTTACTGTTGAGTATAATCACCGATTCTGAGCTCCTTACGCGGCACGAATACCGGTCGCTCGTCCCCAAGGGGTTAAAGAAAGGCTAAAAGACCACTTATCTGATATCAAGTTTAACAAACCAAGTACAGCTTTATCTAGATCGCATCAAAAACAAAATATTAAGATAAACTTCGAAAAAGTTAAAATACTTATTTCAACATCTAACCATTACTCTTAATTATTGGTGAATCCATTGAGATTTTACTTCGGAGTGATACTGTTTGTAACAATCTCCTTTCTTTTAATATTCCCTGATTTGGTTTAACATTCTAGGTATTTTAAAAGCTCCTGAAAGTATGACTTAATCCGTTCACCCCTCATTAGAGCAGTGGACTGAATTTCACTTGCGCATGCGTAGTATTTTGTTTTCTTTTAGCGTATGTTTTATAATCCAGTAAGTCACCTTTTCCCTTTGAAAATGAACGGATGTGAATTCGAAAGATCTCAGGGTTATATTAACTAATATCTTTATATGTTTTTAACACCTTTTAAGAAATTATGTGTATGATTTAATGTTATTAAAATTTCCATTGTATTTCTCAAAATTGTATTTAACCCTTCTACTACCAATGGGGTCTTTTTAAACTCCAGTTTGTTTCTACTTTGAAGTTTTTAATTTTTTGAAACCGTAAAATAATAATAATTTGTACTTAATATGTCATCAAATAAATATCTCGCGTCTTATTTTTGTTTAACCCTTAAATGCCGGGTGTTGCTTTCCGGCAACATACCGAATTTAGGTTTCTAAAACGCTATTAGAATAATTTTGAAGCTATAATGTCTAATGATGCCATTAAAATACATTCTGAAAATATTATTGAATCGATTTTCAGTATGTAGATGGCGACACTTGTGCTGTTTAAGAATAAAGATATATTTATTTTTTCAATTGTTTTTACATGTTTTTTTTTCGGGGAGGGGGGGGGGAGCTTGCGAAATACCCTATTTTGTTCTGCAGTGAGCAAGTAAAATTTTTTTCTAATCATAGTTCCTAAAATTCTTGTGTGTTTAATATTATAGAATTTTATGAAGGAAAATTATTTTTTCAGTTAAAGAGCAGTATTGCCGATTAGTAACAAACAGTTTTTTAGCCGTAAACCATACTTAAAACAAAATATGTTTTTTTAATTGTTTTTCCCATGATTTATTTAAAAAATGAAAGCCGAAAAACATTATTTAAATGATTTTTGAAAAATCAGGCATTTAAGGGTTAAACTCACTTCTATCTTACCATTTTTATTTATCTTTTATACTTATGATTATGTTAAACTTTAACGTCTCTTGCTCTCGGATTTCCCATTAAAAATTTTCAGTCTTTTCTTTATTTTATATTTTCTTTCATTTCTTTCATTATATTTTAGCACATGGCAGACTTAATTTCATGGCTCCTCTATGATGTATGATACATGCGAATATGATGAATATGATATACATACATGATGAATATGATACATGTACTCATATAAAGGGAGTGGGGTAGCACTGCTACTGGGTACCCCATCAAAATTTCAAGTGTTCGTAGAAAGAAGTTACATATAATAAAAGAAAAATTTTAGTTCAAATCCGGTAAAACTAAAGATGCTTATAAATTATTAAAACTTTGAACTAGGCGGGTTAATCAGAAACGTTTGTTTTTAAAAATTTGTCATTCACGGAAATATTTAATACTGCATTTCCCCCCCCCCCCGTATCATTTTGAAATTAAAAACTTCTTCGTAAATTTTACTTAATGAAAATCTTTAGATTTGATTGATGAGTTATCTGTCTAAAAAGTTTATTTGAAATTTTTTGAGTCATGCTGTGTATATGACAAGATATTCAAGACTACATTGGAGGGCGGTGGTATATTATTTATACAACATAATTTTAATTCCAAACTGCTTTTTAACACCAATAAGTTATTAATAAGAATTTGCTTTTATAATAACCGTGAAAAAAAAAATATTTATTTTCTAATCAGTTCCTTCGTTAGTTATGGTGACAGTCAATCAGCGTTATTGTAAAATTTCTTTCTTTCATTTCGATATTTTTAATTAATTTTTGTTTTTATATAGGATAACTGATTTCAAACTCTAACAAGACACCTTTTTTTATTTTTCGATTTTGGTTGATTTTTTTTTATGAGGATGTTTTCACTACTGGAACTAATTCCAAAATAAATAGTAACTACATTAAAAAAAAAAAAAAAAAAAAAAAAAAAACTCTAGAAAACAGGAACTCTGCTTTTTCAGAATTTAGTTGCCCCCGATGAAAAAAAATGTATATGTATATATAAATAGTACAAAACTTATTTCAATATTAAGACTTAAAGCACACACTTTTATTTTATGTAAAATGGCGTCATTCGTATCCACTTAAGAATTCCACTCTTAAACATCTATAGTAAAGCATGTATGTATAAGATGTCACTGTCGCAAAATAATATACAAATGCAGCAAAAACACGCCGTCATTAAAGAAAATCGAGAAAAATATCGGCTATCTGATGATTCATAGGTCTTCATTTGTTCATATAGACAATTTCAGTCGTAACGTCAGTCATGACGTTTTGGTTGGAAACTGACTCCAAACAAACGCTTGTTTTGTTGCATTTTCTATTTTGTTTGTGTGTTGCAGCTATATCTTATATCTATATCTCACATCTAACAAGGAGAGGGCCAACCTTGTTAATCACAGATTTTGGTTAATTTAATATATGTTGTAGGGTAGAGAGCCCTTAGTGTCAGGTTCAACGGATTTTATCCAACGCTCGTTAGTTCTTGAGAAACCAGGGGGTCTAATAGTCGTACACAACTTAAATACTTACTTTGGTGTCAAAATGATCCGTTGGTCCTAGCTCTGTTGGTATGGCGTTTGCCGGCTGATGCGTAGGTTCCGGGTTGGATACCAAAATGCGCTGCGCTTTTTTTTCTCATTTTTTGTTTTATAAATATACTTGTACGTATAACTTAATAATCTGATTGTCAATTAAAATTTATAATGTTACATATCAATTATAATTTTAACCTATTTAATTTTTTACTTTTAACTAATTAGTTGTAATAAAACATCATAAAACTGTTAATTTTTTTTAAATCACATTTTAAATGTATTTCATATATCCTTTATCGATGCAATGATATTGAGCAATTGTGTCAATTCGTGAGTTTAAAGAAACATCATTTACGCATTGCTTTAACAAAGGAAGTCAATGTGACAATACTATTATTCAGTTTTTAAAGTAACAAGCATAATTATATTAAAAATTAGCATTAGAGTTAAATTGCAACCGATTTTCTTCATATTAAAGATTTTTAAATTTGTAATACGTATGCTTGCGCTTTCAATTATTTTATTTTCTCCTTTACCTTCTTTCTGCTTTTATTTATATTTTATTTGAATATTCTTTTATTTTATCATACCTATATGACGCCACTACAGATTTTGTCACGATTTTCGAATTTTTATCATTCAATAATAGATCCAATTTCTTTTTTAACCTCTTTAAAGGATGAAAAATAATAGTTTAAAAATAAATAAAGATAAATTTAAGTTTGTTAACATTATAATTAATGTATGATAATAAAATTTTTAATTGAAATTATTAAATTATAATTACAAATATATTTATAAAACAAAAAAATGAGAAAAAAAAACGCAGCGTATTCAGGTATCGAAGCCGGAACGTACGGATCAGCCGACCAACGCCATACCAACTCAGCTACGACCAACCTATCGTTTTGGTACCAAAGTAAGTATTTAAGTTGTGTACGACTATTAGACCCCCTAGTTTCTCAAGAACTAAGGAGCGTTGCATAAAATCCGCTGAACCTGACACTAAGGGGTCTCTACCCTACAACATACATTAAAATAATCAAATTCTGTGATTAACAAGGTTGGCCCTCTCCTTGTAAGTGTTTTAATACTTGATATGTACTGGTAACATTTTCCACAATTTATATTTAAAAAGAATTGACGCATAGCAACCGTATGTTTGGAGTCAGTTTCCAACCAAAATATCATGACTGACGTCACACTGAAAGCGTCTATAGATACTTAAAATTAAATATAGTTTATAATAGCTCCATGTTTTAACAGAAATTATTCGTTTATATTTTTTTTCAAAATAGCACGTATTTTAATTACACTTTCTTTCGGTTGTTATGAGAAAATGGCAACAACAAAATATAATTGCTATTTTTGAGCTATTTTCCCTTTACTTTCTACATAAATGGAGTACTTGAGTTTCCAAAATTAAACAAATGGTGCTAAAAACTACAAAAAAATTAATGTTTCAAAAATAAAAAGTCCTTCCGGCCAGTGCCGGGAGGAAGAGGTAGCTTTCATAATCCTTATTTTAAAAAAGCCAACTTATATCATGCAAACACACGAAGCTCAATTTAGTGGAAACCGAATATAGGAGATTCAATACTAATTTTTATCAATATAATGAATGAGAATTTCGCGAAATTAGTCAGCTTTATCCAAGCTGCTTTTCTTTAAAGTAACTTATATTTGGCTGCCAAATTCGGCAATTTCTTAAAGTGCCTGTCATTTTAAGACAACATGGTGGATGAGGCTAAGCAGTGAACTTGGTCGAGACATTAGTAATTGCTGTGCACATGCTCACTCACATCGGAATCAGTTAATATATAGGAGTGCTGTCGCATGCAAAAAATCAGATTTTTCAAAATGTCACTCACAATAGAAATTGAAACTGCTATATCTGAGCCATTTTTTAAAGTAAAGACAAACAAAAAATGCTCCTGAATCCTTATATCAAGATCAAATACTTAAGAAAGAAACCTTTTTCAATTTCTAATTTTTTTGCACATCACTTTAAATATATATATATTTTTTAATTTAATGGCCGCCATTTTGAAACAAGATGGCTGATGAATCTGGCCAGCGAACTTGTTCGAGGTGTTGATGTATACTATCCACATGAATTCTTACATCGAAATAGGCGAATACGTGTGTTATCGCGTGACAAATACAAGATCGTTTCAAAATGTTAGCCATGCTAGAAATTCAAAGTGCTATAAATCAACCATTTTTTAAGATATCAACAAAAGAAAAAATTTTCAGAAACAAAAACTGCTCCGGAATCTTTGTATCAAGGCCAAACACATAAAAAAAATCTTTTTCATTTTCCAATTTTTTTAATACCTCATTTTGAATTTTAAATTTAATTTTTTTTAAATGGCAACCCTTTTGAAACAAGATGGCGAATGAAGCTGGCCAACGAACTCGGTCGAGACATTGGTATGTACTATGTACAGACCAAGTTACATCCAAATAGGTTCATAAATACGCCTGTTATCGCGTGACAAAAATCAGGTCGTTTTAAAATGTCAGCCACAAGAGAAATTCAAAATGCTATTACTCAGCCATTTTTTTTTACATATAGACGAAAGAAAAACTGTTCCGGAATCTTTGTATTAAGGTCAAACACATACAAAAAAAATCTTTTTCATTTTCCAATTTTTTGGTATCTCATTTAAATTTTTTAATTTTTTAATTTTTTTAAATGGCCGCCATTTTGAAACAAGATGGCGGATGAAGCTGGCCAACGAACTCGGTCGAGATATTTGTATGTACTATGTACACACCAAGGTACATCCAAGTCGGTTCATAAATACGCCTGTTATTACGTGAGAAAAATCAGGACGTTTCAAATTGTCAGCCACGCTAGAAATTCAAAATGCTATAACTCAGCCATTTCTTAAGATATAGACAAAACAAAAACTGCTCCCGAATCTTTTTATCAAGGTCAAACACATAAGAAGAAAACATTTTTTCAATTTTCAATTTTTGGTACCACATTTCAAATTTAGATTTTTCTTAAAAATTTAAATGGCCGCCATTTTTGAACAAGATGGCGGGTGAAGCTGGCCAACGAACCCGGTCGAGACATTGGTATTTACTATGTATAAACGAAGTTACATCCAAATCGGTTCATAAATACGCCTTTTATCGCGTGACAAAATTCAGGACGTTTCAAAATGTCAGCCACGCTAGAAATTCAAAATGCTATAACTCAGCCATTTTTTAAGATATAGACGAAACAAAAACTGCTCCGAAATCTTTGTATAAAGGTCAAATACATAAGAAAAAAATATTTTTCCATTTTCAATTTTTTGGTACCACATTTCAAATTTTAAATTTTTAAAAAAATTTTAAATGGCCGCCATTTTGAAACAAAATGGCGGATGAAGCTGGCCAACGAACTCGGTCGAGAGATTGGTATGTACTATGTACACACCGAATTACATCCAAATCGGTTCATAAATACGCCTTTTATCGCGTGACAAAATTCAGGACGTTTCAAAATGTCAGCCACACTAGAAATTCAAAATGCTATAACTCAGCCATTTTTTAAGATATAGACAAAACGAAAACTGCTCCGGAATCTTTGTATAAAGGTCAAATACATAAGAAAAAAATATTTTTCCATTTTTAATTTTTTGGTACCACATTTCAAGTTTTAAATTTTTTTAAAAACTTTAAATGGCCGCCATTTTGAAACAAAACGGCGGATGAAGCTGGCCAACGAACTCGGTCGAGACATTGGTATGCACTATGTACACACCGAATTACATCGAAATCGGTGCATAATTACGGGAGTTACAGTGTGACATAAGTCAGATATATATATATATATATATATATCAATTTTGAACGGAGGGTGGTTTCGGGGTCTGGGGGTCATGATCGATGAAAATATACCAAAATTTTTTGAAATCGCTTTCCTCCGAACGGCTGCAATAGGTAGCTTTTTTGTAAAGAAAGCTACCTAATGGAGATACAATTTTCAAACTAATTGCATTTATAAGTACTTTTTTTTTCCAATACGACGGTATAAAAATTGAAAAATCGCGATGCTTAGAAGTTTAAAAAATTGCTATAGAGTATTTAATGGTACTTCCTTTTTTATGGCTTGCTTCTTTAAGGTAATGTTATTTTTTGAAGACGACGCAAAATAATCTGGGAGAAAGAAATAGCATACCGTACCGGAAGCGTAAAAAAAAAATAAATAAATAAATAAAATAAACAAATAAAATAAAATAAAAATGCATCCGAACTTGAATTGCGGAGAGATAGATATAAATCAACCTCTGACAAAATAAAAAATAAAATAAAATAATAGTTAAAGAAAAGTGTTGAAAAGCAAATGAGAAACTGGAAAAGAATGCTGCAATTGGTTTAGCATTAGTTTGCGAATGTTATATCGTGACTCTTATGTTCAATAATTTATTTATCAAAAATATTTTTTGCTACCATATTATATGAAAAGTAATAGTATAGTTTAGAATAATCTTTATTTTTTATACGTATATAATAAAGAATATGGAACAGATGTTATACATTCCCGCGGCCTCCATCTTGGATTTTTTTTGGCGTAAAAAACTCTTTTCCGCCAAGTAAATGTCGCCAGGCAGATTTATGCCCATGTTAGGCTAACGGGGTTGCCAGAATACGTCACTCGTCGGGGTTGCTTAATCAATAAACGCCAACAATACATCGCCGAGAATTCCAAGATGGCGGCCGCGGGAATATAGGACATCTTAGCGAAGATTGCTATTATTATTCAAAGAAGAAGATAAGCGTTATACGGAGAACATACTTAAAAGTAGCAAAATAAAGAGCAAAAGAGTATACAATACTGGTTAAATTATAGCTTCTGTTATGTTGTTGTATTTAACAAAACTGAGTTGTATTATAAACTTTTGTTCAAAAACTATGTCTTTAACCCTTTATCTACTGACGGTTCTTATAAGTACCATTAAAATAGCATGTTATAAAATTCATTTAATATATAGATTAGTAGAATAACAGTAATTAGTAGGATAACAGTGTAGTAATATAGTTTAGAATGAGTTATAGATGATTTACTTTAACTTGTTCCAAAAGCATTATTGGTTGCACAAAACAAAACAATTTTTTAAAGGATGATTTCTTTTGCCTTTGCATCTTTTCAGTTTTCTTGGCGTTGGGGGGAGAGGGGATTTTTCAATTCGGAAATATTTCTATATGTCTCTTGTAAGAACATTACATTTGTACATTTCCTAATTCTATAAAATACTAAGAAAAATATTTAAAATAAAATATTTGAATGGGGTTTGCACATAATCGCTGTAAATTCCAATTTAATTAATCCTTCTAAATCCTTCAATCCTTCTAAAATCCTTCTAAAATTTATTAAATTATTATGTGAAGCTTCTAATGTTGTTTCAAAGATTCACGAAAAATGCTTTAAAAGATAAAATTTGCATGACTTCATTATTCAGTACATAAAGGGTTAATGTCGTACAAGAGTTAAAAATGTTGTCTGTAAATACTACTCAATGAACTTGATTTGGTTGATACATGAGTGATGAATTCTGTCTCTTAAAAGTTTGTTTGAAATTTTTCTGTCGCGCTATGTAAATAGTTAAAAATCCTTATTGATTTTAATAAAATTTTAAATAATATTCGGCTTATATAATCGAAGAATTTTTCCGTTAAATAAGACAAATCATTCTGTACAGAAAAAGTTGTACTAAAAAAAAGTGGTACTCTTGTCACCTAAGTATGCATATATTATAAAAAGGAAATCTAGAATTGATAAATTCAATAATTCACTTATTAATGTAGCACAAAACAATACACAATACTAAATAAATTATACTCTCATAACTGCAACTTTTGGTTTTTGATACCACTAAAATTTAATAAAAATAATTCTAGTATTTAATCTTTCAAATTCGTTAAAGTTTGATGAATCGGTTAAGTAAAATTTGTTATTAAATTTTATTGAAAATAAAAAAAACTGTCCAAGGTTTCAGGTAAGTACTTTTTATTGCAGTTTGAAAATTGGGTTCAATTAGAAACTTTAGTTTAAAACCATTTCTTTTATGTAAATATTTTAATTTACTTTATTCAATGACATATAGTAAATTTGAAACATTTGCCAATAAAATCAACTTGATGAAAATAGCACGATTTGATTAATGAATTGTCTTATCAGAATTAATTTTTGAGACACTAAATAGATACAAAAAAATCTAGACGGTTTAATTCAATATATTATTTATTTATGTGCAATACAAATTCAATTAAAAATGTCTTTGTAAAAATTCCTTCAATCTAGAAACTTTATTGGAAAAAACATTTAATTAATTATGAAATTTTTACTCTGTTTTATTTTATATCATACAGAAACTTATCGATAAAAAGTACTTTAAGAAAATTAGTCAATTTTGTTGATGTAGTTTGTATAGCTTAGAACGTTCTTGCAGCTGGTTTAAAAAAATACTTTTAACCAGAATTTTTTTTTAAAGAAATGAAATCAAACAAGTACCATAGAGAATATCATTACATTATTAAATAAATTTTATGGCTCCGTGCAAGATTGCCAGTTTGAATTCTTTTCTTTTCTTTTCTTTTTTTTTTTTTCCCAGAAATTCTGAGTTTGTGACAGAATTTCCGTGTAATATTTTTCGTTTCAATTAATGATAGGCATTTTGTGATTGATTACAGAATAATTCTTCTTTCTGAACTACCGGAATGAATTCGGAATTTCTGCTTAAAAAAAGAGATGAAACTGGCAACCATAGTAATATAAGGTTTTTTGATACGAAAAAAGCGTATTGTTGGCAGCTATGAAGTTGCGCTATTTCCTCTTATTAAAAGCTTGTTCGAAATGTTCTGATTCACGCGATGAATATGAAAAAATGTTCTAAAACTGTTCTTAACTTGGGGCATAGCTTACTTGTCAATGGGTATTATACTACAGAGGAGCGTACGTTCGCGAAAAGAAATAGTGCTGTACAGAATCTGAAAGACATGACACATTTAATCTCTTTTTTTATACATTTTCATTTGAAAAATGGTTGACTCATTAATCAAAATCGGTTGAGCTTAACATATATTCATTTTTATGATAAATATCAAATAATAATAAAAAAAAATGTATTTATCCGCGCAAAAGTTTTTTGGCGAGAATTTGGCACGGTAGAAATTAACTGACTAGGCAACCTTGGGAATCCCTAGTATTCTGCAGGGTGATGTACAATGGATAATTCTCCTGCCATTTTCAGTCATTGAAGGTTTTCGATGTCCAATCAAAAGTTTCATTTTTTAAACTATTAAATATAGAAAGAAGGTTTCGATGGATTCGAATTTTTCGGAAAATTTTACCCCAAGTACATATCAAACACATTGATTAAATATTTTAAATAACGAAAGAAAAATATTTCTTTGAAAAACAAAACGGATAAAATAAGTTCTTTTTTTTTTTAAGGCTGTTCTCAAGAAACAATTTTTTATCGCTCAACAACGGGAAACTTTCTAAACGGAGCTCGTTTTTAAACGTAAAAACAGGATACTTGCTGCCATGATTTTTTAAGGGATTTGTAATCGAACAGCTTTTTTTCCTGACAAATTAATTACAAGCAATCGTTGTCTCATAATGGATTTTATTATTATTATTCACCAGTTATTCATAATGCATACTATAGTCTTGATAAGTTAAATTATAATTAAATTTGACATAAATCAATTAACTGGAAACGAAATTGCAAAATATTTAGATTATAGCAGTGGTGGAAAATTGGCGCAGAGGAGGAGCCTATTGACACCGCTAATTGTTTATTGTATAATTCACCTTAATGAAAACTCGGAAATTATGTCATTAGATAAGCCGCAAAATACTATTAAAATTTAGTGGTGTTGATAGGCTCCGCCTCTGCGCCAATTTTCCACTACTGTTATAGGAATGGGATAAAACAATTTCTTCAATGTAACTGAAAAAGTGGATTTGTTTGTAATTATTAAAGAACATTGAGAAAAAAAAAGTTTTTCATTCTATTTTAAGAGACAATTTAAAAAAAAATATATAACAAATCTTAGGATGAAATTTATACTGAATCTCAAAGTGGAATAAAATTTGTAAGGATATTATTAGATTATTTTCAAATTTTGCTTTTGTTTTAAACATAAAAAATGAAGAATGCTAAATAATAAGAATTTTATCTTTATTAAAAAAGTTAAAAATTTTCATTAAACTTTTTAATCGGATTCATAATAAAACGCTGCACATCTTTTTAGTTTTTAGTATTGATTTTTATGAGCTTATATTGCACCGGTTAAAATTTATTATTGTAATGCCGCTTTCATATCTGAGGCTAAATAACAATTTACTTACAAAAGACAAATATTATTTACCATACAATTATTATTATGCATAAATATAGCTTTATGAATGTGTTAGAAAGAGATGATAAATTTAAGAAAGAAGGAGGCGTGGGCGACGGTAGAAAAAAAGTTTAGAAAGGGGTAAGATTTTGGAACACACGTGTTAGCGTTTCACAACCTAATCCGCTTTATATATATCAATAAACTTTTTATTCAACTTCATAATAAACCACTGGACAGCTTTTGAATTTTAGCATTCATTTTCATGAGTCCATTGCACTGATTATAATTAATTATGGTTATTATTTTAAACAGACATTTCAAATCTGGGGCTAAATAAGAATTCACTTACAAAAGAAAAGGTAAAAATATTCTTTCCTGTTTTCCTTTATGATTTTCCTAAAAAGAGTTCTGTTACAAACAAAACAGCGAAGTCGATTTGTTTTTATTAGAAAAATTAGAAGGAAAAGAATTCTTATTTTATGCATGTTCTGTGAGATTTACAATAATTCAATATTTAATGTAATTAAAAAAATCTTTATTTAATTTAATATGATATAGCTTTTTGCTATATAAATTAATATGATATGATTTTTGTTCGCGTACTTTTTAAATAAACTTTCCTGTCCTTTTTTTGTCTAAGGGGGGGAAGGGGGAGGGGGGTGTCTGAACTAAAGCACAACAATCACTGACGGGGGATTTTCTGTTATAAATTAGTTCTTTCTGAATAATTTTGTACGTTAAATCCTCGTTAATTTTATAAGATCGAGAAAAAACGCTGAATAGCATTAAAAATGACTAAAACTTCAAAAACTGCAGAATAAAAAAAATTCTATATTGAACTAAGGGACTAAAATAGGATTCATTTTGCAAATGTTGAAAAATCGTCGCGCAAACCCGAAAAAGCCACAAAAATTACTGCACGAATTCCGAATAAACTTCACTGAAAGAAGGATAAGATTTGTTGTAATTGGATTAAAAGTTTACAACCGGATTTATTTTTAATAATGTAGAAAAATCGCCGCGAAAGTAAAAAAAAAAAAAAAAAAAAAAAAAAAAGTATAAAGTCGATTGTAATGTTGTTGTCTCTGTATTTTGTTTTAAATGCTAAAAAAAGATATTCTTTCAACATTTTATAAAAAAAACTTAATAACGAATATGAATGCAATCCTCGAAAGTATTAATTATGGTTCAATGTATTAAAAATAAATTAAATCAATAGAATTATATTACTTTAAATATTGCTTGTATTGCAGTGAAACCTGGAGCTTAGTGAACGTATTAACACGGGCTTGTCAGTGAGGGGGTTAAATCGCATAAGAATCGCTAAAAATTCAGAAGTCGCAGATGACAAAATTTAGCACAGTAGGCTAAAACAATGGAACCGAGATTATTTCAGGAATATAAAACAATCTGCGTGGAACGTGAAATAAAAGCATTGGTAACATCAATTCCCGAAATTTATTCCCCCAAACAATGATAAACAGCCATATCTGGCGATCCTACCACGCCAAAGTGAGTAAACAGGTTGGCGTAGCATAACACACATTTACAAGTAAGATGTGCCTCAACAATAGTTCTCGTTGAATTAAATATTTTCTTTATTCATGCAAAAAAAAGGATGCAAAACACGTAAAAATACAATTTTTGACGAATTTCTGAAAATTTAGTTTATTTAGAAACTTTTCTAGAAAAACATTTATTTCATGGAAATATTTTCATCCAGATTTATGAATTGTCATACATTAATTAAAGAACTTGTAGGTTCGTACTACTGAATTAAAATTGGCTTGATTTGATTGATGCACTATCCCTGTTAAAAGTCTATTAAAAATATTTTATGTCATTCAAATCAATCACTTAACGAAATTTTCTTCATTAATCCTTTATCTACTGCATTATGATATACTGCAATTTCTTTCATGCTTTTTTCAGTTACTACAATGAAAATTAAAGGATATAGTACATAAAAAAATACTCACCTGTGAGAAATTTAATTCGTTAGAAGTAATTAATTAAAGTGATACTTTAAACTACCGTCTGTACACCATGCCTAAAATTTCTCGTAACAGAAAACCCACATGATACATCAGATTAAGTTTAAACTCTTAAAAATGCCAAATAACAAGAAGACACACATATGTTAACAATAAAATAATATTAAATTGACACAGTTTTATTTTACACATGAAAAATGAGTGACAATTCAAAGTTGATAGTATATAAAAAAAAAAATAGGTTTTTATTTTGTTAGCAGTCCTTTAGTTATGCGACTCCTATATTCCAGGGACAATATGTTCTCTCGTTTCTCCATATATGCATTGTATGAATTTACATATGTAATTTCTAGCATAGCATAAAAGAGCCGGTGCCACAACTTTTTCAATTTGTTTTTTGAGTAATAATGAAACAGAAAAGAACTAACAGAAAAAAAACATTACTACACTGCAATTTAGTAATTACATTATAAAGCAGATAAAAATGATGGATAACTACACAGACGAAAAGTAAACAAGAAGTTTTACTCCAACACGCATTGTACTGGCGGTAGCTACAAGTACCGCCGAGTAATTCAATTGTTAAATCAAATACATACACCGCTCACTTGAAATAGCTAGTCAAATTGTACTCTAAGATCATAATGAATACATAAAAGAAAATCCAACACTTATGTCTTTTACTATGTTTGCAGCAATAAAAAGACAAACGTGACAGTCTCGACAAAATGTCGGAACAAAACACACCGAATGTTTCAAAGATAGCCTCCTTCCCCGCTGAATAACAAACATAGAACTACTGCTACCATGTATCCTGAAAAAGTGGAGTTAAAATAGTGTTTCTGCAAAGTACTATTAGAATATTAGAAATATTCACTATGGGTTGAAAGTTTAAAGTGAGTGGTACTTATAAGTACAGTCAGTAGATAAAGGGTTAAATTAATTTTTGTACTGATAGCTCTGGTTAACAGCTACAAGTTTAAAAGAGTAATACTTCTCCTTGTTTAATGACTTAATAGTGTGAGATGTTTAAGGAATTTTCCAGTTGTCGCCAACTCAACACCCAGGCGAAAGATGAAAAATGTCTGACGGTCGAGAGCAGTAGGCACCTCCCTCTCAGATTTGGGCTAAAAGGTACTTTTCGATTACATACATATTTAAAATAACATTTTTATAAAAAGGTTTAATAAGCCTTTTTTTTTGGGGGGGGGGATAAGAGAATTAAGAATTGTTACCAATATTATTAGTAATATTGCGCGATTTGAAGTTCAATGAAAACTGAAAGCTTAGAAAAAATAAATTTTTTAGCAGAAATTTCTTCTAGGACATTGCTGGGTTTTCCAGTTATTTCTGAAAAGCAATTGATTTGCAATTCATTTTAAAATTTTTCACGATTTAGAAAATCGTAGGGATTTTATTTGAAAATTCGTTGAATTTGTATAAACGTTGAATGGGAGAGGGATAGGGTTTTCAGCAATATGGACTTTCATTGTTTTTACCAATGATGTAGTTTTTTTCATTTGATGTAGCATGAGCATAAGTTTTTCTAAATAATGGTTTTAAGGGGAATTTTGTACATCATTTGAAGTTTGAAGGATGCGGGGAGAGATACACGACATTTAGAAAAACCTCAAAAAAAAATAATGGGCTCAAATATGAATAAAAAATAGGGTTTTAACCCTTTCAGGGGCAAGGTGCTTCTATTCGCAAAATCCTGAAATGAGTGAATGACACCAGAATATTATAACAGAATTTATTTGTAAATAAGCAAAGGTTTTTGATTACGTACTTAATAAAAGGAAATTTTTTATTCCACTATTCCAGTGCGAATGTGGCATTTAGGGATTAAAATTAAGTGGTCCAAAAATGAACCACCGCCCTTGAAGGGGTTAACCCCTTGGAGGCGAGAGATCCGTATACGTGCCGTATAAACTGCTCAGAATCGAGGATTATTCTCACCAGAAAATTTTTTAATTTGGTAAATTTTGCCTTATTTAATCCGAGCATTTTCCCGATTGAACAATGCAAAAATTTCTGTTTTTAAAAACCGGTGAAAAAAGATTAAAAATTCTGAAAAGACGCTCGTCCCGAAGGGGATAATAAGAAAAAATTCACAATTTCGTCAATTCACAAGATATTAAATCCAATTAAATTTGTTATAGATCTTCTTAATCTAATCTACAACTTTGATATTGACGAGTTTTGATAAGACAAACTCTTACAGCAAAATAATAATAATATTAATAATAATAATAATAATAATATGAAAAACAAAACGAAAGGCGTGGGGAAGAAGAAAACAATTCATAACTTCTGCAGTTCACAAGATACCAAATACGCTTAAATTTATTATAAATTTTCTTAATATTATGTACAACTTTTTTATTGACAAGTTTTTGATAGGAACATTTCTTGCAGAAAATATTAAAAAAAAAACAAGGGGTTGAAGAAAAAATTATCGCATAATATAATGCTGATAAAACCAGTTGTTACAGAAAAATGAAATTCAAAACTCGTGAAAAGCGGACAGATAAAATTGTTAAACTGGGTTTATCGCTAATCTTGATATAGTTTTTGTTGGCGAAATTAGTACTTAACTTCGAAATTGACCTGTGCCTGTAGACCGAGGATTTGTTTTATGATATCAGCCATCTATTTCTCTTTCACTTTGCGGTCATCTAATACGAAATGGTGCATTTGTGTGTGTTTTCTGGATCTGATGCTTCAATTAGTGGATCCCAATGTGAACCTCCTTTTTGTGATGTTACGGTCGCATTTCAATTCACTAAACCATCAACAAATGGTGGTTTTCGATGGAGTCGAAATACCATTCACAAACCATTCTTGAGCAAGAACTACTATGTTTCTATTCACTAAAAAGTACTGTCTATAGAAACAAGAAATTCTCCTTCGTTGATTGTTTTTACAAAGGCAAAAGTTGTATATTTAAATGGCTATATTTCGTAAAGAAGTCCCAAATATCATATAAATTTATGTCGAATCTTTTGAAGGATGACATCTTTCTAGAAATCATATGGATAATTTGTTAGTACTGCCAGCTAATAGCAAGTTCCTGGACTTCTTACTCAATGCAGCATTTTCAATCAGTTTTATTTATTGTCATACATAAGTTAAATAAGATGTTGTTAAATCACTTCATGCAGTTTTTCCATTCGGTGTTATTTATTGTGATACACAAATTAAAGAAAATGTTGGCAAATTGTAGTTAATTAACCCTTTGAGTTCTGGGGACTCTTACACAAATTTTATTCGGTGGGCACCACCTTTTTTTTTAAAGGTTACTTCCAACTACGAATTTCGAACATGCTCTAATTAAGGTAAATTTTATTATTTTTTTATTACTGGTGCCAAAAGCAAATTTTGCAAAGAAATTTTACCCAGAATCAGACTCGGGATAAGACCGCAAAGTTTTAAAATAGTTCGATTTGATTGATGTATCATATCTGGTAAAAGTTTGCTTAACCCCTTGGGGACGAGCGACACGTATACGTGCCGGAAATAGGCCTAAGGATCCTCGTTTATGCTCACCAGTAAAATTTTACTGTAAAATTTGCCTTATTTAATCCGAGCATTTTCCCGATTTGAATAGATACAAACTTCTGTTTTTTAAAACCGGTAGCAAAGTAATAAACATTTCGTAAAAGGCTCCCGTCGCGAAGGGGTTAAAACCCCCTCACTGACAAGCCCGTGTAAATACGTTCACTAAGCTCCAGGTTTCCCTGCATTACAAGCAATATTTAAAGTAATATAATTCTATTGATTTAATGTATTTTTAATACATTGAACAATGATTAATACCTCCAAGAATTGCATACATATTAGTTATTAAGTTTTTTTTTAAATGTTCAAAGAATCATTTTTTTTAGCATTTAAAACAAAATGAGGAGAAAACAACATTACAATTTTGCCCATTTCCAAGACAGTCGGAGGGTTAAAAACTGTTCATTCACGCTATGTATGCGATAGTTATTTCAATTCAATATACAGAGTGTCCATAATTAAACGACTTTACTTTAAAGTTATCTACAGACAAAACTATTGTTCATAAGGTTGTAAAATTTTGTGAAACACATAAAAAAAGGATAAAATTTTTTTTAAGCAAAAAAAAAAAAAAGTTCAAATTTTCGCCACCAGAGGGCGATTTTTAATAAATTGCACATTTAGCATTTCGATAGTTTAGAAATTTTTTTACAAGATGTCCACAATTAAACTCTCCTATTTTAAAGTTGTCTGCAAACGAAGCTATTGTTCAGAATCATGTGAAATTTTCTGGAAAATATAATAAAGGTGTGAGAATTTGTTTGAGCGAAAAAAAATTAGAACGCCGCTTTTTAACGAATGACACAATTAGCATACTTTTACGATAGTTTAACACATTTTTTTATAACCAAACATATTCCTCGTGACGGTCATCATTTTCAGGTACCACCTGGAATCGTAAGATAGCATGTTTCACAGTTGAACGCAGTGTGTTCTGGGAAATGCTAGAAACATGGCCTGAAACGCTGTCTTTAGAATCAGGTAAAGTTAATAAAAAAAATTCTAAAATATCGTAATGCTAAATGTGTAATTTATTAAAAAATCTCCCTCTGGTGGCGAAATTTTGAACTTTTTTTCGGTTTACGCAAATTTCCATCCCTTTATAATGTCTTTCACAAAATTTTGCAACTTTATGAACAATAGCTTCGTATGTAGACAACTTCAAGGTAGTTCGTATAATTATGGAAAACCTGTATATTAAATATGCAAAAATGTATATAATTCAAATTACAATATTCGTAATATTTCTCAAACTTGAATTTAACTGGAAACTTTTGTTAGAAATGCTATACTACTCATTGATATATTTTCATTCAGTTTTATATAATGTCATGTAGAAATAAAAGAACTTGTCGATAATTATTATTTAATGAAATTGCTGGATTTGATTGATGTACTATCTTTGTTAAATGTATGTTTAAAAATATTTTCATCCCGCTTTATTTAGTGCCCTAGAGAACTTAAAGAACTTTTCGCTAAGTACTACTGAACGACAACAACTGGATTTGATTGATGTAATACCTCTGTTATAAGTTTGTACGAAAATGTTTTCTTTCCCCTTCATTTATTATCATACTTTAATTAAAGAAATTGTCGGTAAAACTATCTTATGAAAATGAGTCGATTTGATTAATATACTATCTGTGCTAAAATGTTATACAAAAGTATATTTTCATTCCGTTTTATTTATTGTCATACGTATATTAAAGAAATTGTCGATAAAAACTACCTTATGAAAATAGCTCGATTTCACTAATGCATTATCTCTAGTAAAAGTTATTTGTTCAAAAACTGTTGACTCGTGCTATGTATGTGGTAATTATTTAACTTTAGTATTTATCAAATAGGCTGAAATGTATATAGTACGATATAAATTAATTTGTAATATTCGTAATATTTCTAAAATTCGACTTAATCTTGAGTTGAAAAATCTACATATTTCACTGAAATGTTCTCATTCTGTCTTATTTAATTTCATGCAGAAATTAAAGAACTTGTTGATAAGTGATGATAAGATTTAATGAATATGACTCGATTTGATTGATGCATTACCCTTTTTAAATTTTGTACTAAAAGTTTTCAGTTATGTTATGTACACGGAAAAATTCTACACGTCCTTAAATTCAAAATTATATATATATATATATATATATATATATCAAATATGCAACAAGTATACAGTATTGAATAAATTAGAAATTTCGTTTTATTTTTCAAAATTCAATATAATTAGAAACTTTTGTTAGAAAAAAATTAATTTAGTTTCTTTTACCGCATTTAGAAATTAAAACCGTTGACAATAAACATTATTTAATGAAGATGATTGATTGCTATGATTAATCAGTTGACTCTTTTTAAAGTTTAAAAATTTTGAGCTACGCTATGTATATGAAAATAAATTCAAAAATTTGTTTAAAATCAATAATTTATTTATTAATTTGGAAAAAGTATAAAATGGTAGTCAAATTATAATTTTGTTGTATTTATGGCAGTTGAGTTTATTAAAAAAATAATTTAGCTGAAAAAAAAATTCGTTTCATTGAAATATTTTCATTAATCTTCATTAATGTCATATAGAAATTTAAAAGACGTCTATAAACATTACTTAAGGAAATTGGCTGGATTTGATTGATGTACTATATATCTTATTAAAAGTTGGTTCGAAAAGTTTTGAGTCACGCGATGTGTATGATACGATGCATCAAAACTATCAATCAATAACTTTCCGAAGTTTAATAAAGGTTTTTTTTTTTTGGTTAACTCTCTTATTATAGTCAGAATCAATTATACTTTATAAACAAACTATGATTGAATACATTGATAATATTGCAATTTTTTACAATCTTTATTGGCTTTTCAATAAACAGGATTTTGTGGAAATATCAAATATATAATTTTTAATGGTTGAAACAATCATGCCAACTGGCGAATTACACCTACTGAAGAATCTAGCAACCCTAGTGAAAGACTTCGTTAGATTCTGACTAACGACATGCAAGGCCAGTTCATGACTTTTAAAACGTCACTCGGAGTGGATCATCTTTTCACGGCAATCGGCACAAAACGATGGGCGCGCCGCTTTACGCCAATGACCGTGTAAAGTTGATAAACTCCGTGTGTCTAACCGTGTGAACTCGTGAAACTTCTTAAACTGGTCTTGTATGTCGTTGGTCACGGTAAGATCCACAATTAATAAGTAAAATAGAAATGCACTGTACTGTCACAAAGTTTCGCAATACGAAGTCGGTTTATTGCTCAGTTCATGTGGTCCAATCAAGACAAGCACGCGGACAAGTGCTTAACATCATGATCGGATGTTTTCAACTGAAGCCGAAAGTGTTTGAGCCGTATTGTAACCGTTTTTAGTATTGCATTTTTGACTTCAAAAAAAAAAAAAGTTGCATATTTAATCTCTGTAAGTCATAGAATTCTGTGGTAGGAAGTAAAGTTTCTCGGTGTGATCGTGGAGATATGTGAACAGAGAGTGAAGCAGTATATGATGTAAAAAATCTACATCGCCATGTTTTATTTTCCTAATAATTTTTCGATCGTTTAATAAATATTTTTATTGTGTATTTTTCAATGTGATAGTATTTGTAAATGAGTTCTGTAGTGTTGGTCTTACATAAGACTATCTAAATGTAATATCTGACTTATAAATCAACCATCAGAAGAATATGTTACATGATGTTGTATTTGAATATATTTCTCAATTTAATGTACATATTTTTCTAAAACAATAATTTCTTCAACAATATTTGTAAACATGGATTAACATTTGCCATTTTCGGGAAGATATTTGCAATAAATACTAGCAAAAACTTTCAACACACTTGAAAAGGCAACGATTGTGGCATTATATTTATTGACATTTCACTTGTATATTTACATTTTGTTTGTATAAAAAATTAATAATACGCCTTGTGCGACGGAAAGTACCTGCATATGTGTCCCGTGAACATTTAATCGAGCGGCGACAGTTTTACTCTGGTCTTAACCCCTTGGGGACGAGCGACACGTATACGTGCCACATGGAGCGCTCAGAATCCCTGCTTTTCCTCACCAGTAAAATTTTACTGTAAAATTTGCCTTATTTAATCAGCGCATTTTCTCGATTCAAAAAGACGCAAATTTCTGTTTTTAAAAAACTGTGACAAAAGATTAAAAATTTCGTAAAAGGCTCCCGTCCCGAAGGGGTTAAGAAACAGAACTTATTTTCGTCAAATGATGAAAGGGCGTTAAATTCTTTGGTGTTTATGCGTACAATTACCATAAAAAATTAACTTTTGATACAAATAATTGTCATTTGAACAAGATGGGTAATTTTTTCCCATTTTTATTTACATTTTAGAAGCTTGAAGAAATAATTAAGTAGTGAAAAACATATTTTTGGTAGCATTGGCCAGCTAAAACGATTGACTTTGTACATATGTAACGTTATCAACATTTTGGTAATTTTCGACTCCCTCACCCCTTATGATAGCATACGTTAACACTTGTCGAAACCCCCCTCTTAATAAAAACGTTATCTATGTCTAACTTTTTTATTACAGTTTTAATTTACAGGGTTTCTTTTATATAATTTGTTTTTGTAACACGTTGGCAGTGATATAAAAATATCGTTATACAATTATTATTCGCATATTTTGCGGATTTAGGGGTCCGGGTAAGCTCCATCTCGGTCATGTTAAAATACACCAGCTTTATGTACCTTTTCCCAGAAATGGTGAAAGATAGAGGTCTATATTGTTTAGAATAGTTTGAATGACATGCTTCACGTATTTTAAAGAGTAGTTTGAATAACATGCTTTACGTATTTTAACAGACCATTTTATTTCTAAGCGAAACTGAAAATTAATTAATAATTATTTATTGAAAGACATTTTTAAATTAGCATTTTTGGTAAGATTTCACTGCCTAAAATAAATAATTCTCAAAAAATCATTAAATATCTGTGTAAAAGTATGCATACATAATGTGAGTATTTAGAAAAATCCGAGTTCTTATGTTTAATAGATATTGAAAAAAGGAGCACAAACATGAACTAGTATGTTGTGGCCATCACAAAACTTTCTTCTATATAAATCACGTCAGTTAAGTTATTTAAACAGTACAAGGAATTACATCAATATAGCACCAATTCATATCAAATATATCTGAATTTGAAGTTTCATGGAAATTCGTGTATTAGTTCTTGAGATAGAACTATAGGGGAAATTCTGAAAAATGTAGCATAATAGCGCCACCTGTTGAGCGATTTACACCTAAACATAAACAGCACTAACTGATATCAAGGTATACCTGAATCTGAAGTTTGATGAAAATTCGTACATTAGTTCTTGAAATAGAGCTATAGTGGAAATTCTAAAAACTGCATCATAGCAGCGCCACCTGTTGAGTGATTTGCACCAAAACATAAACATCACTAATTCATATCAAGGTATAACTGAATGTGAAGTTTGTTGAAAATCCAAGCATTAGTTCTTGAGATAGAGCTATTGAGGAAATCGCAAAAATGCAGCATAGCAGCGCCACCTGTTGAGCTATTTACACTAAAATGCAAAAAACGTAAATTCATATGAAGGACTAAGTGAATTTCAAGTTTGATGAAAATCCGTGCATTAGTGCTGGAGATTGAGCTCGTAGAAATCATGAAAAATTCTGCATAGCAGCGCCACCTGGTGAGCGATTTACACCAAAAACGAAACAGCACTAATTCATATACAGGTATACTTGAATCTGAAGTTTGTTGAAAATCCAAGCATTAGTTCTTGAGATAAAGGTATTGCGGAAATAACAAAAAATGCAGCATAGCCACCTGTTGAGCGATTCACATAAAAATGTATAAAATGTCAATTCATGACAAGGGCTAACTGAATTTGAAGTTTTATGAATGTCCGTGTATTAGATCTGGAGATTGAGCTATTGGAGAAATCGTGAAAAATGCAGCATAGCAGCGCCACCTGTTGAGCGATTTACACCAAAAACTAATCAGCATCAATTTATATCAGGGATTAACGGAATAAAAATTTTATTAAATTCCGTGGATTAGTTCTTGAGATGGAGCGCCCACAAAATTTGTGTCACATATATACAGACAGATGGACAGACAGACAGAGTCACAGACTGACAGACAGACATTTTGTAAAAACATATTTTTTTGGAATCTCTGACCCCTAAAACGTGTAAATCCGTCGAAAACCGGAATTCGAAAATTTTCATGAATCCAATATTTTCTTCTTGTAAAGATAGAAGAAAGTAAAAATCGAAGTTTTGAGAAAAAAATCAATTAAAGCTGTGAAGCAGTGTTGACACTTGACTACTTTTTTAAAATTCTGATTTCTTGGTTGGCACCACTTTTTTGAAATAGCCAAATTCGCCTTATTTAATAACACATTAATTATGGCGAAAACAATGGGACTTTTACCACTTCAGAAAAGTGGTGCCAATCAAGAAATCTGAATTTTAAAAAAGTAGCCCACTGATGTGAAGTGCTCTTAGAAAGAATTAAATAATCCAACATTTTTTTATGTATGAACATGTGTAATACATCGTTAAAAAGATAAAAGTTTAAACTATTTAATTATATAAAAAAGTTAAAATCAATTTTTTGGTTTAATTTCCCTTACCCGGTCCCCTTAAATGAAGAGAAGATGTCAATAAAATATCCCTATTATATGCATGAAATAATTTCATATCAATTGACATCAAAAGGAGATGGTTACTATTAAAAAGAGATTAATAATAGCTTATTGTTACATAATGCATTCAACAGTAATTGTAAAAATTGTCTTCTTACATTTGTTTTCTGCACGGGGAGGTTGAAAGCAGTACTTCTTGTCAACAAAACAGATGGACAATACTCTTTCTCTTTCTTTACTACTAAGCACAATATGTACCATTTGAAACATATTTCGAATCTGATTTTGCTAACAGTCAACAGTTATATATTTATGTGGTAGAAGAATAAAAATGCCGAATGTTGAAGTAACACATATTTTAGAATGAAGTGATTTTATAATCATTTACTGGCATTATTAGTAACTTAGCATATTCATAAAAATAGATATGACTAAACAAAAGATTACAGACTATTTTGATGTAAAGAAGAAGCTGCAAAAAAATTGTTTGGATAAAAAAATGATAACGATATCAAAACTAATCCAACTCCTCCCAGCGATATCTTATGATTACAAGTGTTAGATCCCCTCCCCCCTAAAGTGATAACGCTATGTATGCACAGCCCCTTTCGTTAAAAGTGAAAACCAAATCAGTCGAATAGTTCTCTAGAAAAATGGTCACCCATTTCGAAAATATATGATTTCGAGAAAACGAGTTTAAAAGGTTACCATAATGTTACGTTCGACGAGCAAAAAAGATTGTAATTGGAAAATCGCAAAACTATTTTAGGGCAACAATTTACATACCTAAAAAATGCAAATGCAGAATAAAAATTTTATAATACAAATAAGTAGAACCGCCTTAACGAAAGAATCCTTACATTAACTTTCATAACATTACACTTTTAAATTTTTCATACATTATGAAATCGTAGCCCGAGCCCGTGTCGGTCCCGGGCCTCGGCTCGGACTGCTTTTTTCATAAACCTACTATTTTTAATTATTCTACCGGATATGTTAGAATATGGCTTCAACCCCTCTAATATTTGACAAAAGTGTTCAAGAATAAAATTTTGACTTTCGCTCTAACAAAATGATTATAAAAAATTGTAACTTTAAAATTAACTGAATTATAATTAGAGAGAAAAGCTGACGTATACCATTTTTTCATATCTTTTAAACAGTAATTTTATCAATGAAAACAGGGACAATTCACAACTTCAAGAAGCAGCTCTTTTTATCGAAAATAACTTAACTAGTATGAAAACATTACATCACAAGTATATTTAAATAAAACGTTACCCATGGGGAGATCAACGTAAAGCGACAAATGTTAGTTTTAAATTCAAGAAATATTATTAAGACAATACACAATGTGTTTTCTCTTAGCTCTAATACATAAATGAGCTCTTATAATAATGCTTCTGTCAATATGTCGGAGTTCTTCAGAACTTTCTAATGTTACGACATTTTTGGCACCTTCAAATGAAAATAGCAGTATTCTCCTTAATTATTCGTAAAATTCAGCTATTAAATAAGATAAATATTACTTTTATAAAAACATGATGTAAAAAAAACAAACAAAGTCGTAGCTGCTGGCAGCTATGAAAATTGTTGCACGCATAGGGTTGCCAGATTGGCCACCATTTTTATTCAGAAAATCCAAATTCATACCAGAATTTAAAAATAGTATTTTTTGCTAAATTTAATGACAGCCATTTCGTTATTACATAAACTAAAAATTCTTCTTTCGAAATTTTCGGTGTGAATTTGAAAATTTGAAATAAAAATGGATGCCAAACTGGCAACACTGTACACAAAACAATTACTCCCTCCGTCCCAAATTACGTGTCACATTTGGATTGAAAATTTTGTCCCAAATTAGTTGTCACATTTCAAGTAGGTGGATTCATAAATAACTTCCGATGCAGTTTAGTAGAGCAACACCAGTAAAATTATATTGCAATGAATATAACACGGTAACTATGTGTTGGAAACAATGTGAACTTGAATGTGAACTAATGGGAATAAGAGGGGACGAAAATTGCAATTATGCATAATAATTTAGAAAGTGCCCAAAAGAAGGAAATGAAAAATGAAGAACGTAACGCTATATTGCAATTTTTATTGCAACATTGGAAAAATGATAAACTGAGCCATTGTTCTGTAAATGCTACAGCGATGAAATTTAATGTTCATCGTAGAACAATATCCCGTTTCTGGAAGCAGGCAAAGACGTCAAAAATAACAGATGATGGAGTTTACAATGTAAAGTCACAAAAAACTGGGAAATGCGAACGAAGAAAAAAAGATTTTTCTCAGCAATTGAGCAAAATCAAAGAAATCCCAATAAAACGAAGACAATCACTTCGGAGTTTATCGTATGCTGTTAGCATTCCTAAATCAACATTACACAGGATTCTCAAGGAGGGAAAAGTTTTGAAGCGTATTTCATCCACCATTAAGCCAAGTCTAACAGAAAAAAATAAGCTGGACAGAATTCGATTTTGCTTACAGCATGTTCAAACTAATGGATGCTTTTCGGAAATGTTGAATCGTATTCATATCGATGAAAAAAGGTTTTATATTACGAAAACCAGTAATTCATTTTACATCAGCCTAGATGAAACTGAACTATCGAGGCATTGCAAAAGCAAAAGGTTTATTACCAAAGTAATGTTTATGGCAGCGGTGGCAAGACCAAGATGGAACTCGAATACAAACGAAATGTTTGATGGAAAGATTGGAATATGGCCTTTTGTTTATTCAGAAAATGCAAAAAGAAACTCGGAAAATCGTGCAAAAGAACTGCCGTGACAAAAGTTGTAGAAATTGTAACAAAGAAGAAATCCGAAAAATGATTATAGAAAAAGTTTTACCGGCTATACGTGAAAATTTTCCAACTAGTGAAAAGTCGAGTCCTATATACATACAAAAGGACAATGCGAAACCTCATTTGGCAGGGGATGATCCCAGTATCACAGAAGAATGTTTAAAAGATGGATGGAATTTGCAACTACAATGTCAACCTCCAAATATTCCGGATTTAAATGTACTTGATCTCGGGTTTTTTAATGCAATACAGTCATTGCAACATCAGATGCCGACAAACAATATTGACAACTTAATTGATGCTGTTGAAACCGCTTTTTAAAATATGGAAGTGGAAATGCTTGAAAATGTATTTTTAACCTTTCGAACATGTATGGAAAACATTATGCTGTCAGGCGGAGACAACTGTTACAAAATAACTCATCTCAAGAAAGAAAAACTTCGTCGTCAAAATCTTCTTCCCGGAAACCTGATATGTAAACCTGAAGCAATATTATGTGCAAAAAATTCCTTAAAAATCAGTTAAAATTGTATTATTTGCTATTAAAATAATCACGACTTGGTATTTTCATTTTCATTCTCATTTTTTTTTCCACATTGATATCACTTATTTTGTGGCAAATTTTTCAAAGCAAATTTACAGGGTTCGCACGCTCTTAAGTCACGTCCCTTATTGTGAGGATTCTACAACAAATATACCAGACACATATGGTAAGTCAGGCACACGCGCTACTACACAAACATAGAAAGATAATTTTCTTCCTAATAAATTCACGATTCATTAATTAAAGGATAGTTTTATGCGAATCATTACAAAATGGGGCGTGGCTTAAGAGTGTACAAACCCTGGATTTTATAAAATTATTTTGTACTGATTTAAGGTGGTGAGGAGGGTAAGTAAATGTTGATGATTGATAGCATGGCATCCAGAAATCTCTGAAAAATGTTAAAACAAATTCATAAAATCATCAATGTCAATAATCGGTACAAAAGTATTCAAATGTGACAACTAATTTGGGACGAGGGGAGTATTTTTTTTTTTTTTTTTTTTTTTTTTTAGTCCTTTATCCCTTTCAATTGCAAAGTACTTCCATTCGTAAAATTCGGAAATTGTTGAATGGCACCAGGATTTACGAACAAAATTATTTGAAAACAAATAAAAGTTTTTATTCATCTACACTATAGATGCAAAATTTACTTCCGAAATTCTGGTCGCATCGTGGTATTTCGGAAATAAAATTGAGTGGCCACCACTGGTGCCGTTCAAGGGATTAAACGACAAAATAAAGTTTTACTTTTACAGCATTCCTTTAAAAAAAGAGCTATTACTTATCTTTTTTTTAAGTGTTAAATTGCAGTGTCATTCAATCATTTCAATATTTTATAAGAGAAGTACTTTGCACAGGATGATGTGAAGTAGTTTTGTATTATGAAATAAACATGAAATGCGTTTACGAAATAACACATATCATTACATATTAACTAATATTAAGCTGCACAATAAAAGTACAAGTAACGAAAGAATGTTGTCAATTATACTTATTTATTTTAGACTGAGAAACAAAGGCTATTAAATTCCTGCTCCATTTTTAATTTTCCTAGTTACAAATATATTAGTTCGAAGTCGTTTTCTTTGTAAAAAAATTAATTCATTTCTTTCTGAAAATAATTAAATCACTAATTAGCGTCATAGTAATTGTTCGAAATAAAATGTAGCCTGAAAAAGCAATATTTAAACTACGGTTTCCCAGCAACCGCTGTTTTTGGATAATATAAATTTTATGCGTACTAATAAAGAAAAGTGAAAGTGAATTTGCATTAATATTATTTTCGTAACAAATTCTGAAATTGTTTTCATTTTTTTTTTCGTTTTATTATTCATAGAAATTTGAAAGCGTATATTTATGAGTCATTTTCGAGTATTAAAAAGTTATCGAATATTATTATTTAAGAAATATTTCTACTAATTGATGCATCAGAGTATAGTTCTGCACTAGCTAAAAAAATTAACTTTTATTCTTTTATAATAAACTAGAATAGAAAAATTAATCTTATTGTTTGTCTGTATTTAGTACTCAAAACTGTATTTAAATCAAACGAAATACTATCTACATTCAAATGAATTAATTATATTTTCAGTGGTATTGTTTCGTATCCCCGTCAATAGTTTTTGATGACCACCTGTACTTTTATAACGAATATAGAACAACATATACAGGGTGTCCAGGCTATAAGTACCCAAAAGTCATGGCTTATTATTACGGAACTACACATTAGAATATAATAGACTCCACCTCCGTGGATTGGAAACTTCTCCGAGATTTTAAAACATTGAACAAAACAAAAAACTGAAACTGTGGATGAGTGGAAAAAGCGTATCATAGAAGCAATTTGTCTAATAACTCCTGATAATCTACGAAATGTCTGGGGAGAGCTGGATTACCGTTTAGACGTTTGACGTTCTACCAAAGGTGCACACAAAGAAATCTATTGATATTAAAACTTTGTGAGATGTAGTTCAAAAATAAGCCATAACTTTTGGATATCCTTAGCAGGACATCCTGTATATTAAGAAATGACAAAAGGAAAACCTGATGACTATGCACTGATGTAGCACATTAGAACCATTCATGTCTACATCTGACTAGGGAACTTCGCAAACTGTGAGTTTTGAATTTTGAGAAATGTGGTATTGTTCGAAAGCTGTTGTCACGAAGATCAAGAAATGTATACGAACTATACTCCCGAATCCAATAGTTCACGAGATATAGCACTTCTTCTTTTTCGGAAGATGATAAAGAAGGGTTAAGCAGCATGAGATTCATTCAGGAGCATGAGGCATGAATTTTATGATAGTTAATCATGATAGTGTTTTTCTACATAAAAGTTTTGAAAACACTTGTGTTTTCAAAAGGAACAAACAATGCCAGGAACAAACAATGGAGGGCAATATTGTTTGACTGTAAAACCGTTGTCTTTATCCACTCCTGAAACTTCCCACCTTGGCCCTGCTCATGCCTTCTCTCTCCATTCCATAGGATCAGGGGAGTAGCTAGTTCGTGTTACTAATCATACCGTGTTCACAAATTGTATTTACTGCCACTAATTCGTAAAACGAAATTTTAATATTTTCTTCTTCTTCTTTTTTCTCTTTTGTTATTTTTCACTGCTAATATTTAATGAACTATTGCATTCGGGAATATAGTTCCTATACATTTCTTGATCCTCGTGTGTCAAATGCTTTAGAACAATACCACTCTCGTCAAAATTCAGATTTGACAGTTGGGGATATTCCTTAGTGAGAAAAAAATGAGTCAAACAATGGCTTTCTCCAGCAAATGTTCTTCACTTTAACGCTATTTTAATGAGCTTTGAAGAATTGATAAGTAAGCTGCTTTTAAGATATAAGATATATCATGACATTTAATGAAAATGCTTAAATATAGAAAACGCGATGGTTGATAGTGATTTTATCATTTTAAAGGACTTGCTTTGCCAGAAGATTTTCTTTTTATTTCACTAAAAGAGCTTAAAAGACTGTAATGGACTGTAATTTCTGCAAATGTTCTTCACTTTAATACCATTTGAATGAGTTTTGAAGAACTGATAAGTAAGTTGCTTAAGATTCAGGGTATATCATGACATTTTATGAAAATGGTTAAATATAGACAACGCGATGGCTAACAGTGAATTTATAACTTTAAAAGACGTACATTATAGGAAGATTTCTTTTTATTTCACTAACAGTGCTTAAAGACTGTAATGGAATACAAGTTCAGCAAATGTTTTTCAGTTTAATGTCATTTTAACGAGCCTTGGAGAATTGATAAGTAAGTAGGTTTAAATATAGGATATGTCATATCATCTTATGAAAATGTTTAAATATAGAAAGCTTGATGGCTGATAGTGAATTTATAATTTAAAAAGACGTGCTTCACAGAAAGATTTTCTTTTTATCTTAATAAAATAGCTTAAAGACTGTAATAGATTGTGAGTTCACAGGTATAATTTTTAAAATTTGACAGATGTATTCATATTAACGATCTTTATAGGTGTGGAACCTGTCGCAGTCGAAATTCGAACCACGAATATTTAATTTGCAAACCGTTATACTAACGATTCACCACTGTGTCATTTCTTCCAATTCTTCATAAGCATCTACTAGTGGCGTTCAAAAAGTAAGCTACACTGTTACAATGTAGATCAAAAAACACTTTATTGTAAAATGTGTTTGAATACAATATGACACACATACACTACACTGTTTCTCTACATAATCTCCCAGTCTCGGAAGACATTAATCGGAACATTGCACTAATCGATGCCCTGACGACAGAAAATCACTGCTTGGTCCAGGAGCCAGCATAGAATAGCTATCGGAACTTGATCATCGTTGGAAAATTGTTTGTACCCAAATGTTCCTTGAGCTTTTCAAACATGTGGAAGTCGAAGGGCACCCGGTCGAGACTGTACGGTGGATGCTGCCAGATCACTCATCTGTCTGTTTGACCGTCTTTGAACTGCTGGCACCATTTCACCACAGCTGAACGTGCCATTGCATGTAGCCCACTATAATTTGGATGCATGACTCAGAAGTCCGTCCCGTCTACGATCATTTGGATGGATGACTGATACCTCCATACCATCCTTTGTCAATGATGGAACAGATCCTTTTATGATTCGTTCCGTCAAACACATTCGGAGGCATGTCTCATCCATCCATTGACTCCATCATCATTCATGTGCATGACTAATTCCCCCGGCTTGTCCTCTGTAATTCCTCGAATGACTTGTTTGAGGATTCGTACTGTCAATGACAGATGATCCTGCAGTTTTAGATAGTTGAAGATAGACAGTTAAGATATCAGACAGATATCAGTTGAAGATTTCATCCTTCCGTCACGCAATATGTCATTGATCGAACGGTTCCTCATAGGAGTCGTTCGGTCAATGCCAGGTGGATGCAAAGCACAACACTTCGTCACGTCTTTTGTTGTTGATTGAATGGATACTTTTAGGATTCGTCCCTTCAATAGTATTTGGAAACATGACACATTTCACTTTCCAGTCCTCAGTCATCGATCGAACTGGTCCATTTCGTAAGTAATTGATCGACCGAATCCGTTACGCATTTGCTCAATCAATGGCTGGTGGAGAGATATCCTATCCTTAACGTAGTCTGTTGCTGGTTTAACTGAGCCATTTAGAAGTCGTACTGTCATTGGCATTTGCAAGCATGACTCATCCGTCCGTTCTGCTCACTATTTTTCGGATGCATGACTCATGCCTCTGTCCCAACATCCTCTGTCAGTGATGGATCGGGAACTTTTAGGATTTGTTCCCTAAATGGCATTCTGAGGCATAACTGATCCGTCTATACCGTCCACTGTCATTTGGATGAATAACTCATACCTCTATTATTGATTGGATGAAAACTTTCTGAATTTGTTTGGACAATGGCATTCGTAGATATCACTCATCCTCCTGTCCCGTCCACTGTCATTCGTATTGATGACTTATACATTTGACCCATCCTCTGTCAATCATGTAACGGATCCTTTTAGGATTCGTTCCGTCGATGGCATTCTGAAGCATGACTCATCCGTTTATCTGGTTCACAATCATGCGGATGCATGACTCAAAGTCATACATCTGTGCTGGTCTCTGTCATTGAACGAACTAATTCTTTTAGGATTCATTCGGTCAATGGCATTAGGATGCATGACTAACCCCTCTGTCACTTTATATGTCATTGATCAAACGGATCCTTTTAGGATTTGATTAGCCAGTAGCAGGTGGATGCATAACTCACCCCTCCGTTCCGTCTGTCATTGATCCAACGAATAACTTTAGGATCCATGCCACCAATAGCTTTCTTTTAGAAGGACTGATCCCTCTGTCCTGTCTTCAGTCATGGATCGAACGAATTATTTTTCTATTCGTGTCGTGAATAGCATTCCGCATCATGACTTATCTGATCACTTTTTCCCGTCGTCAGCCATTTATCTAAGATCCTTTCTCACAGTGACTGGTGGAAGAATAACTCATCCCTCCGTCCCGTACTATGTCACTGATAGAACGGTCTTTTTCGGAGTTTTCAACCAGTGGCATTCGGAACCGTTACTCTTCCCTACAACTTGTCCTCTATCATCTGCCTTGATTGTCCTCTGTGATCTGTCCTCAACAACTCTGTGATCTGCCCTCATCGTCCTCTGTCACTTTGTCATCTCACTTTGCCGCTTCACTCTTACACTGTGTCCTTACCTTTCACTCTTTCTCATCTTCCTGTCTTCATCACTGATCTCTTCGTCCTCTATCACTGTTCGTACGGATCCTTTCAGAATTCTTTCTCCGAATAACTAGAAATTACACCAAAAATAAGTTGTCAGATTTGATTAAAATTGAAACATTAATATTTACACTTTGAGTACGAAGCCCGAGCGCCACGGATTGCCGTTTACGGTGAAGCGAACTGAGCCCGAATATCTCTCGGGTTGTCGTTTACGGGGGAGCGAGCTGAGCCCGAGTGTCACTCGAGTTGCCGTTTACAGTGAAGCGAACTAAGCCCGAGTGTCTCTCGGGGTCAACTTTTAATTCTATGTCCTATAAAAATACCTGCTATATACTTTCGCTGTCTTTTCATATATTATCTACGAACCATTTACTTTGAAAAAAAAAATACGTGGCGGCGCTCAACAGAAGTAAGAATGTAAAAATATCTAGAATCAGAGATTAGATCGAACTTATTATAAACCTTGTGGTGTTACTCTTTGTGCTTTGAAATGTACATCACAAAAGCAAATTTTACTAAATAACGCGTATATGCAAATAAATCCTATTTTCAGATATATGTACAACATATGGATAAGTTTTTATTCAAGTCTATGTATTTTTTTTGTTGTTGTTAAATAAACGGTCAGGTGCTAGTATTACTCGCGCTCAGAGGGTTCCGTATAATAAATATGTGAATTATTAACTGTATTATTAAAAAAATCGTTGCTAAAAGAAGAATAAGAGTTTTTCAAAAAAAAAAAAAAACTATAAAATGTAGTGTTGGGTACAGCTGCATAGAAAAGTATAAATGGGTATAGCATAAAAGTTCAAAGATATATGAAGTCTAAATAATATCAAATATTGCTAATCTGTATAACTCTTTTTTTTATTCTTATAATAATCTGTTTACGATGAACTTAATTCAGCACTGACAATAAAAGTAGTGCATATTTAAATTTTATTCGGCATTTCAGAAAACTAAATTCAGCGTAGTAATAATCTTTTCTTTTCACATTGTAGCTAACACAGAAACTTTGTTCAAAGTTTAAACTTGGAATTGTGCTAAGCGCGCTTCGAAGGGAGGTCGCATACTTGCAACGCTGCTTTTGTCCGCGCTGCGTTCTTCCAGATAGGTTTTTAATTGACTTTTAAAGACACAGGAAGCGTATTGAGGGATGCACTTAATGCAAGCTACTCGCGAGTCTCATAGCATTTATGTGATTCATTCTAATTAAATGAGTCTGTTTTTAAGAATTTGACGTTTATTGCTTTTATGCTGCTACTGGGCATTACATTACACGAATATATAATTGAAAGTAGTTATATAGGCTTTAAAAGACGATGATACACAGAGTACGCCGTCCCTGTCATTATGTATGTCCTAATCGTCCGTGACTTTAAGGGTTAATATCTCGGCTAATTATCGACGATGTATTTCAAAATCATTTTCAACATTGCTTTTATACTTCTACTACGATAGGTAAGTCCAGTGCTGCTCAACACAGTTGAGCAGCCCGTAAATCGAAATTTGTGTGTAACGCAAAAGTGCGCTTTTCTAAAAAGCTATGTGACCTAGAGTAATCACTATAGTTTTCCGGCAAGGTTTAAATTAATGTCTACTACCTCTAATTGTTTCATAATTTTAGTTTAAGTAGATTAGGAAATAAAGTGGGAGCAACATATTTTTGCCCTACATTTTCAACGATACTTCTGAAAATATAATACCTAAAATTAAAAGAAATATATTTTCTAGTTCAGAGTTTCGAAAGCTTTCACACGATACACAATATGTAAAGAAAAAATTATTTTATTCAAGTAACTTAATTAACCCCTCTACATTTTTCGTAAATATATTCGTGAATGTTTAATAATCATTAAATATGTGGGTCAATAGTCTTTATCAGGATCACGTACATTTCGAAAAGAAATCTCACTACTTACCATTTGCTGACTAATGGATACAGTACCTTGACACAACGTTCAATGACAAATCCTAATTTAATCTTATAATTCGGAGCATCATTTTAATCTAACCTACTGTCTTGAATTATTCTATCGGAAATGTCGAAAATTTCACAAAATCTCATTGTTTGAAATAACTAAGGAACATGAATGCCCCATTGTTGAGACAATTTTTATTTCTTATTACATTGTTGAAATTAACGAACTTTCATTATTACATCATGATTCATTATACGAGGTCGTCAAGTATGTCACAGTCATCCATACCCGATTCTGAATACTGGCGGTAAAAAAGTATTTTTATCAGGAGTTTTAGCAATGCATAACTTTATTACCATTATCGTGAAAAAATGCTTTTAGTTTCATGAAAACTGATTAACACAAGAACCGCCATAAGTGTTTATTTTGACACCTGTCAAATAGATAATAGTCGAGTCGAACCAGAATTTTTTTCTAAAGATGTATTATATGTATACAGCATAAAAATATGCTAATTAAATTAGTTAAATCCTTCTATATATAAAAGAAAAGTTTTGATTTGGAAATGGACCAATGAAAATCTGCGTAGATATTTCGGGTAGATCGGCATCCAATTTGAATGCTTAAGCATGGCCTTTTATCGTTAATATTAAAAAAACTATTGCATACAAAAATATGAAAATCGGTGATATTATAGAGAAATGTTTGATAAACACGCTGATGCAGACAGTTTTAAAATCGAAGAATTATTTTAAGAGATATTTAATGCTAAAGTTGGACAAAATCGTTCCATTAAAAAGTTTTATTGGAGCAAAATCTATACATGAGAATTTAATCATTTTTAGATCATTTTATACGTTATAAGTTTCCGGTGTGCAGATTGTATTTACTTTTCTTATTTGACTCATTTTTTGAGGTTTTATTTCAATTTTAAATTCAAATTTTTAGCATTTCGAGAGATATTCTTTTACAAATTTTAGAAAATGTTATTAATTTAAACTGTTGCCAGATGTATAAACAGCGCAAACAATGTTTACTTCAAATTAAAAATTTATTCTACACGTGACTATTATAAACAAAAAATTTTAAAAAGCCGGAACTCATTGAAAATTACGTCATAAAAACTATAATTACACGTGAATTTTAAAAGAGACAGAATATTGTAAAATAATAAATTCATAAACATGACTTAGAAGTCTTAAATAGGAGAATTTACGTCACATTTACGTCACATTACGCTTATTACATAAAATGAACAAAAAATAATATTGCAAAACAGTTTAAATTTAAAAATTGCTCGAGACATTTATTTGATATTTTAAGATGGTCATAATATTTCATTTCTAACAAAAGTATTTTTACGTGAATATTAAAAAAAAAGAAAAGTTTGGTGAAAATTACGTCAGATTATAATTCTCAGATTCAAATTATAATTCAATCTTCCGAAATCTTTTTAAAGCCGATCAAATTATCATGCTGTTAGAGTCTGCGGTGTCTGAACGGGGATTGACGAGCGTAATTCGTAGGGGGCAGAGCCCCCTAGTATCTAAAAAAAAAGTTTTGATTTGGAAATGGACCAATGAAAATCTGCGTAGATATTCCGGGTAGATCGGTATCCAATTTGAATGCTTAAGCATGGCCTTTCATCGTTAATATTAAAAAAACTGTTGCATACAAAAATATGAAAATCGGCGGTATTATAGAGAAATGTTTGATAAACACGCTGATGCAGACAGTTTTAAAATCGAAGAATTATTTTAAGATATATTTAATGTTAAAGTTGGACAAAACCGTTCCATTAAAAAAGTGTTATTGTAGCAAAAGCTATACATGAGAATTTAATAATTTTTAGATCATTTTATACGTTATAAGTTCCCGGTGTGCGGATTGCATTTATTTTTCTTATAAGACACATTTTTTGAGGTTTTATTTCTATTGTAAATTAAAATTTTCAGCATTTCGAGAGATATTTTTTACAAAATTTAGAAAATGTTATTAATTTAAACTGTTGCCAATTGTATAAACAGCGCAAACAATAATGTTTACTTCAAATTAAAAATTTATTTACACGTGACTATTATAAACAGAAAAAAAAACTTTAAAATTAGAATTAAATGATTACATGTTAAAAGCAGGAAAATTACGTCTTAAGAACCATATTTACACTTGAATTTGAGAAACAAAATCTTAAAATATAAAAATCATTATTATGCATTAAAACTTGTAAATGGAGGAAATTACGTCATATTTAAAATGACTAAAAAATATGGCAAAACAATTTAAATTGAAAAATATATTTGCACGAGATATTTTGAGATAATCTTTTCAACTATTATCGTGAATTCGAAGACAGAGCAAATAATATTTCCTTCTAACAACAAAAGTATTTTCACGTGAATATTAATAAGAGAAATAAAACTTTGGTGTAAATTACGTCAGATTTGAAACGATACATTTAAAATGAATTATTTAAAAGAACTATCTTATAGCGCTGTTAAAAAATGGCGGGAGACAATAACACTGTTTACTTAATTCATTTTACATTAGCTTATTTTCAAATGTTTAACTAATTTATTTAATTAAATACGAAAAGAGCCATTGTATCTCTTAACAGCAACAGATTTGGTCTTAAAAATCCAAATCCAAGGAAAACGAATAGAAACCCGTTTACAGAGAGATCGCTACTGTTTTTTTTTTTTTTGTTTTTTTGTTTGTTTTTTTTAAGCCGATTAAAATAGCGTGCTTTTTGGATTTTGGTGTGCCTGAACGGGGGTTGGCGAGCGTAGCTCGTAGGGGGCAGAGCCCCCTAGTAGTTTCAGACAAAAATTCTGGTGCGAAGCAAAACATAGAGATACTAATATTACACTTGATAAAATTGTATTCGATGTGAATAAATTAACACAATACCCGAATTTAATTTCTTAAATTTTTATCTCATTGACTTATATATTTACATCTTAAGGGGACGGGGGACCTTTAAAATCAATTTTTTATTTTTTGTAAATTTCACTTAAATTATTATTCAAGGGCAAATTAATTACGTTTAAGGCATACATTTCCCACATTTTTTTTTTTTTTTTTTTTGAGGGAAAAAAAGGAATTTTCCGTAATATTTTAGAACTTTTCAAAATGCCCCATGCGAACTGCATATCAATGAAAATCCTCAATATTTTTATATAAGTTTGTTTTATATATGTAAATAAAATTGTGCATCGAATTTGATATATTTGAATATAAAAGTAAAAAAAAAATATATTTTCTAAATTTTTTGAAATTTTGAGAGATTAACGTCTGGTTTTACCTAGACTCTAGGTTTACCAGCAAGTGTCAGTGGAAAAATCTATGACTTTATACGCTGAGATTTGCCGTTCAGCTCATCAAATTGTTGATCAGAACATGTATTGTATAAAATACTCTAGTTACAATTATGTGATTTGTAAAATGGCCCTCCCCCCGCCTCTGAAATAGAATTAAAAGTAGCATCAATGGTCGCTACAGACCACTAATTTTTTGTATCCCGCTACCTGCTACATTACATTTTTGTAAATGTAGCCCGTTATACTACAAACGACTGTAAAAAAATAGTGACTGCAGTTTCGCTACATATAGTGCGCTATTTCCGACCGCTGGCTTTATTATCCTATCGTTATTTTGAAAAAATGCTTTTAGTTTCATAAAAAATTATTAAAGGTTCGAAATTTATTAATAATATTTGTAGGATGATAATTTCTATCCACTAATATATACTTACAGCATTTCAAAATTGCTCTGCTGTCACTTTTTTAAATCGGGCAGAACTATCAAAAAAGTACCTGCTGATTTCAGTTTATGTAGCCAAAGAGGTTCATTATTATAGTAAAAAACGCCAGTTTAAAATACTGTATATTTGAAAGTATCTGTATCTAACCTCTTTTTAAACGGATAGCTGGCAAATACGCATTTTTTGTGGTATTATTTGTCGATACAGATATTCGCTTTATTTAGGGACAAAAAATCACGAATACATAACACGATGTTATTATTCAAAAATGTTGTTGCACAAAAAGTGGAATAGTGGGCAACTGCGACTTCCAGAACTTTTCGTATTGGTATTGTATTTCGCTTAAAGCGAAGTAAAAACTTTAATAAAATTATTAAAATATTATAGTATAAGCTGGAGGCCTCAGGCTCCTGCGAGATACACCCGCCAACCCCGTTTAGGCTTCGAAGACTCTAAAAACAGTATGCCCCGTTTAAAAAAAATATTACCAGGTTACGGAAGATAGAATGATATTATCACTATAACTGCGGCTATATTCTGAAATAGGTTTGCCATACTTTTCGGTTTGAATGAGGCATTTTTCGGTTACCATGACCTCATCAATCACTGTCATAACAACTGACGGCTGTTTTCGGGATTGATATGTATGATTAATTACACATTTGAAATTAAGATTTCATAAAATAGTTAGGTTAAAAGTTTCGCTATATTTCTGACTGTTACAACGACGCTATAGACAATATTGTTCCTTTAGGTTCAAGGTTAAAATATCCGTCTGCTTATGGGAATAGCTTTCAGAACCATGGTATATTGAAAAGCATTGTGTTCTAAAAATTTGTGGTTATATTTTATGTTTTGATCGAGTTTTAAATATTTTCAGAACAGATATAGGCTATTCATGAAAACTTTTTTCTATTTTAATATTCCATCATGCATATTTTCATGCTATTTTTATAACGCATACTGTTTATATTATAATAAGAATATCCGAAATTTCTAATACATATTTATCGAATAGTAATTCGTCAAAATAAATCGAAAGTATTTTGCACATACATTTACCTCTATTGATGCTGTATCATGTGATATCATGGGAAGTGTTCCGTATCCTGTTCTGGTTGGCGCGATTGGTGAAGTACTGAAAAATAACGTTTAAAAAACAGGAAAATTATAAATTAAATAAAATATAAAAAACATATAAAACATATAAAAATAGGTACTTTTCGGTTAGCCGGGCGCCAGTGTTATATATACATATATATATATATATACATACATGTATGTGTATATGCATATATATATATATATAAATAAATAAATATATATATATATATATATATATACATACGTACATCGTATGTATACACATATATATGTGTAAATATCATACATTGTACAACATACATCAATCGATACATATGTATGTATAACATTGGCGACGGCTAACCGAAAAGCACCATAAAATATATGTATGCAAAACTATTATTTACCCACCAGTAGCATTCAAGTAATAAAAAAAGCAACCCCAAATGCTCAAAATCGCAATAACTACATCGAAACATTTATTGACAAAAAAAGCCGCTAAGAAAATCAGAACAGGATGTGGAACTCTTCCCAATATAACATACTAGCAAACCCCGCGGCTTTGCTCGAGTTGTTGAAATATGCCAAGTGATATTTGCATGACTCTTTTTTATTAGAAGAACACTTTTCGGAATAAATTAAATATTAAAATTAAGCCACAGTTTGAGTAAACTTCATTACAAAAGTGCAATATACAGAAATGAGATCTTAATTAATAATAAGAATAAAAACTAATTCCAAATAAATGATAATTTAGAAAGTATTTTGAGACTTTTATGCTCACTACATACGTTCATTTCAGTATTCATTTGAAGTTTTGAATTTTTTAGAAACATTTCAAGATATTTACATCTTAAAATTAACCATCATGTCAAATTCTCAGCTTCTTGTCTAACAGCCTACAACCTCTCTGGTGTTAGCTGCACCAATACAAAATGTCGAAACAGAGTTGAAATTGAATGTCTCGAAAAATGTTGAAACAGTGACTGTCACCATTAATTTGCCAACATTAACTTTGAAATAGGTTGGTATTTCCTAATATTCTATAGAAAACGGAATTTAGATGATTTTAAAGTCTTTCTTGTTGTTCCTGTCAACCAGGTGGTAGTAACACCGGCATAAAATATAGCCCGTATAGGATCGGGGACTATCACTCTTGATTTGCAACCAATAACTTATGTAATCGTTTTATTATTGCCTGAGATTTCATAGAAATTGTAATTTAAGACACTTTTAGAATGCTTTTCGCTCCTTCCTTTCGCTTCATCCCTTTTTAATTTCCAATTTATTTTCGTCTGTTCTTACAGGACATTTATATTTTATAAGTAACTACTGTGCTATATTTAAAGTTTCTAGCCTCTTCAGTACCGAAGAAATCGCAATTTGGAAAGTTTTTTGCTCCTGCAGCCCTCTAGTGTTGTGGCACCGACATAAAATATAGCTTATGTTTGAGCAGGTACTATCACCATCAATTTGCAACCATTATGTTTAAAATCGGTTTCGTATTTCATACGATTGCATAAAAATCGTAATTTAGAACGCTTTTCGCTCTTTTCATCCTTTTAAATTTGGAATTTTCTTTCGACAACTCTTAGAAAGCATTTGCATCTTTGAAGTAATTACCATTCCAAATTTAAAATGTTAGACCCACTCTTTAACAAAAAAAAAACGCAATTTTGAACATTTTTAGCTCCTGTAACCCTCAGGTGGTAATGACAACAGCGTAAAATATAGGCTATGTTGGAGCGGGGACTGTCACCATCAATTTGAAAACATTACTTCTGAAATAGGTTTATATTTTCTGTGATTGCGTAGAAATCGCTATTTAGAACGCTTTTCGTTTATTTTCACCCCATTTAAATTTCAAATTTTTAAGAAAGTCTTCTCAGAGAGCATTTACATCTCATAATTAATTACCATGCCAAATTTCAAGTTGCTAACCTCCTTCAGTATCACAAAAATCACAATTTAGAACGTTTTTTAAATGCAACCCCCTGCACCCACTTTGGGGGTAATGGCACTGACATAAAATGTAGCCTATGTTGGAGCAATGGTTGTCGCCATCATTTGACGCCATTATTTTTTAAATTGGTTTGGTACCCCTTGAGATTGCGTAAAAATCGCCATTTAGAGCGTTTTTTAGAACGCCCTTTTGCGCATTTCCACCTTTTTTAAATTTCGAATTTTTTAAGAAATGTTCTTAGAGATTATTTATATCTAATAAGTAACCACCAAGCAAAATCCCATGTATCTGGACACTTTAGTAACACAAAATCGCAATTTCGAATTTTTTTCTGCTCCTACACCCCCTTTAGGGGTAGTGGCACCGACATAAAATGTAGCCTATGTTGAAGCAAGGGTAGTCACCATCATTTTGACACCACTAGTTTTGAAATTGGTTCTGTACTTATTGAGATTGCGTAAAAATTGCCATTGAGAACGTTTTTTAGAACGCTTATTGCGCATTTTCACCGCTTTTAAATTTCAATTTTTTAAAGAAATGTTCTTAGAGATCATTAGTATCTTACAAGTAACTACCATTCCAAATTTACTGTTTCTAGGACCAGGGATGTAGTGGAGGGTATACGGAGGTATACGCCGTATACCCTCTGGATTTTTTAAAGTAACACCGTATACCCTCTGTTTCTCAAGAAAGCTATAGTATATATATACACTAGGGTATACCCTCTGCCTTTAGTGTATACCCTCTGCTTAGAACGTATACCCTCTGTTTTTTTTACGACTACACCACTGTCTAGGACATTCAGTAGCACAAAAATCGCATTTTTAGAACGTTTTTTGCTCCTGCACCCCCTTTTAGCCAGTAGCATGGACATACGATATAGCCTATGTTCTAAGTTGGACTAACACCATCATTTTGATACCATTACTTTTGGAATCGGTTCGGTAGTTCCAGAGCTTACCTCCTACAAATAAACAATTTTTACCTCTTTATAATACGAGTACAGATAAACATATTTGCTAAACGCACTACTTTTATAACATGTAACATCACAGTAAAATTCCCGGGAATGAAAATTGTTTTAAAATGTCTCGTTGTAATATATGATGAAATTTTCACTATTAAATGCATTTCTCATGTAATAATTTATTTTTTCCCTTTTAAGATGCACTGGAACGTATATTATTGTCTTTAAAAGAGGTTGGGAATATTATTGTTTGTGCTTTTTAAATATGACTTAATATTAACCATTAAAATTTTTTCACGCATAATAATTTAATTATTTTAAGCACTTTAAATATGGTCATATTTATATTTGAGCATTTCACATATGGCGAAATTACCACCTTTAATTGCGTTTCGCGTGTAATAATTTTATTATTTTAAAGTTTTCGTAAATTTTTAATATTTACATATAAATTCTTTGACGTAATTTTCCCTATTTTCTGCTTTTAACAGCTGATCATTTAATTTTTATTTTTAATTTTTCATTCTGTTTTTAATAATTTCATTTTATAGTTTCAATTTTAAAATTACGACGAAAAAGAAATCTAATAATCCCTTTCATTTTCGTTTTTTTTTTTTTTTTTTTTTTTTTTTTTTTTTGTCAATTTTCCGCAAAAATGGATTTTTGTTTTTTTTTTAGCCATTTGGACAAATGGTTATTGTCCTCGGTCAGAGTAGGAAATCAAAAACATATCTGAAGCGTTTTATTAGTTGAATCCCGCATTTTATTCGTTTTCTGTTGGTCTATACAATAATCTGTATTTCCCCTTAACTTTCAACAGAGATGGATACATCTGTTGCCACTATGACAAAAAAGTAATAAAAACAACAACAAAAAATTAATAACTCAGAAACAAATTGAGATACAGCTTTCAAACAAATTGCATTTAAAAGTACATTTTTTTTCTCTATACGACGGCGTAAAAAGTAATATTGTGGGATGTTTAGAATTTTAAGAATGAAATTTCCTTTAAAATTGGTCCAGGAATATTAATTTTTAATCCATGGCGTACGTAATGTATGACCAGCTCCGTAGAAGTTTAAAAATTTACAGTACCGAAAAATGTAATTCATGGCGTACGTAATGTATGATCAACTCCGTGCTATTTTTTATGTCTTAAATTCTAGTCTTTGAAAAAATCATTTTCCAAATGGTTGTTGTAATTTGTTAAATTGCATTTATTTTATTTATTTTATTTTATTTTATTTTATTTTTTTTGTCTATGAAATGTATGTCAAAGTTGAAGATGACAACATATCTTCGGTTTATAACGGATGATGTTTCTTGACAATTGAAATGTGAAAAAAAGATTTTATTTTATCAAATTTTCCTGGAAAATATAATTTATCGCAATATTGTCTTCACTACCGATTGAAATAAAAGATAATTTCAATTTTAATTTGAAAATAGCGAAAATGAAGATATCTAATAATCCCTATCGTTATCCATATTCTCCCTTTTTCCACAAAAATGGAGTAATTTGGTTGCCATCATTAGAATCATTAGAGAAATTAAATTCAAATTAGAAAAAAAAATAATATCTTGAAAATTAATTGAGATTTTGAAATTCTAATGCCAGTTTTAAGATCTGCGTATCAATACGGATTTTCGATGTAAATGTCATCGCATAATATTCCATATTTTAGGAGAAATCGCAACATAATCTTTTAATTAGGTGATACATATGTTGTTTAATCAGCCGTTTCATAAAATCGTTTCATTAGGATTTTATATATATAGGGTAGATGTAATCTATTTATATTTATATATATATATAAAATTCAAACGGAAATTTCGTTCCAAACTTCTATATTTTGAGTTCTGCTGCATGGATTTTTACGGAACTTATACTTTTAGATAGGTATTGTTTCAGGGAAGGTTTTAAGTTATAACCCATCGTTCTACGTAGATTAGTTATAGAATTATGACGGAAAGTTCTGTTATTTTGGACGATAAGGTTTACCATTTTATTTCTTGGCGTAATTTATCGTTGATAAAAAAATTGAAACAGCTATTACACCTCTAAACATAAAAGAAAAAACTGTTACTAATTTTAATTTAAAAAAAGAAGAAAAAAATCCGTCTTAATGAGTGATAATATTAAAAAACGAAAATATTTAATTTAAACATGAAAGGGAATGTTCGTCGTGCTTAAAAAATTACTCTGTTAAAATATTGCAATTGAAATAAGATTTGGCTATTTATCTTTTGCGTCAGGTTAAGAAAAATGCATCTGAAAAATTGATAGGATGATAATCAAGGAAGTTTCCATAAGCGCACGCTCAGAAACATTTGAAAAATATATCTTCTCATGACGTATAATATGTTTATAAAAAATCGGCAGGACCTCGATTTAGCGTTCGTAAAAAAATAATGAAAATTTAATTTTCTTTGGCGATTTAATGCTGGTTGGCGACGCAATAAAATTTTGAATAATACGTTTTTTAGGACAAATAATTTTTAAGTAAAACCTTTTTCTACTCTTCATGCGAAGTTAGTTAGATTAAGTTTCGCTTAAATAAATACATTTTTATTACTATAGTTTTGTGATATACCTTTAAATGTGTCTATATTAAAATTTTACAATCGTAATTATACGGTCTAAAACAAAATTTAAGTTTATTAAATTTGTTCCAAACTCAAAATTAATGTCCCATTCTGAACATTGCAATGTGACTTAATATTGTTAGTGTCAGAAACAAGAAGTGAAGGTTATTGTTGCCATAGAAACAACTACTTAATATAAAAATGTTTAATGATAGCATGTTTAATTAGCCAGCTGCATTTAAAACAAACTTAAAACTATACTACTTGATTATCCCGTCGACAAAAATACTATCGCCAAACTATAAGATTAAATGTCAATAATGGCTGATCGTCAATTCTACATTCACTTGACATTAAACACGGTACACGTGTTTCTTGCGTCATCAAGTAGTTTTTAATTTGATTTCTATTTGTAATTTTATTAATGTTTACAAATTTATTTATACTTTCGTCGTTTAAAATAAAAATTTTGTCAATTTGTATAATTTGGTGTGTAATTTGGCAATTTATATAATTTGGCAAAATTGGTCGACAAGATAATGAAATAGTACTCTTAAAACTTTTCCAGCCGGTGAAGACATGTAAAAATAAATAAATACTGCAACACGCAATTTGTATATATTATATACGTTTACAGATAGTAAAAAAAATAATACGCTAATCCTTCGTTTAGGTTTAAATTCGTTGAGCTTTAGGCATTTAAATACTTATTTAACAAGCAGTTTCCAAATGCATTTAAATATCTTGCATTTGGGAAGGAAATGTGTTGGTTAGCCAAATAGCGTGGAACGTTTGTCTTTTTGCGCCAAAGACTCGAATATATTTCTTTTTACAAATTTTTAATGAGATCCCGCCCCTAAATTTGACTGATGTTTTACTACATACATGAGTAGTTTTATAATCTTAAAAAAAATAATTTGAATATGCTCTTTAAGGAGATCTTCCTTGTGAGAAACAATTTTGTTTTTGATTTGTTCGTTTTTATTCCTGACTCCTACCTCATGCGACTTGCAGATGAAACTAGCAGATGTAATTGTAAAAATGGTGGTAGTTATGATTTACATGTTATATATTTATTTATGATTTTGAGTTCACTTTTGTCACCACACAATTTGATTTTAAGCCAAAAAGAAGTAAGCGTGACATGGGTTCAAGCGATGTTTACAATAAAGGTGATTTTGCAAGTGTACGAAAGCATTTTTAGAGTATTTTTTAAAATTCAAATGTACAATATATAAATCGGAATTAATATTTTAAAAATAGAGTCAAATATTTTAATTTCAGTATAAATGTCTCCCACACACGCACATACATATTGTAAAATAATTTAATTTCAGACATTTAAAAAATTTCTCACCATACTTTACTTTTTTCCCCAAATTTGTGACTTTTTTAACCTCGAACCCTGATTAGCTAATATTGTCCACTCTTTTTTTAATAAAAAATATATCTACAATTTCCCATACAGAAACGTCCAATGCTTGCAATGTTAAGTAGTAAAGATTATTCTTAAGAAAATGTAAGCAATCATACGTTATTACTATCACGAAAGAAAACATTTTGCAATAAAAATTGCTTTCTGCTGCAATACAAATAACTATTCGATATTCCATTTAATTCGTAATTTTTTCCCCATATCCTTCTTTCTTTTAGAAATGTTATTAAAACATATTGGATCAATCTTCCATAGTCAACCACCCTACAATTGGCGAATTTACTATTTAATGTTGGAAGATACGTTTATATTTGAAATGAACCGTCGACTGTAAATCCGATTTCTGAAGATTACACGAAAGTTGCACTTAGCGATTAGTAAATTTATGTTTTTTTTATGGATCAAACGGATAAAAGAATATTTACTATCATATATTTTTCATCTGCAGTTATTTTACTATCACTAAAAAAGCATCACTTTGAATGTACAAAAAGAACCTTTCAAATGCCGAAGGTGGCCAATGGAACAATATCTGTTCATTTAGCCTAGGTTTTACAAAAAAGTACCTCAGATTCAAATAAAATTTCAATCATTATAAAGCAATTTTGGCTGATGCACAACCCGAGCAGCTGATCGTAGTCACAAATTAACGTTTTTAGTTTTATTTAGGCAACAGGATGATGAATAATGACGTCTAGAAAACAAATAACAAGCCATGTTTATTTCTCCGTCTTATTGCGCGAGATAAATGCGAAAAAAAATCTTCAGTTTGCCAAAAAGATAATTGCTAAAATTTTGCATAACTAACTTTATTTATCATTCGCAAAGAGTTTTGATAGTGAAAGATCTAAAATTCAATCAACAGCAATTTGACATTACTTAATGGAGTATAGTTTGGCGCATAATTAACTCTGTTTTGCAGCTAACTCTGGTACATTTGTAGCCATACCGTTACGAACATTTCTAACGTTTTACATCACACTTGGTTGTGGATCCGATGACGGATGATTGGGAAGATTTTATTGAATGAAAACTAGAGATTTACTTGTCTATTTGAATTAGTTATGGAGGTTATTTTCCTAGGTTAATAGTTGCATGATTAACCCCTTAATTCTCGCTCCCGTCATATTCACGGGCTGTGTCTTTTATTCAGATTTGTTTGATTCCCATCAGTTTTATAGAATAATGTAATTGGTTTTATTATGGTATGATTTTATCTGTTATTAAATAAGGTGAACAATTCTTTTTGAAATAAATGGTGCCAAAAAGCAATTTGAATTCTTAAACCGTAATTTAATGGGTTACTTTTAAGGGTTTAAAAGTAGTATATAAAAATAAACGGCAGTTAAAATGACATTGTTTTAATTTTATCCACACAATTCAGCTTTAAATATCCACTTTTACATGATTCACATTTTTTAAAACATAAAAGTTAAATACTGTTTTGACACTATTTACTCTACTAGAATTCGAAGATATGAAACTGTAGAAAACCTGCCAAATAAGACGTATATTACCAAATATAATATAACGTAGAGATAGATAGTATTTATGTTATCAGATCCACACATAGTACTAAACTGAGAAGCCCGGAGTAAAACAACTAACAAACGAAAGTGAATAACAAGAACATTCTTTAAATTTAATGGTATCAATCAATCTCTGCAATCATTGTAATTCTCTCTTTTTTAGTAGTGCGGTGATTAGAGAACATTTAAATTTCTGATAATCGTAATGGCCGCATTCCCCTCCCAAACTCTACATGATGTACTAAAAAGTTGCTTCTGCATTGCCCAAATTTTGTCTAACGCATCAGATAATATAATAGCGCAATGGCGTCCGATGCGTATTCAGAAAATTCGGAAGGACTTTCCAGGTGAAGGTCCATATTAATTTAAAATACAGGATCGAATTCTCCATTTCGTTTGATTGAAGATTTATTTGAAAAATGGACCAGTGCAGCGGGTTCAGCCTGCTAGTAGTTTATAAATGTAATATGTGTAAAAAAAAACGTGATTCGAATTCGAAAGCGATTTCCTGTATTTTTGGATAAAAAAACTAATTGCGACTTTGATTTCTTGTGCAAAATTTGTTAATTGTAGCCTTTGTACCTGAAACATTTTAAAGTTTGTAACATTGGTACAGAAATGCCGAGTCCATCGAAACTGATAACAGTACCTTTAACACTAGAACCGCCGTAGCTATCATTTTGACCGCTAACAAATAAAAATATTTTGATTATCACCGGAAATTTCTTTCTAAAATAAGTTGAAAACGCACCCCAGACAAATAAGTTAAATAACTTAAATAGTTTCAAATAAAAATTCTGGTGTAAGATATTTTTATAACACTTCAGTGAAATTTCCGGCGGTTCTAGTGTTAATACAAGTATGATTTGTGTATACTACTTTCGTAATATGTGACTAACATGTGGATTTTGTACTTATTTATTCACTTACAGATTAAATATTTAATATTTATAATGATATGTATACATGCGCATTCCTTGAAATGCCTAACGGTCGTAGACATATATTTATCACATTAAAGTGTAATATCGATTGCAATAATATTTAAAATGACTTTTATTATTATATAATTCATATGTAATTAATTCGTAGAACCAATGAATTTTGTCATGTTATAGCACTTGTATTCTGGCGTGTAAAAATCTAGGCGTGAGAGGGCAATCTCCCACCACTTAATTTTATTACCATTCTTAAAAAAAAATTAGACAAAATATTCGACGAAAAATAACGAAGAAAATTTAGTGGTGAGAGACTGCCTGCTCGTATTTATGAAACGAATTGTATGTGATTAAGCATGTGTAAAGTACTTAGCAAGGTCTTGACCGAATTCACTGGTTCTTACCAGCCATCGAATTGCAAAATGGTAGCCTCTTAAAGATATAGAGAAAATTAACCATTCTCGTATGCTTAAAACTTATAGTCATATCGACAGCGACTTATTATCGTCACCTGGAAAAATATCGCGAAATTTGGTGACTAAGTATAAATATAGCCATAAATTTGATGATTGGCTAGAGGTGATAATTTTGTGAAATTCTTATTCAAATTCAAATTTTGACAAAAAAATGGGAATAAAACTTCTATAACCGAGTTCCACTAATTTTTGCTTCTTGCGTTTAACCCCTTAACTGTTTCTTTTTATTTTTTTATTTTTTTGACACAATAAATTAAAAATAAGGACCCGGCACCACTATTTTTACTAGAATATTTCGCTTTGAACTATCAAAAAAGTTATGCCATTTAACAAACCAAAGATTACAGTTAAAATTAAGTGGTGTCCAAAAGCTTTTAGTATCGAAGATCGTAAACACTTTTTGCCCGAGCAGCACTCGGGCACAACAGCTAAGTGGTTAATACAATAGAGTTATGATTAAGGAGGAGGTGGTATACAGGGTACTGTCTTCGAGTTGCAAGTGAATTAACTGAGAAAGTTGTCACAAGATGGTGGCTGTTTTTTAAATCGAATATAGAGTTCCTTAATACAGCCGGAGCAAATTGCCCACCAGTAAAATCTAACAGAAAATTTTGTGTTATTTAAGCGTTCGATTCATTGAAATATTTTTTCATAAATATGGTAAAAACTTCTATTTGTTTTTCCTGGTGTCAGCTTGCCTGGTAAAGCAGTCAGTTTGTTTCACCGGTAGTCACAATATGACGGAAACGCAGGGCCTGACTACCGCAAAAGTAAACTCCCACCAATAGAAATGAAAATCTATTTCTGTCATGATTTATGACTGATATTTTGTATTAATAAGGCCTTTTAAACACGGAGAAAATTTCTAAAAATATTTACTGGTGGAAGTTTCTACCGGAGCTAATCAGCCCTTGCAAAAGCGGTTACAATTGAAGCTTCGCTGTTTTAAGGATATGTCAGTTCCTCTTTATTATTAGCTCCATGGTTAATACAAATTAGCCGAATTCTTCAAAAGAGAGAATAAGGAAACTATCTTTTCCTCTTGGTATCTCGGTTGTCACTGACGACTATTTTTATATTTTATTTGCACCACTATTTTAAAACCATAAATTTTGTAGTATATTTCACTTGCAGATGTTTCTAAAGTCTATCTCAAAGATTTTTGTTTTTAGAAAGTGGTACGAAATATAATTCAAAAATTGTCGATAGTGGCAGCCCGGCGGTATAGTTTGGAAAAACATCTTGTAATTTAACTATTTATTAAAGAATGTATAATAAAAAAAATACACAGTCTTGTGAGATTATAAATGTTTAAAATCCGCTTAATATTTATTTCATTTTATCTTTATATTTATAGCAAAAAAAAAAAAAAAAAAAACCGTGCAAAGAACTGTTTTTTGTTTTTTTTCATATTTTTCACATATTTTTATCTTTTATGGCATCATTTCTCTTTATCATTTTATTTTATCTTTTATTCATTTATTCATTTTATTCGTTTCATTTTATCTGTTATGGCATCATCATCTTGTATGGCAAGGAAAACAAAAAATATGTTTGAACTTAAAGCATTACAACATATGTAATATTGTTAGGTTATACTGAAAACTACGAAAACACTAAAATATTCTTAATAGAATTAAAAAAAAAAAAAAAAAAAAAAAAAAATGTTAATTAAAGGGATGTTTTAGTATTCCCAGATTAAGAGATTTTTTTTGTTAAAAGTACTTACCACTGTTTCCGACTTTGATTTCCTTAATCGTTTGTTGATTTAATTAAAAGCATGTTTGTAATTAAAATGAGCTAATATTATTATTCTGAAATAATGTTAGCTATTTTTCATACAAAATTTCTCAGCTTCGCAGCAACATTATATAATATGTTAACATATAAGATTTAACCTTTAAACTTCATATTCTTATTATAATTAAATTGACAAATTGCAAATGTTACATTTATTCCTTTGAAAAATAAAAGTCTCCGAACTTCACAGCATTTTTTATTAAAATGTAATCGTCAAATAATGAAGTATTACAATCTATGATTAATGCATCGAATCATGCTTAGGATTGGAAAAGTCTTGTGGAATATTTCCTAAAGTTTTATATATTGAACGGAATCTTTTACATAAAAAAGATTTAACCAAGTAGAGGAAATGACATTTAAAGATTGAAAAGCAAATAAATGAACGTTAATAGAGTGGATTTAGAGAGAATATTATCTGTAAATATTAAATTATATCTATAGAAATAAAAGATATTTGACATTTAAAAGTGTCTTTAACCCTTTCAAGGGCAGTGGTTCATTATTGGACCACCTAATTTTAATTTCTAAATGAAGCATTGACAAGAGAAACTTGGTTTGAAAATTTTCGTTTTATTACGTACGTGTTGAAAAGCTTTTATTTATTTGCAATTTTTTTTAATCCGGTGTCATTCATTCATTTCAGTATTTTATTAATATAAGTGCCTTGCCCTTGAAAGGGTTAAAATTTGGTGGAAGATATCCATGTCAACGTTTCCGACGAATGCTTATGTACACTAGAAATAATTCGTTTTCCCATAGTTGCTTTAACTATATTCTCGAAAGATTTAATGAATCATTTAGCTATAAATCTTCAAGCAAATTTGAAATCCTTGGTTTCAAACCCTTTTTAACCCTTTCGACTAAGGCGTCTCTCAGACAAACTTTATTTGGTAGGCAGCACTTTTTTGAAAGAAGTTTCCATAAAGTGCACAATTTAAAAAAATGCGCTGATTAAGTAAGGCAAATATTATTTTCCTTTATTACTGGTGTGAACAACAAATTTTGCAAAGAAAGATGATGTCGCTACAGCTGCGACAATGGAGTGCAAAGGGTTAAAAAATTAGAACTGAATACAAAAGGCTTGTTCCATGGGTTTTTCTAGTGTAAGTCACATATCTGATAACCGCTTTTCTAGTTGGCAACCGTTATTTTGGAAAAATTTGCTTCGCCTGATTCAATTAATGATATTTCTTCGATAAAATAAGTCACATTTTCCGTTCTAAAATATTGGTAGCCAAACATCGTAGCATGTTATTAAAACATGCTTACTTGTTTATAATTTATATGCATGTTAAATTTTCTGTAATGTGTTTGAATGATATTTTGAATCGAAATATATATATATATATATATATATATATATAAGCCGTTCTCTGTATGTATGTCCTTTATACAAATCTTCAATTTTTGACCGATTTGCACGAAACTCGATATGCATACGTTTTAGAATGTGGAAAAGATCGCTATCTATTTTAAGAAATTATCAGATCACTATTTATCCCTTTTTTCTACCACCTTCCATAGTGTAACATTATAGAAACGAGTTGAAACCCGTCGAAATTCGACGAATTAAAATATTTAGAATGGAACTCTTAGATCGAATTTATAATAAACCTACAAAATAAATTACAATAAAAAATCATCTTGCATTGGTTGTCCAACTTTTAAAACAAATAATGTTTTTAACCTAAAATTACCAAAGTATTATTTCCATAAACTTCAACTGCTTAAATTATTGAAAAATTAAACTGTATTAGAATACGTAATCAAGATGAGTAATTATGTTTGAAATTATCGATTGAGGTTCTTATGTTTGTTTTTACGGGATGAAAAATCAGTAAAAAGGATGTCGGTTTGTTACATCATAAAATCCCCCCCCCCCCGCCAATAAAACCTAAACAGTACGTTATTTTTACATTCTCAGAATTTACATAAGCACCACTCAAATTCACAATTTAAAAGTATTTTAACGCGTGTATTTCCAAACTTAAAGTCACATTTGTCCGGCACAACTTTTCATGTGAACATTCGCAAAAACTTTAAGTTCTAATCTCGGTACTCGCAAAAATTTACCATTCAGAAATTTGGCTTTAGCTGCCATAGTATTGGCCATTTAATATTGGTCAAATATTTAGTTTTATAAAAGAAAATGATTATTTTGTTTTAAATATGACATTATTTTTACTCAGTGAATCATTTTGCCTAGCGTCTAAAACTCAGTAACAGCGTAATGTAAAAATATTGAAATATCTTCTTCAATCTTTAAATGGCTGACGTCAGTTTCTGTTCAAAAATTAGAAAAAAGTTACTTTTATTTGTAATGTTAAAATGGCATCAATAAGGATATAATCAATAAAAATAAATAAAGCATGACTATTTTCCCGTTACTTTTAATAGAAATGGAGTACTTCAGTTGCCACAATTACAAAATAGGTACTAAAAACTATAAAAAAATTAATATCTCAAAAATAAATTGAGACAGAGCTTTCAAATAAATTGCATTTAAAAGTACATTTTTTTCTCTATACGACGGAGTAAAAATTTAAACTGTGTAATGTTTAGAAGTTCAAAAATTTGCAGTACCGAAAATGGCAAAACCAAAATTTCATTTCAAATTTCAAAGTGTTGCCATTCGCAGAATGACATATGCGTTACGCACAGATACGTTTGTCCTTTATAATATAGATACTCTTTTAAATTTTATAATTCAATCGTTTCTTTCCTGTTGCCACACCCTAAAAAAAGGCACAGTAATTTAAAGAAAATGATAAAACGTGTATTTTTTTTTTTTTTTTTTTTTGGGCAAGAAAAATTCAGATTTTTTTCGCCATATTTTTGTAGTCTTTAAATCGACGTGATTCTGATTAGACAACGAAATATTTCTCTATACATATGTAAAAATGTTAACTAAACGTGTGTTAAAATGACGTAGTATCTCCATTTGAATGTTTTAAAGTTAAAAAATCTATTTTAATACAGGTGTTTGAATTTCATGAAAACAATTCAGGAAAAAGATAATAATTAAAAAAATCGTTTGCTTAGATGTGACGTCAGTTTTATCAATATGATTTCAAATTCATTCTAAAAACCGGCTGCTAGAATTTATATCCTATTTCTTTGTAATGCTGTAGCTTTAATTCATTTAGATAAATGTTTTAATACTTGAAATACAGTGATAACTTTCTACGATTCATATCGAATACGCATAGCTGCCAACCTTTACGCTTTTTTCATACCACTAAAATTTAATAGATATTTTCCCCTTATCTAATCGGGAGATTTCAACGATTAAGTAAGACAATATTTACTGCAAAATTTTAGTGGTAAGAATAAAGCGTAAAAGTTGGCAGCTATGAATACGGTTACATAAAATACGACTTTTCTACGATTTATATTAACCCTTTGAAGGGCGGTGATGCCGTCACGGCATCACATAATTTTAATCCCTAATGGCCACATTGGCACCGGAATTTTATAATGAAAATTACGCTTTTCTTAAATATGCGAAAATATGCTTATACTTGTTTACAAATAAATTCTCTTGTAAATACTGGTGTCAATAAATTATTTCAACATTTTATAAATACAAGTACCTTGCCCCTGAAAGGGTTAAATAGAAATTATAACAGAGCTACTATTTTTTTTAGGGTAGCATTTTTTAAACAAAGTTTCACGAGTGACATTACGATTGAACGCGTTTGGAAATTGACGACATTTGCATTTTAACGGCTGTGGATTTGGATTTTATGAATGGAAATATGAGTTTCCATTACAAAATTATCGGCAAAGAATCTTTCTATAGATATGTTAAAGATACCTGATATACTACCCGTTAATAGAACATAAAAATCGTTTTTAATTTGAAACACGAATATATTTTTAACCTTTAGTATATTCGCTAGATTTCTCAACATCTAAAGAGAAAAATGTTTTTGGTACTTTCGATTTAGCGATCAGTTTCTTTTTAGCAATAACTTAATTATCTGGGTAGCACATTTTGCCCACTACGGTGATCGGTTTCTCCGAAGAAATCACGAATTAAAGAAATAAATCGGTGAATTTGATCTTGCATTTTATAGCAATATGTATCTTTACCTCAAATGTCCTTCCGTATGGCTGAAAACGATACGACCATCACCGCGCTATTATATTTTCTAATGTGTAAGACAAAATTTCGGCTGATCAGGGCCTAATTTTTTAGTTGATCATTTACAGAAGGATTTGGTCTAAGAATGATAGTCGGATATGCAATATACTAAAACTATTCCTCAAAAATTACCTAATGTTTTTAACAGGCTAATGATTCAGAATTCATTTCACCTGATTATAGAACATTTCAGCTAATTCTATAACAAAGCATGTACAACAAAATGTTATATACTAAAATTATTCCAGAAATTTGGGTGCAAAGTAACAGTGCAAATTTCATCAAAATCTGTCCAGTAGAACTTTAAAAAGGGCTAATCTTTTAAAATCGGGCTCACCTGACTCTTGAACTTTCTTCCATAATTTTATGACAAAGCAACATAAAACTATATGCAATATTTTAAAACCATCCGTGTAAAATTACCTAACAAACAATGCAAGTTCCAGTGAAATCTATTCGGAATTTTTAAAGTGACAAACCTTTCATAATCGGGTTCCACATGATTATGGAATTTCCACTATAATTCTAGGACTAATCAGTGTATAACAATGTTACGCACCAAAACCTTAACTGAAAAACTAATAGTGTAACTTGAATTAAAATTATTTCAGAAGAACCCAAGTTATAAGCTGCCGGAATGAGATTCCCACACGAAAACAAACATATATTGGAATTTGCCAATTCAGTTATGTAAAAGTATACGAAAATAAACAAATACTGAGTTATTTACAATGTGTTTGAGTAATTAAGTTAATCTTTTGTAACTTGGTTGCAGGCATATTTAAAAAAATCAAGTTTGAAAATTACTTTAAAAAACATAAAAAATGTATAAATTGAGATAACTTTTCAAACAAATTACTGAAAGTGTTTTCATTTTCTGTTAGACGTTGAAATAATCGGATTTATGATGTTTAGAGATCAAATTGCAGTAAAAGTGCAATTTATAGTATGTTAGGATGCTGCCACCATCAATAGGATGCTAGGCGTTACTCATAGATATGTATTTTCTTTATAATATTGCATTAATATCAAACGGATATATCTTTCTGAATTGTGTCGCAGGCATATTTTAAAATATCTCCGTGATTGAAAATTAATTTAAAATGGACAAACATTCTGTAAATTGAGATAAGCTTTTCAAACAAATATTACTGAAAGTACTTTTTGTATTGTATTAGACGTTGGAACAATCAAATGTGCGATGTTTAAAAGTCAAATTGCAGTAAAAGTTAAATTTATGGAAGGTTTGGTTGTTTCACTAACAATATGATGCTAGAGTTGCTCCTAGCAGTGTCTTTTCTGTATAATACTGCATTAAGAGCAAACAGGTATATATTTCGTAATTGGGATCCATGTAAACTTAAAAAAATCCATGATTGAAAATAATTTAAAATCCATTCAAATGAGAAAATTGAAAAATAATTTTCAAATAAATTTCATTTGAAAGAACTTTTTTCTATTCAACAGTGTGAAAAACGAAATTGTATGATGTTCAGAAGTTAAGAAAAATTTCGGTAAAGTAATAATTTATGGGTTAGGTCATTGCCATCATCAGTATAATGTCACAATTGGCATTGTGTTTGTAGTTTATTGTATATTCTGAGGATGACTCAATGAAAGATTCGAAACATATAAATTTTTAGTATTTTTAATGGGGTTTTTTTTATTGAAATGACACCTTTTAAGCAAATAATTGTTTTAATATATGTTTTCACATACGTTTGGAATATATATTATTATCGTATAGTTAATAGCAGACGTAATTAAGACTATTTTACTTATATTTATATTTCTTATTGGTCTTTTTAACGATTCGGGGACGGGAATGCACCAATTTCAGTTACTGTCATTGCCGTATTATTTCATTTTAATGTATTTTGCCCGGCAGGACCCTTATTATTGACACAGCAGAAGCCGGGTATGTCTGGTAGTTATTAATAAAGACCAATTAACAAGGTTTTAATTGGGAAAAATCAATCAATTATTTTTCTTGTATTACTTTTTTAATGTTTTTAAACACAGATTTTTTTAAAAAGCAGTATTTTTTATTCCAAATAGTAAAACTGAGGATAGATTTAGATAGGATTATTGAATGGTTCCCTACAGAAATGTTTGAAGACTTTTGAAATTCAAGGACGCAAAAAATTTTAGATTTCTTAAATTTATTGATGTTATGTGGATTATGTGTCTTATTTGTTATTCCAAAGTCTGACTTACATAAGATTGAAAAAAATGATAATTTTCTTAACTGGAAATACACCTATAGACATAAACGTTATAAAATAAATATTCAAAAAATTGACTTTTGATCGTCTTTTATACAGTTGTGAGGACTAATTCAAAACAATGAATTCACAAACTGAAAATAATTCTCAAAAGTTTTATGACGTCTGTCGCACGTCATTCCAGCGTATGTGGTTAACGTTTACAGATTCTATGACAGGATATTTCTTACTGAGAAATCGAACTATTTTGAGATCGGAAAGGTTAATTCTGTAAATATATCTGTAGAGATAAGGAACATCAAAGAAAAACTAGAATCTTGAACTACAATAGGTTACAATAATTTACTACGGTAGAGCAGATCCCTAAAATTGCATTGCAAAATTCCTTAGACTATCTACATTCAAAGAGAAATTTGTAGGTATTTACCATTGCAAATAGTAAGAAGCTACGTATTGCAGCTGACATGTTGAAAACAATTCCCGAAAATGTCGGTGTATTTTCACCGATCGTGACTCAGACTCAAAAACTACACTCCATTCAAATTATGATTTACACATATACCGGTGAGCCAAAAGCTTGTTACAACTTTAAAACTCATAAAAAAGGGAAGAAATTATGATAACGGAGTGCGGTTTGCAAGTAAGGGCTTAGAATGTAATCGGATTTTTTTAGCAGAAAAAAAAAAAAAAAAAAAAAGTTAAAAAATCACATGTATAGGGTGCTGACGAATTGAAACACAATGAATAGGACAACAGTAGTTGTCGTACAATATTCTGGAGGTTATGTTGAACATTTGTTATTGGAAGAACAAATGAATGGAGCGTATTGTAGTCCTGTCTATTGTGATTCGGGTTGTCAGCGCACTCTACATGTGATTTTTTAACCTTTTTTCTGCTAAAAATAATCCGAATGTCTTGTGAGCCCTTTCTTGCAAACCGTACTCCTTTATCACAGTTTCTCTCTTTTTTATGAGTTTTTAAATTTGTAACGAACTTTTGGCTCACCCTTTATATATGTGTGGTGATTTGGCAGGTTCTGGGTAGATTGATGCATGACCGAATAAATAATCCGCCATTGGCATGACGTCATCTGTAGAAAATAATACCAGTCGAAAATTACATACAGTCGAAAAGCATGTTATAGTGACCAGTGAACACTAATGAACACGAATGGACAGTTGTGCAGTCGAAAATAGTAGTGTGGTAGGTAAGGATCACACTGAGTATTTCTCCAAAAGAATACGAAGACATCATTAAACGTGAACAGTTCTTTATTGATAACACAGTAGCTTAACAATTCCCATGTATTTTAGTCAGCAAAAACGCTTTACGGCGCGCGATGCAGCACGATGACATTCGAAAGATGTTAATTAAGCAATCCTCATATTCTACGACGTGAAAAAAACATCAGATAGCTATTATAACCTTTTAAGACAGGAAAAATTCTCTCAAACTCTGAAATCTGCGTTCCGAGGCCGTAGTTCGGTTTTGTCAAGTCATTTTAAAGATACACTAATTACGTTGCACATGAAATCAACGAATTAGAAAAGGTGCCAGCTCTCAGATGATTATCTAGAACCACTGGGGGAAAGCACGAGGTTTAAATAAAATTTTTTCAGTTTTAACATCGGATGCTTTTTAGAGTGAAAAGTCCAGCAAGGGAAAGGAATTTAATGAAACGAAAATTAGGAAATAAAAAGAAAAAGGCTTTTAAAAGCATTCGAACAGAAAAATGAGGATTTTTTTGTGATACATTTTGAAACATCCCTCATAGCATGCATGGTCACAGTGACGTCATTGTGACGTCACTGTAAGTCACTGTGGTCACGTCACATCTGTGACCAAAATGCCACCACTCAGTGATGTCACATTGTGACTGAGATGTGAACTTCTTAGAAAACTTTAAAAAATTACAAAAATTATTAAAAACATGTTATTTACTGTAAAATATATTTTTCTGCCGGATTAACAAATTTTTTAAACTGTGGTCCAAGTTGCATCTGTGTCTCTAACAAAAACTTTTTATTTTCATATAACATAAAATGTAATTAATTCATCAGCAACACAAAACGATTTCCTAATTATGAGAATTTCATATTATTAAAAAAATGTTTTAGGTAAGCAGACCTCGACTTATCTTTTATAAAGATTTTTGTAAATGATCATCTGTTATACTAGAAGTTTCTCAAAGAGTAGTCGAAACATTTCTGTCGTTTCAAACTAAAAACTTTCTATTACAGTTAAGGCTGCAGCTTTTAATGAGCACGCAGAAAGCGTCTTCAAAGTTCAGTCATATATGCATTTCTTGCTTTATAATTTGCAATCAAGTCATTTTTTTCCCTCTTAGTGTTTCACTATTTTAAGTATTTTTTTTTTTTTTATTCTACTTCTTTCAAACGTTTAAAATAGAATTGTCATTTTCCGAATATAAAATTAATGTACAAAATTTAGGCAAAGCCCACGACATAATTAATTATTCATGTTTTATTTTTTGTTTTCAAAATATATCTTTAAAAATTATTTTACAAGTTTTATTCTACAGAAAATTAATATTAAGAGAATGACAGATTGACAAAGAAAAACTCATCTCTTCTCCATAATCTTGTTGTATTTTTTAAGAAGATATTTTGTATATATTACCTGTGATACAAATTTTACTTTTAAAAAAAAGGAGGGAGTCATCATTATTACCATTAAATTAATTTGTATACATTTTGAAAATTTAAGCAATGTTTTATCTAGTAAACTCTAATTATGGATAATATTATTATTATAATTTACGTAAATGAAACTTTACAATTCAATAAAACTGATAAAAATAAAAGATGAAATACAATAAAACATTTTCAAACAGGAAATTGAATTAGAGACAATTTGACAAAATTATTACGCATTTAATTTCCTTCCGAAACTGTGGTATAGAAAAACAAATAAAACCAAAAAACATCTGCTTCGAACTTCGAAACTTAAAAATCGTCTGCATCTGCACTATTTCAGTTGTTACCACTCGACCGCAGAATAACGGATAAAAGTAACAGTGAAACTTTTTAGAATAAACGCGGGACACTGGACAGTTCTGTGGACACTGAAGTTCTGTGGACACTGGACAGCATAGATGTGTTGACACGGATTTAAAAACTGAAACAAGAACGTTCTCAGGATCCAAGTTAGTTCAGCTAACAAAATATAAACCCGAGAAAATTACGGTAGCTTTGACTTGTTGAAGATGATTCAAGTCATTGCTATCGTACTTATAATCGGATTTAATTGGTTCCCCAAAATCAAAGTATCACGTACAACGTCAATGAAATTAGGTATGTAAAAATATTATTTTCCCTGTTTGCTTTTTTTTTATATATTACAACAATTTTAGTTAGTTTCTCATTAACATGCTGTAGAACATAAATATTTCATTACATTTATTTTTTATTTTGCTGAAATATCTAAAATATTATTTTCCTTGTTTGCTTTTTTTTTTTTTTTTTTTAATTACAATGATTTCAGTTATCTTCTAATAAACATGTTATAGAACACAAATATTTCATTACATTTATTTTTTATTTTGTTAAAATATCTAACTTCCTTTTCAACAGCTTTGATCAGATTATTAAAATTAGTGATTTAAATTGCATTTTAATCTGGTTTATTTTCTTATTTAAATATTGGGTTAAAACCACATGGTGGCATAAATATAAAAGTATATGGACAAGTATTATCATCAATCATTAACATAATTAATAGACATTTAAAGATAATTAAATTATTTAAAATTTTTGGATGTTATTAACGTTTACCATAGCAAGACCCCTATTTGTAATGAAGTTTGTAGCAAGTTATTTCATTTACAGGGACAGTCAATTGTATTCCATTACATTGCGGCTTGTGGGGAAAAAATCGTTTCAAATGGTTTTTAATGATTTTACACGCTTTCAAACAGAATAAAATTGATATGCATTTATGAAGCGCGCTAAAATGTGCATTCCATAGAATATGCGATGCAAAGAATAGTTATTGTTCATTTACAGGGCTAAAAAAGGAATTCCAATACATAATGATATAGGGGTGGAGGGAATTGTTTGCGGCGTACTTTATTTATGTTAATCTATTTGATATGTAATGAAATTGATATACGTCGTTGAGGTTTACATACTATGAATTATTTCATGTATAATACGAAGTGTATATAGCATTTACAGGGACACACAAAATATTTCAGATACTATATTGTATCCGAAGTACTGTTCATTAGCGATGATTGCTGGAAATACATTTTTAATTATGATATACACTTTTATGATTCACTACATTTATGCATAGTATATAGTGTATATATATATGCTATAATTCATATACAGGAATATACAAAAGTATTCGAAAGGGTTACTGGGTATTGCTTAAAGGAGGTTTTTAAATAAGTTATGCATTTTAACGCTGCACTGTATTTAATTTACTAAGAAATGTTTGTAGTATATAGATAAAATGATATACAGGGTCACGCAAAGAATTGGATACGTTGCCATCTATGAATTATAATTTCTGGAAATGTAATTTCAGCAGTTTTAAGAGTGTTTTAGCTTGAATAAAATTTTAACTAAATAGTGGCGTGTAATAAAGGTTCTAGGTAAACTACAGGGTTGTTCAAAATTATTTAAGTATGTTTCCATATATTAGTATAAATTGCTGAAAGAGAATTTCAACCTGTTATGCGTTTCCTTGATAAACTAAATTTTTCCATTATATAGTATATATATATCAGTCTACAGATCAAATACAGGACTGTTTAAAAGAATTAGAAAACATATTTGGCTGTGGATGGTAGGGTGTCAACGATTTTAATCGGTTGATTTAAATCAGCGATTAAATCATGATTTTAATCAACCGATTTTTTTTAAAAAATCATTGATTAAAATCAAAATTTTTATAAATGTTTAAAATGTCAAAAAAAAAAAGTATTAAAATCTAACATGAACATAATTTGAAAGTTTCTACAGGTATTTTGACTTATTAATAAACAAAAAAAGAGCTTTAAATAATTGTTTCTAAGCTTAATTCATTAGTATTGTAAAAAAATTAAAAACAGTTGAGTTTGTAAAAAGCATTGTTTTTAAGTTTTTATCCAAATTAAAACAGTTTCATTTAAAAATGATATTTAAATCTAACATAATTTGCAATGTCATAATTTCCTTTAGGTAATCAATTTATGCATTATTTTATATAAAATACACATAGCAAGTATAATTACATTTCTACAAGTAAAAGAATAAATAGTAATTAATAGCAATCTCAAGTTAAAGAAGAATGAAAGAATGACATCTGCTCAGCAGCTAAATTGTAAATGAATGCATAAGAGAAAAAGAAATAATTGGTATAAAAATGCTAAGCACAGCAAGAGCTTCTTTGGTATAGGTTGAATAAATGTTTATTATTATTATTATTATTATTATTTTTTTTTTTTTGTAACTCATATATATTAAAAAATTGAACCATTGAAAGCTAATAGAGGTAATAATGCTGTTACTTAAATACTTTGAGATTTCAGATATTAGTGGCTAACTTATATTTATTCTATATGAATGGGTTTAACTCATTTTCATTTTTTTCTTTTTTTTTTTTTTTGGTTAGCATACACGTACATGTGTGTAAGTATAGATTTTGGTGGTTTACAGAAATTTTCCTAAATACAAATGCAAAATGAGCTGCAAATAATATTTGTTAGTTTTGTTATTTGTGCTACTAACTAATGAATTTTACTTATTTGCAGTTTTTATTAATTCTGTAATTACTTATACTGCTTCTTCTAGGCCATTTTGTTTAATGGTGCCACACCATGCCCCTTTTGAAATTGGCAAAATGCACCCTGCCTTAAAAAAAGAAAAAAAAAAGTTGAAATTTACCTGTAGTTGTATAGCCAGAGATTTCTTGTAAAAAACTTCCCCATTCAACAGTATTCTAAATTCATGTGGAAAAAATCTTGCAAAAATATAGAACTTTATTTCTTTAGAAAAAACAGGATATTATTAAAATATGTTATTTAATTGTATTTTTCAATTTGTTATTCATAAAATTATTAAAAATTAAGGACACTTTACTTATAATGCTAAAAAATATTCTTTTTTTTTTTTTCTTACATCATTACTAAACACATTACTAATATATTTCCTCATGAAATAGTGCCCGTTTTTTGAACTAGCATCCTGTTTCTTTTTCTTTCTAAAATGAATTATTATCATTTTAATAATTAAGGCTTAAAAATGTATAATATGTTCCTAATTAGAGAGTTGATTGTTTAATAATTAATTTGAAGTAACGTTATCTATTTAGTATAAAATGCAGTTAATAATTTTCATAAATGTTAAGTATCTCTAGTATTTATAAAGTTTTACATAATTATTACGATATTAATGTATCTAACATTATTGTATAATACTACCTAATGAAACTACTAATTTGCAGTTTTTATTTCTGTAATTACAAACTAACAATTATAATTTTATTAATTAAAGTGTAAAAACATAGATTATGTTAGCAATTAGTGGTGTAATTGTTTTGGAAACCTAAAACTCATGATAGCTATTCAGTATTTGAACGCTGGGAAAAAAATCATACAAATCTGATTTAAATAAAAAAAAAATCTGATTTAAATAAAAAAAACCGATTTTTTTTTTTTTTAAATTATGATTTTTTTTACACCTTAGTGGATGGTAACTGCGTAAATCAGTTTTTAAATGTTTTACGCGTTTTCATGTTTACTTAGTTATCTTATTTACGTTATTTCCCCCGATGTCTTGATAAAACATTTAGGAAGAGTTGGAAAGTGTTTTATAATCTATGCCTAACGCATGATATATCTTACTTGTTGTTTCTATTTCCCAGATCAGTCTTTTCATATAAAACATACCAAATCTAATTAGCTCATATTCACAAAATACAATATATACGGGAATAAAAAATTTAAATAAATAGGGCTTATCATGTAGTTCTATAAGTAACAGTTGTATTAATGTCCGTTAGACTCCATGTTCGTATTTAAAAAAGCAATGACAAATCATAACACATTAAAAAGCTTACACATTCTTAATATTAAGCTTGAATTCAAGATCAAGCTAACTTAATAAAAAAAGATGTCAGTTAATAAGCATTGTTTTTTAAATGGAAAATTTAAAATATTTTAGAAGAATAGGACTCCAAAATAGCGATAACTTGCTAAAAAGTACGGTAAAAAGATAAAATTTTATATTTCAAACAAAACTTTACTTTAAAATTATCGTAGTTTTTATGACAAGAATCATCACAGTATTAATACTTGGACATTTTTCCAGAGAGAAACATTCGCCTTGCATACAATATTTCAAATGAAAATCAAATTTCAAATAAATTGCTTAAAAGGCGCAAAGGCCAACATAGTGAAAAATATCCACGCAGGGTCTCGATCCAGGGTCATCAGTATAGCGCACTGACATTTTACCGACTAAACCACATGGAACGATACCCAGCCTGGAAATTTTCTCCTTATTACATGTTGGCAAGGCTACAAACGCCGCACAAGATGGAATATTTATCGTGAGCCACCGTCATGGGGCAAACACGAAACTTAATTAAACCAGCATCGATTAAATCTATATTAATACTTGGAAATTTTTCCAGAGAGAAACATTCGCCTTGCATACAGTGTTTCAAATGAAAATCAAATTTCAAATTAAAATTGCCTTTTAAGCTATTAATTTGAAATTTGATTTTCATTTGAAATATTGTATGCAAGGCGAATGGTTCTCTCTGAAAAAATTTCCAAGTATTAATATAGTTTCAATCGATGCTGGATTTAATTAAGTTTCGTGCTTGCGCCATGTCGGTGGCTGACGATAAATATTGCATCTTGTGCTGCGTTTGTAGCCTTGCCAACATGTAATAGTGAGAAATTTTCCAGGCTGGGTATCGTTCCATGTGGTTTAGTCGGTAGAACGTAAGTGCGCTATACTGATGGCCCGGGTTCGAGTTCCAGCATGGAATCTTTTTCACTAGTTCGCCTTTGCGCCTTTTAAGCAATTAATTTGAAATTTGATTTTCATTTGAAATCATCACAGAGTTTATGACAAGTTCGTCACAAATGACACATATTTCACAAATTGGTCACAGTGTGACTTCAAAACATTGTCACTTTCGTCACAGGTTCGTCACAAAGTTAATGCCAAAATAGTCACAAATGACACACTTTTCACAAATTAGTCACACCGTGACTTCACAGAGTGGTCACAATGTGACGTCACAAACGACCTCTAAAACGGCCATAACGACCTCGCATTCTAGTCACTGTGACGTCACATCCACGTCACGTGACGTCACATCGACGGTCACAAAATCACAGTGTGACTTCACAACGACGTCGCCGTGACGTCACCATGCCTTACGGGATGTAGATGGGTATAATGCTTCATCTCAATAAGGACAGAAAAATCTGTTTTTTTTTTCTAATACACAAAATACTGCTCGTTGATGGAAATTTCTTATCAATCTGAGGATTCACTTAGAAAAATGTGGCTTTGAATTATTTTATTAGTCTAATCTGAAATTCAAATTATAGTTTTTACTCCATACTCCTAGTACAGAATAAAATCATTCCATAGTTAAATATTCAAAAGCTATCTATTCTATACGTGGCAAACTAAAAAACTGAAAATTACGTGCAAAACATTGGAATGGTGCAGCAAAATAATCTACTTGAGTTCATTAAGATGACACAGGACATTTGAGTTTGTCGAAACGATAAAAAACATTGCATTTTAAAAAGTACCAAAACAGAAATAAGATGTAATTAAGATTTTTTTCCCCTTTCTACCTAAAGTATATTTTCTTAACTATATCATTCAGAAAAATAACTGCTGTATATGCAAAATTATTATTTAAATTTTAAATTAAAAATTTATCTCACTAATGCGTGAATTAAAACAATTAAGTGCTGTGCGCATCATAAAACTCTAAAGTATGTGCATGGAAAATAATTTTTGAGCAAAATAGAATAATAGCACACATACATCTAAATTAAAATCCAAATATACTCAAAAAGTTTTGTTTAAAATTTAATTTTAGCACTAAAAATAAATCAACATTTTCAATATTTTTTTCAAGTAAAAAAAAATAAATAGCCAAAACACGTGATTTTTTTTTTATTTTAGCATGTCGGTTACAATGAAACGTTTATTTGTTTAAGTTTTTTAAAGCTGTAGATTACATAGTTTGAAAGTAACACTACGCACAAACTTCAAATTTACTAATCTGCGAAAACACGTTTTAAAGTTTCAATATCTGCAGACCTTCAATTACGCTCACTGTCTATGAATGATTATAACTCAAGAAATAACGCAGATTTTTTAAAAGGATTTGTTGCGTATTGTTGATAAAGTAAATAAATATATATATCAGAATAAAATAAAAACTGAAAACTGATTTTTTTTTAACGTTTGAAGGTCACATTTCAAAGTGCTTGGGTACTGCTCGATCAAAACTGTTAAATGTTTACATGGAGCCCATAGTCTGCTTAGATATTATGTGAAAAATATGACCGCAAAGCCCCAAATCTTTCAATAAATTTCTGCAGTGCGTGATTTTTATGAAAAAGCATTATAAATATTAGTAAGTACAAAACTTGTGTGGAAATATAAATTACTTAAAAACACAGTTTAAACACACAATAAAATAAGTTAATTTAAACAAACGTATACGTTTCGTGAGTTCAAGGACTCACATCCATAGTGTATAAAAATTATAAAAACCAAAATATCCCCCCAACTACATGTACGGTGGAAACCCAAATGTCAAAACACAATACTAAAAGACCACCAAGTTCCAACAGCCAATGAAATCAAAGCGGAAGTTAAGTGCCGTGACACAACAAATCCACCCAGATGTATAACCGAGGAGTTTTTAAATCTATGGATATGAAAAGCTTCAAAAAAGTCTAAATCCAGAGGAGTAATGCATTTCTTGATAATGGTAGTTGAGTCAAAATTGAAATTATGTCCCTCCCACCAGCAATGAGAGGCGATAGAGGATTTCTGATATTATTTTTTCTTTACATAGTTTATGTGTTCCTTGACTCTGTAACGGAGTTTTAGTTTAGTTTGTCCAATACAGGACAAACCACATTGGCATTGAATGTTGTAAACACCCCAATAACTTTCCACGAGGAATTGTATCCTTAAGCTGTGAAAAAATTAATTTATTAACTGGTTTAAAAACCACATTAAAATCATAATGCCTTAAGATATTAGCTATCTTAAAGCTAATACTATTATAAAATGGCAAAATGATAAGGTTAGAAATGGAAACTGCAGTAACAGAAGAGTCAAGATTATTAGCACATTTAATAAGACTATGAGAAATTAAATTTTAGGTATATGATAAACCAAAACCACGCGATCGATAGCCACAGATCTAATGTAATTTAATTCTGTAACAAATGAATTGTTCCTGAACAAATTAAGTGAGCTCTATTAATCAAATAAAGAAAATAAATCAAAAGAAAAAATGAAATTCAAATTTCAAAGTAATTGCTTAAAAGGCGCAAAGGCCAACATAGTGAAAAAGATTCCAAGCCGGGACTCGAACCCTGGCCATCAGTACAGCGCACTGACGTTCTACCGACTAAACCACTTGGAACGATACCCAGCACGGAAAATTTCTCACTATTATATGTTGGCAAGGCTACAAACGCATTACAAGATGGAATATTTACTGTGAGCCACCGACCTGGGGCAAACACGGAATATAATTAAATCCAGCATCGGTAGAAACTATATTAATACATGCAAGGCGAATGTTTCCCTCTGGAACAATTTCCATGTATTAAATACAAATAAAGAAACGCCAAAGCTTTTTGGGAAGGGGAGTTGCATGAATTGAAACGGGGGGTGGGGGGGTGGAGCGGGAGTGTGACAGAAAAAGGTTTACGATAAACGATTTATTGGTCGCGTTTGATGTTACTTCTCTGTTCACCCATGTTCCAGTTAAAGGCGCACTACAAAGTCTCACTGTTAGATTAAAAGAGTTCCATTACACAGATTATGAAATCAATCACATTATTGAGATATTCAGTACTTGTTTAAAACAAAATTCATTTCAAATTTCTAATCAATATTATTCTATGGGGTGTTTACAACATTCAATGCCAGTGTGGTTTGTCCTATATTGGACAAACTAAACGAAAACTCCGTTACAGAGTCAAAGAACTCATAAACTATGTAAAGAAAAAAGAATTGCAGAAATCCTCTATCGCCTCTCATTGCTGGGGGGAGGGACATAATTTCAATTTTGACTCAGCTACCATTATCAAGAAATGCATTACTCCTCTGGATTTAGACTTTTTTGAAGTTTTTCATATCCATAGATTTAAAAACTCCTTGGTTAATGATTTGTCTAGTGTACCATACATCTCAACTTTCTGGGTGGATTTGTTGTGTCACGGCACTTAACTACCGCTTTAATTTCATTAGCTGTTGGAACTTGGTGGTCTTTTAGTATTGTATTTTGACATTTGGGTTTTCACCGTACATGTAGTTGGGGGATATTATGATTTTTGTAGTTTTTATACACTGAGGATGTGAGTCCTTGAACTCACGAAACGTATACGTCTGTTTAAATTAACTTATTTTATTGTGTGTTTAAACGTTGTTTTTAAGTAATTTATTATAAATATTAGTTTATATACAACTAATTACATTGTATTAATATGATTTAGATTCAGGTTTGTTGTAACTTATTCAGAAAATCCTTTCAAATGAAATGGGAAATAACCACTTAGATTTTCAAAAATGCATTAAAAAATAATTAAGCATTTTTTATATAAAATAAATATTTTTTTCAAATAAAATAAAACTTCTAAATAATGTTACATAAGTCAAGAAAAAATAACTTGTCGGGTTAAAAATTTTATAGAAAAATTAAATTCCATTTTGTAATCATTAATGTTTCAAAGATAATTCATTAAAAAAAGTCCGAAACTATTTTTTATTTAAATATTTAAAAAAATAATTGAATTTTGCATTTTCTTTTTACAGGGTTTTATTAACTGTTTCATTCTTCACATAGCAGTTAAGTATCATTAGATAACGACATGCAAGAAATTTTCTTTCTGCTTGTGAACTGCACTTTTTTTGTTTTCTTAAGATTTATAAATTCCATACAATAAAAAAGATAATAAGGAATCAGTTCATTAACCCAACCTGGGCAATAAAAAATATTTAATCATTTTTATATTATTTTTTTCGTAGATTAAAACTTTTAAATAACTGCAACAAAATTCGAATTACGCAAATAAATATTTAGCTAGATTAAAATATTGAGAATATAGCCTAAATGCATTTTACTAAAGTTTAATAATTAGGTCATTAATTGTTACGCATAATATTTGAAGTGTCATGTTACATTAATACTTTAAGACAATCATAATAAAGAGAAAAAAAATCTACATCGATTAACGAACTTTAAAATCTCTAACCATTAATAACAAAAAGATTTATTTATTTCAAAATATTTCGAAAATCGATTCGCTTACAAAGCATTAATTATGTAATTATATCATCTGTTTCTAACACAAACTATCTTTTTCGCAATAACTTAATGAAATATTAATCATCAGTCATTTTTTATGATAGAAATTATGCATCGTACGTGAACTATCTATGGGTGAATATCACAAACTGTGAGATTTTGAAAACAAAATTTTTTTTTAATTTAAATCGTTTCAAAGCCTCTGATTTTTTTAAATGTTAGTTGAACAGCTGAATAAAGGAATTTCTATGTAAAATGGTTAAACTTTGAAGAGCTTAAGTTCATTTTTATGTAATTATAATTATATGTCATTTTCTTGGCATATGTATGTCATAATAATGACCACCAGGATAATGACAATTTCATTCTAAAACATTTTTCACATTCTTGTTTTTTTTTTATTTTTGAATCTAACATTTTAATTTCGTTTAAAGGAACATGTTTACTATATAGTACGTCAAATTCAGTGTGTTGTTCAGTTTTATTTGTAATTTATTGAAGCCAGGAAAATGACAATAAAAGTATACTCAATTTTTACAAAGCCTTTAAACACATTATTTTGAAAGAAATATATAAAAGATATTGCTGTTAGCAATGATTTTACTACTTCTGACTTGAACTATGACAAGAACAAGAAGAATTACTCTACAGTGCCATCTTTATATCTCATGAAGAACTAAAAGGAACAGGCCAGGAAAATGAGATTCATTTTCAATGGCAATCATATTTTAATTATGGAAAATTATTTGTAAAATACAGAAGTTGTCACCTTCCTCATATATGTGTTATATAAGACAAGATTAATAATTAGAAATTAAATAAACTAGAAAAAGATATTTTTACATAATAGCAGAAAGCCTTTTACATTGCACACATCAGAGTGTGACATGCCAGGAAAATGACAATCTGAAATTTTATGTCTTTTAATTGCTTCATTTTTGTGTTATTGTGAATCTATTATATCTTGAAAATACTTCTAAGAACATTTTTAATTAGAATGTAAAAAAGAAAACTGCATTATATAACATTTAATAGAAACTTTATTGTGCGGATTGCAATTTTCGTATTTTATAGTATTGTCCCCTATGATCCTGTAAAAATTTGTATCTACATTTTTAGGATCAGAGATAGTTACTCTGAGGTAAAAAGATGAATTAAACCATAGCTGCCAACATCTTACGCTTTTTCAGACCACAAAAATTTTACAGTAAATTTGACCTTTTTAAATCGCCGTTATCTGCCGATTAAATAAGGCAAACACTTCTATTAAATTTATGTGGTCTGAAAAAGCGGAAGAGTTGGCAGCTATGATTAAACTATATATTTGACGGTTAATAAAGTTCGCAACAAAAAATGCATTTTTCTAAGTGCTGAAAAAAAATTGTGTCTATCGCAGACGGAATTATTTCAGCGTCTGTATGGTCCCCTGAATTTGAATACCATTGTTTTTAAAGGTTTTTTCAACTTATTCTTTTGAGACTATATATGACGAAGAAATCTATATCAAAATTACGGTTTTGAAATTTAATTGACCATGCAACCATTGAAAAAAAATACCGCCTTCAATAGCCGCTATTTCTGGCTCAGCGCACTATTAACGAAATACACGGCCCGTTCATGACATTTAAAATGTAACACGGAGTGGATAAGCTTTGCACGGCGATTGAGAAAAAAAAAATAAAGAGGAGCGCCGCTTTGTACCAATCGGCGGGTAAAAGCCATGTGATCCACTCCACGTGACGTCATGAATTGGCTGTGTATTTAGCTGGTGGCGGTCAGCACGTGGGCTTTTATTCTAAGATCTGTGTCTAAGCATATCAGAAACATTATACTTAAGGCATGCGGTATATCATAAAACCTACTCGGTTCAGATACCGAGCCGTTCTAATTGGATCGCTAGATTCAGGTATCTAAACCAAACTAACTTTTAATGTCTTAGAAGCGACAATCCACATTATTAGGAAATGGATATTTTTGAAGCACACAATTTAATGATGATTCAGATAATTTTTAAAAATACGTAAATAAATAATTTAGTCACACTTATCAAATATTCAATTTCTACAAGCGTAACAAAGCAAACTGCGTACCTCGCGCGCTTTTAATAATGTCGATACTGTTTGTGCGAGTGTTTTTATACTTTGTAAATTAATATTTTTTTAATCAGGTACACGATCAATAACGCATGTATCAGTGCTTCGCACACACGAATAAAACACAATCGCTGGATGCATCGACCTCGTCATTTAGCAACATCCTAAATGTATGAAATTAGCTAAGACCGCAATCACCTACGCATGAACTGTTTCCCGTCATGAAAAATTTTACTCAAGTTTCATAAAAATATTTGACACCAGAATTTTTATTTAAAATTATTTGACTAATTTATTTAACGTAAATCTGCGTTGCTTAAATTTAACTTATTTTATGAAAGAATTCCTGATTTCAGTTGATATTTATACCTTAAATGCCTGGTTTTTCAAAAATCATTGTAATAATGTTTTTCGGCTTTCATTTTTTAACCCATTAGTGCCGAGTTTCTTTTACACATTTTTAATACATAGCTACCAGTTGATACCAGTTTTCCCATATTGTAATTTTAACTCATTTGATCTCTCAAAGTTTGAGATTAAGTAATATGAAAATTTTCTTACTAAAATACTGGTTTTCATATTTAAAATTTTCGTATTACTTAAATGGCAGATTTTCGTACTAACCGGCATTAATGGGTTAAATAAATCATGGGAAAAATACTTAAAAAATCATATTTCGTTTTAAGTATAGTTTACTGCTAAAAACAGTTTGTTACTAATCGGCAATACTGGTGTTTAATTAAAAAAATAATTTCCCTTGATAAAATTCTATAATATTAAACACACAAAAATTTTAGGAACTGTAATGAGAAATAAATTTTACTTGCTCACTGCAGGTAAAAATAGGGCATTTCGCAAGCTCCCAAACAAAACAAAGAGAACAAGTAGCAACAATTGAAAAAATAAATCTATCTTTATTCTTAAACAGCACTGTTGCCATCTACATGTTGAAAATCGATTTAATAATATTTTCAGAATGCATTTTATTGGCAACATTAGGCATTATAGCTTCAATATTATTCTAATATAATTTTAGAGCCTAAATTGGGTATGTTGCCTAAAAGCAACACCAGGCATTTAAGGGTTAATCATATGGTCGGAGTCGGATCGACTCCTTCCGGGAATTCTAGTGTTAAAAATATCTCTGCAATAAATTTTAATACTACTAAATAAAACTATATTTATAATTTTTCATCTAAGCTAAATTAATTTTTCTCTTTTTAAATATGTTTCAATTCTTACTGATAGATGAATAAATTTATAAGCATAAAAGAAAAAATAATGATATAAAAATCTCAAAAATGAAAAGCTTCCGTTTATATATCCTTTGAACATTAATTTTATTTTCAATTTCGCATCTTAATGAGTTTTTTAATTTTCAAAAGTACATCGTTATATGAAAATCTATAAATATTAATCAAAAGAGTGTGTTGTGAAAAACCGGTTGTTGTTTTCCACTGTTTTATTTATTTCAATTAATCAAAGTCTTGTTTTTTTTACTTATTTCAAAATTATGAAAAACTAAAATTTCAAAGCGACGTCTTTAAAGTTCTTAATATTTATATAAAAAAAAAAACACTTTATAAAGAAAACTACATTTATTAAAAATAAGAATTCATTTTCTTTGGTTTCTAAATTTTAAATTTTCCAACGTTAGCAATTTTTTTTAATATATTTTGCGAAACTCCACAAGGATTTCTTTGTATTGCTTATGTTTCAAAACGAAAACATCGGTTTTTATAACACTTTTTAAAAATGTATTTACCACTAAATAAAGGAGACTCGCTGTTCTTCATTTTACGAAAATTTACAGGAATATTATTTTCCCAACTTTTTGCATAAAATGAATTTAGTGTGTAAGTCGACTCGTAGGTTTACCATTGTATTTTCCAGCACCCAAAAATATGAAAACATGGCGCACTGAGAGCAGGAAAACACAATGGTAAACATACGAGTCAACCGGTAAAATCGGGTTTTTAGGTGTTTTCCACCAAGATATGACTTGGCAGACCTATTGCGTTTTAATATGGGAATCCAGTTTTGGCTAATTCTGGAATTTCAGCCTCCAACGCGATGCGGTGGTTGTCTCATGATTCGTACGCCTCCTTGAATTTTGCAGACTAGAAAGTTTTTCGGCACCAGAAAATCTCTTCTTAAAAGAAGGCGAAATTTTTAACCTAGCGCGTTTAACCTAGGTTTCTTTTTCTATAAAAAAGATACTGTTAATTCTCCTGGAGAAATAACGATATCCGTACGAACCATGTGTCTGTGCTACCGACTCCCGGTCTATATTATACTCTCGCGAAGAGCCATAAAGTTTCGGTTGTTAACACAATGTATAATGAACACGTAAAAATATGTTTTTGTGTATAGGAGAAAGAAATTATTACTTGTACCGGAAATTGTGTAAGGAAGAAAAAGGAAGGTATAATCCTCCGATTGATTTTCTCGCTCTTCAACTACACTTAACCTTTCTTTGTCTGTTTTTGTCCTTGTTATGTTATAATAAAGAAAAGTATATATACTATCAGGGTGGCGAGTGGTCAGGAAAAAGCACAGTAAAAAAAAAAGTGGAACCTACCATTATTTTCTTATAGAAAATACTTGGAATAATATAAAAGGATTAAAGAAGGCGAATTTCACTTTAACATATTCTCTGTAGAGCTACGAGTACACTCGTAGGCTTTAATTTTTTTATTACTTTGTCACAATTATTTTAGAATTAAAATAATTGCCTTATTTATTGGAAGAAATTTCACTGTATTAGTAAAGCGAAATTTACCTTTCTGAATTTGTGGTGGCAAACGACTTTCAAGAAGAAATTTGAAAATTCTTATTTTATAGGCTTGGCAGTGAACGTGTTAACAAAATAAAACTGTGTTTTTCCCTGACCGCTCGCCACCCTGACTATGCTATATTATAGGATTTTTATTTGTTGAATTTAAATGTATGGTCTCTGTAAAGAGTCTTTTTTATAGATCGGATAATCCCTGGTAGCTTTTTCGCCTGTCCTCTGGGAGTTAATGGAATATTTCTATTTTTTTTTCTTCACACTATTTTGTTATACTTCTTGTATTTTATTATACCTTAAATTTTATTTTATCTTTTTATACTCTTTTTTAGGTTTAATTAGTCATTTTTCTCTTTGTGGCTACCAGCCGCATTTAAACGACATTTTTTATGGCTCCTTAATGCCCTTGCAATACAAGCCACCTATAAATTTGCCACGCATCTAGGTAGTCCATAAAGCTGCTTACACTGTTCCATTATTTCACTGTTTCCGATTAATAGCATCTGTGTGAACATCTCCTATATCGCTTCTCGTTGCTGCATTATGACGAGGACGTCGACGAGTGTGCCGGTTATAAGACTTGGTATGATCCGTGTGTCTTCTAATATTTCTCTTTGCTCTGTGAGTTCCACAAGCTCCTCAAGCTTTCTTGATAAGATATATTAACGAAATTCAAGACTCTGAAGTTATCCTTGTTAATTATGCTAGATACGAACTTTCTAGAAAAGATAAAATTAATGCAGCTAGATCCTTAACTGAAACAGATATTTAACTTTAAAGGATGCTATTAATAATTCAATTAGTATGAACTTTCTCCTTCAAATTATAAAAGTTACTTTCGTGGATACTGCTGAGGATGATATCAAATTAGTCAAAAGTAAAAAGCGAAAAGCTGAGAGCAGCGTTCAGAATGTCAAATTAAAAAATATAAATGAAAATCCCCCGTAGATTCTTATATGTACTAAGAAAATTAAGATAGCACACCTGAAATCCCTGAACAAAAGAAAAACAATGGTTACTAATATCATTCAGTTTACAAGAAAACTGTCATCTGGTGGCAAGTTCGACTTCAAAGCTAAAATCTCCGGAAATTACATTAAAATTATAACTGCTGACCTTCGAGAAAAAATTTCTATCATTGAATATCTAAGGCATCAAAAAATACAACATCATGTCGTCCTCATGGAACTATTAGTAAAAAGGAACTGAAATATCCTTAAAATAGTAACGCTTCAACTCTAACCGCTTTCGCAAAGAGTTGATTAGGTCCAGGAGAAACTTCCACCATTAAATTTCAAAACAAATTTTCTCCTTAATTATAACGCTTTATTAATAAAAAAATTCAGTCGTAAATAATGTCAGGAACAGATATTTACTTTTACTGCTGATAGCCTACTTTGGCGGTAGGTAGAATAAACTTTTCCGCCATATTGTGACAACCTCTTTTCAGTGCCATTGAAAAAGATCTTAATACTGACACCAGTGTAATCAAATAGCAATTTTTGCCATGTTAGTAAGAAAATATTTCTATGAATAAGGTGCTTAAATAAGACGAAATTTTCTATTCAGTTTTACCGGAGGGAAGTTTGCCCATGCGGTAATCAGGAAGTGTTCATCTGATGTAAAAAAATCCCTGCCGGCTCGGGCCTACAGGCGGAGGTAGATTTCGAAGTTAAGTACTAAATTCCCCAAAAAAACTTAAATCGAGATCTTCACTAAGAATGGCCTCTAGAGAGCTAAGCATTTTGTTAAAATTCTAATATACACGAATACATACATTTATGTATATGGGATAGGTTTAAAAATAGATAAAACAAATTCAGAGAACTTCAGAATGTTAAAATAAGCTAATATTTCCATTGTCGGGTTTTCATCATGTTTTAATACGTTTCTTCAAACTCACATGACGTTACATATTCACCTGCTGAGGTCCGTTTTATATCTAATTTGATGCAATATATATATTTTTTTAATTCGTCTAACTATTTATTTCATTTTGAGTTTCCATGCGGAAATCTTGCTCTAGAAAACTTATGACGTAATATTCAATTTGTTTCAATTATTCAAACTATTTATTTAATTTAATTTTTCACGTGAAACCTTGCAATAGAAAAGCAATTGTTGTGGTGAGAATTTTATTGCTTTTTCTTATTGTTGGCAACTGCTATAACGAAAAATATTTCTTTTTTCCTGTCATTGTTGTGTTAGAGCTGGTTTTATCAGAATCATTTTAAGGCGGTATTCAAAATTTTGAACCCTCCCCATTTCCATTTCCTTGGGCCGATTTTGCCCATTTTCAATCCCCGCCGAGATATTAGCCATCTCAAAGTTGTTGGCGAGTTTGAAGACGATCCGTGCATAATTGCGACTTTTATCGTGCGGACAAAATTTAGTACATACATATATATATATATATATATATATATATATATATATAAACTTTTTAGGTGGGGATGGTTTTGGATTCCTGGGGTCCTATAATGAAAAGTTATGAAGGAATTTTTCAAAAGTCGCACCATGGTAACGACTGCAATAGGTGGTATTTCTTACGAAATCTGCCTAAAATCAGCCGCCATCTTGTGACAATCTCATCATCACTCGCAACTGATAAACAGTACACTATATGTCTCCTTCCTCTTTATTCACAACTCCATTGTTGTCTCAGATAGGGAAATTCTATTTAAAATCGTAATCAGAAGATTCCCCACTTCAACTGACCTAGAACTTACTAAACCTTTCCGGTCCAACGTCGAGTCTGACTCGACATCATCTTTCTTTGCAAAATTGTTTTTTGGCACAAGTTATAAAGAAAAGTAATATTTGCCTTACATAATTTGAGTATTTTCGAAATTATGTAACTAAAGGTAACTTTTAAAAAAATATATTGGCAACCTTTCACAATAAAAATTGTGAAACAGACGCCACCCCGGAAAGGGTTAATCAAAACTATAGGGATTTTAGTGTACCGTAATTTCGGGTGTATAGCCCGCGGATCAAACAATCCTGTTTCGACATAGAAATTTTTAAAAATAAAATGTAACTTCTTAGATCACGGTAAATATTGGTCTTCAAATACTGAATAAAACTTCTGGGTCCAAACTAAATTGTTTGATCTGCGGGCTATACACCGGAAATTACGGTAATTAAAATCTACCAATTGAAAAGCCGTAGGGATAGTAAATTACTCCCTTTCTTCTTAGCTGAACTCCCAACGAAAACAAAACTTATTTTATTTCAAATGAAAATCAGATTTCTATGTAATTGCTTAAAAGGCGCAAAGGCCAACATAGTGAAAAAGATTTTTTTCACTATGTTGGCCTTTGCGCCTTTTAAGCAATTACATTGAAATCTGATTTTCATGTGAAATATTGTATCCAAGGCGAATGTTTTTCTCTCTGGAATAATTTCCATGTATAATATAGAAACTTATTTTATTTGAAATTTACAACATAAGATCATAATTCAAAATTTGAATAAAAGTTGAAATTTTCAGATTTGCTGAAAAAGTAACACAATGGTCATAGATGTCAGAAATTCATTCATGTATTTAGTATCTGCCGATAGCGTTCACCTTATTGTGTTTCTACGACAACATCACTGAGTAATAGATCAAATAGTGACACTATCAACACATCAAATACGCACGAGCAGATTTTCTGTAAAAAAACAAATGATTCCTTATACAACAATGGAACCATGATTTTTATTTTGTTTTTAAATATTTGGCATATTAAACCAAGGGATTAATTACAGAATACTCCAAGCAAACAATTGTTTTCTATATTCTAAACTAAAACATGATCCCATCTTAGAGCCAATTCACATGATTTGTTTTACGGCAGGAAACAAAAGGAAAAACAGTATGTCTGTAATCAGTCAGTGTCTGATTAATCTCTGCCGGCTTCGAAGATTGCATCGATCCGCGCATTGCAGATGATTCGTAACACAATCGGACCAGATAGCACTAGAAATTGTTTGAGTGCAGTCATCCAGAAACATTTGTAAAATTGAAGTACCTAACACGTTGAGTGCCACGCGAATTCTCCCACGGAAAATCCCCTTCAGGCTACGCGCGTTGCTTAGAAGCGCTGGTATTGCGGTATAGCAGATTGAAATTAATGAATTAAAATATAAATGAATAGCAACAAATAAAAGATAAGTAAATTTTAAATACATTTTCAGTAATTACTGTAACCCTTAAATGCCTGATTTTTCAAAAATCATTGCAATAATGTTTTTTTGGCTTTAATTTTTTAAATAAATCATGGGAAAAATACTTAAAAAATCATATTTTGTTTTAAGTATGGTTTACGGCTAAAAAACAGTTTTTTACTAATCGGCAGTACTGGCCTTTAATTGAAAAAATAATTTTCCTTGATAAAATTCTATAATATTAAATACACAAGAATTATAGGAACTACAATAAGAAATAAATTTTACTTGCTCACTGCAGATCAAACTAGGGTATTTCGCAAGCTTCCAAACAAAACAAAAAGAGCAAGTAGTAACAATTGAAAAAATAAATCTATTTTTATTCTTAAACAGCACAAGTGTTGCCATCTACATGTTGAAAATCCATTTAATAATATCTTCAGAATGTATTTTATTGACAACATTGGGCATTATAGCTTCAATATTATTCTAATAGTATTTTAGAGCCTAAATTGGGTATGTTGCCGAAAAGCAATACCCGGCATTTAAGAGTTAAAAAATATATTTTTTTTTAGTTTTACATCAAATTTTACACTGTCAGTCACCGGCAACTGACGCGGCCCAAACGGAAAGTTCAGTGTCAGTCACCGGTGACACACATGGCACTCATTGTGTTAAACAATCGATCAAATGTTTCGGCATCGTTCAAAAATAATTTGAGATACACTAACCCTCAAACTTTCGTGTAACATACGGACAGAGATAGAATAGATTAAAAAATATTCACATCGTCTTCAGAGCATTCCAAAACTTCTAAATCTATGAAAAATTCAGAGCACAAAAAGTTTCACGATTCTAAAGATTTCTTCTTATAAATTTAGATCGACCGAAAATTCTGTTTCGTTTTCCTTTTTGGACCAAAATCTGAGTTTCGGCGAAAATACAGTCAAAAATTTGACCGTACCGAAACTCGACTGATACTATCTTCATTCCAAAATTCTCGTTTCTTCCTTTGGAAATTTTCAACATGACTTATTGATTTTAGTTGTATCAGCTCAAACGAGGCACTCTTTATTTAATGCTACGAACTTTTATAATTATCAGTCATGACTGACTCAAGGCGTGAGTGCAGATTATAAAGCAAGAAATGCAGATATGACTAAACTTTGAAGACGCTTTTCACGTACTCATTAAACCCTGCAAAGCTAACTGTAATTGAAAATGTTTAGTTTGAAACTCCAGTGTCTTTTTAAAGCTCTCTAAGAAAAGGGGTAGTAAAACAGATTAATTTCATTTACAAAAATCATTATAAAAGATAAATCGATGTATACATACCTAAAACCTTTTTTGATTAGGTGAAATTCGTATAAAGAAAATCATTCTGTGTCGTTCATGAATTAATTACATTTTATTTTATAAGAAAAATTAAAAGTTATTGTCAGAGGCACAGAGAGCTAACTTGGACCAAATATGTAATTACATGTGTAATTAATTAAAATTTATGCGTATGTATGTATGAATTACTTTAACCCCTTGAGGAGCGGTGGAACATATTTTATCCCACGTAAGTAATCAAGGTTCGCACCGGAAACATTTAAATAAATTTTAATTTTATAATTTTGGTGAAAGAAAGGAGAAGAATTGCTTTTCCTTATTTTAAAATGAAATTTTTCAAAGATTCCGGTATCAATTCAACATTACAGGTACACAATAACTTGCCCCTCAAAGGGTTAAAATAATGGAAATTTTTGCTTTCGGTCGGAAATAGAAGGATTGCCGAAATTCGGTTCCAGTTTCTGTTTCCGTCTTAAAAATCTGTTTTAGTCGATTCTTACTTATAAATATAGAAGAAAGTACTGAGTACTACCACGTCCCGTGTAAAAGACAAAAGATTGAAAAAAAAATTGAAAATTGAACCCGGACAAATTTAAAAGGGAATTTGCACAAATTAAAGACACCGAAAAGTGGGAGGAAAGAATTCTGGGAAATGAAGCTACTCCAAGCCCTATTTTTTCGGTTATCGGTGTCTTTAATTTATGCAATTTCCTTTTTAAATTTATCCGGTTTCAATTTGTATGTATTTTGTATATATTCTCGTGTTTATCCAGACTATAAATGTTACAGTAATGAGTTCTACAAAGACACGTTTTCAAGAAAACAAAAAGTAAAAAATTAATTAAAATATTTCTGCATTAAAACGTTATTAAAAATAAATAAATCTACTTTTATAATTTTTACCTATGTTAAAAAAATTTTTTCTCTTAAATGCGTTTAATTTATTCCTGACATCCTGAATCAATTTACGAACATAAAACAGAAAAATGATTAAAAAAATCTGCGAAATGAAAAGCTTCCGTTTCTAAATCCTCTGAATATATTTTTTTTTCAATTTCGTATCTTAACAAAAAATTTTATTTTTAAAACTTATCGGCAAAGATAATATGAAAATATGTATTATGTGTAAATATGCATAAATGTGTACTAATTGAAAAAATAATTTCAGAAAAATCGGTTGTTGTTTTTTTCTGTTTTAATTCTTTCATTTAAAGAAATTCGGCTTTGCATTTACATATTTCAAAATGATGAAAGACTGAAATTTCAAAGCTGCATCTTTGAAATTTTCAATAATGAGAAAACAAACACTTTGAAAGGAAAAATACTATTATTAAAAATTATGATAAAGTTTCTAAATTTTCAAAAGGAGATACATTAATGTATATATTTTTGTTTGAATATATTTTCAATAGCTTTAACAGGATTTCTTTATATTGCTTATTTCAAGACAAAATGGACGTCGTTACGTATAACAAGTAAAAAAAAATCTATTTGGCAGTAAGTAAAGGTACTCACTACACTTCATTTTATGAAAATATCAATTTTCCTTTTTTTTCGTAAATTCTAAAATTGTAAAAAAAAAAAAAAAAAAAAAAAAAAAAAAAAAAAAAAAAAAAAAAAAAGAAAAAGAAAATTCTTGAAGGCTCGGCCTACAGGCGGTGGAGGATTTCGAAGTTAAGTACTAATTTCGCCAACAAAAACTTATCAAGATTAGAGATAAACCCAGTTTATCATATTTATCCGGCCGCTTTTGCCAAGTTTTTAATTTAATTTTTCTGTAAGAGCTGGTTTTATCAGAATCATGTTAATATGATAATTTTTTCTTCGCCCCCCCCCCTTTTTTTGGCTTTAAGAGTTGGTCCTATAAAAAACTTGTCAATATAACAGTTGTAGATAATACTAAGAGGATTTATAATAAATTTAAGCGGATTTGATAGCTTGTGAATTGATGAAGTTAGGAATTCTTTTCTTCTTCAACCACCCTTTTTTTTTTTTTTTTTTTTTTTTTTTTTTTTTTCCCTCGTGTTTATTTTTGTATGTGGTCCTATCAAAAATTTGTCAACATAAAAGTTTTATACAGCATTAAGAAGATTTATAATAAGTTTAAGTGAATTAGATATCATGAGAATTGACGAAGTTATGAATTTTGTTTTCTCCCTAAAACCATATTTTTTCGTCCCTTGAGCCGATTTTTAATTTTGTCAAAAATCTGTGATACATAAATTTTTGCCCCTTTTCCTAGAAGTAATAATAACTTTTAACTGATTTGATATGTATTGTAATTAAAAAGTCATGATTTTTTTTTTCGGTTTTCATAAACCCCTCCCTACTTCCACTCGCTTGGACCGATTTTTCCCATTGACGAACTTGACCGAGATTTTCTACCCCTTGATTTTATGTATCTGTTTGGAAGAGATTTCTGGAAAATTATAGAAGTTATCGTGTCCATAAAAAAGATGTATATATATATATATATAACGTTTTGAACTGGGTAAGGTTTTTGGTCCTAGGGGTCATGATCGGCGTAGATCTGAAGTAATTTTTCAGTAATTCCAACATAGGAGATAATGTAATAGGTAATACATATTTCATACGAAATCTACCTAAAATCTTTGGACGCTTATACCTGTAGAAGGTCGTTTGCAAAATATTTACTAGTGGTTGGTAAGCGACCAAAAAGGAACACCGCGCCTCGGAATCACTGATTAAGCTCTAATATAAAGTCAATACATAAAAAGCATATTAGAGTTCCGTTTTGATGTCAATATGAAGTGCTGCCATTGTCGACTATTTTTTAATTATATCTAGCACACACTCTCAATTTTTTTTTAAATACACTTTGACAATTACAGGACAACATCAGTTTCGGAGAAACATACTGGAAATTTAAAAAAAACATAAAAATAGAACCTAAGTGCAATGGAAAGAACCCTAAAATCCTTTGAATAAACTAAAAAAATATATTTAATTCTTTATATTTTCAGTTGAAAAGAAGAGAAAATCGACCTTTTTACTTAATTTAAGTAGATATATGTTAGATGTCTGTAAAAACAAAGCTTTATGAAAGGCGACCCTGCAGTAAATTCATTCAAGAAACAACAACAACAAAAAAAAAAGATTTTCATTAGCATGTTATTGAAAACACTTCCAAAGGCTTCCTATATTCTTTTTCTTTTAGCATTTTCCTAATTAAAATTAAAAACTATGAAGCTTCGTTTAAAGAGTGATAAAATTTAATAGAAAAAAGACATATTCATTCAATAATTTTACAATTACTATTCCTGTCTTTTATATTAGTTTCAAAATCAGCATTTTTAAAAATTTGCTTTGAAAAGGCTTTCCTTTTTTTAGGTACTTCACTAATTAAAATCAGTAATTTACGAAACATTAGTTTGGAAGAGGTAGGATTTTATAAAATAAATGCACGTTCTTTTATTACATTTACCTAAGTTCAATATTATTTATTATGTTTGTCATTTAGTAAGTAAGTTTAAAGATTTACTTAAATAACATTCCATTTTTAAAAAGCATCGAAATGGCTTCTAAATTTCTTTTTTAAGGAATCACGTATTTTATTTAACCTTTTGAGGAGTAAGCAATAATGTCTCTGTAATATTGAATTTTCACCGGAATAATCGAACATTTTTATTTTAAAATAAGGAAAAGAAATTTTTCACATGTAGCCCCAAAAGTTAAGAATATAAAATTTAGTTCAAAGTTTCTGATGCGAATCTGGCTTGTATTGGATGGAATATAAAATATCCCACTGCCCCTCAAGGGATTAATACTAGAAGGGCCCGTGAGGGGACATTTTAACCCCTACCATATGAATATATTTCGGTTCAAAACAGGAATTTCTTTATAAATTAAATTTAAAGATACAAAGAAAAAAAAAAGACAAAAAAAAAGTTAAATAAGTTGGGCAGTTTTAAATAAAAATTCTGGTGTAAAATATTTTTATAAAACTTGATTAACATTTCCGTCCGTTCTAGCGTTAATCGATAAATCTTCATTTCAGCATTTTCTGAAATAAATAAACGCGTTTTATCAACGCCCCCTAGATAAGTGAGAAATCCCTGACACGCGTCACAAAAACGCAACAGAAAGCAGGCAAAACAAAGAAAAAAAATCGGACAGCTTGCATGTTTCGATTTCGTTTGCACGTGGGATTATTAATTCTTATTTTCTAATAATAATTAATAATTACACCAGCCAAAGAAAACGACACATGCAGGTTGTTCGAATTTTTTTCTTTGTTTTCCCTGCTTTGTATGACGTTTTCTTAACGCGGATCAAGGCTTTCCTCCTTATCTAGGAGGCATCGGTTGTTACCGCTTCCCTTACCCTTTTTTTTTAACTGCAAAAAAAACATCATATTTTTTCATTCCATTTTATAAATATAAGGAAATGAAACAAAACATAATATACAGGTTTTAAGTCGAATTTTTATTTTTTTACAGGTGTTAAAGCATTTACTTTTATCCTCAGTTTACTCCGGACTGGCGACTATTTTTTAATTCTAACTCGACCCACTTTCTCATAAAAAAAAACCTTTCACATATGCCTGGATAACATGTGCAACAGAAATACTGTATAAAATTTATTTTTTAAAAATAGTGGTACGAATAAAATATAAAATTAGCTGCCAGTGGCAGCCGTGTACGACCGAGTTTACTCGGGATAATCATTAATCACAATATATATCAACCGTAATAACTCGTGATAATCACGGTGCAGCGGTTAATTGCCTTAAATGCGATTATAGCAATACTTACAGGCAATATTGCTTGTGTTTGCTATATATTGACCAACAGTGGCTACATCGTGATTAGTATTGGTGTATTGGTACGAAATACTGCACCAACAGCAAGATATTTGCTTTCAAACATTTGCAACCTGTGTATACACACTTCATGGAATTTCTAAGGAATATTGCACCCCATTTTAGCTTAGAATATTTCTATTTAATATGTAAATATAATTAAATTTAATATTAAATTTTAATAATTGAAATTTAATAGAACATTCTCAATCCACACGTTGAGTCGCAGAATTCGTGATAACTGTTTGAGATTAAATATACGAAATATTTTATTAAAACAATGTGATAAAAACTTACGGATCCGATTATGGATGGGCCCGAAACAGATATGCGATTGTAGCAATATATGTAGGTGGATATTGTTTGTGTTTGCTATATATTGACCAACGGTGGTTACATCGTGATTAATATTGGTATGAAATACTCCACCAAAAGCAAGATATTTACTTTCTAAAATTTTCAACGTGTGTATACACGCTTCACGGAATTTCCAAGGAATATACACCCAGGGCCCGACTTGGACTATGGAGGGCCCCGGGGCAAGGATCATTCTGGGGGGCCCCCTTCTATCTACCTATTGAATTTTTTTTTGTGAATAATGTGGAAGTGGCTAGTACTAAACTTCATATGTATTGTATGTATGGATAAATTTTGTACCTGATACTGCTCACATCTGTATACAGGGTAAGACAAAAAGATAGTTACAACTTTAAGAAAAAATACTAGTAGGATAATTGTAGAAAAAAATATATAGATTGGTTGACAAAGAGTATTTCTTTGCAAACTTATACTTTGCTTATCTATGTAGAATATGCCCCGAATTGGTCATAATTAATGGTTTTAACTTGCCATGTTACGAGGAAAAGATTAATAAAGAATTTCTTTTGAAAACAATAGAATACTAAGTTGTTATAATAAAATTGTAATCATTAGTTTTCCAGTGATGTAGTTTGCTTTTTGCATAAGTGGAGGTGAAGGGGAACCGCACTCTCTTCCTAAATGTTTGAAAATAAATGGATTTTGGTCACTTTCAGCAAATTTTAATTATTTGGCACGTTTTGTTGAAAGTCCTGATTACTCACATGGGGCCCCCTAAAAAAGGGGGCCCCGGGGCAGCTGCCCCGCATGCCCCTGTATAAGTCGGGCCCTGTATGGACCTCTATTTTAGATTAGAAGATTTCTGTTTAATATTTAAATATAATTAAATTAAATATTAAATTTTTATAATTTAAATTTAATAGAATATGCTCCATCACCACATTGAATCATAGAATTCATAATATTTCTTTGAACTTAAATATGCGAAAAATGCTATAAAAACAATGGCTTCCGCATCCTGATTATGCAAATTTTTTAAAATTATTATTAAAAAATTACAAAAGATGAAGTTTTACTTTATTTAATCCACAAACGTCTGTCATTTAATAAATCGAAAATTACCATTTAGAATTTCTTTTATGAAATCTGAATTTCTGGATAAAAAAGACGTACCTGAAATGGAAGCTTTCGATGGTTTTATGTTTTTGACAGCTGAGGAAATCCAAATTATAGCGTCGAGAGCATTAACTAATTTTAGGCAGTTCTAAAGTGTATTCATAGAATCTAAGTTTGAAAGAACGTGGCATAATAAGAGCTTTCTGAACCAGGCTTTAAACTTGTGTATTACGCCTTTATCAAGTGGCTGTCATACTGAGGTTGTGTTTGTGGGAAAAAACACAATTTTAACATTGTCGAATTTCAAATGTTTTGGATGAGAACTTGCATTGTTGAAAAACAAGAGAACTTTTCTTTGTTCTTTTTCCATCCTTTTATCAAAGGAAGGTAGCCATTAGATCAATAAAGGACTGGTCATCCACGTTTTTCTTATTTGCTCTCCACACAATACCAAATTTATTAAACCGATTGTTCTTCGGGAAACACCTGAGATTCAGAGATTTTCCAATAATAAGGGAATTTCAAATTCTCCTAACAGATTGTAACTTAATAAAATAGTCAGTCTCTCTTTTGACACTCTTCCACACATACAATCATCTTTTTAAAAACACAAAGTCTTATTCGGAAAAATTCTGAAAAAGAGTCCGGTTTCATTGGCATTAAAAATGTTTCTCTCCTCATAACCTTCCCAAATTGATTGCAGTCGTTCATGCCAATCCTCCACTTCTTTAACACGTTCACGCCGGCGCGGGGGTCACACTCGACTGTGTCACAGTTGTCACGACTCCCGCTTTTTGCACACCACTGTTATTTTAAGGAAAATGTTGTTTTTTAAAATCGCCCAATTGTTCTAATTAAATAAAACAACAGTTTCTGCATTAAAATACTGGTATCCAAAAAGCCGGAGACTTGGCAGCTCTGAGACAGTCGAGTGTGACCCACCGCGCCGGCGTGAACGTGTTAATATCTACAGAATTTGCTTCTCCACATTTTTTTGAAAGTGATGTTATGCTGATGCCGAGATCGAAACTTTTCCAACCACCTATTGGTAATCCGTGTAATCCGAGTTCTTTAGAGACTTCTAAAGCCTTTTCCCGAATCAAAGGCTTATTGTTAGGAATGTTTTTGAACGAACTGAAGTAAGCCAATTCAGAATTATAGAATCAATTTCAGTGGAATTAGTCTTCCTCAATTTCACATCGGGAATGCCTCCTCCCCGCCCGGGTCACCCAATTCAAAACGGGACGTGGGAGGGGGGAATTTGGCCTAGCACACCCCCTACATTTATCTGTGATCACAAAATTTGTGACACATTGCCCTAAATCATTTGCAGGCTTTTAACTTTTTTGTTTCTCGTTAAAAAATGTTTAATTATCCTTTATCGCCAAAATTACTGTCCGCTATTCGGAATGTCCGTTACTCAGAGGTTAAACATACAAAAATTTAGGTTTTGGGAGTGAAGTTTGGAAAACTGTCCGTTAAATAGAGGTGTCCTCTATTCGCCAGTGTCCGTTAAGGAGGTTTTACTGTATTTCCACTGTAAAAGCAAAGATAACATTAACTCTTTGAACTCGAGAGGTGAATCTCACTCACGACTAGGATCCCATGCAAATAGCATGGAACTATGACTGAAGAGGAATTGACATAACCTCAAAAAGGTTCAACTGGAATTGGTTTTGCAGGGGCTCATTAACGCCGAGGAAAACTTCCACCCATAAATTTGAATAGAAATTTCCTCCTTAATTAAACACCTTATTAATGCAGAATTTCAGTTATAATTATGGCCAAAAACCGATGTTTAATTTTACTGGTGGGAATTTACTTCTGTGGTAGTCAGGTTCTGCGTTTCCACCATATTGTGACAACCGAAACAACTTCCAGTCAGTGTCGGTGAAAGAGATTATAATACCCGGTTCAAATTCCACCAGTAAAAAGGGATAGAAATTTTTACCATATTTGTGAGAGACATTTTGCGTGAACAACCGTTGCTACCGAAACACTCAAGGCCTGAGTACACGAGTTTAGTGACGTCATCACTAATCGACCGACTTCTCACTAGTGTTGGGATTCACACCGGAAAATTTTGAATAGCAATTTTATTTTATTTTATTTGTGGAATATCTATCATCTGATAAAACAATAATAACTATTTAAACTTACTGGTGAGAATTCGGAATCCCTGAATAAAAATTCAGCCAGATACGGAATGGTTCAGTATTATACCTCATCAGGTGGATTTTTTATTGGGATATTCCAAATTAACATCTTAATGCATGCTCTAGCATTGCTGTTCTGCAAGCATCACCAAGAGTAATGCATTGTTTTCGAGAGCAGAAAACAGAAATAAACTCCCAACATCCGATTTAGTCACTGTTAAAAAACTGTGCTGGGTTAAAACAACTTTTGGCGCTGAGGTAGCTGTAAATATATACTATATGACGAAACTTTTTTCAGGAGCTGTAGTTAAACCACAGCTGTAAATGTTTTTGCGAGAATTCTCCACAGTATGGTTGTAGCTACTGCAACACCAAACGATATTCAACCCACACAATTTTTTTAACAATAGTTTGCATAAAACACAGTTGTATAAAAACATTATAATGCTCATTTTTTGTTCTCATATTGCTACTAAGTCCTTGTACAAAAGCTTCATTAACCTTCAGATTGAGCATAAACATGAGTTATAAAATTCTCTAAATAACTACATCTGATCTTGTTTAACACGGGCACACATATTTGTAAATTTATTTATTTTTCAAGGAATTTTGAGATTCAAAAGCATTAAAAAATATCAAATTTTTAAAAATAAGGTTACAACCATATATATATATCTACATTTAATGCAACTCTAATAGAAAGACTATAACGTAAATTGTGAAATTATTCCACCACATCATATGTTTAAAATTCTGCTGCAAAGCGTGACATTAAGGATAATTTCGAAATACACATTCAGAATTTAAAAATCAAAAGATCAATTTATTTACTTATTTTATTATTTTGTAATAATTTATTTATCGAAATATAGATAAAAACTACAATATAATGTTACAGAACCTGCCTTTTCCCAAAATTTCTTTTTAATAATAAAGTCTAGTACATTCACATAATAAAATCTAGTACATGAACATGCATAAATTCGTTTTCAGCAAATGAAATACTTCATATAAAGGCGCACTACACAATACAATAAAAATAACAGCTTAAATTCACCATATAATTGTTTTAATTACAACGCATTTTGGAATACTTAATATTTTTGACTCAGGTTGTACTAATAGAGAAAATATCTCTCTCCCATCGGATGTAATAGCAGAACATCTGGAAAAGATAGTGTGGAAACCGTCAATTTCAGTAAAGATTTTGAAAGTGCTAAAAATAATTAAACAATTGTCAATTGCAGCGAGATATGGCAGCTCCATTCAACGTAAATATTACATAAGGAATAAAATATGAAAATGTTTCAGGTGACGATAAATGTTTAAAATAATTAAAGCATATCATGTTTCTTCTGATCTGGATGATAGTGCTTATTAGAATCTTTAGAATTATTAAATTCGGAATCATTGCTATAAAATGCGTTACGAATTGCTTTGTACATGGTTGCAGTACTCAATACAAGAACAGCAAATTTTTCATATTTAGCGTATCAAAGCATGAATCTCTGCTATGAAATGAAAAAATTCTTATAACGTGCTACTTTTAAATGTACGCTATACAACTTGATGATTAGTTTTACGTGTGTAGAAAATCAGCTTAAATCGTAAACTATGACATAAAAAAATCCCCCATAAAATCTACCCCCCCACACACACACACAAAAAAAAAAAAAATTAAGCAATACCATAATCTTTATTTTAAATATATAAATAGTGATAAAATATACAAAAGTTATTATAGATGTGATGTCTGCACATAAAAATATCAAGCGGTTCAAGAGACATCATGTGCGCAAAGAAAACACATTTACTATGTTTCGAAACAAAAAACAGTATTTTAAGCACTGCTTCCATAGGGATCGCCTGATATGATCCTAGTCATAACTAAAATAATTATAGTAGATTTTTATGCGGTGTCTTTAAATACACATATTTCAGATACATAAACCTCGAAAAAAAAATTATTTTATTTTTATTTAAGAGCAGTTTGCAGCTTTAATTCACTTTGTTAAGACCAAGAAAAAAATATTTCATTAACAAAACTATCTCAAGATTGCCCCAAACTCAGTGCCACTAAAATTTTATTTTTTATATGCTATTTACGGAGAAAAATTGCTCCCTTTTTAATTAGAAATAAGTTTGTCAATAAATCAACCTAATAAGACTATAGGACAGTAGTGATATTCAAAGTAAAACTTTTGTATTTGGCTGATAGCTCTGCTGATATCTTCTCGTTCGCACTGCGAGAAGATTAAAGATTTTAAATAAAATTATATATTTAAAAAATATATTTTCACATAAATATTTTTTCATAATCTTTTAAATTAAACTGTTATATTTAAACTGTTCAACTCAACCGAAACTAAAACTTTTGTTTGTTACTTATCTGTTCAAGTCTTACAGTTAAAGACAATTATTAGTTTATCTTGCTTGGGGTTTTTTCTTAAGTAGTCACATGCTTATCACGTTCCTTACAGGATTCAGCATTATTACCACATTAAAAGAAATGTTTACGAATATATTTTTTTGGTCTGTTATGGCTGACTAAAATGTTATATTATATTAACATTAAACCATAAATTTAGATTAAATTTGCAGAATTGGGACATGCACATACTAAAATTATTTTTAATTTTTATAAAAGAAGTTCTATAAAAAAGAAAACTTGTGTACAATTTGTTATGGTAGTTCCGCTTAAAACGCGGGGCTGAAACCATAACATGTTCATTTAGTATTTCCAATTAGTATTTTCCAACATATTTACAGACCAACATATTTACATAGTTAGTTTTATTTATGTATTAATAACTAATTCAAGATAACATTATAAAATCATACGTTTTAAAAAACTCGAATATGATAAAATACCGCTGCGCCGCAACCTCAAAACCTGATGTTGCTATCTTCCTATTGTAAATTCACCAAAATATATAGCAGCAGTGTTAATTGGGCGTTTTCTTATTCAGAAAACTACCACTATTTGAAAAATGTAATATTCATCTTATCTATACTAATAAAAGAAAACTAATCACTCTGTTTATCTTTTGGCTATAACTAGCGAAATCTATCGCGCGTAGAAAGCTGAAAATTTTTATGAGGATAATCCAAGGCAGTTTCGAAAGCACCAGACGTTCTGAAATTTATTTTTTTATAATTAGTCGAAATATTAATTAAAAATTCATAAGCTATCTTTTTTTTTTTTTTTTGCAAATAGATGTAAGCATGCTCAGTCGTTTCTTTCTCGTGCGCATAGAAGCGAAGAACCAAATGCTGTATATTTTTTGGAACATTTGTCTTAACGCACCAGAGCCGAAACTTCGGGATTCGAAGAAAGAAAGACATATTTTTGAATTGTTTAGTTTCACGTCTTAAACGCAGCAATCAGTTCGAAAAAATATTGTGTGAAACGTTTGAAAAAAAAAATCAAAAAGGGTATTTTTCGCGTTTGACTTTTTCTCAATTTCAGCAACACTAACCCGGGTTCAGAGGTGTTTCAATGGTTCCGATTAACAAATGCGTTTATAGTGCTCAAAAACAGTGTAAGCTTACGGATGCCTTGCGCTAAAGCACTAAGTACTTCGAATTCGGACAAATCTATGTACAGGGCATAATGGAAAAATGTATACGGAATGGAAAAATGTAAAAAAAAGAAAAATCGATTTTTTTAAACATAAAAAAAGAAAATCCTCCCTTAACAAACAAAAGTAATTGAGATCCGTTACCATTGAAAAAAATTCTAATTCGCGAATAACTGAAACATAATAAATACTTGAAAGATAGCCCATCAAGACTGACGGAAAATGAGAAATCAAGATATATACAGTTTTCTTTATTTCGCAAAGGCCCCTGTACTGAAAAAGTAAAGAGAATTTAATTTCTGTATTCGGCTATGTAAAGCATATTGAAATCGGGCAGTTAGGAGCTCAAATAGTACACAGCCGACTAGTAGTGGTTATTTTATGAGAAGCATAGGACTGAAGATATAAAGACGTACATTTTCAATCATTACACTTTAAATTCTGACCCATAGATTTTGAAAAAAATCCTTAAATGCACGTAGTTTATGATATTTCGTTGACCTCGATTATGAAAAATTAGTGGATTTCATTGGGAATTTCGCCAAATTAGCCAGCTATCGCCAAGTTGACGTCATATATGGGAACTTATTTTTGTCATCGAATTTGGCGATATCTTGCCAAGTTGGTCAAAATTTGGCTGCATTCGGGTAACCTATTGTGGCTGCTATTACAGAGTACTTTCCACAATTACTCATTGTTGAATTTCATACCGATTTCTCCATAGGAATTCTAACATGGCCACGATGAATGAATCGGTCCAACCGGAATTGTGAGGGACACACAGAGACTTGTATGTTATATAAATATATATAGATTTAAACAGAGGGTTCTTTCATAAGACACGGGGCAGCATTTCCAAATGGGATTATGTTCCACTAAATCTTTTACAACAAATCAGCCAACTTTAATAAGTGAAGTACTGTGTGTTTTCTGATGGCAAAACAGTCCGCGCTATTGCGCATGCGCCAGGTCTGCTTTGATTTTATCAAAATAGGGGTGAGCGGAGTTTGTTTAGCTGCATTTTTTAAGAATGCGCTTTTGAGGAAATACTATCGATTTATGTAAAACGTTTTTGCAGTTAATATTTATAAAAAACGAAAACGCTTAAAATTTTTAAAAAGTTATACAAAATTTTTGTTTTTCGCGAAACAAAATTAATTTTTATTTTTTAAACTGGTCGTTTCTATTAAAACAGAAAGCAATTTATTCAAACAGGGATTGTTTTCTCTTTGACATAAAAATTGTGTAAAGTTTGTCTAATAACGCTGCAATCGAATTCATCTATACCTGTTTTTTCAAAGACATTCTTTTTAACTCTTTTTTTTAGGTGAACAGAAAACAGGATTACGCTCATCTCCTGCATCTCAACGAATCTTTTTAATAGTACTACTAGAAACACCGGCAATTTGACTAGCCCGTTTTTTAGAATAAGCTATCGCAATAATTAATTCTTCTTTTTCTGCATATTGATCACAATATTGAATGACATTATATATAATTTTCTTACTACCATTCCTGAAAGATTTATTTCTGCTCGAACTAGCCATTTGAACGCTAAATATAGAAGTTTTAATTTGAATTGAAACGATATATTGATAATAGTATTTTAAACTTTGATCCAAAGTAAAAAATGACAAACAAGTAAGCACAAATCTTAGCAACAACGCAGACGGGAACGCCGAAGTAGAACTTCGGAAGATGCCCATCTCAGCGTAACACGCTTTTGGATAGTAGAATCGTCCCAGAGTGCTAGGAGCGGTTTTCGAAAACGAACAGTATCCTGCAACTCCTATAATAACGGACTTTCGACAACCAAAAATCCTATCCACTCCATCATTAACAATCAGTAACATTCAAACTTATGAATGTTGTGAATATAAAGTTAAATTACTCAAAATATTATTTTCTTACTTACAAAATCATTGATGCGTATAGTAAACGGTATATCTTATTTTTCAGGAGAAAAAATACATAAATGTATATATATGGGGCATTCTCACAATATTTTGACTTTTGGGGAAAAAATCTGACAAAATTAAACTTCACTAGCTTAAAAAAGCTGGGTGAAAAAAGTTCGACCAGAATCGCCCGGGATAGCTCAGATGGCAGAGCACTGGCGGCTTCAGCCAGGAGGTCCCGGGTTCGAATCCTGGTCCGGACATTTTTCGCCCAGTTGGAAATTTACATCTAAAATTAAACTTGCTAAAATAACATTTTAATCTGATAGACGAATGCCTTAATGATTCAAAATAAAGAAAAAATGGTCAGCAGCGAAAATTTTTTATTTAACTGAGGTTTAAGTTAAACTTGCGAGTTTAATTTTCCTTACCATTTTACCCTATAACTTTTTATTTTCTTCTAAATTTTTACTTATAATGAATTTGTATAGTACCCACAGGACATTCAAATAAGAAATAATAACAATGTAGTACTTTTAATACAGAATTTTTGTATAACATTGTCTTAAGGGGGTGTTAAAGAAGGGACGGTAAAATAAAAAGAGGGGATGGTATTGGGGAAAAGTGGCGGTAAGGATGGAACGGCAAGGAAAATTACCACCTATTTTTAGGAAAATCATGTTAAGACTAAGTGATAGCCACAATGTTCATTGATTTTTAGAAACAGTTGTTAGCATTGGATTAAATTAATTTTTTTTTAATTTACCTCGAAAAGTGCAGGAATAAACATTGGGGACGGTGAGACTACCAATAAAGTCACGATACTTGAAATTGATATTTAAATTCTACAGTAAATTTCCTGCCAAAGAATTTTAGACAGTATTTCTCTAGCATACTTCTGCATGAGAAAAAACTTGAAAAAAATTCTGTGACTGCATCTAAAATGATTTTCTGTATAATTTTAGAAGAGGGATGGTAAGAAATCTAAAACAAAGGGACAGAGTTTACAAAATAATAACAACCCTAAAAATGTGTGCAGGTTAATTTTTAGCTACATATTTATATAAAACAATAGTTCCAGTTTCAGAAAAAAATTACATTGCATTATTTTTATTGAAACAATTTTATCCAGACTGTTCCAAACTTAAAAATCAGTATCAGGGACACGGGGCGGTATAGGAGTTTTCCAGGTGTGTGGACCCCCAACATCGTCCAAAACTTATTTATCTCGTTATTATTGTTGTGCAAGCATGCAATGGGATGTTCCCTAGTATATGAAACAAAAAAACACAAAAAAGTGTACTAAAATAAAAATTACTATTCAGGGACATGAAAGTCTAAAGATTGTGAGAATGCCTTATATAGGAATGAGTTACAAGAGTCTTTTAAAAGGTGATAAATAATGTATTATGATGAATAATGACAGGTGATAAACAGTTGACGTGATTCATACAGATGCACCTACAGCCAAAAACATCATTTTTTGGATGCCTAAGGTAGAATACAAAATGATTTATATAAGACACAATATTTTGCAGTACTAAAAAGAGCAGTGAATCCATTTTTGTAAATCTTGATTATTTTATTTTTTAGTATATAAGGTTTGCTTAAACTTTGAAGCTAGATTTTTTTAATAAGCTATTACATATAAAAATAACTATATTTTGTCTAATGATTAATTGAAGCAAAATATTAAACATAATTTGAAAAATACTTTCTTATTGGAGGAATCTATTTAGTGATGAGTGAACTACACTATTATAAGGGACAATATCACAAAATATGAAAATTGCAGTCCGCGCAATAAAATTTTTATTTAATGTTAGATAATGCAATTTTCTTTATTACATTCTAATAAAAAATATTCTTAGAAGTATTTTCAAGAGATATTATATTAATAATAACACAAAAATAAAGCAATTAAAAGACTTAAACTTTTAGATTGTTATTTTCCTGGCATGTCACACTGTCATGTGTGCAAAGTAAAAGGCTTTCTGCTATACTGTACAAATATTTTTTTTAGTTTTTTTTTATTTCTAATTATTAATTATACATTATATAACACATATATGTGAAAGATAATAAGTTCTGTATTTTATAAATAATTTTTCATAATTAAATATGATTGTCACTGAAAATGAATATAATTTTCCTGGCCTGCTCATTTTAGTTCTTCATGAGATTTAAAGATAGCGTTGCAGAGTAATTTGTCTTGTTCTTGACATGGTTCTAGTCAGAAGTAGTAAAATCATTGCTATCAGCAAGATCTTTTAGATATTTCTTTGAAAATAATGTGCTTAAAGGCATTGTAAAAGTTAAATAGACTTATTATGTCATTTTCCTGGCTTCAAAAATTTACAAATAAACTTAACATTACTCTGAATTTGAGGTACTATAGAGTAAACATGTCCCTTTAAACGAAATTAAACTGCTAGATCTAAAAAAGAAAAAAAAAAGAAAAGAAAAGAAAAGAAAAGAAAAACAAGAATGTGAAAAATGTTTTAGAATGAAATTGTCATTATCCTGGTGGTCATTATGCTGGCATACATATGCAAGAAAATGACATATTATTATAATTACATAAAAATGAACTTAAGCTCTTCAAACTTTAACAGTTTTAACGTAAATTCTTTTATTCAGCTGCTCAAAAAACATTTTTAAAAGAATCAGAAGCTTTGAAACGATTTAAATTTTTAAAAAATTTTGTTTTCAAAATGTCACGTTTTGTGATATTCACCTTTAAGTGTGATGCAGTTACATCGTGTTAATAGAAAAATTTTATCTAAAATTACACTATATTATGATGTATATCATAATATATATTATATATTATGATGATGTTTTGCTGTTGATCAGGTCACCAAAACAATTCGTTTTTTGAAAATCAGAATTTCCGAAAAATAGTTTTCGTTTAGGTATTTTCAAAATATACAATATAAATTAACTTAAAGGTAGTTTTTGCAAAATTTTGCTACAAAATTTGAAAAAAAAAATTCTATAGAAAAGGTTTTTGTTTGAAAAAGGTGTTATTCAAAAAGCGGATCATTTCGAAAGCTAGTCGATGTCTCTTAACACTAGAACGTCCAGCTGGTGTTGATTCGACACAGACCAAATGATTAAATGTTGACTCGTACCAGAAATTTCTTCATAAAATAACTTAAATTCAAACCTCAGAGAACTAAAAAAAAAAAAAAAAAAAAAAAAAAAAGTTTTTAACTAAGGCGCTGAGTAAAATTTCCGGACGTTCTAGTGTTAAAGCTGCAAGATTCTGTAGATTTAAAGTAATGAATTCATGTGCTTTTAACATTTGCAATGTTTTTCGATATTTTTTAAGCATAACTTCGAAACTACAGCTGTCTGAATTAGCGAATTTTTATTTTAACGATAATGAAATTAATTTTCCTTGGTACATAAATGTTACATGCATTATGAAATCGTTTTCTAAAGTTCTGAAACAGACATCCTAATCACTCCTTAATAAATATTTAGTGTTACTCGATCGTAAATCATGTTTCTATTTACTTATCTTATGTTTTCCCTTATCTTATCTATCTAGCACTTCGATTAAGACAATTATAAAATAAATTTGTTGCTATTATTTACATTAGATTTAGATTTTAAATAGATGTTATACTACCTTTTAGGTGCTAGATTCCTTTGTAAATTAAATGTTTCGCAAAGTGGTGTTTTAATTTACAGAAAAAACTCCTGTTTAATACGGAATACAAATTCAGCGTTGTAGCATATAAATAAGGTTTTCTGATTTTCTTATCTAATTTCTTCTCCCTATATCTCACCAATATTGAACACTCGTTAAAATATATATACAAGAGGTCTTTTACAAGCACGTATATTAAATTTTAAATAAATAACATGATATCTTTGAGTTACTGAAACTGCTGCAATTACACATTTCAAAAAAAATATTATTTAAAGTTTCTCAGAAAGCATTATTTCACACAAGATATTATTCATCTCTATAAAATAATAAAACATTTTCGTGGTCTTATTTATCTTATCATTCCGTTGAGGCATTTCGTAAACAAATTATAAAAGAGACATTTTACAATCGATTAAATAAGATAAAAAAAAAAAAAAAAAAAAAAAACATTCTGCTGGTCTTTGAGTTACAAGAAAGGTATGTAAATTATGTCTGCCTATGAATGTTATGTCTATTCAAAAACAGGTGATTTATGAGGACTGAGCCTACTTACCCCTGTAGCCAACTAGCCCCGGTCTCTCTACACTTTTCGGTTTTAAAAATGTTTGTCTTAAATCAGACTCCGGAATAATTAAATGATGTTTGCATCTATGCTTATACACTGCTCAAAACAATTAACACTAGAACGGCGGGAAATTTTACTCAAGTTTAATATAAAATATTTCACATCAGAATTTTCACTTAAAACTATTTAAAATATTTATTTAAGTTATTTTTGTGCAACGTATATTATTCTTATGTTATAATAATTTTTCTGGTACGAATAGACACGTATTCATTTGGCAAGGGTCAAAATGACCCCTTGCCGCCGTTCTAGTGTTAAAGGATATTTGAAGTTTTATATAAAATAAAGATATAAACGAAATTTTTTTTGCCGAAAATAGAAGAAGAGAATCACAAATGCAAATTTTTCTGGTTTTCAAACTGTGGAGTATGCAGATTTTGAGTTCGACGTCAAAAACGTCGCTTCAGCGGCAGCGAATGAAATTTGACTTTCAACTGGATAAAAGACAATGAAGACAAGGATGGTCGGCATTCAGTGATTGCTTTGTTTCGATGAGTACGATGTCTCAGCGAAGTCATTTGACAGATTCAGAAGCTTTGTGAATTGTTGGTAGGTTAGAAGGGGGCCAAACTCAAGCCGAAGTAGCGCAAGCCATTGGAGTGTCAGAAAGTGTCATTTCCAAGATCTGGAACCGTTTTTTGGAGAGTGGATGTGCAGACCGAAGACCAGGGCAAGGTCGTAGACGGGCAACAACCGCCAATGAAGATCGGTATTTAGCGTTAACAGCTCGGAGACACCGAACCACGAACGCTACTCTTCTCCAACAACACCTTCGCTCGGCTACAGGCACCACGATTTCAACTCAGACTGTCCGAAACCGGCTCCATGCTGTAGGTCTGTATGCTCGCCGACCGATGGTATGTGTTAGATTAATATCAAGGCATCGTCGCGACCGCAGGGAGTGGGCAACCGAGCATGTCAACTGGAGGAGAAATGAATGGAGCAATATTCTGTTTTCTGACGAGTCCCGTTTTTCTGTGCATCCGGATAATAGGCGTATTTTCATCTGGAGGGACCGTGGCAGTACACTGTAAAAAAAAATCTGTAATCCTACAAAACTAGTTTTTGTAAAACTACAGAAATCTGTATGTTCACTAGAATTGTATCTGTAACCGGGTAAAATATTTACCACTCGCATAGTACAAATACATGAAATATCTTAGTCGCACCTGTCAGCCAATGAGAAAGGACTTCAATGATGACGTAATGACTGTTCACGCAGCCACAGAGGTGTTCAAGGCATCCATCTTGATTATGATTTCAAATTAGGATACAAGTAAATATTTCTTCTTTATGAGTTAAATTTTGTTATATTTCCATTCCTTTAATTATAAAATTGTTTCTGAAAATTGTGTTTCTACATTGTTCAAGGACAATAGAAAGTATTTCATTTTGTATACTATAAACTGAAATATTGTTTTTGTGTCAAACAAAGTTCTTTTTCTTATTTTTGTAAAAGGTGTCCCATTCCTCCATACTCTCTCCTATGCTTCTAACTCTGAATATTGGGCACTTCTCTATCTATACACACGTATCATGGGTTTGGGTATGTGTTTTAAAACTATCAGAAATATTATACATGTGTTTGCGTGTATATGAAAAATGAAATGTTGGTAATATTTTTCCTATTCCTAGAGAAGAAAAAATCGTTCTTAACTGTGTCTTAAATAAAAAGAATTTATCACATTTTTTATATACTTTTTATTTCTTAACCTTTAACTGATGTTACCGGTCTCTCAAACCGCAGCTTTTTTTTAATTTTTATATTTTTGCCAATTTTTTATATACTTGCAATTTTCAGTTTAACTACAAACACTACCGAAATTTTGTTCCGTTGTGAACTTTAGTACCATCACCAGACACTTTTGAATAGGTGAATTTTAATTATAACAGTCCTGTACAAAAAGTTTAGTACAAAAACACCATCCTATGAGTTAATCGTGCCTTTTATTCATCTTTCAATAAAGCGGTCTCACAGACAACTTCACACTAGTTGACTTCACACTAGTGGTGACAATTTCTGTGACATCAGTTAAAGGTTAAGGAGTACATTTAATAATAACTCATTCATATTGAAATATGTATTTATTTTATCTGAAAAATTGTTCTGCTCAAACTTTTTGTGAAAATCTTAGACTTGGAAAAAACCTAAATATAAACATTTGCATTTTAATTTTACGTGAGTTTCTGAGCGATAAAATGCCGAGTTTTTACTTTCTCATGCAAAGAGAGATATAGGGTAGGTAGGGGTAAAGATACGAGCGGGGCAAAAATACGCACCGGCTGATTTCATATGAAGTAACATTTCGGCTCTCTTGGCCAATAGGTACTAGTCATTTGTTTAAACCTTTGATAAAAGTAGCAATTTGTGCTAAGAAAGTGAAGTAAGTTTAAATTTTCGAATTTTGATCTAATACTTTTAAAATTTCACTTTATTCTTTAGCTAACAGTACCTGGAATTTTTACAAATCCAAAATTTTAGTGGAGATCGAAAGATTTTTAGCTTCTAAATGCCACAGTTTACCTCGATGACATTTGTTTATACTTATGCGTAGCCGGTTAAGCAAAATACTGCAGAATAGGGTAAAAGTACGCATCCTTCTTGGGACAAAGATACGCACATGTTTAAGATACGGGACTTTGCCCTATCGTTTTAGCTAGATGCAAAGCTTTCCACAATTATATAATATTATTATTATATAATTGTGGAAAGCTTTGCATTTATTATATAAAATTATATAAACATATAAAAATATTTTATATATATATTAAATTATTATATAAAATATAATAGCTACTTAACTAATATAAGTTAGTAAACTACATTTTCCTTTTTTCCTTTTTCCTTGCATAAAGTTTTTTTTTTTTTTTTTTTTTTAAGTATAGAACGTAGGTATCTACCTACCTACTTTTAAAAATCAATATTGTTTCATGAATCGCTTTTTTTTTAAACATTAATCCTTAACTCCTGTTAACGGTCTCATCGACCGCTGCCATATTCAGTTTTCACAGTTTAACTTGTAACTTTCAATTTAAGTAGTTATGTTAGTTTAATTTTGATTCGTTTGGTAAATTAGAAGTATAGCTGAAGACTTCTGAATGCGGGAAATTTTACTATAATAGCCCTTTGCATAAAGTTTAGCGCAGAAACCGCCTCTTATGAGTCAGTCAACCATTTTATTCAATCAACGATTAAGCGGTCTCGGAGACCGTTTACAGTATTTATGAAACAATTTATATCACAACAGTTAGAGGTTAACTTCTATTTGCGATCTCGCAGACCGCTGTTTTTTTCATGGTCTAGTTTAGAATTTTCAGTTTAAATACTATCGAAATTTACTAATACTTTTACATTACTCATTCATTTTAGTGAAAATGGGGCAAATTCCGGCCGTAATGGCGCAAAAAATGCGCACTGCGTATCTTTGCCTCATCACTGCGTACTTTTAGTCCAACCATTGGGGCAAAGATACGCACAGCAATGTTTTTTTTTTTTTATTACAATTTCTCACGGAATTATAACTCGACAGAATGTCGTTACATAGTGGAACGTGCTTAAGGTTTTAATACAACATTTTAATAAGTCGTCATATAAGTTTAGATCAATGTGTTCATTAAAAATCAAAATTAATGATAAGTGCGTAACTTTAGCCCCCACCTATAGTACATCCTTTAGGTGTGTCATGTGATTGTTGTGATCCATGTGGACAAGTTGTCACCAAGCGCCATTGAGATCAACCATGATTGTGAATATCGATGGCGCTTTTTAACAAGCTGTCCTCACTTCAAATACTTGTGGGCATGATACCCACATATGTTTGAATATTAAAGTATATGCATTTGTCCATTTTCCTACATAAAACATAAATTGTTATTAGAGATGTAATTGTAGATTACATTTCATAATATCAATAAAACACGATTTCCTTTCCTTTTATTTCGGGTTCGGGTTGAAATAAGTCTGGGTTGAGTTGCAGGTCGCCGAAAATTATTTTGGCTGATTCTGGTCAGGTTGTGGATCGAGGAAATATTTTTGGAGGGTTCGGGTCGAGTTGCGGGTTGGCTTAAGTATAATATTCGGTTTTGTGTCTTTTGCAACTTGACCCGTGCAGGACTACTCTGTAGTCGGGAAATTTTCAATATATCAGGATTCGTACGGTCCTTAAAAGTACTTGCATTTTTCAAAAAGGATTTTTTTGTGCTTGAAGGTGCTTATTTTCATACAAAATTTTTTTAAAGTCCTTAAAAGTGCTTTACTGTCATATTATTTCTTAATTGGTGGTGGAACTCTTCTGCATTTCTTTTCATTTCTTATTTAAAAAATAAAGATAAAACCTCCATTGCTAACCTTTCTTCTGAAATTTTACCTCCCCCTTTTACTTCCTTCTCCACAATACCAAAGTTTAAACTGTTTAAAACTTTTTTTTTTATCCTTTAACTGATGTTACCGGTCTCGCAGACCACTGCTTTTTTCAATTTTCATAGTTAAACTTTCAAATTTCAGTTTCTCTACAAACACTACTGAAATTTTGTTTCGTTTGAAACTTTAGTACTAACACCAGAGACTTTTGAATAGGTGAATTTTAATTATAACACTACTGTACATAAAGTTTAGTACAAAAACAACATCCTATGAGTTTATCGCGGCTTTTATTCATCTTTCGTTGGAGCGGTCTCACAGACCGCTTCACACTAGTTATGTGACAATTTCTTTGACATCAGTTACATGTTTTAAAAAAATTGCTCTACTGTATTTGTTACTTTAAGTGAATAAATAATCAGTCCAAAATTTCTTTAACTATTCATTCCATCATATCTATTTCATTAAAATTTTATCTGAATTTCACCTTCAAAATTTTGTTTCCCCGTTTTCTTCATCTCTCACAGTAATAATACTTAGTTTCAAAACTCTTTAAAACTGCTTAAATTAAAATATAATATATATATATATATATATATATATATATATATATATATATATATATATATATATATATATATATATATATATATAATATATATATATATATATATATATATATATATATCTGTTCTGTGTCATTTTATTGTCACAATAAATAATCAAGATTTTTCTTCCTACTCGAAATTGGCATCCCCCCCCCCCCCAAAAAAAAACTTAGAGCGCATAGAATTTTAAAGTCTTTAAAACTCTTTATAGACCAGTGGTACGGGAGGAAAAAAGGGCCGCATTTGGAATTAATTAGGGGATGCTGGAAATTGTTTTAATCCCTTTACTTTAAGTCTAGAATGAATGTACTAAGTTTTCCCCCTCTTACTTTGTGAGTGGTTGAAGATATGTACAGATTTATAGTCAAAAAACACATTTTTATTAATTACCATAACAATATCTAAAAAAAACTAACTCTATTAAAAACATTGTCAATACAGATGTTGTAGACGTTAAAATTCTGATTGAAATGTGTACTTAATATTTTTGTTGAATTTTTACAATTATATTGCAAAGTTTTGTCTAATTCGTTAATCAAGTGATTGAAGCCAGACAAGACGAGGTTATCAGTTCACCCTGTTTCTAATTTATAGGGGAGATGGGGGCGCATGTGAACAGGGGGCAGATGTGAACATCGCAATTTTTCAATGGTTATTGTAAGTTTTTTTTATTTGAAAAAAATTACTAAAGATGACAACACCTGTAGACATACGCTAAAAATATTTTGAAGCTTTTTGACCTTTTATTTGTCCTCTGTAGCCAAAACACTGTTTTTAGATCTCAAAAGTAAAATCTTTGTTCCGAGTTCATAAGCGTTTAACTTTATTTATTTATTCATTTATTTGAATTTGAGTGTTTTAACATGCACTATGAATACTAATAAATATTTCTAATACAGTTCTTTTTTTTCTAAATTTGAGAAATGTTAATAATTTATCAATTTAACAGAAGCAGCAATGTGGGCACTTGTGAACAGACAAGTTGGGGGCAGATATGAACAGTACTTAAATGCCCCAATAATCATTCTGTGATTCTGTTACTTTCAGTTAACTTAATGATAAATAATGTCAGTTCCATTACCTATAATTTTCCTGAAATAGAAGATATTTTCCTCACACAAAGTTGATTTTGCATTGAAACTTCATCAAACACATCTTTCAGCAAATACATAGAGCAACAAGCTCTTTTACATTCAATTGTACTTTAAATAATTCAATGTTTTCTAAAATCCAATAAGTGTTATATATTATTTTACTAAACAGTTTACAACAATATTTTTTTATGCATTGTTAATACAAAAGTATTACCCTGAACAACTTTGCAAATTTTTGTATTATATTTGTTCTAAACTTGCAATGATGGCTTACTTCCATATCTAAAACAGTTATGTATATGACGCTTTGAATGGAGATACATATGAGTAATATTTTAAGAAAGTAAAATTTTTAAACTGATAACTACCGTAAAATCCCTATTGTAACCCCTCCCTCTTTCAAAAGAAAAAGAAGTTAGGGGAAGGGGGGGGGGGTTATAGTCGAGATTTTTTTTAAATCATTAAAAACCCCTTCTTTATCTATAATTTACAAGTAAATAAGGCAAATAAAGCAGTGGGAATCTTTCGTATTTCGGCAGATTCGAGATAAATAGTATGTAAACGTCCCCTCCCCAAAAATTTCCCCAAACAAAAACCCCTAAGCAAAATTTAAGTTTTAATTTCTTTTTTAAAATTGCTTCTTTATTTTTTTATTTTATTTCAGCAATACGTAATGAATCATCTAAGCCTCTACCCCCAAAATCTACATATTTTCATTTTATAATATTTTGCTTAAACATATCACCAAGAAACTAAATATATATATATATATGTATGTACTTTTTTATGGCGAATTTCACAGGTAATTAACTAATCATTACGACGACAAATGAATAACAGAATAAAAAGCATGTCAAAGGATATTTTTCCTTAAGTTCACATGAGCCTCACGTGTGTTCACAACTACGCCGCTGATGGGGCACATGTGAACAATTTTTCGAATTTATAAAACTATTAAAAAATGTAAGAAGAACTATACAGGTGATTTTTAAAAAAATACCATGTATAAAAGAAAGTTCTATTTACTATATTGAGTAGGTTTTGTTTATAGAAATTAGTCCAGTCATGAGAAAAAGCTATATTTATACGAACTGTTCACATGTGCCCCCATCTCCCCTATATATATTTTAATTTATTGGGGTACTATTTGAGAATTTTAATTATTTTAGGCTTTATTTTGGATATTTTCAGAGTTATGGCTTAAACTCTTGATTACGGATTATAGCCCAGTGGTAGGAAATGAAAAAAAAGGCCGAATTCAGAATTAAATACTGGAAAGCTGGAAATTGTTTTAATCCCTTTGACATAGGTCAGAAATAAACGTACTAAGTTTTCCCGCCCTACTAGGTGCGGCTTTGTCGCTATGAACAAATAGATAACTTAAAAAGTGCATTATTTCATGATTTTTAGCATATTTCAAAAATGATTTGTAAATGATGGGAAATATTGTTTATGATCTCTGATATTGTATTGGAATTATGCGTCGTATTTAATTAGACATATATAGCGAATAACAGTGCGTATGAAACACATTTAAGGAGGTCGAAAATAGTGGGTAGGAGCGAGGGAACAAATAAGTGTGCAGGATTCTTTTCGCTAGAGGAATTATAGGTCAACCAATAGCACGATTTTAAACTTCGATATTTAACGAAAAGGACTAAGATGGTTTTAATAAAAATTACTTTCGACTAGTATACGAGCATCTTAAGTTAAATTCATAAAATTTTAAATCCTTTGGAATATTGAAAAAAAAGTATTATAATCTTTACGGTTTTTTTTTTTTTTAAACTAAGGTTTAAGGTTCACGATATCAGTTGAGAAATGGCATGTAAAACGGCTGTCAATTATGTACCTCTTTCTCGATAACTACTAAATTATAATCCTCAAAATATACAAAATAAAGCATTAATATAATTACAGAAACATCGCGAGGGCCTCAACAACTTAAAGAAAATGCATGTATGTAATAAACAAACGCTGGGCGGATTGATAACTCTGTCTCTCTCTCTTGATTAGCGGTTAAGATAAAATTTAGAAATAGAATTGCGACCTTAATGTTCAGCAAAAATATTAATATGGGTACTCATTTTATTCAAAATTTCAAGTTCTACGACATTTGTATTGACAATGTTTTAGAAAGAATTGTTCTGAGATATTGTTAAGATAATTTTAAAAAAGTGTTTTTCGACTATAAATATGTACATATTTTCTAATGTTCGCCTAGTACGTGGAATAAAACTTAGTATTTTCATTTTAGACCTAAACGGAAGGGATTAAAACAATTTCCAGTTTCCCACCCACATAATTGTGAGTTACATCCCCCGATCACGGGTCTTTGAAATAGAATTGTGACAATGTTCAACAAAAATGTTAAATGTAGTTCTCATTTTACTCGGAATTTTAAGCTGACGACGAGCTGAACACTGAAATTGCAAAACCTAAATTTCATTAGAGATTTCAAAGTGCTGCCATTTGCAAAATGACGTCAGCGTTACGCACAGATATATTTGGTTTTTATAATATAGATAGATATAGATTTTATTTTCATATCAAAATCTTGGTGGGTTTTTTTTTTCTTTTCAAACTAATTTTTTTCACCCTTAAATCCATTTATATCTGAATCAAATGAATACTCGATAATTTCAAAGCTACTGTATAACATCGTGTATTTTAAAATAATATATACGTAATGTGAGTCGTACAGTAAAATGTGCAGAAAAACAGAAAAGTGACTTCGGACAATGAATTTCTTTAAAGATTAATTTTGTATTTTTTTTTTAAATGTATTGCAGTATTTCAAACAGAATTGAAAGTATATGCTTTTTGATATTGTTATTATTATTTGGTATTAATATTCTGCATAATTTGATTTTTGGAGTCTTATGTGTAATTTTGAAATATGCCTGGAAAGGGAGGTGGGGGAGGGACAAGGTTCTTCCAGTATTTTAAATTCTTAAAGTTTGCCGTTATCATCCAAACTCTTTGAAATTTTTAGATGTTAAAAACATAATGTTTTCGTAGCCCGAGTGAAAAAAAATTAATATTTAGTGGGAAAAAGGCTGGTAAGATTTTTACCACGATATAACTGAGGTTTTTGCTAATTTTGACGAAGTTTTTACACATTTTATTTAGTAAAAAATATTTATATTTGTCCGAATGTTTCAAAATTTTCGTAAGAAAATGTAAATCTGGCCTGTTGAGTTGCTCTAAAAAAGATTGTGTTAAAATACGGACGTTTAGTTAGTTTTATGGTAAAAAAAAATATATAGTCTTTGTGAGGGGCGAAGTGACCTACGCTCACCAATGTATTTCAAAGAGTTAAAACTCATGTTTTTAAAAATCAATTGCATCATCAGTTAGAAGATTTTAACTTTTAGAGCATATATATATATTTGCCGATACTTCTAAAATATCATCCTGGAATAAATTGCTACAAGTTTTCGGAAAACCTTTTTTCATTCTTTTTTCAAAAATTTAACTGCTAGGTGGGGAGAATATCGTAAATTTAATATTGGAATGTATCAACGTGTTAATACAGTCGACGCTCGTTTCTACGAACTCGTAGGGAACACCCAAATAGTTCGTAAAATAGAAAGTTCGTAAAATAGAAAAACACCAAAAATGATATGAACACGTATATTATTTATGTCTATTTTTATCAAACTGACCCCTCTTCATAGATGAAGCAGTATTTCAAGATTATTTATTATTTAATAAATTTATACCTGTATTTTTAAATAAACAAGAAATAAATGCAAATTTATGCACTAAAAATAATTTTAGTACACATACGTTACTATGCTTTGAAAATATTACATATGAAAACACAAACTGTATTAGCACTTAGTAAATAAAATACATAGATGAAAACATAGATAAAAATTAGGAATGGAAATAATCACGTATCTTTTTTTTTAAATCACATTTGGAAAAATATGTTTCCAATTTATCAATGGATACCTTTACGTTTACCTTTCACAGTTGTTGTTCCCTTCAAATTAGTCATTTAGTCCTGACAACCACTATTGGAAATTGTTGCTATACACCCCCCCCCCCCCGCCTCCCTCCGAAATAGATTGGGGAAAACAGCACATTCTTGGAATGCACCTGATGTCTCATTGTATCTGTATAGAGTTTAACTGACATTTGCGCTGCATTCCGATACTTAAAAATAAATAAATAAATAAATTCAGAAGTACGAAAACTGAGTTCGCAAAAAAAGAGATTTTCATAATATGTAGTTCGTAAATGGGAGCGAAAAATTACATTGCTTCTATGGGAGCGTATTCGGGACCACTCTATAGTTCGTAAAATCGCAAGTGTTCGTGAAAAAGAGGTTCGTAAAAACGAGAGTCTACTGTATTGGTGATATATCGCGATAACTACCGTAATGTGTATGCGAATAGAAAAATTGCTTATTTTAAAAGATAAATGGCATGTTACCAAATATTTTAGTAGAAACAGATGTAGAAAGGAGCTAATAAATGTTTCATGCTATTTTCTTCTACAGCATCCTTTAAATAAATATATATATAGGGAAGGTGGGGCAAAATTGGGTACCATATAAGTTTGTTAGTCTCAAATGCTGTGAAATGGAAAAACAAACTTTGAACACTTTTTTTAATGTAAAATGAATCATTGGCTATAATAAAACATTCTTTTCAAACAATATATATAATTGTTTATTTAAAAAAGTAGCTTTTTTCAAACGTATGCAAAAATCCGATTTTACCTCGCTGGTTGGGTAAAACTGGGTGGGTATCCATTTAAAATTACTGGAAAACTCATTTTGGTCAAAAAGGTCTTGCTTAACCCTAGATCTACCGGGAATTTTATTCAAGTTTTAATAAAACGTTCTACACCAGAATTTTTATTTAAAACTATTTAACTTATTTATTTACCTTATTTTTGTCTGGTTTATATACTTAGTTTATTTTAAAGAAATTTCTGGTTTGAATGAATATTTTGTATGTACCTGTCGGATCCAATGGACCCGTCTGGTAGACGGAGGGTTAATATAGTAAAAAATACATTTTTATTATTTTTAACAAAACGAAATTGCACATGTGTTCTTCCATGTGTAAAAAAATAATTCGTTGGAAAATTTTCTACCTTGTATAGGCCTGCTTACTTTACACTGTACGTTTAAGAGTTTTCTTTTAGCTTCAAAAATCACAGATGAATTTGTCATCATATTCTTCTGCAATACTACATGCTTCGTGTGCCTATCCGTGGCATTTCAAACATTATATTTGGATTTAGAATTTGAGTAAAGTTCATAGCAAAACATACAGGTTTCATTATCCTCTTCTTCTAAAGATGTTTCCGCAATCTTTTTTGGTTTCTTTTTTTTTTCTTTTAAAGAAATTTCTTTTTTCGTCTTGCAGTTTGTTTGGCTTTTTTCTCCTTAATATCTGTTTCGACCTGTAATTTATAGGGAGAAGAAATCAAAATAAGTTTTTCCCTTTCTTTTCTCAATTCTAAAGCCTTCCTTAGAAGGGGATAATAACATTTTAGGCGAAATTGGAAATACAGATTGCTGGGCTATATAGTCTGAAGATGTCGAATGGATAATTTTACTAATGTATTTTGTAGATGTAAAATTTTGAATGAGTGATGACGTCTGTGACTGTGATGTTAACTGCTGCATCTGGAAACAGCTCGACGTGAAAGACGCTGGATGTTGTCAACTCGTTTATGTTCGGAAGGTTGAGCTCCATTATCCTGTGATGTTTCAGAAATATTTATTTCTGCAGCTATGCAAACCTGTGGCTGCATAGACCTAGGTGTGTTATCATGACTTTCATGGGTTTCTCTCTCACTTCCGAAGGAGCAAAAAGATGGTCTGGAAAAACATTGTTGTAGGGAAAACTCCCTGTTTTCTCGAACCTTCTGATTGCAGTATTTACAATTGCTGCTCTCGAAAATGCAGTTTTAAATAATTTTCCAATTTGGTAAATTGTTACAGATCGCGTAGAGTTGGAAAATAACCTCTTGTTCTTAGTATGAGCTTAGAGATGCATGAATGACACATCAAGGGGTTGAAATCGATGTGTTGCGTAAGGAAAGAATCATATATAAATACATTGCTTTCTCTTACTAGATTAACAGGATTCTTTTATATGAATTGAACACCTGTTAAGGATTTAAAGAACGGGCTTTTCAGGACAAGGATTGGAAAAATCTATACATTTTTAAACCAAATAAAATAAAGACCTAATTTCGTAATCCATCCACTCCTATTATATACAGCAAATGAGTCTGGGAAAGTTTCATTCATCAGGAGGTTTTTTTCTTGCCTGTTTAATATTTGATAAAAAAAATCCTGTTATAGATTATATAGCCTAGTTATATAGGATTGAGATTTTATGGATTATTTGTCAATTTGGGCAGATTATTTTATTTAGAGAAACAAGTCACGAAATATAATTGCATTTTAAGTGGACCTATAACGCAAGTTATTACACCTCAGATTAGAAATTTATTAAAATGTAATAAGCATAATATAAAATTATGCCTTAATTAGTACCATTATTTTGTTCATTAATAATTGCAAATTATTTAATTTCATAAATGTAAGTTAAAAATTAGACCCACTTTTTAATATAAAACAAAATCAAAATTAGTTTTTTTCATTATAACTAGATAGATTTAGAATTATATTATAACTTAACAGCATTAAGAATTCAATTTAAAATTCCATGCTAATTTATTAACTATACTAAAAAACATTCTATGAGTGTCGGACAAAATCGGGAATACCCAGTTTTGACCCACTCTTAAGTACCCGGTTTTACCCCAACATGACAGAGTTTAAAATATGGCGTCACTACTCTTAATCCTATAAGCAAAAGATCAGTAAAATTTTTTAAATATTATCAGGAAAGAAAAAAATTAGATGTAGTACTCAGGAATATTTAATATGCTGAAAAATAGTAGTTATACGCGTAAAATCTAGAATCAAATAAAACAATTTTTTAAGAGTAATTGAATCTAATTCCTTCACACTAAAAAAAACGCACACAGTAACGTTTCAATCAGCTATAAATGCCATAATGGTTACCGACAAGTAATTCCTCGTGTTGGCTAATAGACAGAAGTACAACTGAAGGAGGGATCTGCGCTACCCGGCTTAACCCACCTACCCTGTTTTTTACAACTCGCCCATATATATATATATATATATATATATACATACAAAATAAAAATATTTTTTTAAACAAGAACGCAAAATAATCAAGCTTCAACGACAGATTATAATTTTCCAACACATTCAGAATTATGTAAAAAAAAAAAAAAAAAAAAAACAAAAAAAAAACCGTTTAATAAAGTTAAATATGCTGGCTAAGTAAGCAAATTACAAAACACGTAACACATTTGAAAATTAAAGTTCAGCAATTATTATCAGTCATTAGAAACATATCCGAATTCCTTTGTGCAACGCTATATATGATCTATAGATTTGAATATATACCAAATAGTATGCTAAACATTAGTTCATTTAAGAAACGCATTTTCACAGTTGAAAATTCCCCTTCAACATATTTCGTCAATAAACGGAAATGTATACATCTTTTTTGCAGCCCTGTATATGATTTACAGATTTTATACATACGAAGTAACTAAATTAGTTAAATTAAAAAAAAAACTCGTACCACAACAGATAACTAACTTCCAGCAATTGTTGCTTATTTATACAGTACTATAAGTGAATCCTTTTGTTTCCCCCCATAAATAAACGATTAAATTAATGCTATGCTCATCATGCTCTATAGTAAGCATCTTTTTGTACATTTCAGTGATGTGTATCAATTTCTATATGTTTGAAATAGTGTAATATCATTCCAATATACTACAAAGGATTTTTCCCTACAGACCATTGAAATAGACCATAAAAAATCATTGATAAAATCATAATTTTTCTAAAAAAAAAATCAGTTGATTAAAATCATGATTTAATCGTTGATTAAAATCGTTAACACCCTATTGCAGCCAAATGGCAAGCATTAGTTTTTGTTAATCACGATTGATTGACGATTTTTTTCCCTCAACCAACTGACGCTTTTTGCAATATTTTTCCACATTTGATTTAAGAATTTCACAATATTTTCCTTCTACCTAACAAATGGAGAATTTTGCAGCTTTTTCTTACAAACTTTCTTTGCAGTTACCTAAAATTTTCAGCCCAATAAAATATAAAATTATAACTAAAAATTAAATAAACAGCACATAAAGAAAAACTATAAAATTATTAATTTAGATATTTTAATTCCAATATTTCAATTGACTAAGGTTTAATGCAGTTTTATTTATTTTTTTAAATAAAATTCTGTGATTTGTGTTTGGTCGCCGTTTTCCCTGATACGGGAAAATTTAAGTTTACTTGTGACCCTGTAAGAGAGGGGGGGCGGGGGTACTGTTCCTGCTGACCACTAAAATTTTCAAATTAGTGGTCCGAATGAATTTTTGGTGTTCTCGGACCAGCGGACCACCAATCCAATGATTTCGAACACTGATTGATTTTTTAAATGCTGAAGATTTACTTGTAAAAGAGATTTAAATTGATATACTGTTTAATTTTTTGATTAATTCCCCTGTGTGAAATTTGATTATTGTTATGTCTGCACAAGAAATATTTTATGTCTTAAAATATTTACTCTTTCATTTAAAATAGGTGGATAACTTAACCTGATGCTTGGATCTATTCCTGACTTGAAATCCTGATTCAGAACATACTAAGCTTCAAGAATTCTTTATATTTGATGACCTGAATAGTCAGAGAGGGTGCAGCAGCCTCCTAAAACTGTCTGAGAGAAACTCTATGTAAAATGATATTATATCACAGTAAATATTAGTCTGACATACTATACATATAATTTAATGATTATATAATTTGTATTTTCAATAAATGGAGCGGCATACCGCAAACCAACTTAAATGTGTTGCTATTTAATAGTGTCTGTAACCATTTCTTTTTCAGCTATTGCAAGGCTGCTGCTGGTGAATATTTTCCTTTTTTACGAGTACTGTTAAAAAATAAATAAATCGTCGTCATAGATTATCATTTAGGAATACTGAAAAAATACTTATATATGTAAGAATAATTAGTCGCTTGGTGGCGACACTGCTGTTATTAAATTAACCCTTCAAAGTAAATATTTAATATACTATAGAAATACATTGTGTATTTTAAAAAAGCTTTAAAGTTTAAATTAATATTTTGTATTTCCTGATATTAGAGGTTAAATGGATTCTGCTACTTATAGCTGCCTTTTTAATGCTGATTATTTCAGTATTTACGCATATACTTTGATTATGTATTCGTTATGTTTGTGCTTTATTTATTCAAATGTGTTATATTCATTATTGAATGTTAAACAGAAACAAATACTAAACTTTTTTTGTTGTTTTATATTCAAATCAATTAATTTTGCATAATTGAGCTGTGTTGCAATATAAATTTTAAAATTATTTCTATTTTATTTTTTGTTTTGTGAAAATAAGGTAAAAATTTAAAAACTGTATAATATGAAAATTTCAGCATCTATAGATTCACAACAATTAAAGAAAAAAAAACATCATGAAAGTAACAGCTAAGTGCATTATGCAAAAAACCTTTTCAAACTCGTGCAAAAATTAATATTGGTTGAAGAAATTTATTCAGCCATTGTTTAAATTAAAACAATAATAAAAACAGGGTATGTATTTAAATCTAAAGAATTTTTTTTCTTTGTGAATAAGCAAACACTAAATGGACTATAAGTGTAACTGATTTTGAAGAAATATTCCAAAATGTAAAAGGACAGAATGGTAATATTTGTGGTGAAAAAAATGCAATTATTTTGTGAAATTAGATCAAATTGGTTTACATTTGTTTTTTAAATATATTTCAAAGACAATAGAATCAATAATTAAAATTTAAATAATTTTCGGTTTAATGAAAACAAAAAAAAGTAAGCTTTCCTATTGGAAGATAATCTCGCATAATCTGAAATTTGGTTTATTACACCATAAAATGGTAAATTTAAAACCAAAGTGAGGGGAAAAAAGAAAGCTACAATCCGGTGTAACCATTCCACATAAAGATGAGAGAAAATCCTGAATCGTGATTCAAACTTTTAGCAAAAAATTGGAATAGAGAAAACCTTGAATTATGATTTAACCTTTCACCAGAAAATTGGATATAAAAACAATCCTGATTCGTGGTCCAACCTTTTACCAGAAAAATTGATTAAAAAAAACTAAATTATGGTTCAAACTGTTACCAGAAAATTGGATTTAAAAAGAAAAACCTGATTTATGGTTCAACCTTTCACCAGAAAATTGGATTTATAAAAAACCTGAATCATTGTTTAACATTTCACTAATATAATGGTATTTGAGAAAGCACCAATAAACTGGTAAAACTTATCGCCAATATCTTGGTTGCAGCTAAATTTGAGCGACTTTTCACCATTTTCTTGGTGAAACATCACACTTTATTTTTAACAGTGTATCGATAACATTTTTAAAAAAAATTTAGGCATACTTTATAAACTTAGTAATGATACTTTACATTCATTATTGTTTCTATTCGCCTTTTTAATTTAACTAATAACCGTAAGATCTGATTCTGCTTATCTGCTTATTTACTGCTGTTGTTATAATGCTAATTTAATATGGAAATGATTTTGTACCTATTTGAATATCTACAGTGAAGCTTCAGTCAGTTTTTTAATGCATAACATACAAATATTTCTGGCAATTGCTGTGGTATTACTGAAAAACACGTAAGGCCATATTACTTATTTTGATCGAAGAATTTTGACTTTACTGCAAATCTCTTGCACGGTTACAAAAAACTTTCTGGCGATGATACAAAAACTGTTTTAGATACAACACTAAAAAATCATTGGTAATTTTTCTGACGATACTTTAATAAAGTTACCAAACATTTTTTGCTAAAGTATATGTAAAGTTTTGGGTGCAATACTAAAAAAATTCATAGTAAATGTACTATGAATTCCTTCGCAAATTTACAAAAAAATTTCATAGTCAATGTACTAAAAATTCCTTTGTAAGTGTACTAAAAAATCATTAGAAAATTCACAAAGTATTTTTTAGGAAACTACCTAAAAAAATCGTTAGTACCTTGACTAAATAATCCTAAGTAAATTTACGAAAAATACTTTAGTAAACTCCCTAAAAAATCGTTAGTAAGTTTACTGAACAATATTTAGTAAACTTACAAGGAATTCTTTGGAAAACACTCTAAAAAATCCTTAGTACGTTTACTAAACTATCTTTGGAAAAATTACCACAAATTCTTTAGTAAACTCCCTAAAAAATCGCTAGTAAGTTTACTAAGAAATATTTAGTAAATTTACAAAAACTAATTAGAGAAACTCCCTTGAAAAACCGTTAGAAATTTACAGAACAATATTTAGTAAATTTACAAAAAATTTTTTAGAAAACGCCCTAAAAATGGATAGTACGTTTACAACATATTCCCCGATAAATTTACTAAAACTTATTTAGTAAACTCCCTAAACAAGCATTAGTAACCTCACTAAACAATATTTAGTAAATTTACAATAGTTTTTTGAGGAAACTCCCTAAAAAAATCACTAGTACGCTTACTAAGCAATATTTAGTAACAGTTACTGAAGAAACTTCTGTAATTTTACATGATTATCTTATGTTGTGATTACATAAAAAGTTCTAGGCATCCCAGTTTCCTACAAAATTCTTAGTAACCTTACAAATTTTTTTTTACAGTGTAGGAATAATCCTGCGTTCGTGCACGAAAGTGTCAGATTTGGCGGTCGAGGAGTGTTGGTGTATGGTGGCATCTCCATTGACGGGCGCACTGACCTCTACATCATTCGAGATGGAGCTCTGACTGGTCGCCGATATAGGGATGAGATCCTCAGACCTATTGTAGTCCCTTACGCTGCAGCAATCGGAGATAACTTCATTTTAATGGACGATAACTGCAGGCCACATCGTGCAAACCTGGTGGAGGATTTCCTTTTCGAGGAAGGAATCGTTCGAATGGAATGGCCAGCGTGTTCTCGAGACATGAATCCAATCGAGCACGTTTGGGACGCTCTAGGAAGACGAGTTTCTGGCCGCCAACAACCCCCACAAACTCTCCAAGAACTGGAAAGAGCTCTTCTGGAAGAGTGGGGCAGAATACCCCAACTCGTCATTAATAGCCTCATTGAGTCCATGTCTCAAAGGTGTTCAACGTTGCTGGCCGCCCGTGGAAACCATACCCCCTACTGAAAATGATTTCCTTTGAAGAAAACACTTTTTCTTATTCTTTTTTTCTCATATGCACAAATTGTGTTTTTTTCCTTTAGTACACAAATGCGCAATAAAATGCATTTTTTTCTGCCAAACATGTGTAATTTATTCTCATATAACCTAATATGTCTGTCGAGCATGTATCAATCAGCTAAACAGTTTACCAGATACAAAATCCACCTAAAACTGCAATATCCTTTAACTGTTTTGAGCAGTGTACTTTCTCATAACTCAAACCTACAGTGGCGGCCAAAATTATGTAAATATTTTGAAATTTTCATGTTTTATAACTTTGTGTGATTATAGAATATATTAATTTTCACTTAAATACAAATGTTTACGTATGAAATGCAATGAAATTTAATGTAGAATTTGATTTAAAAAAACAGAATTAAAATATTTGCATTAAAAAAAGTTAGGCTTTCTTTATTCTAAAATACAAACACAACTAGTCATGAATGCTGAAGTGTATTGTAATAAAAGCTTCCTAGCTAATCACAGTGAATGTTCTGCGCACAATCAAATGTTAGTTAAATTGTAGTATATAATGATTTGTAAAAGCGCTGTTTGCTGGAATGAATTTTACAGAAGGGTGAATACTAGTGTATCTAAATAGAATAATCTTTTTTATTTAAATATTTCTATTTTTTTTAATTCAAATAATTTAAAACAATGTCATCAACAATAAGAACTTGTTAGACACATACAAAATGAAGCAGAAATTGTCATATTGAGAGAAAATGGTCTCTCTTATGCTGAAATTGCAAAACAGGTTTGTGGATCAGCCACTTTATCTGGAGTACGAAAGTCGTGCTTATGTTACGAAGAAACTAAATCAGTGATAAATAAGGCAAGATCAATTGAATATAATACACAAATTATTCCCACGATAGAAGGATAAAAAGAATTTGCCTCAAAGATAGAAGAATTTCATCAGATGCTGTTAGATGTGAAATGAATAAAATGGTCATCTCAGTTAGTCCAAGTACAATAAGGAGAGGTTTAGCAGATTTTGCACTGTAAGACAGAAATCCGAGAGGAATTTTTTTTTTAAATTTTCAGGAATGCAAGATACAAGTTGAATGAGCAGAAGAACACATTAATTGGTCAGAAAATCAGTGGAAGCAAATACTCTGGAGCGATGAGAGTAAAATATCGCTCTTTGGTAGTGATGAGCGAAAATATGGGAAACGTAGTGTAGGGGAAGAGCTGCTTCCTAATTGCATTGAAGCAACTACAAAGAACGCAATAAATGTCATGATTTGGGCCTGTATATATCTGCAGATGGTGTGGGCTGCATTCAAGTGATTGATAGAATTATGAATGCAAAAGAATATACCAAAACTGTCCTGGAATCAAAATTAATACCTTCCATCAGGGATCTATTCCTCAATAAAGCATCATTTATTTTTCAGCAGAATTCAGCTTCATGCCATACGACAAAATAGGCAAAGAATGGTTTAAAAATAAAAGCATGCAATTATTACCCTGGCTAGGAAACAGCCCTGATTTGAATCCTATAAAAAATTTGTGGCGGCGTTTGAAAATCTGTAAAAAAAAAGCGTCCAAACCAACTTATTGAAGCTATAATTGATTCTTGGCATCATGCGATTTAAAAGGATGAACGCCAAACACTAGTTCTCCCAATAAAAAAACGCTGTGAAGCTGTAATAAAAAACAAGGATTATCCTACTAAATATTGAATGTGTAAGTGTAACTTTAAAATATAATAAAATCTAAGATAAATCTTATTTTTTATAAGCGTAACTTTTTTTGTAATGTAGATATTTTAGTTATGTTTTTTTATTAAATTCTTCATTAAATTTCCTTAAATTTGGTATATAAACATTTGTACTTAAGTGAAATGTATTATATACTTCAAGCACACAAAGTTATAAAACGTGAAAATTTCAAAAAATTGTCCACAATTTTGGCCATTATTATAACTAAAACATTCTTTTTAAATATATGTATGTAATGTTATCGGAGTAATCTACGAGTAAAATTCTCAATTTTATTTACAGGTGTTTTGACTATTTAATCGAAGCTCCTCAATCAGGCATTCACTGACTAAAGAGCGAATCTGTAAAATCAGATTGCATAAATAATTCAACAGAAGCAAATTGTATTTTTAAAAAAAATCAGTCAATCAAAGCCATTACAATAATTTCTTCTGTGTACTGAGTGAAATTTAAGGACAGCAATTGTAGAATCTTGGTGTTTCCCCGATAAATACGAGGGAGTTTCAATAAGTTTCTGCCCTCACATAGAAATAACTGAGTGTAATTTATGAAATTGTTACATTTTATGAGTCCTTTTCTATATAGTCAGTGAGCACAGTATCACATTTGTGCAACCGGTATTTCAAAGAGAAGGTGAGCATATAATCTAGGACAAGTGGTAGTAGACCCAAAGGGGGGTATTTTTCTAACATTTACCGACCCCACATGTGACATATTGTTGAAAAGGCCTGTGACCACTTATTTATGCTATGCACCTCCCGGTCCCCTTCCCCGAAATTTGCCCTCAAGGGGGCACTTTCTAAATTTTGCATACATCATTCATACCCCAACAGGGGCACATTTGGGGGTCGGGGGTCGGGAGTGCATAACATGAATAAGTAGTTGTCACAAGCCTTTCCAACAATATGTCACATGTGGGTGTCGGCAAAAGTTAGAAAAATACCCCCCTTTGGGTCTACTATCGCACTTCCTGGAATACATGCTCTTCCCTCCCTTTGAAATGTCTTACTGTGCACGGTGAATACATAGAAAAGAACCAATACAACTTAGCAATTCATAAATTCCGCTGAATAATTTCTATGTAAGGGCAAACACTTATTGATACATCCTCGTACATGCCACACAGCTGTAATTCCAACTTCTTTATTACATGATAATCGTTTAGATAGCTGGAGAACTCTCAGAAAAGGTCTTAGGTTGAAAATATTATAATTCGAATGAACGTACTTCTTCCGATGTCGCAGTTATATTTCAGCAGTCAAAATCACTGAAAAATGTTCCTCTGAATCAGGACAGAAAAGAATTATAGTGAGTGCATATGACTAGAAATATCTGCATTACGACAAGGCAGCTAACGAATTACAAAAACGGGAAGCTCGAATTGAGAAAATCTTTACGATTCGGTTTTAATTTTGGCAGGATAAGAATGTTCCAGAAAAGACAGATAGCAAAATATTCGAAATGAAAATTAAAAGGGGAGAATTTGAAAGTGAATTTTAAGAGGGAATCCTGTCCTGGCGGGACGCATAAAATGAAAATATATATGCGCATCAAGATTAATGAAAATATATATGCGCATTAGAAAAGTGGAAGATTTTAATGATACTTGCGGAGAAAAACAGGAAAATTAAAAGTAGAAAAAATTTAGAATATTCTTTAATTAGGCTAATAATTAAAATACTTTACATGTATAAAAGAGACATTTTGCAATCGCTTTCATCATATTAAATATTATACGGTAAATAGTGACTGCAAATCTCTCTAAATTACAATTTTCATGTTATAAATTTCATTTTTTATTCAAATAGTAATTCAATTACAATAAAAATTCAACTTGATGTGATCGTAAATCATTGTCTCGATCACATTTCACGTTATAGACACTCTTTCATTAAGTCATGACAATGGAAAATGCTTCGTGCATTATCCCCTTTAACGAAAATGAGAAAAGTAATTTTTCAGGTGTTAAATTCAACATGAGATTAACGTATTTGAGGAAGCCATAAATTTTTATGCTCGTCAGTGATTTTATAATCTTCGAAGAGAATCTAGGAATAATTTAACATACCATGAGGTTATTTTCACCCGTTCAGTTACTAATATCAGCTATTTTCTATGAAAAGAATATTGAGTTATGTATTGAATTTCCTTTATTCGAACTCTTTAAATGTTGAATAGTTTAGATATGTTCATCTGTTATTTATTTCTTTGAGAAGAAGAAATAATTTATATAAATAATTTCTCAAAAATTCAGTTATATATTATATATTTTTTTTTACTTTCTTCTATCTTCAATAGAAGAAAGTATTGAAATCGAGATTTTTTTCGACTTCCGGTTTTTGACGGATTTACATGTTTAAGGGATCAGAGATCTCCAAAAACATGTTTATAGAAAATGTCTGTCTGTCCGTCTGTCGCCATTGTACCATCAAAAAGTGTATGAAGTTATACATAGAATTGATCCAAATTTTTTTTAACTTTTTGGCTATGGCAAGCAGGTCCTTCCTTCATTTGGAAAAACTCCGCCAGAAGGGGGCGCTGTAAAACCGATTTTCGTGCGATTTTGAATATTGTACCATCCTAAAGTGCAGAAATTATGCATAGAATTGAACCAATTTTTTTGTGTATGTTTTTGGTCATGGGGCAAGAAGGTCCTCCTTGAATTCGAAAACATTCCGCCGGAAGGGGGCACTGTAATAGCGATTTTTGTGCCATTTTCAATATTGTACCTTCGAAAAGTGTATGAAATTATTCATAGAATTGAACCACATTTTTTGTGTATATTTTTGGCCCTGACAAGAAAGTCCTTCCTGAATGTGGGAAAATTTCGCAGGAAGGGGGCGCTGTAATAGCGATTTTTGTGTAATCTCCCTAATTTATTCGAAGTTCTATTCAACACCACTGGCTCATGAATCTACGGGAACTTCTCATCCTGATAAGCCGACTATTCGCGATTTTAATAAATATCATGATCGAGATTAACTCGTTTTTACTTCGATTAATTGACTGAAGCAGAAATTTAAGATGATATCGTATTGAACTAATAAAAATGAAATATTGACATCTGTAACAACATTTTAAAATATTAAAATATAGGAGATAGAAGAAAGTTTTGGGATTGGCACACCCAACTAGTTTGAAATTATTTTATATAAAGACAATAAAAATGCGTTCGCTCTGTATCGAGGTAAAAGAGAAAAGAGAGTAATCTCGATAAATAAAACAAGAGCGAAAAATCATATATCAGGCATGGATTATGAAGCACTATCCAACAGTAACAGAAAATTATTAGGAAATTTTATTTTTCCGTGTAATGAAATTATATATCTAAGCAAGCTAACTCAAAAACACATAATTGAATAACCACACTGCAAATAGAGGCGTCTTAAATTCAGACACATATGTGACTGAAAAAGAAATTCAGACACTTAAGTGTCTGAATATGAAATTTCAGACATCATAAGTGTCTGAATTTAAGACCCTTAAGTGTCTTACTGTGATCATGGTATAAATGAACTGAGAAAAATGTCTGAATAATGATCATGTGTCTGAAATTAAGACATGTAGAAATTCAGACACTTATATGTCTGAATGTAATACAATTGTATCATATGTATGATGAAACGACGATTGTATATGAGGACACCTGCGGCCAAAGGATATAAGTGAAAAAATTTAGATTTGGAATAAATTGAATTTAACGATTAACATCAATAGTAAGTGACTGACTTAAAATATGAAGCTGTTGCTAATTTTATAGCGGTCTTTCAATTCTTATTTCAATAACTGTGGAAGGAAAGTGAAGTACAATATATTTTTTTAAATTTTAAGTACAGATTAAAGAGGTTAAGTAGTTTATAGAGCTTAAGTAGTTGACCTCCAGAATGCAACACATAATTAGGAAATCTCTTATATTTTGCGTTTTAGTTTAGCAAACAAGGCAGGGGACTTCAGGCACATCTGTCCAACGTTTCCCCTCCCTATATTTTTCTTCTGAGAGCAATCATAAAAGAAATAGCTTTATTTCCAGATAGCCTGTATACTGATCTCAGTTTTTTCAATTTTGTCACTTATAGCCTTTCGCTTCTGGTGTCCTCATATGCAATTGTATCGCAATATATCTGGCAGCACCGTCAGAAAACGTTTTCGATTGGATGAAATGCTTTGCCATCCACTAAATTTGGTATTAGTGTATAAAATAAGCAACTTAATTTGACCATGGGGACGCCTGCCAAAATTGTAAATGCCAGTTTACTAACTTTCGAACTAAATTATTTTTAGTGTAAAAGTACAAGCTAAAGAAACTTTTCCCAAAATATAAATTTCTCAAAAACTACTTCCACTCATAGGTATGCTCATGGCTCACTCATAGGCCGTTCCCTAAATACAAAGAGATATGATTGCTCTTAGAAAAAAATGTAGAAAGGGGAGAGGATGGACAGATGTGTCTGGAGTCCCCTACCTAGTTCGCCTAACTAAAACGCAAAATATAAATATGAAATAAGCTAAACCAAGAATCTTTTGTGAGAACACCTTGTACAAGATAATTTTTATATAAAAGGAATATAAAAAAATTAACAAGTAAGAAGTATTAAATATTAAGTAGATATATAAAAATAAATTTCTAACAATATTTTTCAAAATGCAGAACATTTCTTTCCCTCTAGTGGAAGGTTTTGCCCTTCTCAACACCCCTTATCTAAGATAAATTTTAAATATACGAACGTCAAAAGGAAATATTTAAAAATTGATTTCTATTAGTGGTTTAGGAAGAGGGGGGGGGGGGCGGTGCTCCTCTTACGAAAATTTCTTAGTTCTTTTTTCTCTTAGTGTTCAATTATGTAATCATTTCGAAGAATAAATGTTATTTTTTTAACTAGCGTTACGACGATTTTTTTAATTTATAATATGTTTTTTACCCTCTTACTGAAAGAATAAAAACTGTAATAATTATATTCATATAATTTATAAGTGTAAACATTGCGAGAAACGCCAAATAAAGAAAATAAAATGCTTCTGATTTCTTCTTATACAACGTTCCACTTTTCCCGCTGATAAAAAAAGTTTTAACAACTTATCATACTGTAACCCGTAGACTGACGTAATGAATAAAGCCATCTGTTTCCAATGGAAATGCTGACTCGCAGCTTTTTTTTTCTTTGAGAAGCGAATCTGTGTTGTGAGTCCGGAGTCCGTTGTCGTATTCAAATTTAAACGTTCTTCAACAGTTCGCATCTTTGACCGGTCCTGATTTTTTACTGTGAAAAATGTTGTCATTATGTTATTACTGCGGCTGCGTTATTAGTGGAAGCGTTATATTTAGAAGTTTCTTGCATTCTGGATGGCTGGATGGATCTTATGTGCTTCATATATGGATATAACGACTGAAATTACATCCGGATTACTTTTTTAGTATTACCAGTATTACTTTTCATTGCCTTTCGTCAAGAATATAGTTATTCATTTCGTTAAACAAGAAAACTAACCCCAGACCTACAAACTAGTCCCGCGGGCTCTGTTTTCAGAATGGAAAATTTCCATTATTTTAACAGGGCTAGCAGGATATAGGAAGGGGTTTTCTTCAAAAAAGAAGCAAGTTTTTGTCTCTCATTCACTATGACAGTTATTTTAAATCAAGTCATATCGATATCAGTAAGTGTTTTTCATATTTTGTTTATAGTACCACATAAAATGTTGCATGAAATATAACTTAGGTTTGAACTTGTTTGCGAAAAAAAAACAGCTAATTCTAGAAATATATATTTTTACATACTTGTAATTCTAGAACTGCAGCTCCAGAATTATATATTATATTTTTCGTGTGAGTGTAGGCTAATTTGATTATGTAAAAACATCAGTAATATTATGTAAAAAATTGGTTAACTTAGAATGTCTATAAAAATAAAGCAAAAACGTAAAATTGTCGAAACTTTTGTTGAAGAAGAAACACTTTGTTTGGATTTAAAAGAAGTAAAAAAAAAAAAAAAAAAAAAAAAAAAAAAAGTTGTTTTTTAAAAGGTTAATTTAGCGTTTTGATGAACATGTTGAATTCCTTGTAACGTTTTCTATCGCAGTTATAACCACATTTTATTTTAAACTTAATTTTAAATTAATTGTTTGTTCGCTATGAAGGATATGCAATTCACTCGAAGTTTAATATTTGATAAAAATTGGAAAATTAACAAACATCTATCGGGATTTTTTTTTAATATAATTAGAGATGTATAATTTTCGAGGAAAACCTTTTTAGCCAAAAATCTGTTTTTGGCAAAATTGATTTGTGTTTTGAAATCCGATTTGTCAAAACTTTTTTGTGTCACCTTAAATATATATATAGATATATATTCTGCATGATATTATTTGGTTTCAAAGCAATTTTTAATTATATGGCACACCCGTATATTCTCTAAACTATACAGTTGAAAGGGAAAAAAAATACTGCAATTTTGTGATTATTATATGTAAAATCAGTTTTCGAAATTTTCATTTTTTAATAGCACATTGTATAGAATATATATTATTTACAGCTATAATTCCATTTCCTCAAAAAAGAAAAAAAAAAAAAAAAAAAAAAAAAAAAAAAAAAAAAAAAAAAAATTATTTACTTTGATTTTTTTGTTCAAAATTTTAAATTTTGGATTTGCAAAACATGAGAAATTGAAAACTAAGCTTATTTTATTTTAAGGCTGTTCTCAAATCCAAAAGGGCAACTTTATGACGCAAGTTTTAATTTATTTTTGTTGGGAAATGAATGGAACTGGCTGGTGTTGTTGTTCAGAAACTATGTTATCGAACTGTTTTCTCCGTTTTTTTTTTTTTTTTTTTTTTTTTTTTTTTTTCAAACGCAACAGGTCTTTCAGAAAATAGTGTCCAAGTGGGCGTTTTGAACCGAATTTCTGCGTGAAAGAAGAATAGCTACTCAAGAAAGGGCGAAAAACGTGTTTGTCATGTGATCAAAATCGCTTATAACTCAATAGGTAATTTATGGATCAAAAAATGGAAAACACATTTCGATTCCATGCTCAGGCTTTCCAATTTTATACCTTTCCGTTAAAAAATGAATTTGTAAATGTGTCAAAACGTTTTTTGAATTGACAAAATTATTGCGAATTTAATCTTTTTTGTTCGATTACGACGCGTTGATTTGATATCAAATCAAAAAAAATCTTGATATTTCACAAAATTTGTCTCTGGACATGGTTTCTTTACAAAAATTTATACCCAGTGCAGTAGACCATAATAAATGAAGTTCCAGATTACTAGTTCCTGAAACTCCTCGTGCATACAAAATAGAAATGTAAGCAAAATTTCCTGTTTTGATAGGGATCAAACATCGTTTTCTAATGCTCGAGGAGTTTTTTTTGTACAATTGTACTGTGTTTGTACAATTTATTATATGCTCTGAAACTGTTCTGTCTGTCAAAAGCAACCAAGCATTCACAACATTGTCATCATTCACACTTTTTTTTGCATAAGTAGTTGGACCATTATTTTCTGGCAAAATATTTTGGTTTGCTAATCTACCGGTTGCACTTCCAGAACCACATTCTTTCCACTGTGAGCCATCGCGAGCCACAAATTCATTCTGATTTTGAGAACGATCAATTTCAATATCCTCATCGCTTTCCGATCCAGATGATACAAAAGGAATAAAATTTTCATTATCAGATTCATCCGAAATGTTGGATAATTCTCCATCTTCTGATTCATTATTATCTCACAACTCCTATAGAAGCGCGTTTATTTCTTCCGCAGTAAGCCCTCTCTTACGAGACATTTTAAGTTTTATTCATAGAAAGTAACAAGAACAAAAGAAAACCTCACAAAAATTCTACTAGTGATAACTCACAAGAAACCGCCCATACAGTATCTTTGTAAGAAATGAAATCATATCGGCAGGTGTAGATGCAGCTGAAACAGATCACGTGATGACCAAGTGTCAAAAACCAAACCAGGATCGCCTGCTCTAGACAACGGAACGATCGCACAGAAGGACGAATTTTAAAATTAGTAAGGAAATTGGAATTATTGCGGTGTCCAATTGACACCAGGCGGCGTAATAGGTAAATGTATCCGTATACTAAGTTTGAATAAAGCTAATTCCCAAAAACTTTCAGTGTCACATCTCCCTACATATTTAATAAAAGTCAAGAGAAATAAAAAGAATCCATCAAAATTTAAAGATTTTAGAAAATAATTTACAAGCTTTGGTGTCGAAATGACACCGTCCGGCGTTCTAGTGTTTAAAAAAAATTGTTTATGTGCAAACATTTAGGGTTACTTCTGTAGTAGAAAGCTAATTTTAGTTTCAAAAATTGCGACTAAAATGCCTGTAACTCAAGTTCTAAGCAAGATCGAAACAAAATTCAAACTGATTTAGAAAGCTAAAATCTAAGATTTTAATATTAAACCAAATATAGAAAATCTGATTTTTGACCGAAAATTGCATTTTAAAAGTAGGCAGGCACCTTAAAGGCATTAAAAATCACTCTAAATAGAAATAGGATGCATCATATACACTCTTTATTATTTTTTAAAAAATCATGTTTTACCTGAATTTTACAGTTGCTTTTAATTTTTACATGTATTTTGCATGTGAGGAAAAATATGATTTATGAAAATCGCAAATAACTAAATTTTTGTAGACAATTATTTTCTATGTTCAAGAATTACATTTATTCAAATTATTTGAATCTGATATGAAGGTCTCAGAGCCGTTTCTATTTTGCCAAACTGTCTGCAGGTACAATAACTTTCGTTCCAGATTCCTATTGAACAATATTCGCGAAATACATTTCGTACAAATGTTGTAGAATTACATCGCAGAGATTATTGTTTGGATACTGTGGTGGCCAAACAATGAGATCTTCCCGAGTCCTTTATCAGTTTACTTCGTTATGTCATATATCACATCTCAACGTGTTAGTGCAATTACCGAAAGATTATTATTACTGAAAGATACTGAAAAGAAATTATGTTTTTTCCTAATAAAAATCATTTATTTTTTTGCAAATTCATACACCTTTCATAATCATTTGAGGTGTCAAGAAATATCATAGATGGTGGTTCATAAAAAGTTAGTCACCGAAAATTTTTGTTTAAAAAAAAGTCAAGGAATATGTATTTCAGCTATATTTGGATAGATCATGGAGGACGTTTACATTATCTCATGTGAGAGCTTCATGCCTTAAACATATATTCTTCTGCAAATTCATATTTTTGTTTGACCTTTCATACTCGCTTATCGCATGTGTCAAATAAATATCATAGATGCTGCTTCGTAAAAAGTTAGTCCTGGTAAATATTTGTTTCGAAAAAAGTTAAGGAATATTTATTTCATCTGTGTTTGGATAATTCATGAGGGACATTTACATAACTTCATGTGGCAGCTTCATTTCTTAAAGATATATACTTCTACAAATTAATATTTTTATTTGACCCTTCATAATCGATTGTCGCATGTGTCAAATACATATCATAGATCCCGTTTTCTAAAAATTAACCCCGAAAAATGTTTGTTTCGAAAAAAGTTGAGGAATGTGTATTTCAGATATGTTTGGATAATTCATGGGGGACATTTACATAACCTCAAGTAGCAGCTTCATTTTTTAAACATATATACTTCTACAAATTCACATTTTTGTTTGACCCTTCATAATCGATTGTCGCATGTGTCAAATACATATCATAGATTCTGTTTCCTAAACATTAACCACAAAAAATGTTTGTTTCAAACAAAAGTTGAGGAATATGTATTTCAGCTATGTTTGGATAATTAATGTAGGACATTTACATAACCTCATGGGGCAGCCTCATTTCTTAAACGTATAAGCATGCTTTTGAAAATGTGTTTTTTTTATCACATTATACTTTTCTAAAACCAGTATTTTTTGGAGCTACATTATAAAGTGAAATATTGTGCTTTCTTTCAGCTATTGGAATTCGTTGCAAATTACATGATTATTAATATAATATTCCAAATTTCTGAAAATAAATCTCTATTCATGCCGAATAAATATTTAACGTTACAGGATCGTAAATCATCTTCTGTATCTCATTTTACGTTCCCTTTCATTAAGACATTACATGTATAACACAGGGTGAGTTATATCTCCCGTTCAGAAAATGAAAAAAGTAATATTCCTGGTGTTAAATTCAACCTGAGAATAAAGTACTTATAGAAGCTATAAATTTTCAAGAGCGTCGGTGATTTTGCAACCTTCTAAGAGAATCTAGGGAACAATTTAAAGTACCATAAGATTATTTCAACAGGTTCAAATACAGATATTAATTATTTTCTTTAAGAAGACGATAGAATTTCGTATTGCCTTTTCTGTATACAAACATTTTTCAAATGTGAACTTTAGTTCTTTTTAGAGTAACTTTATACATTTAAGTCAAATATGAGAAAGAAAAAAAATATTAACAATCTGTCTTTCTTAATCATTTTACTTACACACTAGAGTAGCTAAAATAAATAAACATATTGTAATATTTAAATTACTTGATGCTTTTATCTCTATGACTAATTATCTATATTCATAAAATGCAATACAGTTCCAGAGAAACGCTGGATACGTATTTATACATGAATAATTAAAAATGTAATTTTTCGGAACTCGGCGAAAAAATGTTTAGGCCAGGATGACCTGTGTTTTATGAATATAATTATGTGGCCACCGTTTCATGGGGTTTCTATCACACATGATTTATTCAGCGTAGCTGATTCATATATCAGGCCAGATGTCATAGTCATTAGGTTTCTGGGTGAATTATGTGTCTGCTAGGCTCGTCCGGGATAGCTCAGTTGGTAGAGCATTGGCAGCTTCGGCCAAAGGTCCCTGGTTTGAATCCTGGCCTGAAACATTTTTCGCCCAGTTCGGAAAAATTATAATTTTAAGTATTCATGTAATGATCTACATTTAACACTTCATTTTCATAAGTATATATTTTTTTTATTTTTATATATATCCATCCATTTTACTTACATGTATATAACTAGCATTGTGCAAAATATTATTACACGCAGAATATAAACGGCTTGCACATGACGTCACATGTTCAGAAGAATCTGGCATCGCTTCATGCAGCGCCCAAATATAAGGCGAATGTGGTGCTTTTCATTTGATTTATTTTCATTATAATGATAAAAATAAGGAAAATCTAAATTAAACAGAAAAACAACACGTGCTTAGTTTTGTGGTATATGTAAAAGGTACTTAATTAAAAATTAAAATTCAGGTAATTTATTCTAGTTTCTAGTTTCCTATTGCTTTATTTTTATTAAGCACATTTTACTATTACTAAGAAATGCTGCATATATTTCTCCTTAATCTTAAAATTGAAGCATTCTCGATTAACGGAAAATTTCGATTTTCCGGAAAAAGGTCGGTCCCAATTACTTCGGTTAATTGAGGTTCTACTGCACTTTAAAAATCTGTTCATATCGCGTGCAGGCAGTTATGAAAGACAAATCAATCTGCACTTCACTTAATATAGATACGAGCTGACGGAATAATGGAATAGTATCGTTTTGGTAAACTCAACAAACACTTCGTCTTCTATTGGATCTACCACGAGCTACTTCCACCAAACCAAATCATCAACTATGAAAAATACAGCTCGTAACTCAACAAATTTAATGCAGCAATAGCCAGGAAACACCCCGAATGAGCAAACAGACGATGTGTTGTCTTCCATTATGACAACTCCATGCCACAATTATATTTGACTCCCAGAAACAAAGTCCTTGCATTCGACTGAAACGTTTTGCCCTACCGCCCTACTATCCCGACGTTGCTCCATCCGACTACTATTTTTTCTTTCTTTGAAACATCTCCTTCGCCAAAGAAATTGACTCGTTGGAAGACATAAAACATCACCTCGATAAATATTTTGCCAGCATTTCACAAAAGATTGCGTGGTTAAGTTATTGACATATTGCCCTGCTCTCTAACAGCAGGTACCCATTATATTTGTGTTTAAATGGTGTTTCGTTGACATATTTGCACCATTAGCGCATACATGGGTGCATTTCAGAAATTTCTGTTTTATTCAGAAATTCATAATCCATGCCGGAAAATTCGAAAGAAGAATTTTGTACTTGGCGTGATCACAGTACGTCTGTCATTACGTAAAACAATAATTGAAGAGCTAAGTGGAAGAACATGTTAAGTAACAAAAATTACATTTCAAGAAATTTGAGGGGAAAGTTTTTGCTGTAAATTTTAATGATTTATTTTCTGTTTGATACCATCTGTTTAAAATATTAACAGGTATGGCACTAAACTCTCTCAGAAAAACTTATTCATATTTAATTTTCAAATATTAAAAATTATTAATATTATTGACATTATTAAATATTAAAATATTAAATATTAATGAATAATCTCTTAAATCTTCAAGACAACATATAATCTTAATATTTTAGCTTCACCATGTGATAGGATACCTCATAACGCTTTCATCCAAAAGATATTTTTTTTTTTTTTAGAAAATGTAGCATAACATGTTCATCCACTCAGCTCATCAATTACTATTCAGAATTTTTAAAAAAAATGTAAATTTTTGAAGGAAATATAAAATTATAGTCTAGATATTTGTAATGACGAAATTGGGTTAAAATCAGTTTATTATAAAAGACATTCTTCTGAATTTAAAATTGATGCTTTCACATATAGAGGGCGTAATGTTTTTAAAAAAATGAATGACATTAATTAATTTATGTTGCTTATATATTTTTCATACGCCATATTCCTGCATGGTAATTTCAAAATCTTTATTATATATTATATATTCATATTGCGCTTATTCTGTTGTCAGCAACTCTATATCGAGGAAGATAGATAGCATAAAGCATTTTTCTCTCGGGTTACTGTCAGCTGATTCTATCGATCATTTTACGTCTACTAAATCAAATTAATAGGGCGTTCTGAAATTAAAGGATATAATTTCTTTTACGTATTGTTTTTATCGCATAAAGCATATTTCTATTGCGAGAGAAAAATTGCTCATTACTTACGGCCGGATAAGATGTAAGTTGTAAATATTAATATTATAATTATTATTTCGCTGTTTCAGAAAATAATTATATGTATACGTGCCCATGATTTCTGAAAATGAATTTATCAATAATTGTTATAACTAAAAATAATTTTTGAGTAGCAAAATACCTAGATTGCACTTGGGTACATTCAGTTTATTTTACGGAAAAGAATCATTACAATTGGATGATTTCTTTGAAAGATATAAATTAAAGTTTATCACGTGAGTTTAACATTAAAACTTACAAATTTTTACCTCTTGTAACTCCGTGAACTTTTATTTAAAAGTGTATAAACTGTATAATTTTTAGGGATGATTTGATCCAAGAAACACGAATATTGTTCCAAAAGTGGGTGCTACGATTTCAAAAAATAATGGTGGTATTATTTTTAATATTTATACGGCTTTAAAACAATAAATCCATGCATAGCATGTTATCAATCAGTTGGTAAGTACTAGTATCATTTTTATGCAATGATTTACTATTCAGTAGGGTAGGTCGAAAAAACCGAAATATTTATAATCGAAATGTAATAGAGCGGAAAAGTTGCCTCTTGTGATAAAGAATAAATTCGTAAAATATTACACCTATCGGTTAATATCTTTTACCTCCGCAAAGGGGCCAAAATTTACAAAACTCGCAAAAAATATATATTTTTTTTAGTTTTTTTTTAAATTATCCAAACGTACGAATACAATTTCTAATAGGACGTAATAGCTACATGAAGATATAAGAAATGTCCTGGTAAATGATCATTCTGATAAAGTTATATCTTTTACTGCCGCAAAGGGGCCGTATATATATATATTTTTAACAAAATGTAAATATTTAATTTTTTAAAAATTTTTATAATTTCTGTAATATGTCTAGATGTAAATAAATTTAGTTCATATAATTAATAAGTCATAAATTTTGTTAACTATTTGTTATAGATTGGAAAATAAAAACGGTAATCATTCAATTTTCTTTACGATCGCTCCATCAACTGCTGTTTTACTGCATATCAGCAGTTCTTATACCAAAAATCACAAAAATCATATTAAATGAACAAAATATTTTAGTATTTTATTAATTAAAATACAGAAATGTTTAGTCGAATCGGATTAAATAAACTTAAAATGAAGAAGTATTTAAAGTAAATTAATTTTATAATATGATTTGCTTCCAAATAAAGCCATTGTTCCTCGAGAGGCTGAAATTGATCATATGTGATCCTCCCTCTGTTTTTGTCCACAAACTTTACCACAACTTCAGAGACTAATTTCACGCATCTTTCTACGGATTGAGTACGACAAGGACAATTATAACAGCTGCTATCTATAATCGAACATTCTAAACTCACCAGCGTTGTTAGATTGTCAGTCGATAGACAAACCGTAACAGGTGGTTTCGTTAGTTTACAGTTTTGACACTCCACTAAAACCATACAATTTTAAGCTTCAAAGTTCAAGTCTGGAATGACGAAGTGACAGATGGCAGTATTCGTGTCCACAGAACTTTGTGCTTTGGGCATTTTCTTCATGGCTGGGTTCCTGATGTCCTCTCCTTCATATGCTATCATTCCAATGAGGCTATTTTCATGATCTGCGAAACAGGCATTTCGTGAAATTACACGAACTATAATCTTTCGTAGATGATATGGCAAGTAACGGGGGTTACTAACTATAGTCCACAGAATTTGAAAAATATGATCATGTTTCATTTTAATTGTGAACCAACTGATGCAGTACACTTTCAGGATGTATTCTTTCAGAACACGCTGAAAGTGTACTGCATCAGACGATTGCCAAAATTGAAAATTGCCAAAGAACGAAGTTCTGTGGACACGAATAGTGCCATCCGTCATTTCGTCATTCCAGACTTGAACTTTGAAGATTAAAATTGCATGGATTTAGTCGAGTGGCAAAACTGTAAACTAGCGAAACCACCTGTTACGGTTTCTCTATCGACTGACGATCTAACAACGCTGGTGAGTTTAGAAAGATCGAATAAAGATACCAGCTATTATAAGTTTCCTTGTCCGACTCAATCAGTAGAAAAGTACGTGAAATTAGTCACTGAAATGCTTTTAAAGTTTGTGAACCAGAACAGAGTAAGGATCACATATGATCAATTTCGGCCTCCCGAGGAACAATGGCTTTATTTGAAAGCAAGTCATATTATAAAATTCATTTACTTTAAATATTTCTTCATTTTAATTTTATTTAATCCGTTTTGGTTAAACATCTCTGTATTTTAACTTAAAAAATACTAAAATATTTTGTTCATTTTAGATGCAGTAAAACAGCAGTAGATGACGCGATCGTCAAGATAAATGAATGATTACCGTTTTTATTTTGCAGTCAATGACAAATAGTTAACAAAATTTATGACATAATAATAGATATAACGTAAATTTATTTACATCTAGACATATTACAGAAATTATAAAAATTTTCAAAAAATTAAATATTTGCATTTTGTTAAAAAAATACGGTCCCTTTGCGGCAGTAAAAGATATAACTTTATCAGAATGAGCATTTACCGGGACATTTCTTATATCTTCATGTAGCTATTACGTCCTATTAGAAATTGTATTCGTTCGTTTGGATAATTAAAAAAAAAAATACTGAAAAAAATATGTTTTTCGCGATTTTTGGAAACTTTGGCCCCCTTGCGGCGGTAAAAGATATTAACCGATAGGTGTAATATTTTACGAATTTATTCTTTATCACAAAAGGCAACTTTTCTGCTCTATTACATTTCGATTATAAATATTTCGGTTTTTTCGACCCAACATACTACTCAGTTAGAATATTTTTTCCCACCAATCACGACTGTACATATTAATGTCAAAAGATCGGAAGGCGTATTTAAAACTAGCATCCTGAATCTTTGCCCCATTCTATTCTAACTCTATGCGGTCTTAGGAAAAAGTGCATAAACTGTATACATTACTAGTTTTCATTTAAAGAACTCATAACAAAATTGGAAAGTGGGTGTTACCGTTTGAAAAATGAAAATTGGTACAATGTTTAATGCGAAGATGGTTCCTATCTCAAAATTATACTCATATATCCTCGTCGGTTCTGAAGTATCACATGTGATACTTCCGAACCGAGGAGTATATACACTAAAATATTTGTTTTTGTTTTTTTTTACATTTTTACTTTCCTTCTATATAGCTGAATGGTTTTGGCTTTAAATCAAAACCAATAAATGGCAGCACTGATGCTTATTTCTTAATAAAATTGTGTTAATATTGTAAATAATTATGTAATTGTGTAAATAAGTGTTATTATCATCTGAGTTTGCAAAATGCATTCCAGACAATGTGTCCAAAAAAGCAAAAATTTTTCATATTTAATTAACTTACGCTTTACAATAAAAAAGTTTTGATGATTAGTAGATCATTCAGTTAATTAAAAGCCTTCAATTTCTTACTGCGTAATTTAGGTTATCAATAATTAAATCGATATTTTAAGGATGTTAGTAATTTTAGATCCGTGTTTGTGAGCCTAAATTACTAGCCCCTAGGTTATCAACTTCAGAAAAAGGTCTCCTTCTGTCATCTATGGTGTCTTTTTGTTTGTGAGAAATCAATGAATGTGTATCTACAGTGTTATTTTACCTTCGGGTCTGTAGAGGATATGGTTATCAGGGAAATAGTATCTCTTGTAGCTGATAATCTGTGACAATTTGATATAGTACTGGGCTGTAATTATATTTCTTGCACGGCTGTTCAAAGTGTCGTGAAAGTCAAGACTCAAACTCTTTCTTGACTCGTGAATCTCGTTAATATTCTGGGTCTACCGGAACGTTGTCTATGAACATCCTGAACAGTTCCATTCGTTTCAAACGTATCTTTTATCCGATTAACCCCTTTTAGGCCAAGCATAGAAATTTTATAAAACGCGGTATTATTTTCATTGAAATATGCTTAAATTACATTTATTAAGACAAAAAAAGTTTCCTGCATGAAAAATAATATTTTATTTGAGAAACATAATGCATTCGGTCAATGGTGCGCTACCGCACCATTAAATTTAAAATTGATATTAGGTTGAGTAAAAAGTTCTGGGAAATTTTTATTCTAATAGTTACCAGAATTTGTATCATATCTAGGAGTACTGCTGGTATATCTACAGGAGCTCAAGAATTTCGGCTCCAAAATGCTTATTGAATGGTATGATTTGCGTGTGTTGATCCGGCATTATTGGAGAAAAGGTCTAACGATTCTGAAAGCCGATTCTCAAGGGCCGTCGGTTTGAATCCTTTAACAAAGTTGAAGATGCATGTCAAAAATTTTCCTAGGAGCCGCCATGGTACTTCCAACAAATCCGTAATGTGTCAGAAAGTCGTGGACTATCATGGTCTCTACTTTGAAGGATAGTCCTTGTTGCTTTTGTTGTTAATTTCCGCATAACAACGCAACTTTCACAAATTTCCCAGAACATTTTGCTCAACCTAGAACCCTTATGAGATTTGTTATACTATTATTTTATTTTCAGAACTTGCAACTTTAATCCATTATAAAAAAACATATGATTAATCTCAAGTGGGATAATTATACATTTTCAAAAAGTCGAATTTGTCAATGACCGTTTCAATTTTAAAAAACTAGCGTATTTTGAAAATTTCTCAACAGAAAGTATTTACTCCAATTGAATTACTGATATTTTATAGATGTCTTCAGAATCCTTAAAAATAGCAAAAAAATAATATTAGTGAAAAATATTCGTCACGGTGTTAATAAAAAAATATTTATTGAAATGGTGCGCGTACGCACCTTTGACCGAAAATGGGTTAACTGTAAGTCGCGCAGGTGGATCTGCATTGAAACTCCCTCTAATATTGTCTTTGTACTTCTGCTACATTTTCATACTTCGAAAAGAATATTAAAATAAATTTTCTTTTTTCAAAAGTCCATTGGTCCATTCATTCTTTTCTATTAATTAACCCTTTTATGGCGCGGAGTAAGTGTGTTTGTAAAATGATGAAGTGATGGACTGACACCAGAATTCATATACAAATTTATTAAAAAATAAAAAGCTCCTTATTTTCCCGTACTTTATAAAAAGAAAATTTTATTTAAATATTCATGGTGCCTATTGTCAATTTTGGAATTAAACTTAGGTGTCTCTTTTTGTTGACACAGCCCGCTAAAGGGTTAAAGATTATTGATTAATTAATTCATTAATGAAAAGAAAGAAAAATCAGAAAGAACCGTAAATGACCCGAGTGTATAAAATTTTTGGCTGTGACAACCTGTATATTTTGTCTTATTCCGATATTTTTATGCATAAAAAAGTTTTATCCAGAACATGAAATAAAGAAAAATTGGAGCAAATACATGTATTTTTCATGTTTTATAACATTAACATACATATCTTATTTAACAAATACTGCATTCAGAAATTTGGATTTTTTTTTTTAAACAGCTCTATAAATGAAAGAAATAATTAATGTGCCGTGAAAGAATTGATTGTAAATAGTCTACTATGAAGAAAATGTTAGTATTTTTATGATTCATCATTTTTTATCATCATATTTGTACTGTTTCGCGTAAAAGAAAATTCGCGTCGTAAATTATAATTGTAATTTTTTTTTAAATAAATGTTAATGATAACTTATATAAAAAATATATATATCCAAAATGTATTGAGGTCATTTTTTCTAAACGAAACACAGATATGTTTAAGTTTAATTCGAAGATAATTTCCCCATTTTTTAAGAAAACCGCAGATACCATAATTAACGGAAGGGAAAAAACTAATTACTAATTAGAAGGATCAATTATTCATATTTGATTTATTTAAGATGTATTTCAGAAAGGTTTTCTTAACCAAATATACTTTTTAACGCAAAAAATGCCTCTTTAAAATATTAAAGAGGAGAAGTACATTAAATACATTTGTAATATTTTTTATTTATTTCATGAAACCAAACTTAGTACGTTCAAGCACGTGTCAAGAATTAGACTTATACACTGGTCATCAAAATTAAAGGATAATGAGAAAAAATATGCTCACTAAGTCAATATTGCAACCAATGCCCAATGCTGCAATTATTTATGTTGATTAAGTACCATTGAACGCAAAATTGCACTTCCGCGCAGACGTTAGCGTCGGAAATATGCAAATTAGATGATTGACAATGTTGTGCGCAATGAATGTATGTTTGAATTATGGTCTGTAGAGTTGTTTAAAGGGAAATAGTCGTCTGAGTGTGCTCGGTATACATTAGTAATGGCTCAAAAGTAGCATTTGATTTAAAGCCAAAAGTGGCGAATAATTGGTAGAACCGAGTTTTTGACCTTCCTCGATTCTACCAATTATTCGCCACTTTTGATCTTAACTTAAATGATGCCTTTGAGGTATAACTAAGTCTGCTTTGGAAAAAATCAAGAAGAGAACTGCAACATTTTATATGTATTTTTCATACGAACGAGCTTCCACTCCAATAGCGATATCAACTGGCTAAACTAGATGGTACAACCACTTGACTTAAGACATTTACCAACTGAAACGGAGCTAGATTAATAGAGTGCTCAAATCTTCAGCCTTTTGCATTTCTGAGCCCATGAAACAAGAATAGGCTCATAGAAATGGACACGTACATTTTCGCACACCATTAGTGATATGTGCTTCGTATTTCTCTCGACGGTGCCGCTTGTTCCCTTTTTTCTATGCAGATTGTGTTATTATTTCTACCATCAAAAATATGGTTGTAATTTTTCATCCTCCAAGATATTCCTCCTCTTGTGTCTTCTTTTTAAGTTTCTTTTTCTGTCTCCTGACCAAGTCTTTATCGATGACGGAATCCTTATTCCAGGTTGTCACAATTCCAGCATCCTGAAGCACACATGAAGCTCTTAATGCAATTTACCTGTATGATATACCATTTCTAAATCCGGCGAACGCTGTGTGAGAAAGGTATATGCGTTTGGGAGTGTCTGCTTTTGAAGGTCCTGGTTCAAATTCTGATTCAGACGAACTGCCTGCTTCAAAGTTCCCATTTTTTTTAATCTTCTGACAATAGCTGTATATTAGAGAAGCAATTAACATGCCATCTCGCAGTTACTCTCGTCTGTTATTTCCTCCCTCATCCTCATGATAACTGATTGCGTTTTCATTGGTTTCTACTCCACATTCTCCTTTCCTTCCAGAATTGCTGTCAAGACATGCTCTGGTCCGGCATTCAAATATGTGGCTCTGAACGCATCAAAAACTGAAGGAAAAGCGAGGTACATAATAAAGGCAAAAGAGAGAAATCGACGAACGAACCAAACAATGCAATTTTTGCTCAGTTATACACTGTCAAAAAAAAACTGTAAATTTATGAGCCTTTGCTGTTCAATTTTCACGGGAAACAGCCTTATATGACGAAAAACGGACTGATCCACTAAAAAAATACGGTAGGACCTCATACATTTTCCTCCTCTTGGGTGTAACCCTTCGTTTTAGTCGTGTTTCGAAAAATAATGTCAGTTAACTGTGACCGTAACATATTTTTTAACCCATCAAAAAAACGGTTCTGTGATGAATATCTAACGTGCTACATGCTACGTAACAGTAAGTAAAGCGTTATTGTGTTTTAAAGTGCATTATATCTTTGCCCCGTAAAATTACGGGCTGCACAAAATGATGGGCATGGAATTTTACGGGGTATGACTGGAATCTCTGCTGCCAGCCTCTGCCCATAATTTTACAGGGGTATTTTTAGATAGTTAGAAAATTTAGGGCAATCCACATATTCTTGCAGTTCTAACCCATCTGTTACGTCACCGGTAAAATCAAAAGCCATAAAATACGGTACGACCCTATACATTTTAAACCGCTAGTGCGTAGACGTTGACACAAAATGATGAGCACGAATTGTTTTATTTTTTTACGGGGTATGACTGAAATCAGTGCTGCCGTCCTCTGCCCGTAAATATTTTTAACTGTGTACGCGAAAAGGCTATAAAAATCGATAATTTAAAATACACATAACTAACAAATAATAAATAATTAGAGCTTATTTAAACATTTAGTACACTAAACATGACATTTCAAGTAAATTCAGCGAAAATAAATTTAATTTAATATTTTTAAAATTTTTGCTAAAAAAGTTCAAAAATCAACTTTTGAGCAAAATTTTAGGCCATTTGCGGCAAATGAACGAATTGTCCGAAAAATCTCAAATTTTTTGTGCAAACTTAGTGCCACCAATGGCAACTGTTCCGCACTACCCATCATCGAAAATCGAAAAAAAGTTTATTTCGGCCCATCCTATTACACAGCCTGTAAAGTTCCATGTAATCTGTAATTTCTCTTTGTGTGTGTGTGTGGGGGGGGGGGGGGGTTCATCTGCAGCCATGAAAACACAAAGATCGTTTAAAACTATGTTATTGTCCAGTGTTTGGCAGACGGTTTTTCTGAAATTTTGTATTTTTAACAAAATAGCTACATGTCAAACTTAATGTATCAGTTTTCAACAAACAATCTGATATTGTTCTGGTATAAAAAGCAACAAAAATTAAAACTTTTAAAAAAAATTGGTGAAAGACGAAGAAAATATGTCAGTTTCCATAATAAAAAAGTAGAAATCGGTTTATCCGTTGACGATATGTTTTGAGCACCAGCTTTAAAAGCATTACTTCGAGATAACCACATTTAATGTTTTTGAACAAGTATTGCTTACTCATCCACTATGCGGCAATAGTTGTTAAAATTTCTCTATGGCTTAAGATTTTTTAAAACATCTTCGAGAGAACATTTATGAAGTATTGGTCATTCAGGAAAAGAAAAAAAAAGAATTTTTAAAATAAAAACACTGTCATAATTGCCTCATAAAAGAATATCATAGTGAAATTCATATGTGTGACAGCAAGTTAACTGAAGTAATTTCAAAATTGTTTTTTAATGCATGTTTTTTAAATATTTATACTTAATATATCATAATTTTGTCACTGGTTTTCATATAACTATTCTTTTTATAATTATAAGTGTTCTTACGTTGAAATTTTGCAGTTTAAACTACAGAACTAGCTCATCTAATCAAGGATATAACACAGAAACCACGTGGCAATGAACTGTTTTAAACGTACTGGTAATAAGAGTAAATGGATGGATTTGATTTAATATTTCTCTCTTCATCAAAAAACAGAAAAAAATCATATAGGAAGTTATAGTACTGTCACCGCCAGGTTATGTGGTTTGGACTTATCTTCTATTGGGGTATTGACCAATAGAAGATAAGGGCATAGGAATTTCAAACTTTTACTATGAAAATGAGTTGCTTGTACGTCGCCATGAAATTAGTTTGTTTAATTTTGTGATGAGGTGCAAATGATTTAATTGTTCACGATGTCTTCTCAGCGGATTAAAGGAGTAAGGGTTACATGTTTCCTTTTGATTACTGTTAAGACATCATAGTAATGTCAAATTGACTAGCCGCGCGTTAGGGGAGGGCAGATAAGATGTTGAAATTAACATTGTGACAGTCACTCGGTGTAAAAGGTAGTTGTAAGAAACTGGCCGGTGTACACAGTTAAAAATCTGCAGTTTTAGCTTCATAGTCACTCCACTGCAGATTTATAACAGTATATTTCGACCATGTTTGAGGCTGTGTGCATGTTTGAATGTGATGGTAGCAAGTATTTTGTGCTTGAGCTTTCAAGAAAGGAGATATTTGTTAAGATATATTAAAAATTTTATGCATATTTTGTTGCAATGTTTTATATTAGCCGTTTATTGTATATTTCTCATGCATTTCGTGCATTTTTGACATTGCTGCACAGCAACATATGTGCATTTACTAACTGCCTCTTTAACGAGTTTCGTGCATTTTTCAGATTGCTGCAGAAGTAGTTTGCTGACTCCGATGATGTTTTTTTTTTTCCTTTTCAGTTTATGAACACTTACCGTTCATACGTTCATTTACTAATTGCCGCTATAACGAGTTTAGTGCATTTTTCAGATTGCTGCAGAAGTAGTTTGCTGAATCCAGTGATGTGTTTTTCAGTTTATGAACGAGTAGCGTTCATACTTACATTTGCTAATTGCCGCGAATTGCCGCTTTAAGTTTCCTGCCTTTTTCAGGTTTATATTTTGTTATTTACATTTTATTTTCGTTAAGCCTAGCATGGGCATAAATTGGTGCTTAGCGACATTTACTACTTGGCGGAAAAGGGATTTTCACACCAAGAAAAAATCCAAGATGGCAGCCGCGGGAATGTATGACATCTGTTCGTAGCAGGGCTTAACTACCGCCGAAGTAAATTGCCAGAATAAAAATGAATATCTGTTTACGCCATTATTCATGGCTGAAGTTTTGTATTAATAAGGCGTTAAAAAAAGGAAAAAATTATATTTAAGTTTGCACCGGAGGCAATCAACCACAGCGAAAGCGGTTAAAGTTGAAGTTTCACTATTTTGAGGATATGTCAGTTGCTCTTATTAATATATCCATGGTGCTACTTCAAGCTTTTTTTATTAGTTCCATGAAATTCCGATCATTGTTTTCAGACGATCTTTATTTTTCTGTACTGTTTAATAATTGTCGAATTAGGAATATTTAAAATTGATTTTTTGCTAACTAAAGAAATCATAATTAATATTTGAAAATCATTCTTATATGAATAAAAAAATTATTTGTTTCAAACCTGCATAACCATAAAAATATAGTCATAAATTTTACTACAGTGCTCAGGCTAGTAAACAAATTTTATAAAGACATTTTACCGTTTTTATCCGAAAGATTTTAAGACAGATATCGTCATACAACGCAAATAAAAAAAATTCTAAGAAGAAAAACAAGTCGAAATTGTATGTCAACCGCGGCAAGTGTACTATAACTAGTTTTATAAATATTCAGATCTTGGTGCAATAGCTGTTGTACTCTAGTGCAATATTGCAATATTACAAAATTTATTGCGATTATATATATTAAATTCAGTAATACGAAATAATATGGCTCCATCTTAAATAGGACGTAATCACGATGGCAACCTAGATTCATTACCTATCAGGGGATATCATTGAATTAATTATGTGTGATAGGATTTAATAGAATGAAGATAACTTTAATCAATATCTTTTTAGTTTTGATTATATTTTCATAAAATCCAAAATGACTCGACAAACTTATCCAGCGATCATATATATTAAATTTCGCCCCATTCGGCTGGGTGGTTTATGCAATTTCATTTAAAATATAAAGATTGGCTTCCTTTAAAGCAAATAAATTTAAAATTCATGTATCAGATACATTTAAAATACAAGTCTTTTTTCATTTAAAATACAATAAGTAAATAAATAAGGGAAATTTTTCAGTATAGGTACTTAACGAAAAGGTGATTGGCGGGAAAATAAATTTGGCAACGTATTTTCTGGCAATCTATTTACTGTTTCATATACACAAGCGTTTTTTCTCCATTTGAATACAATTTATTTAATATAAAGAAGCCATTTATCCTTTTTTATATGGAAACAGAAGTAATTTGTATGTATAAAATTATGTATGAATAAAATGTTTATAAATATATATAATTACATATTATAAACAAGACGGAAAGTTCATCAGGTATGTTTTCAGAGCTGTTTGTATATTATTGTTTCAAATTAAATAAATATAGAAAAAATATATTTAAAAGAAACGACAGATTCACCTTAATAAAATAAATGAGATATATGAATAACAAATTCACAATATATCTTTACTTAATAGGTGCTAAAATACAAATGTTAAAAACATTTTTAAAAACAATGCAGATGTTGAAACATTGGAGTCATATGATGTTTAAAATCCGAGCGCTTTCGATTGAACCATCAGTCGTCATCAGGGAAAGATCACATGTGATCTTTCTTTGAAAACTGCATCTTAATTTATTTTGGCGATATTAATTTTTTTGTAGTTTTTAACGCCATTCGTTTAATTTGGGCAACTCAAGTACTCCATTTCTGTATAAAGTAAAGGTAAAATAGTTGGAAAATAGTAATTATACCTTTTTGTTGTCATGTTCCCAAAACTACTGAAACAAAATGTAATTAAAGTACGTGCTATTTAAAAAAATATACAAATGAATGATTGCTGATAAAACATGAAGCTATTATAAACTATATTTAATTTGATTATCTATATTAATATTACAAACAAATGGAGGCATATGAATCATTAGATACGCGATTTTTTTGTCCAGTTTCTTGAATAGTGACATCTGTTTTTTTTTTTTCGTTGTTTTTGTTTTGTTTTTTTGTATTATTCAGCGTGACATTATATGAATACTTTACTGCAGATGTTGTTTAAGACTGGATCGTAAATGCGGAATTTTTCAGCGGATGCGAGTGATGTCATTTTACATAAAATAAGAGTGTTTTATGTCTTAAAACTGAAAAATGTTTTGTGTTATCTATATTTATATACATATATATATATATTTTCATCGGGTGCATCACTAAATTCTGAAAAAGCAGAATTCCTGTTTTCTAGTTTTTTGTTTTTTATTTTTTTTTTTTTTGGGGGGGGGGGGGGGGGCATCGGCAGTTACGCAGTATCGTGTAATTTTGACGATGGCGTATGGAATATCAAAGTACAACACAATAAACGTGGAACAACGCAAAACAGACACACTGCAGTACACACATCCACAATAAGGTTGATAATAATGCTTAAAAAAGGTTAACAATAATTTTTATTATGATATATCATAATTATAATCACGGCTCTACAAAGCGGAAAAAAAATCTGGTAGTCACGAAAAATTTCTGTTCGTCAGTAAAAATATTTACCTCCTCTTCACCGTTGTCATTTTTTGACTAATTTTTGCACTAATATTATCAAAAAATACATTTTACCTTTATATTGCCTACATTTTCGATATAAGGCCGATTTTTAACTATATATTAATATTTATATTTTATTAGTCGTATTTACGATGAATGGATTATTTGCGAGATATTGGATTCCATGTTAACCGATACAGATTTACTAACAGAGGTACTTAAAAATATCAAAGATTAATTTATATTTTTTCCTCGGCATTTATGCAATATCGTGTAATCTTGACGGCCGGCGAATGGAATATCAAATCACAACACAATAAAAGTGGAACAATACAAAACAGCCAAACTTGAGTACACACATTTACTATAAGGCTGATAAAAATGTGTAAAAATTGATAGAAATATTTTTGATTACGATATTATACCATAATTATAATAAGGGATCTACAAATTGGAAAAAAATTGGAAGCCAGCAGAAATTTCTGGTCGTCAGTAAAAAAAATTTATATCCACCCCACCCTTGTCATTTTCTGCTTTTTGATTTAACCCTAGAACTACCGAAAATTTTACTCAAGTTTTATAAAAATATTGCACATCAGAATTCTTATTTAAAACTATGGAACTTATTTACTTAACTCATTATTGTCTGGTTTACACATTTAGTTTATTTTAAAGAAATTTCTGGTTAGAATAAATATTTCGAATGTACCCATCGGGCCCATTGGACCCGTCTGGTAGACGGAGGGTTAATAATGCAATTTTTACAAAAACTAATAAAACCATTTTATGAATTGATTGAAAAGGCATAATCAGGAGCATAATAATAATATATCATGAATGGCACCAGAGCCTGATTACCCACGGGGCAAATTCCTACCACTAAAAATAAACAGAAAAATTTGCCTCATTCATGGCAGAAATTTTACATGAAAACGGCGTTTAGATAAGTCGAACTTTTCTTTTAAAATTCATTGGTGTAAGTGTGCCCCGTTGGTAATCAGGCCCTGAATGGCACTAATCCCTTAATTCTCGCTCCCGTGATATTCACGGGCTGTGACTTTTACTCAGATTGTTTGATTCCCACGAGTTTTATAAAATAGTGTAATTGGCTTTATTATGGTATCATTTTACATGTCATTAAATAAGGTTTTTTTTCTTTTTCATCAGAAAACACAACAGATATCCACTCCGTCCTCCAATGAACTCTGGCTTAAAACGAATGGCGTCGCCCAGAGCCTGATTACCCACGGGGCAAATTCCTACCACTAAAAATAAACAGAAAATTTTTCCTTATTCATGGCAGAAATCTTACATGAAAACGGCGTTTAGATAAGTCGAACTTTTCTTTTAAAATTTATTGGTGTAAGTGTGCCCCGTTGGTAATCAGGCCCTGGCGTCGCCAACAGCAATCGCTTGGAGTCAGTGAAATGCACGCTACAGACGCCTAGCTCGGAGCTGTCCTTGAAGTAAACTATTTCTAACAGTTCGTTTAGTCACTATGTTACCAACTGCAGTTCGAATTTCTGCCGCAGACGCAGTACAATGCGGCATAACTGTACACCGAATAAGGCGATCTTCCCTCTCAATAATGCCACGTGGCAGCCCGGAACCCACTTCTTGAGGCAGTGGCATCCCTTGACCACTGCTTCCAACAATCATGCAATCATCATACATTCTGACCAAGTCTTTCTGCAATATCGCGGAAAGAAAATCCACCTTCTCGTAGAGCTATTATGCGACTTCGTTCCAACTCGGTGAGCTGTTGATAATGGCTTCTTCGTTTTCTTAAAGAGATTCTTGGCTAACATCAACTCAATACGTCACATTTCGAAGACAAATAACGCTCACGAATTTTACAGTACACATTTAAAGCAAAGCTGATTTACAAGTTCTGAGTGGCGCTACAAGCGCCACACTTGTGCGCGCAATTTGAATCAATGTCATCTTTCAGATGTATAAACACGCCTATCAAATTTCGTTTATCTAACACAAGTCTTTCTTGGAGTTGGGATTTTTTTCCGTTAGTGTATATTAAAAAACGTACAAGTAAATCAACATTTGAACATTCAATGTTGATGCTTCCAGTCGCCAGTGGCGACCGCATTTGTTGAGCACTGGTTATAATATTGGTATCACTTTCACGGATAATTAATTTTAAAGCCGTTTTTATTCCTATTCATTCCTATATGAAACAAGCATATTTGGCGGGGGTAGTGCATAAGAATAATCGGTACCTCGTCTCGCAATTTCTGCGAGCACATTATCCAAAGTCGTGCTAATTCGCCGATACCTATCTTGTGGTGGCGAGTGGAACGTTTTCTTTACTATTTCGTTTTTTTAATAGTACGTCGCATTGACAGACTTATCACTTGATTAGGAACATAATCGCCCTGTAATAGTTGCTCTACTTAAAATTATTTATATAATAATACTTTTATTTTTCTAATATTTCTGGTATGTATTTTTTGTTAATATAAAAGTCATAATTTATAGATTATAAAATATTGCTCTAATTTTTTTTTTATTACAACCACGGAGGAAGAACTATAGAAGGGAAACTTAATACGCATGACTCGCCGAAAACGCAAGTGACATTTTCGTAAATACTGAGGGCGCTGCAATTCGTGCAGTAATACAAACATGAAAGAAATGAAATTGCTAGTTGGATATTTTAAATACTATATAAAATAATTTCAATATAAAACTGCAGAACCAACGTCTGAGGCTCCTGATCTGCAGATTTACTATTTTCATTTCAACTATAAGTTGGATTAATATTTAGAGGGGTTTTTTTCTTTGTGCAGAGTTGTTTTGTCAGAGATGAATAAAACATTTAAGACTGAAAACAATAGATTTTGAACAACTTGTGTTGTTTAAAATAATTGTCGTTATTTGAAGGGAGAGGACATGAGCCAGTAAATCCCTCATTTCTTTATGTCCTTGAATTATTCTCTGCTTCTTCAGGGCTCGAAATGTACCGGAGCAAACCGGAACTATGTTCCGGTTCGTGAAATTGTGACAAATATTGTTCCGGTTCGTGAAAGTATGGAAAATATTGTTCCGCACATATAGCTAGCTTACTATGCTCTCTGTAACTTTTTTTCTCCTTATTTAGAATCTTGAATGCCTTTTTATAAATTGGTTTTTCTACGGTTAAATATAAATTTGCTATGCAGTAAAGTCCCGATTATCCGAGTTAACACGGACTAAGCTCACCTCGGATCAGCAAAAAACTCGTATAAACCGGATTTTCACAAATCGTTACCAACTAAGGAGATGAAATATAAATTTTCACTTAATTCATTCATTTTTATGGTACTAGTGTTATGGTACTAGTCTTCTTTGATGTACATTTCCGTTACTTTTAAGAAATACGGGGAATGAAATTTTTTATTTGAAAAAGCCCTTGATAGTTTTTTGTTTGTTGAATGTCAGTTTTGCTGCAGTATTACGCTACTGCATAGCTACCAATTTCTAAGATTTTTTTCTTACCTGTAAAACATACCAGTAAATTTTGCCTAATTCAGCCGCCGAAATCTAACAATTGTCAACGGTTAAATATGATAAAAATTTTTATTTAATTTTAGAGATAATAAAACCGTACAAATTAACAGCTATAATGATTCTATTAGCGTCATGAAAATTGCAGGTGCAGCCTCTTCTTTCGGCTCAAAGTATTAAATAGTTTTTTTTTTTTTTTAACTAACTTATACCTGGAATGGATCCTTTTATTCTGATGGACTGATGGCTTCCATTATTATGAAACATCCATTATAAATGAAGCGAAGGTAAAGATGAAAGAGCAGCCGTAAAACGTTATAAATCTGATTTTCTGTCAGAATGGGGGGGGGGGGGGAAAGCCCATATATTTTTTTTTTTTTCAAAAAAATTTATGGCCATTTTTTCTCCCCATTCTGACTAGAAAATCAGAGTTCTAACTTTTTACGACTGTCTTTCATCTTCACCTAACACTTCATTTATAATGGCTGTTTCATAATAATGGAAGCCATCAGTCCATCAGAAGAAAATGACAAGGTTAAAGCGTAAACTCGATTAAGCGGGACTCGGACAATCGGGACTTTACTGTACTTTCAAAAAAAGAAAATTAGTCGACAATAATTTTAAAATAGCTTTCCGGTTCGTGGATTTTTCCATTTCGACCCCTGTGCTTCTTTATCTGTTTGGTTGATTGTCAGGTTCTAAAAAAGACAGAGTTATTTTTTTTTAATAATCTGGCTAATATTAAAAAGGTTATTGACCACATGAAATTAATTGAAAACAGCTTTTTTAGAAACAAAATTCTTATAAGATTCATGAAAGAGTAATTTAAAATTTTGATTTGATTACTTAGCTTTTCAGTTAAATAAAAATAAAATATGCTTGCAAATCAAAAGGTCTTATGTTACATAGATAAATGGACAGTTACGACAGAAAATTTTAAACCTATTATTTAAAAACGAATCCTATTAGAAGAAAAAGGTGAGCGGGAATAAAAATTTCATCTTAATCAAAGAAATAATGCTTAAAATGTTCTCTTTAGTTTGATAAAACTATGTAAAAAGTCTGCCGCGAGAAAGAGGTAGCTTTCATATTTCTTGGTTTTAAAATTTTGCACGTTTTACTCGAAGCTAATTTTACTCACATTTTAACACGTTCGCTGCCAAGCTACGAGTATACTCGTGGCTTTAATTTATTAATTACTATATCACTATGATTTTAGAATTTAAAAAATTGCCTTATTTATTGGCAGAAATTTCGCTGTATTATTAAAGCGAAATTTACCTTTCTGAATTTGTGGTGGCAAACGACTTTCAAGAAGAAATTTGAAAATTCTTACTTTATAGGCTTGGTGTTAACGTGTTAAGAACTTAAAATGCGACGAACTAGATAAGAGAATATTCGTCAATACTGAATTTGAATGAGATTTGCGCCAAATTAGTAAGGTGCTAGTCGCCCTTGGCGACCAGTTTGGTCTCCCTTAAAATTTATGTTTGGGAAAACATGCTAAGCATTGTAACATGTTACTTTTATTCATGATTTAATTTACTTGGACTACCTTAAATATAATTAATATAATCTCTTAAGGAGGTAGGATACCTCTGAACACCTCGAAAAAGTAAAAAATATCATTATGGTCCAAACTTGAAAACTTGTGTAATAAGTCAAAAATAAAAATAAAACTTCATTTAAATATAAACCTCATATTTAAATTTATATTTAAAAATACATATGTCGTAGGCTAATTGGGAATTCCGGCTCTTTGCAAACAGCCTGGGCTCTTTGCAAAGAACCGGGCTAATTGGAGAATCCATCTCCCTTTTTCCAATCAGCCTGATATTTTTCAGACTTATTGCAAAGAGACTAGAAAGCGTTAGCCTAATTGAAAAATGACCACTTATTATCCGATCACGGTGATACTTTTAGCTCAGAGGCTATCAAAGCCTGAGAGCTTATGTGCCCGCCGATTCTGTATGTACGTGTGTACGTACGTACGTATGTACGTAACGCGATAATTCTTGATAGAAATATCCGATTTGCTTCAATTTTTTTTTCTAGGTTCATTCTGATAAGGTGCTTCCCTGATTAGATTTTGGGGTTCATTGGTTAAGGATAAAGGGGGGAAAAGGGGGCTAGTCCCCCCCCCTCCCTTAATTTATATAAATGGGTTTTTCATGCAGAAATATTCGATTTGCTCCAAATTTGGTATACCGGTTTATTGTGTTAAGGAGCTTCCCTGATTAGATTTGGAAGCTCATTATTTAAGTATAGAGGGGGAAAGGGGGGGATACCCCCTTAATTTAGATAAATCGGTTTTTCATGATGAATTATTCGATTTGCTCCAAATTTGGTATACCGGTTTATTAAGTTAAGGAGCTACCTTGATTAGATTTGGAGGTTCATTAGTTACATATAAAGGGAGAAAAGGGGGTGCTATCCCCCCCCCCGTAATTTAGATAAATGGGTTTTTCATGCAGAAATATGCGATTTGCTATAAATTTGGTATACCGGTTAATTATGTTAAGCAGCTTCCCTGATTACATTTGGAAGATCATTATTATGTATAAAGGGGGGCAAGAAGGACAATTGCCTCTCCCCTTAATTTAGATAAATACGCTTTTCATGTAGAATTATTCGATTAGCTCATATTTGGTATACTGGTTTATTATGATAAGGAGATGGCTTGATTAGATTTGGAGGTTCATTAGTTAAGTATAAAGGGAGGGAAGGGGGGCGGTCTAACCCCCCCCCTTAATTTAGGTAAATGTGTTTTTAATTTAAAATTATTCGATTTGCTCCAAATTTTGTATACCGGTTTATTATGGTAAGGAGCTTCCCTGATTCGATCTGGAGGTTCATTAGTTAAGTTTAAAGGGAGGAAAGGGGGCCAGACCCCCCCCCCCTTGATTTAGATAAATGGGTTTTTCATGCAGAGTTATTCGATTTGCTCCAAATTTCGTAAACCGGTTTATTATGTTAAGGAGCTTCCCTGATTAGATTTGGAGGTTCATTAGTTAAGTATAAAGGGAGGAAAAGGGGGCTAGACTCCCCCCTTAATTTAGATAAATGGGTTTTTTATGCAGAGTTATTCGATTTGCTCCACATTTCGTATACCGGTTTATTATGCTAAGGAGCTGCCTTGATTAGATTTGGAGGTTCATTAGTTAAGTATAAAGGGAGGAAAAGGGGGCTAGACTCCCCCCTTAATTTAGATAAATGGGTTTTTTATGCAGAGTTATTCGATTTGCTTCAAATTTGATATACCAGTTTACTATGATATGGCTTCCTTCATTTGATTTGGAGGTTTATTGGTTAAGTATAAAAGGGGGGAAAGGGGGGCAATTGCCCCTCCCCTTAATTTAGATAAATGTGCTTTCATGCAGAATTATCTAATTTATTTTAATTTTTTTTCTAGGTTCATTCTAATAAGGAGCTTTTCTGATTAGATTTGAAAGTTCGTTGGTTCAGCATAAAGGGGGAAATGGGGGAGCTAATATCCTCCCCCCTTAATTTAGTGAAATGGTTTTTTCATGCAGAATTATCTGATTTGCTTCAAATTTGGTTTACCAGTTTATTATGTTAAGTAGCTTCCCTGATTAGATTTGGAGGTTCTTTGGTTAAGTAGAAAGGGGGGCAACGTTGACTAATACCTTCATTTATTTTTCGAGGGGCATTATTCTTTGAAATAAGAGTATAATATACAATTAGTGTGAATAGCCTGTGAGCTCAATGCCATCAGTTTAACTGGGCAATTTTCTTTTTATTAGGATTATTAACGCATAATCCTACCCAAACCCAAAAAATAAATTACAACAGACCGTAGCCCGATCCGAGCATGAAAAAATAATTTCAGTCTACATGGAACCCGACCCGAACCTGAGAGTTCCATTTGAAAAAACACCAAATCCCGAACCAAATCTGATAACCGACAAAAATATTCCAAAGATCCATAACCGGATCCGAACAAGACAAATTAGTTTCCGTGGACACGCAACGCTACCAGAACCTAAAAATTTCATTCGAAGTCAACCTGAAACCCACCCCGAACCAAATCTTAACCGACAAAAAAATTCCAAAGAACTATAACCCGATGCAAGCCAGACAAAATAATCTCCGTCCAACGGCAACCCGATCCGAACTTGAAAGTTCTAATTGAATTCAATCCGAAACCTGGTTGTGGTCGGTTTTCGGGTTGACTTCAAATGGAACCTTCAAGTTCGGATCCGGTTGAAAAAAAATTAAACTAAATCAGATAATTCTGCATGAAAACCAATTTATCTAAATTAAAGGGAGGGGCAATTGAACCCCTTTCCCCCCTTTTATACTTAACCAATGAACCTCCAAATCAAATGAAGGAAGCCATATCGTAATAAACTAGTGTATCAAATTTGAAGCAAATCGAATAATTCTGTATGCAAAACCCATTTATCTAAATTAAGGTGACACTAGCCCCTGTCCCTCCTTTATACTTAACCAATAAATCTCCAAATCTAATCAAGGCAGCTCCTTAACATAATAAACCGGTATACGAAATTTGGAGCAAATCGAATAACTCTGCATGAAAAACCCATTTATCTAAATTAGGGGGGGTCTAGCCCCCCTTTCCTCTCTTTATACGTAACTAATGAACCTCCAAATCTAATCAGGGAAGCTCCTTAACAAAATAAACCGGTTTACGAAATTTGGAGCAAATCGAATAACTCTGCATGAAAAACCCATTTATCTGAATTAAGGGGGGGGGATATTGCCCCCCTTTCCCCCCTTTATACTTAACTAATGAACTTACAAATCTAATCAGGGAAGCTCCTTAACATAATAAACCGGTATACCAAATTTGGAGCAAATCGAATAATTTTGTATTAAAAACCCATCTAAACCTATCTAACCTATCTAAAACCTATATAAAAACCTATCTAAATTAAGGGGGGGGGGTAAACCTCCCTTTCCTCCCTTTATATTTAACTAATGAATCTCCAAATCTAATCAAGCCATTTCCTTAACATAATAAACCAGTATACGAAATTTGATCTAATCGAATAATTCTACATGAAAAACGCATTTATCTAAATTAAGGGGAGAGGCAATTGCCCCCTTTCCCCCCATTATACATAATAATGATCTTCCAAATGTAATCAGGAAGCTGCTTAACATAATTAACCGGTATACAAAATTTATTGCAAATAGAATATTTCTGCATGAAAAACACATTTATCTAAATTACGAGGGGGGAGAATAGCCCCCCTTTCCTCCCTTTACATGTAACTAATGAACCTCCAAATCTAATCAAGGCGAATCCTTAACTTAATAAACCGGTATACCAAATTTGGAGCAAATCGAATAATTCATCATGAAAAACCGATTTATCTAAATTAAGGGGGTAGCCCCCTTTCCCCCCTTTATACTTAATGAGCTTCCAAATCTAATCGGGGAAGCTCCTTAATACAATAAACCGGTATACCAAATTTGGTGCAAATCGAATATTTCTGCAGGAAAACCCATTTATATAAATTAAGGGGGGGACTATCCCCCCTTTTCCCCCTTTATCCTTAACCATTGAACCCCCAAAACTAATCAGGGGAGCATCTTATCAGAATGAACCTAGAAAAAAAATTTGAAGCAAATCGGATATTTCTATCAAGAGTTATCCTGTTTCGTACATACGTACGTACGTACACACGTACATACAGAATCGACAGGCACATAAGCTCTCAGGCTTTGATAGTCAGTGAGCTAAAAATATCACCCTGATCGGATAATAAGTGGTCATTTTTCAATTAGCCTAACGCTTTTTAGGCTCTTTGCAATAAGCCTGAAAAATATCAGGCTAATTGGAAAAAGGGAGAGGGATTCTCCAATTAGCCCGGCTCTTTGCAAAGAGCCGGATTTCTCAATTAGCCTACGACATATATATACTTGTAAATTCATAAATAAATATTGAAATGTTAAGTTTAAAAATATATGATAATAAGAAAAAAAAATTCTTGCGCGCATGATAAAATCTGAAAATATGCATATAAGGAGGAAATTTTGGTGAAAATAAATACATAATAGTGTTACCTTTATACTAAAACCAGAATATTTGAAAAAAGTATTGACTAAATTAAAAAATTAACAGAAAATTAAAAATTTTCACTTTTTAAAAAATATTTTCAAATTAAAACAACAGAATAAATATAAAATATTACATTTTTCTTGTTTTAAGTTGTAGATAATACAGAAATGTATATGTTTTGAAAATTTCTTTTGATTGCCATTGTATAGTTTTTTAGTAACACTGCGCGCAGTATCAAAATTCATCGTTTTGAATAAACGCAACGCAAAGTTTAATTATGCTATGTAATCTTAATATATAGTCTTAATAGAACTGCGATAATTAGTAAACTAATGAGAATTTTTTAATGCGGTTTTTTGCATATTGTTCAGAAGGGATTACGAAATCAAAATATGCAGTAAAAAAAATTCAAAAATTTTGTAGATTTAAAGGTATCCTACCCCTTAAGCTAATATTTATTTTTGTTGCATTAAAATAAATCAGTTTGTTGATTTTCTGTAAGCAAGTAAACCCTATTGGTTTACTGGAAGTGTATGAGAACGTGGCAAAATATTAGAGATAAAGCCAAGTTGGCGTCACTTTTGGCGACTCATTTTGGTCGCCAAATTTTGCAATATATTACCATGTTAGCGACAAACTTGGATGTATTTGGCGTCATAGCAGGGTCCTCTCTATGGTAAACCCCTTATATGTATGGGGATGCATTAACTGCTGTTCAATAACCAATGGCTGTCATTTTCAAACAAGATGGCAGATAAAGCCAAAATGTCAGACATCCTAGAATTTCAAACTCCTACATCTCAGCCATTTTTTAAGATAAAGACAAAACAAAATATGCTCCGGGATCCTTGTAATAAGGTAAAACTCTTAAGAAAATAATATTTCTCAGTTTTAAATTTATTTGCGCCGATTTTTGAAAATTTTTAACGACCGCTATTTTGAAACAAGATGGCGGATGAAGCTGGCCAACGAACTCGTTCGAGACATTGGTATGTACTATGCATACAATTAATTTCATCCAAATCGGTTTATAAATACGAGAGTTATCGCATGACAAATATCAGATATAGGGGAGACTAGGGAGGGTTGACCCACTTTTCATAAGATGATTTTTTATCTTTTAAATATTGAACATAGAATAAAGTTTTATGCATCATTTTACGCGTTATATAATCAGTTATCAAAATAAAATTGCTACATAAGTGCAATATATACGAAATTTAAAAAATGATCGATTTTAATAGTCGGAAAAATATCAGAATTCCTTTGTGCAGCTGCTCTGTATATGACCTACAGATTTTTATTTAAACTACATTACATAACATGCCAAAATTTAGTTCAGTTATATATTGCATTAAAAAGTTGAACATTCCTCTTTCAGCAGTTTCCGTTAATAAGCGGAAAAGTACTCGATAACTTTTGTGCAGCCCTGTATGTGATCTATAGAATTTATAGACACCAAGTAATATGCAAAAAATTAATTAACTTTAAAAACGCATATCACAAATGAAAACGAACTTCCAGAAATTACTGCTGATAGACCGAATTAATATTGTGATTCTCTGTAAAAGAACGATAAATCCTATGCACACTCTATTGTACAGTAAGCACCTTGCAGCATACCTCAGTAATGTATATCACTCTCAATATGTTTGAAACGGTGGAACATCATTAAAATATACTGCAAACGATTTTTCCTTTTAGAACACAATGTTACGGAATTCTTATGAGTGCCCTGTAAACAAACGATAAGTGCTAGACGTTTAATTTACAATACTGAAAATGCCCGGTAAACTTCCAAAACATATATTAATTACATGGCAATTTGAGTATATTTACGCTGGTTGGAAAGCGGACAGATGGACAGACAAATCGAATTCATAAACGCTTTTCAACTATGTTGGAAAAAATAAAAAGGCACACACAGATCGTTATATATCACACTTCAGAATAATCCCACAAATGGTGTAATTAAACGTGTAATAGTGTCTTTTTCCAGAATATTGAAATTTTTGATATAGGGGTCGTCTACATATTTTAAATTCACTCTTTTGAACAAAGTTTTGAGGTACTGTGTTTTAAAAATATGAAAAAATTGCATAATCCATTATATTTATACCCTTCAAATAACTATATCTAAAAAACTATTTAAAGCTAAATGAGATGTAGTTTTGTCATTTTATTCAGTTTCTAATGATCTTTAATTTGATTAATTTCATCAAAATATTGCTGACAGATGGATTTTTAACATATATATATATATACAGGGTGTCCTGCGAATAAGACCCTGATTTCAAAATTAAATATTTCAAAAACGAAGATGAATAGAATTATGCGGTAAACGGTTTGTTTATTAGCTAAGCTGTAAAAATGTTATACAGAAGTTTCAAAATTAGTTGCAAAAACCGCTAACAGATGGCGCTGTAATCGCAATGCCTATAAATTGTGTTTTGAAGTCCAGAGCAATGGCGTCTGATTCCTATATGGCTTCCTACGGAAGAACGAAAATTGGGAATGACCACTTTTTCGTTGGGGTGATGTGCAGAAGTGGAGGCATCTGCTCACAGAATTATTGCATCAGTTTCAATTTTAGAGAATTTCAATTAATAGAATTTTTAATAAAAAGTTTAGGCATCATTATATAAGAACGTATTAAAATATTTTATTTGGGTAATGTGCAAAAGAGGGGCCATGTGTTGACAGAATTGAGATTTAAAAGTTAAAACATGAATACATTAAAATGATTCTCAGTTTTTATTACTAAAATAGGTGCTAAAAATACAATTAACAGGTTTTAAAACATTAAAACCAATAATCAGATGGTAAAAAACTTCCCGAGCGCTTTCGACCAAGCCCTGGTCATCATCAAGGGGGTGAACAATGAGAAGAAGACCTTCAGAATGCCTACCGGTATAAATAACGCAGGGCGATTCCAAAATCTGTAAAAAGAGGGGTGGGAGGGGGTACGGATGAGTCCATACAGCTACATTGATCATTCCAATCCAAAGATTCCATTGACTCCAAGTAAACCAAACCAAATGCTTGGTATATGATAGGACAATGTATCATTACAAGTTGAGATTGAAATTTGTTTCAAATTTTGCTATAAGCTACTTCAGTCCGGATACCAGTATCTCTGTGGTATGTCTTTTCTCTCCTAATTAGTAGATCGTGGAATCGAATCCAAGTAGAGGAGGATTTGAAAAGAATGGAAATCGTTACTTTTTAATATTTATTTAAACTGTGAAAAAAGTTTGAATAAAAAAATCCAAAGTTTCTGGTTTTAAAATTTAAGTAAGCTAAAAGAAACACCTTTTTCAAAAATCCCTCAGCATTTATAATAATGATTCATAAATCTTTCTTTTTAAATTGTAGAGAATACTTTGAATGAAAAAAATACAAAGTTTCTATTTTTTAAAACTTCATTAAGTTAAAAAAATAATTTTAATTTTAAAAACTCATTTTCATTTTTTTTTATCATTGAGCACAGAAATATGGTGCATCTTCTAGCGATAGGATCCGAAGTGTTGGAAAGGAATGCAGCATCCAAAATACTTTTGCTTTGACGTTAATTATATGACTTATCAGCAATTCCTTTTAAGGGGACAAGGGACCTTAAAATAATTTTTTTTTTTTTTTTTTTTTTTTGTAAATTTCACCTTAAATATTATTCAAGGGTACATTATATGCATTACGGCATGCATTTATCACAAAAAAATAAGAAATAATAATTTATTTTTGAGAAAAAAATGGAATTTTACGCGTCGTTTCAGAAATCTTCGAAATGCCCCCTGTGTTCTCCATATCAATGAAAATCCCCAATATTTCTTTTATAAAAGTTCGATTTATATATATAAATAAAATAGAGCATCTAATTATATATATTTGAATTTAAAGGTTTAAAAAAATGAAAAAAATTGAAATTTTTTCGAAAAAATTTCGGCAAAATTACTTTTTTATATATAATAATTCAGGTATAAACAATAATACCAAAATATTATGCAGTGGTTTAAAAATATAAAAAATATGTAAAAAGGACAAAATTATTTTTCTAAAAGCATTTTGATTTAAATAATTATACGGCATTAAAAATTGAATTTAATAAAATATTTTAATAAGTTCTTATATAATGATTTCTAAACTTTTTATTATACGGCATTAAAAATTGAATTTAATAAAATATTTTAATAAGTTCTTATATAATGATTTCTAAACTTTTTATTGAAAATTCTATTAATTGAAATTTTCTAAAATTAAAGCTGATGCAATAATTCTATGACCAGATGTCTCCACTTCTGCACATCACCCCAATGAAAAAGTGGACTTTGACAATATTCGTTCTTCCGTAGGGAGCCATCTAGGAATGAGACTCTAGTGCTCTGGACTTCGAAGCAGAGTTTACAAGTATTGCGATTACAGCGCCATCTGTTAACGGTTTTTGCAACTAAATTTTGATACTTCTGTATAACATTTTTACAGCTTAGCTAATAAACAAACCGTTTACCGCATAATTCTATTGATCTTTGTTTTTGAGAAATTTAATTTTGAAATCAGGGCCTTATTCGCTGGGCACCCTGTATATATATAACCCTGTTTCCAAACAAATTATTTAAAAATTATTCATTTATGTTTAATAAAGCTTATATATTGTTTATACACTTATAGAGAATAGATGCAGTAAACTTCATGATATTATGTCAATAAGAACTAAAAGTTAAGAACTTATCTAAAAGTATTTTGAGAAAATTTAACATCTGCTGTAATGACAACAACATTTTATAATAGTTTTACTTAACTTTGAAAGTATAAAAAAAGCGTAGATATTTATATTTTAGTGAAACACAGGTGAAAATTTCACAAGGACATTCCGATCTCAACAATAACTGAGTATATCACATTCACACTTCAACTGATTTTTTCTTTTTGATCTTTCGGGTTTGGTGACAGATGGTCATGAATTAATTTGTTTTGTTAGAAATGTGACTGCAGTCAGCACATTAGGTTCACTATTTATTTATTTTTTTCTTTATTGACTCGATGGACGACTACATAACCCCTTAACTTTCGCATTAAATTACGGTTAAAAATTTCAAATTGTTTATTGGCACCACTTTTTTGAAAAATAAATATTCACCTTATTTAATGACAGGTAATATGATACCTTAATAACGCCGATTACACTACTTTATAAAACTGGTGGGAATCAAACAATCTGAATAAAAGACACAGACCGTGAATATTACGGGAGCGAGAATTAAGATGTTAAAGCGACCGTTTCATGTACAGTAAAGCTCCGATTATCTGCGAGCGGATGATCCGCGGTGCGGTTTATCCGCGAAGCGATTTTTTTTTCTTTTTTTCTTTTTTTTTTTTTAATTCAAGTCAACAACAAGGAAAATACAATAAGCCCTACTATTAAATATAAACAGAAAAATCACTGTATTCGAAAGTCATAAAAGAATATTTCTGGATTCGGTTGCCATATTTGAAATATCAGATATAAAGTCTTGATGTTTTTTCTTGATTTTTTAACCAAACGTAAACACAGCAATTAAAATATTTTACAATTATATAACACTATTATTATAAATTCCAGGAGAGCATATCAAGAATAACTTCATTTTTGAGATAAAAATCATTCCATACTAAAAGAAAAATAATAGTTTACAGTTTAGAATAAAGAAAAGGTGTTTCCAAAACAAGAAGCAAAAACAAGTGATTAAAAAAAAAAAAAAAAAAAAAAAAAAAATGTAACTCACCTCTTTTTCTGCAATATGTACGGCATTGTTTCTTGTTTACTGTTCTTTATTTTAGTGATTTAGACGTAAAGCAAAGGTTTCTGACGTACTGTGCATATGTATGTATTTTAAACGTTTTATTATGTTTTTTGTACATTAAAACATAGTTTTATGTTGAATTTTCTTTTTTTTTTTCGTGTTTGCACGCCATTTTCAGTCTTTTTCGGGTTATCCGCGATTTTTGTTATCCGCGGTGCCCTTGCCACCCAATCCCGCGAATAATCGTTGCTGTACTGTATTTTCAGTTAAAAGCTGATTTATAAATTCATTATGTTGTTTAGTTATTATTATTGTCTTAAGATAATAAGTTGGTATTAAGATTTTTAATCTAGTTATTTATTATTTGAACAACTGAAACTATTTTATAATATGAGTGGGTTGTTGAGCAGTGTAGTGTTGGTAAAGTGACTGGGACTATGCGTCATAAAAGTAGCTGTTTACGAGAGGTGAAAATAAGTACAATAGAATCCATTGCAACTACTGAGAAACAGACTTTGCCTCTAAGGAGTGGTGTTTTCAAATTTTAAGGGCTAAAATTCGTATTTTACTGGTACTTATGAAAGGAAAGCTATTTCCTATGTCATATGTTCGTATGACAATCACTTTATGGAGAGGATATTAATTTCAAAAGAAAAAGAAGAGCAAGAATAAGTAAAATTTGTGCATCCATAAGATCCTGCAAGAATATTTTACCGATCCCAAGAAAAGAAATTAAATGCATTGCATATCTCATTATCTCAATTGATTTCGTGTGTTAGCCATTCCAACAGCTACAATAAAAGAAAGACTGTACTAGTTCAAAGGAAAGAAAATACTTTTAGCTCATAAACAATTTAATTTGACATGTTTAGAAAGTGAATTTTCATACATTTATTAGTTTTACTGTAACAAAGGGAAAGCCTTTAAATATTATTTAATTGTTAATGCTGTAAATAATATTTGTTATTTTACTATCGTATATAGTATATTTAAGGAAGAGCAATATTACACTATATCTTAATCATTATATTATATCTTAGCACGGAAAGCTTCAATATTTATTATTAAAATTTTCATTTTATCAAAATTTTGTTAAAATTGCTCATATTTCCACTATTTTTATTCTATAACCATTTAAAAGATATTTTTATATTCAATTAAAAAAAGTAATAGCACCTTGCCACTGCGTCTTTTGTTGATAATGATTTTTTTTTTTTTTTTTTTTTTTTTTTTTTTGTTAATGCATTATTTTTCATAAAAAATTACGATTTCAAAGTTTAAATTTTTTTTAGAGACACTTAAAAGGTCGTAAGCGTAACAGTAATTTTCTTTCATAAGCTGCGTACCCTATTTATTATGCATAAATTATTTGAAAATGATTTTTAAAGCAGATATTTAATTTAAACATGATTATATTTATGGCATGCTACATTTGAAAACCGAGCAATCAAGAATGCCAACTGGCGGCAGTTTTTTAAAATTTTAACAATTTTTTTCTCAGAAACTATTTCACCAAGGAGTTAAAAAAAAAAAAAAACATACTGGCGATCATATCTTAATAAGAACAAACATACACAGTTTCATCAAAATCTGTGATGGTGGGTTACATGCTTGCCTGAACGGACATGGAATGACTCAAAAATAAAAATTTGTACAACATCTGTAAATTGCATATGTTATTATAGCTGACAAACTGTGCATCTCTCTATGCCTATTTCAGGAGAATCAGTCATATAGATCTAAACTCAATTGAAAAGGAGATTTCTTTGCGATAAGACGTATTTAATATACTTTAAGTCTATTTTTCTCAAAACTAATTTTTCAACATTTTTATATTTTTGAAAAGCTGCATGCGCCATAATTTTTTATCAAAATTCATGAAATTGATAAGGAAGAATCCTGAAATATTGCTTACAAAGAACCTGTATATGTATTTTAAATTTCGATTTCATTAAGATAATTAAACCTGTTTTTTAACTTATTAAAATGAAAAAGTTTGATGACAATCGATATTGAATTCAGATAAAAATAGCTTTAAAAAATTATCTATTCGAAGGATTGAAAAATCGATATACATAGATTTTTATACATAGATTTTTAAGTGATTAAAATGCAAAATCGAGGAAATATCTCAAAAATTATGACGCATGGACATTTTAAAATTTTAATTTATTTTTTATCTTAAAATTATAATAATATTCGAAAATTCTTTTTAAGGTGTTTTATATACTTATGGTGAAATGCATATTTCCAGAAATTTTCATATAGGGGAGGGTAGTACAAAGTGAGACGAAAATTATTATTACTTAACGAATGGCAACGATTTTTATTCTTTTGAAAAAAAAATTGCTAAATCTTTAAACTACACAAATACGCTACACGTTAATGTATAAATGGTTTTTAAAAAGTTATTTATAAAAGCACAGAAGCAGCATAACGGAGTATCGAAAATTGTCGCACTGTGTACCACAAGTAGTACACAGTGAGACAATGTATATATTTTCATAAATCATACATTTCTGTACTCTATCAATCATTTTCTGCAGTTTATGACTTCTAATTAATATTTCTAGATAAAAAAAAATTAAAAATATGAACCTCGGGTGGGCAATGGCAGACCTTGTGCTACGTTCATGCAAATTTTCAGCCTCTTACGTTTAGTAGATTTCACTAGCCATCGCACGCCCCCCCCCCCCCCACACACACATAGAGTGAGAGAGAGAGAAAAAACATTCTTTTATTAATAAATAACTTTTTTTACGTCAGAACCGCATAGTAGATACACAATGAGGCACGCCTCACTGTGTACCACAACTGTGTGTCTCACTGTGTACTTTCGTTACGTTGTAACAAAATGGATGCCATATGCGTTTCATCATCAATTTTATGACTTTGAATGCTTGTGTCGTTTTGTCGACATAGTCTATCATTAAATATAGCTAGGTTTGGTTAAGTAAATATATGCCATAATGAAAGAAATAAACTTTAAAGTGGACGTTTATGTAACTTTAACCACTGTAAAATAAATAATTACTTACTATTTTGTTGGACGAATAACCGAAGTGCCAAAACTACATCCACGTGTTGCATAAGACGAGGTGGTTCAGTGTGTGTTCAAAGTAGGAGAAAAAGTTATAACTATCTGTTAAAATGGTTGTTGTCTCACTGTTTATGCCCCTACCCTATCTATGATGAAAGAAAATAATATTAACGTCCGAAGTGACATTAACATATATTTCAGTCCATTTAAATCAAGCACAGTTTTGTCCCCTCGGTGAATTTGTGATTTTGTAATGGACGTTATGAGTTAATTTTTATCCATGTAGGAAAATTTCATAAATTTATGATAAAAATTATAAAAAAAATATTAACGTCCATCATCCCATTAAAATGCATTTCAGTCCATTTAAACCAAACACAGTTTTCCCCTAGGCGCATTCTGATTTTGTGATGGATATTATGAGTTAATTATTACTTATGTAGCTGGAAATCTGAAAAAAAAAAAAAAGTTTCGTTTTTTCCTTGGTGAAGTGCCCGGAATATTACTAAACGGTTTTTTACTGTTTCCTTTACTCAACGTACTCCAGCGCTAACAGGTTTCTACTCTTTATATCAGCCGTCAATGAAGACAGCATGCATAGGTGCCAAGCTCGCACTAATCTTCCGTAATGCGTGGATTAATTTAACCCAGTTTAACAAAGTTTCAAACCAGAAAAATTATTTGATAAATCTTCATTTATTTAAATCCAGTTTTTTACGTGGAACTTATTTAATTTCATCTCTGAAAAAAAATTCCGGTATGAAATGTATTAAACCAGGTTTAAATTGACCCACGTATTACGGAGGATTAGTGGCAACTTGCCACCTCTGCAGCATGGTTTCAAGATAGATGGTTGACTAATGGTGAGTACATAATTTGCAAAATATTTTATTTAAATATATATATTTTATTTATTTTTTCTGGTTTAAATTAATTTTTTTTTCTAAAATCCTTTTGGATATTCATGTTTTTTTTATACATATATAAGACTAACAGAACTCGCGACATAGCCCGAGTCGATGTTGAAATAAACCAAGTGATAATTGTGTGCTTTTGAAATGGAAGTAAAATTAATTAAGTAACAAATATTATGAAAAATTCCATAGAAATCGCAATTTAGAACGTTTCTAAAACATTTCCTGCTCATTCCACCTTTTTAAATTACGAATTTTTTTAGAAGCCATTCTTAGCGAACATTTGTATAATAAAAGTAAGTAACACCTACGCCAAAATTTGAGTTACCTGTCCCTTCAGTGTCACAAATATCGTAAAATTAGACATTTTTTTCTACAGAATTCTTACAAATTTCAAATTTTTGGAGAAAATGCTCTATGTGCGCAATTTCGTCTTGTACAAGTCATGTCAAATTTCAAGTTTCTGTCTTTAAACATTACACAGAAATGGTTATTTGAGAATTTGTATAAGGCTTTTCGCACATTTTCGCCTTTTACATTTCTAACTTTAAAAAAAAAAAAAAAAATGTTCCAAAGGAACATCTACGTCCTAAAAGTTGAAGTTATGTAATATGTTTAAGTTTCTAACGTATTAGTGCCATATATATCAAATTCAAAACATTGATAGAATGATTCCCCTTTATTTCAACCTTTTAATTTAGTATTTCTTAGAAACCATCCTTAGCAAGCATATCTAATTAAAATCCTCCACGCCAAATTTATAGTTTATAGTTCCTTCAGTATATAAACAAATGTAATTTAGAAAATTCTTTTCTCCGGTATACTTTAAATTTCGATTTTTTTTTAAATATTATGCTCGTGCATTTGTGTCTGAACCCTTTCCAGTATATAAATATTCTGTTCGTAAAATAATGAAATATTTGACTGACACCGAAATTTACAAACGACTATTTTAGAAATTAAGAAACTGACACTTTAAACTTTCTTTTTAAAAGCAAAATTTTATTAAAATATTTTTGGTGCCGCTTGCAAGTTTGGAATTAAAATTAGGTGATCCCGACGTAGAACCACTTCCTCGTAACCGGTTAAAAGAAGTAGCCATATCAAATTTAAAGTTTCTATCCTTAATAATTCTAGATAAATCTTAATTTACAGCCAAGTTATTTACAGCTTTTCTTTTTCAAAGTCAGCTCTATATTAAGACATAGGTGACAAGCTCCGACTAATCTTCCGTAATATGAGGATTATTTTGACCCCGGTTACCCATGTTTCAAACCAGAAAATTTATTTGATGAATCTTTATTTAATTACATTTAGAGTTCTCCGTGGAATTTATTTAATCGCAATTCTTGAAAAAATTTCTGGTTCGAAAAGTATTAAACCTGGGTCAAGTTAACCCACATATTACGGAAGATTAGTAGGAACATGGCATCTATGTTAAGATACAAAGTAAACAAGTCGAACGTGCAATCTGAAAACTTTTTCTTTCTCATATATGGTTACAGTTCAAAATCCGCTACTACACTGATCCCCCATCGTTGATGTCGCACGAAAATTCGTTCCGGCCGTATATTGTGCCATGCATTCGTCAAAGTTGTCATCAAAGTTGTTCCCATTACTAAGCAACAATGCAGCTCCCAGAAAATTTGTTCAGGAAATAATCGCTTCTGGCAAGTACAAAAAAAAAAAAAAAAAAAAAAAAAAAAGTCAAATATTCTATTTTTGCATTTTTACTTTCGATCTTGAATTTTGTCATTCCTAAAGAATTCTTTTTTTTCTTCTCCCATAACTTGAAAGTGTAAAAGAAAAGGAAGGGAAAAGATGGTTTTGATGCCGGATTTTTGAAGTCACACTGTATTCAATTTTGGCATTTACTCTCTTAGACGCCTGCAAACAAATACCCGACACAAAGAAGCATAAAAGCGACACCTGTACGACAGTATACACCCAAGCCTAAAAATAATCTATTTATGTGAAAGTCTAACAGAATACGAAGTTTGTTTAAGTTTCATCTCAATTGATTAAATTTCAATTAATAGATCTTAATATTGTCTACAACTTTTATATTGACAAGTTTTGATATGACCAACTATTATCACAAAACAAATTAAAAACGAATAAAAATGTAGGGGCGGAGGGGTGTTGAAGATGTCAAAAATTCATAACTTCGCCAACTCATAAGAAATCCAATCCGCTTACATTTATTATACATCTTCTCAATACCATGTACAACTTTGATATTGACAAGTTTTTGATAGGACCAACTCATACAGCAAAAACAAATTAAACAAATATAGGGGTTGACGGAAAAAATTATCGCATTAAGAGTGCACTGAAAAAAATTAAGTACTCAAAAATGGTTAAATCGATATACTCATATCGAATTGAGTATTTTTGGATCAAAAATGAACCTATGCTTCCTCAATTTTGAAACATCACATGTTATCAAACCGAAACAAAACGATAATTTTGTGCCCTGTAATGGTTTATTTCATTTATGGCGGCATAAATGGTGTTTATTAATGTAAATATTAAATTATGCACAGTATTTTAAAATAATATAAAAGTGTTTGGAAATAATGCTCTTGTCATAAAAATGTTCTATTTGGGATATCTTGTTAATAATTTTGCTATTTTTCTTAATAAATAATTAATTAAACGTTTCTTGTTAATAACTTTGAACGGGGAATAAATGTCAGTATATTTTTATTTTAATTTTTAAGTTTAGGGGGCAGTACATAACGATTAATATTTGAACACAACCATGGAATCAAAAATGAGTACATGTGTTTCTCAGTTTTCAGTACATTTGGATCGGAGCTATGGTGAGTATGTAACGTATTTAAAATTGAGTACTTTTTACTCAATTTTGAGTGCCCATTTTTTTCAGTGTGTACTCAAATCCAAACGGCTTATTTTCTGACTCATTTTTAAATCCATTTTTGCTCTCAAACGCATCCAATGTGCAGTTTCTCTTATTCAGAAACAATATAATGTGCTGTATTGGTTAATTTTTTGATAAAGGCAGAATATATTTCCAAAAATGCTGTCAAAGTGGACATTTTGAACCGAATTTTCCAAAGCGGTACTGCTGGAAACAAAAGAAAAAGAAAAAAAAAAGAAAAAAAAAAGGTCGTACTTAGAAAATAATCGTTTGTAAATCACGTTCTAATTAATTGAAAGAAAAAAAAAAACAAGTCGCTTATAAATCTCTTCAAAAAATCACGTCAGTTGCTGACGTGATTTTTTGAAGAGATTTATAAGCGACTTGTTTTTTTTTTTCTTGTTTCATGTTCTCACTTTTTAAAAAAATGAGTCTGAAAATGTGTCAGAAAATTTCAAGTTGTTGATCGTGGAAAAAATATTTTTTAAATACCGCCTTTATGTGAATCTGATAAAGCCATTATAATAAATATTCTTAGTAATATCTACAATTTTTAGATTGACAAGTTTTTGATAAGACCAACTCTTACCGAAAAAAAAATCGAAAACAAAAAGGGGGAGGGTTCAAGAAGAAAAAAAATCAGAACTTCTTCAATTCGCAAAATGCCATTCTAGCTAGATCTATCCCTCATAGCATGCATGGTCACAGTGACGTCGTTGTGACGTCACTGTGAGTCACTGTGGTCACGTCACATCTGTGACCGAAATGCCACCACTCAGTGATGTCACATTGTGAATGAGATGTGAACTTCTTAGAAAACTTTAAAAAATTACAAAAAATTTTCAAAACATGTTGTTACTGTAAAATTTTATTTTTCTGGCAATAAAAAAGAATTGTTATGTCACTGCATGTAACGTAGGTCACGACACACTCACAAAAAAATTGTAATAAATTGTAAAAAATTGTAACCCATATTGTAAGTCACAGTGTGAGAAAAATATGAACTTCAAAAATCTTTGAAAATGAAGAGAAATGTTTTAAAAAGGCCCGCGTTACAGCGGCATAAGGAATGAAAATATATTAGTGGGTAGCAAGTAGTAAATTCAGACACGAAAAGATGGTGGGGGGGGGGGGGGGGCATATAAAGGAAAATGCACGGTACAAGTACCAACAAACTAGATTTCCATGCTATATTTTATCAATTTGATATCTAAGAGTGTGAAAGTATACTTTTTTTCCTGATTTCAATTTTATCTAGTATTGCAATTTAATATAATAATCCTTCTCTTATTCTTATTATTATAAAAGTGTTTCTCGGAAAAATGGTACGTGCTGGAGCAATTTGGATAGCATATTTAGAATTAGGAATATTAAATATATACACTTTACATATTTAGTTTGCAGGAAGGAAAATTTTTAATTTATTTTTACCGACCACTGGTATTCGAAACACTTTTGTGGCTTCAAACAAAAAAATTTCTATTATAGTTAAGTCTGCAGCTTTTAATGAGCACGTAGAAAGAGTCTTCAGAGTTTAGTCATACATACATTTCTTGCTTTATAATTTGCATTCAAGTCATATTTTTTCCTGTTAGTGTACCTATTTTAAGTAACTATTTTTTTTAAAAATTCTACTTCTTTCAGACTTTAAAAATAAAATTAGCATTTTCCGAATAAATAAAAATAACACAAAATTTATGCAAAACCCATGATATAATTTATTATTCGTATTTCAAATTTGTGTTTTAGAGATATGACTCTAAAAAAAAGTTATTTTACGAATTGTTTTATTTTACAGGAAATTAACATGAAAAGAATGACGATTGACAAAGAAAATTTTTTTTATCCTCGATATTTATTTATATCTTTTTATTTTTTAGGAAGATATTTTGTATTTATGTGAAACAATCTTTACTTAGAAAAAGGGAGGGGGGGGGGGGGTTAAAACTAACAAAAAGAAAAGGTAAAATACATTGGAAAATTCTTCAAATACAAAAATTTAAATACAGACAGTCTCATAAAATGATTGCACATATAAGTTCCATATCTGTTTATATAAAGGAAATAAACTCACACCTGCCCCAAATCGTCTGCCACGATAACGCAGGGTAAACAGAGAACTTTTTGTTCTAACAGATGCGGTAAGTTACTAGTTTAAAATGTAAGCTTTTGCGTGTGCTTTTTTTAATGGAAGAAAAAGACGTCGCCATTTTCGGATACACACGGATATTAATAATTAATTTATGGAGCTCAAAAAGTAAGTCTTATTTAATTTAAATTGTTTGTTCCTGTTTTGTATATTTAGTGAGATGAGCTAAATAGTTTTATATTATACCTATAGAAAGAGACTGTTCTGGGATTGTTTTTCAGATTAGAAATTAACATTATACTGAATGGGAAATGCCGTTTTACATACTATAGTAGTGAAACTTTTGAAAGAATTTTTTTCATTGCTAATAAATATCTTAAATTATTATTTAAAATCCTAAATCTTCATATCAATGTTTTCAGATTTAACATTTGCCAAAATTATAAAATAATAGGAATTCCTTGTAACATATGGAGAGATTTTTGAGAAATTGTTAAATCTAATAATACATTTAATTCATCTATTGTACTTTGTTGTTGTTTAATAGTACAATTATAAATACTAATTATATAGTGTTTTTCAAATTGGTATATTTTTTTTTAAATTGTATGCAAGCACGTTTTTGCTGTTCGTGATTTTAATCAAACATTTAATTGTAGACATTCAGAATCAGTTATTAAATTTTCTTCGATTGTAAACTCATTTTCTACGTTTTCGATACACGTTCGATACTTCGCATTAAAAAATAAAATATGACAATTAAGCATTGAAATAAAGTGTTTTTCATGCCTGATAACAAGTTTATAGATTAAACTGCTTTACTATACTTTTTAAAATTTGATATTTATAATATTTATAAAAAATATTTATAATTTATGATATTTATAAAAGTTGATATTGTACTGTTCATTAGCGATAATTGCTGGAAATGCATTTTTAATTATAATATGCGCTTTTATGATCCACTATATTTATGCATAGTATATGGTGTATATAAAAGCTATAATTCATATACAAGGCTACACAAAAGTATACGTAAGAGTTAAGGGGTATGGGCGCAAATTGCTTAAAGGTGTTTTTTAGATGAGTTATGGATTTTTATGTTGAACTGCATTTAATTTACTAAGAAATGCTTGTAGAATATGGATAAAATGATACACAGGGTCACGCAAAGAAATGGATATATGGCCGTCTATAAATTATAATTTCTGGAAATGTGATTTCAGCAGTTTTAAGAGTGTTTTAATTTGAATTAAATTTTAACTAAATAGTGGCGTGTAATAAAGATTCTAGGTAAACTACAGGGTTGTACAAAAGTATTCAAGTATGTTTTTATATATTAGTATAAATTTTTGAATGAGAATTTCAACCTGTTATGCAATTTCTTGCTAAACTAAATTTTCACATTATATACTAGTATATATCAACCTACAGATTAAATACAGGGCTATTCAAAAGAATTTGAAAACATATTTGTCTATGAACGGTAACTGCTGAAATCAGTTTTTCAAATGTTTTATGCGTTTTCTAAAATATTTGCTTAGTTATCTTATTTACGTTATTTCCTTAAATTACGATGTCTAGTTAAAGCATTCAGGAAGCGTTGGAAAGTGCTTTATAATCTATGCTTAACGCATGATTTTTCTTACTTGTTTTTTCTATTTCCCAGATCAGTCATTTCCTATAAATCATACCAAATCTATTTAGCTCATATTAACAAAATACAATATACACGGGAATAAAAAATTTAAATAAATATGGCTTATCTTATTCTTCTTTAAATAGGAAATGTATTAATATCCGTTAGACTCCATGTTCGTATTTAATAAAATAATAACAAATCACAACACACAAAACATTCTTAATATAAAGCTCGAACTCAAGATCAAGCTTAGAACTTAATAAAAAAGGATGCCAGTTGATAAGCATTGTTTTTTTCAGTGTAAAAATTAAAAGTATTTGAGAAGAATAGGACTCCAAAATAGCGATACATTGCTAAAAAGTACGGTAAAAAGATAATATTGTATATTTCAAACAAAACTTTATTTTAAAATTCATCACAGTGTTTATAACAAGAATCATCACAGTATTAGGTAGATTTCGTATGAAATACTACCTATTGGGATCGTTCCTATGTTGGAATTTCTGAAAAATTTTTGCAGATCTACACCGATCATGACCCCTAGAACCCAAAACCACCCTCAGTAAAAAACTTTATATATCTATCTATCTATCTATCTATCTATATATATATATCACTTTCTTCTGGACACGATAACTTTCGTAATTCTGCACCAATCTCTTCCAAACTGATACATAAAATCAATGGGCATAAAATCTCGGTCAAGTTCGTTAATGGGCAAAATCGGACCAAGGGGAGGGAAATAGGGAGGGGTTTTGTGGAAACAGAAAACCCCCCATAACTTCTTAATTTTTGTACATATCAAATCAGTTTAAAGTTTTTATTACTTCTAAAAATAGGTCCAAAAATTTATGTATCACAGATTTTTGATAAAGTTAAAAATGGGCTCAAGGGGCGCAAAAAATAGGGTTTTTGGGAGAAAAAAATTCATAACTTCGTCAATTCTCAACATATCAAATTCAATTAATTTCATTATAAATCTCCTTAACATTATCTAAAACTTTTATATTCACAAGTTTTTGATAGGAGCAATTCGTACCGCAAAAAAAAATTAAAAACGAAAACAAAAAGGGCGTTTGAAGAAGAAAAAAAATCCATAACTTCGTCAATTCTCAAGATATCAAATCCAATTAATTTTATCATGAATTTCCTTAACATTATCTACAACTTTTATATTCACAAGTTTTTGATAGGACCAATTCGTACCGCAAAAAAAATTAAAAACGAAAACAAACTAGTTTGTTGTGGCCATCACAAAACTTTCTTCTATATAAGTCACGTCAATTAAATCGTTTAAATAGTACCAATTCATATCACAATATATCTGAATTTGAAGTTTGGTGAAAATTCGTGCATTAGTTCTTGTATAGAGCTATAGCGGAAATTCTGAAAAATGTAGTATAGCAGCGCCACCTGTTGAGCGATTTACACCAAAACATAAACAGCACTAATTGATATCAAGGTATACCTGAATCTGAAGTTTGATGAAAATTCATGCATTAGTTATTGAGATACAGCTGTGGCGGAAATTCTGAAAAATGCAGCATAGCAGCGCCACCTGTTGCGCGATATACACCAAAACATAAACAGCACTAATTCATATCATGGTATACCTGAATCTGAAGTTTGTTGAAAATCCAAGCATTAGTTCTTGAGATAGAGCTATTGCGGAAATTGCAAAAAATGCCCAATAGCAGCGCCACCTGTTGAGCGATTTACACCAAAATATATAAAATGTCTATTCATGTCAAGGACTAACTGAATCTGAAGTTTCATGAAAATCCGTGCATTAGTTCTTGAGATAGAGCCATTGCGGAAATCGTAAAAAATCCAGCATAGCAGCGCCACCTGTTGAACGATTTACACTAACACGTAATCAGCATCAAGTCATATCAAGGACTAACTGGCTCTGAAGTTTCATGAAAATTCGTGCATTAGTTCTTGAGATAGAGCCATTTCGGAAATCGTAAAAAAGGCAGCATAGCAGCGCCACCTGTTGAGCGATTTGCACCAAAATCTCTAAATTGTCTATTTATGTCAAGGACTAACTGAATCTGAAGTTTCATGAAAATCCGTGCATTAGTTCTTGAGATAAAGCCATTGCGGAAATCGTAAAAAATCCAGCATAGCAGCGCCACCTGTTGAGCGATTTACACCAACACGTAATCAGCATCAAGTCATGTCAAGGACTAACTGACTCTTAAGTTTCATGAAAATCCGTGCATTAGTTCTTGAGATAGAGCCATTGCGGAAATCGTAAAAAAGGCAGCATAGCAGCGCCACCTGTTGAGCGATTTGCACCAAAATCTCTAAATTGTCTATTCATGTCAAGGACTAACTGAATCTGAAGTTTCATGAAAATCCGTGCATTAGTTCTTGAGATAGAGCCATTGCGGAAATCGTAAAAAAGGCAGCATAGCAGCGCCACCTGTTGAGCGATTTGCACCAAAAACTAATCAGCATCAATTTGTATCAGGGACTAACTGAATATGAATTTTTGTTAAATTCCGTGCATTAGTTCTTGAGATAGAGCGCCCACAAAATTTGTGTCACATACACACAGACAGACAGACAGACAGACAGACAGACAGACAGACTCACAGAGTCACAGACAGACATTTTGTAAAAACATGATTTTTGGAATCTCTGACCCCTAAAACGTGTAAATCCGTCGAAAACCGGAATTCGAAAATTTTCATGAATCCAATACTTTCTTCTTGTAAAGATAGAAGAAAGTAAAAACAGGGTTTGAAGAAGAAAAAAATCCATAACTCCGTCAATTCAAAAGATATAAAATCCCCATGAATTTATCATATATCTTCTTAATATTGTCTACAACATCTATATAGACAAGTTTTGGATAGGACCAATTCTTAGAGCAAAAACAAATTAAAAATACATACCGGTTGAAGTAAAAAATGATCTTAGTAAGGGTGTATTCAAATCCAAACTGCTTATTTTCTGACTCATTTTACAATTCATTTTTGCTCTCAAAGGCTTCCAATTGGTACGTTTTCTTACTCAGAAACTATATAATGTACCGTAATGGTCGATTTTCTGATAGGGGCAGAATATATTTTTTAAAATGCTGTTAAAAAGGGCATTTTGAACCGAATTTACCGAAGCGGATTGTGTTGGAAAAATCATTGTATTAAGGATGCGCTTAAATCCAAACTGCTTATTTTCTGACTGGTTTTTAAATTCATTTTTGCTCTCAAACGCATTTAATTGGTAGATTCGCTTATTCAGAAACTATATAATGTACCGTAATAATCGATTTTTAGATAGAGGCAGAATATATTTCAAAAAATGATGTCAAAGTGGGCATTTTGAACTGAATTTCCCGAAGGGATTGTGTTAGAAACGAAAAATATTGTCCTTCTGAGAAAATAATTGTTTATATATCAAGTTTTAATTAATTGAACAAAAAATAAAAACACAGGTCGCTTATAAATCTCTTCAAAAATTACGTCAGCAAGTTTCATATTTTTTTAAAATTCAAAAGGAATCTGGAATTATGCCAGAAAATTTCGAGTTGTTGAGCATGGAAAAGTATTTTTTTGAATACCGCCCTAATATGATTCTGATAAAACCAGCTATTATATGAAAATGAAATAAAAACTCGTCAAGAGCGGCCAGATAAAATTGTTAAAGTTGATTTATCTATAATCATGATTTAGTTTTTGTTTGTGAAATTAGTATATTTGACTTCGAAATCTACCTCTGCCTGTAGGCCGGGCCGGCAGGGATTTTTTAATGCTTGGAAATTTTTCCAGAGAGAAACATTCGCCTTGCAAACAATATTTCAAATGGAAATCAAATTTCAAATTGATTGCTTAAAAGGCGCAAAAGCCAACATAGTGAAAAAAATTCCATAACGGTACTTGAATCCGGGCCATCAGTATAGCGCACTGACATTCTACTGACTAAACCACATGGAACGAGACCCAGCCTGGAAAATTTCTTACTAGTACATGTTGGCAAGGCTACAAACGCAGCACAAGATGGAATATTTATCATGAGCCACCGACATGGGGCAAACACGAAACTTAATTAAATCCAGCAGCGATTCAAACTATATGAATACTTGGAAATTTTTCCAGAGAGAAACATTCGCCTTGCATACAATATTTCAAATGAAAATCAAATTTTCAAATTAAAATTGCATTTTAAGCAATTAATTTGAAATTTGATTTTTATTTGAAATATTGTATGCAAGGCGAATGGTTCTCTATGGAAAAATTTCCAAGTATTTACATAGTTTGAATCGATGCTGGATTTAATTAAGTTTCGTGGTTACCCGATGTTGACGGCTCACGATAAATATTCCATCTTGTGCTGCGTTTGTAGCCTTGCCAACATGTACTAGTAAGAAATTTTCCAGGCTGGGTCTCGTTCCATGTGGTTTAGTCGGTAGAATGTCAGTGCGCTACACTGATGGCCCGGATTCGAGTCCCGGCTTGGAATCTTTTTCTCTATGTTGGCCTTTGCCCTTTTAAGCAATTAATTTGAAATTTGATTTTCATTTGAAATCATCACATTGTTTATGACAAGTTCGTCACAAATGACACATATTTCACAAATTAGTCACAGTGTGACGTCAAAGCATTGTCGCTGTCGTCACAGGTTAGTCACAAAGTTAATGCCAAAATAGTCACAAATGACACACTTTTCACAAATTTGTCACACCGTGACTTCACAGAGTGGTCACAATGTGACGTCACAAAGACCTCTAAAACGGCCATAACGACCTCGCATTCTAGTCACTATGACGTCACATTGACGTCACGTGACGTCACATCGACGGTCACAAAATCACAGTGTGACTTCACAACGACGTTGCCGTGACGTCACCATGCCTTACGGGTAGATAGACGCTAGATCTAATTCAGTGCTAGTTTGAGTAAGGCAACTTTTAAAGTTTGGAAATTCTTGTAGAGATTTGAATTAAAAATTTCTTTAATAGGTACTCAGCGATTTGTTTTGTCTAAGATCATTTTCACTAATCATTTTTATTGCTCGTATGTCGCCATTTTGTTATAAAGCTTCCCTACTTACCACCTTTCAAAGTTTCTGTGTGACATTTTGAGGCATATTACATGGTTGTATACCTAAAAATAATTTTTAAGAACATTTTTGGAATTACACCTACAAAAACATTTTCTTCTGCTATCTATGAAGCATGCGCAAGCATTCACATTTATACATTTTATTGATATGTGGTCTCCCGGAATTAGCATTTCCTTACAGAAATGTTTGCCTTATTTAACCCCTTAACAGTGTTGCCCGAACTGGATTCGAGCAAGAACACTTTGATTGCTTCGTTTTTAAAAGCATTTTGATACCACTAATTTGTAACTGTAAATTTATCTTTATTGATTGTCAGATATTTTTCGATTAAGTTAAGATAAATATTTTAGTATGGAAGAAGTGGTGTCCAGCCCCATTCTTAATTTTTTTGTAAGAAAATAAATGTCACTGTTAAGGGGTTAATCGTGTAATCTTTGCCACTAAATAAAACCATTCTTTGGCAATGAAAAATACTGGTTCCACAAAGGTAAAAGTTAGACCACACTGCTGTACTGCATAAGTAAAAAGTTATGCGTAATCATCTTAATACTTAACAATCGAAGTACCCCTCCAAAGCACAGCCATCTCTAATACGAATTTATTCGGTTGGCACTACTTTTTTAAGAAATATTTTTACCTGTACTTTAACATAATGTTCAAGAGAAATTTACTAAAAAATGTACTTTTAAAATATAGTGGTGCTAATAGAAAAAAAATAGAATCATGTATATAAGCTTGGATGGCTATTTGTCAGCACTCGAGCGCAAAAGGTTAAAATGTAAAACAGTATTATCTATTAAAAGTTGATGTAAACGCAGTTACATTATAATAATAATAAAAAAAATCCTTAGAAGATTAAAAAAAAAACAACATACAATTTTCGACTCAATGGAAAGCATATTATTCTTGAAAATGTTTATGGACTTATCCCTTTTATGGTTAATAATTCATAATGCATGCAAAAATTTTCCCTGCTTTGAATATACGTACGTTTTAATATATCTATTCAAATTACATAAAAATATTTAAGGTATTCCATGCCGGATTCAACGCATAGAAAATTATAAAGATAAGCTCTCCTAATCGAATTAAATATAAAATATAGCACAATAAAAATAACAAACAGGCGTAAGGTAACTAGTATCTCGTTTAATGTATTTACATATAACTTGTATTAAAATTATTTCAAAATCATATTCTATAGAAGGAATTATGCATGGCAATTTTTCAATACAGAAGAACTCAGATATAGAAAATAGTACGCTTTTATTTTATGTATACGGGAGATTCTCCAATGAGAGGGTGATTTCCCGCTGTAATTTAGTAAAGTAAAAAAAAAAAATAGAAATAGATAAGACATAAGGTAGTGAAGTGATTAATATACAATACTCCGGCATAAAGTTAAATTGGCAAAAAGAAAATATAAAAGCTCTTGTACTGCATTCATGACGTCACAGTCTCATAAAAAAGAAAAGGCCCAGTTAAACTGGTGGCATTGAGCTCACAGTCTATTCACACTAATTGTATATTATACTCTTACTTCAAAGAATAATGCCTTTCGAAAAATAAATTAAGGTGGGGGATATAATATACAAGTACTTAATACGTTGTATCTTATTCGTACATTTTAATATATCTATTCAAATTGCATAAAAATATTTAAGGTATTCAATGTCGGATTCAACGCATAAAAAATTATAAAGATAAACTCTCCTAATCGAATTAAATATAAAATGTAGCACAATAAAAATGATAACCAGACGTAAGGTAACTAGTATCTCGTTTAATGTATTTACATATAACTTGTATTGAAATTATTTCAAAATCATATTCTATAGAATGAATTATGGATGGCAATTTTTCAACACAGAAGAACTCAGATATAGAAATAGTACGCTTTTATTTTATGTATACATATATATATATGGGAGATACTCCAATGAGTGGGAGATTTCCCTCTGTTATTTAGTAAAAACAAAAAAATTAGAAATAGATATAAAGACATAAGGTAGTGAAGTGAGTAATGTGTAATATTCCGGCATAAACTTTAAACAGCATTTTTCTTTAAATTACCTACCTCTAATCGATCTTTTTCTATAATCTATTGCATTCAATTCGAGCCTGAAATTTCTTCAAAAGTTATTTAAATAAAATCCACTTCGAACAAACGTTAATAAATATACTGAATAGTTTTATATAAAAAATCTTATGTACACGTAATCAAGGTTCAGTAAAATTTCAACAGGATAGTTAGCTGATGCAATTTCATTGAAAACGGACAGAAGTGAGAAAATTAAGAAAATTGCTACCGTGCTCATAGTAAATAAATCTTAGAGTGCAATATGATAATTTCAACTAAGCATAAGTATGTTACACCATGACATAATCAGAAATAAATAAAAATAATAATTAGGGAAGTTTGCGCCTGGAACAGCAGTGACAGATAATACGCATATTGTTATCCTTCTATCTATTTTGCAGATTGTAACTGTTTTTGAAGTCCAGATAATTAAACCTTTTGACTTTCTGAGAAATCAAGATTGCTGTTTTTACTAAATGTAACTGTTTTCCAAATTTTATCTGATGTGTTGATTATCACATGTGCAGTATAATACAAGGGGACAGTAGTGACAAAAAAACTAAAGGACAGCATTTCTCTGACTAAAAGAAATATAATATAAAATATATTTGACCCAGGTTAACCACGTTTCAAACCGGAAAATTTATTTCATGAATTTTTATTTATTCATAACTGCCAACCTTTACGCTTTTTTGCTACCACTAAAATTTAATAGATATTTTTGTCTTGTCTAATCGTGAGAATTCGACGATTAAATAAGACAACATTTACTATAAAATTTTAGTGGTAAGAAAAAAGCGTAAAAGTTGGCAGCTATGCTTATTTAATTTCTGAGTTCTGCGTGGAATTTATTTTATTTAATTTCTTTAAAAAATTTCTGTTTCGAAAAGTATTAAACCATGGTTAAATTAACCCGCATATTACGGAGAATTAGGGGAAGGTTTGCAGCTATGTAATATCTATTAAATATCACAATTTCTGTGTAATTTTAAATGAATTTAGCTTATACAGATTCATGCGTCAAACATAGATTATGAAGCACTTTCCAACACGTTTAGAATAATGTAACAAAATTGCCGTTTAATAAATTAAAATATTATGTCTAATTCAACCATATGGAAACGCATAGCACATTTGAAGACCAAATTTTAGCTGTTTCCATCTACAATCCGAAAATTATCCAAATTCTTTGAACAGCCGTGTATATAATGTATAGATTTGTATCGATTAACTACATGCATGTCAAAATTTAGTTGAATTTATAAATACATATAACTCAGTTGAAAATTCCCCTTCAGCAATTTTCGCTAATAAGGAGAATAGTATGCGAATTCCTTTGTGCAGCCCTGTATATGAGGTATAGAAATTATATACAACGAGTAACATGCAAGAAAATAGTTACATTTAAAAGCGCATAGCGAATTTTTAAACGCATTTTCAGCAATTATCACTCAAAGACAGTACTTTAACAGATTTATTTTGCGTGTCCCTGTAAATGAACGACAAATGCTATGAATTCTATCGTAATCATCTTGTAAGTGAAATTCAGAGATTTAAATCCTGTTCAATATATCTGAAATAGCGTAATGTCATTAAAATATTCTGCAAATGCTCTTTCCCCATATACCATAATGTAAGGGAATTTTTTGATTGCCCTGTAAATGAACTAATAATCCCACATTCTTCATATACAATACCAAACATGCCTTGGTGACCATAAATAATGTTTAGCAATTGCATGAAAATCCGAGAATATTTAAGGGAGCTTGGGCGTGGGCAGACAGACAAACGACCAGACAAACAGAATGCATAAACACTTCTCAACTTTGTTGGAAAATGTTGAAAAGATCATAAACATTTTATATCATTTAAAAAGCTTTTAGTTTTTAAAAAGTAAAACTCTTAAAATATTCAATTCTATGTATATTTAATTTTAAAAGAAGGATTTGCATTTTATTTGGATATTTTGCTTAATACAGAAATGTCAGATCATAAATATTTAAGAAGTTTAAGAGATCGAACTTTTATTGAAGACGTTTTTCAAAATTTACAACAATTTGAAGAATTTAAGATTCCCTATAATAAAGTTTTTAGTAGTCTAAAAAACAAAAAAAAAATGAACAAACACTTTAACCGTTCTAAGCGCGCTTTTCCATGACGTAATCTTTGAATTCAAGGGCCGATTTAACACAACATTCATATTACTAAAGTTATTTTTTTTTGCAGTGTATAAGATAAATAAATATGTAAGGTAATAATAAAGAAATTCTAAGACAGACACTTTTAATAGCTATTATTTTATGAATCAAACATACATGCAAAATTCTACTGGACGCTTAAAGGGTTAAATAGAGTTTCTGCAATAAGAATAGTTATTATTAAAAGGAATAATAACAATAAAAACCATTCCTCTGTATTATGAATTCGTTATTTTATTTTTATTAATTTACTGGCTGTTATCTATAAGTTCGTGAGATTGGAAAAATAACTAGTGTGACTAATTATGAACCCAATTTCTCACATTCCCCATCAATAATTTTAAAGGGTGTCAAGTAGGGTGGTGCGAAAAAAGTCAACTTGATATTTCCGAATTGCTATAGTGCGGAAAAGTTGCGATTGGTAAATACAAGAAAAACAAAAAAAAAATTATTTAAATCGGACTTTATCTTCCGATCCCGCAAACCGCCTAAAAATTTAAAAAAATTGAAAATTTCCGATTTTTCCAGAATTTATTTCTTTTTTTGCGTATATATAAATTTTATCGCTATAGTGAAAAATATTTGCAGATTGTAATGTTTAATAATAATAAAAATAAACAGTTGCGTTTAAAGAATAGCTTCCGATCACGCTGGCTCAATAAAAATCGGCAAAAATTCAATTTTCAGTGATTTTGATGAATAAAGAAAATAATCACCTGAGATCAGTTTACGTTCCAATATTAACATTTGCATATAAATTGTACAATGTACAACTCTTTGCTTGTTTAGATATTTGATAATGTTTAAACAAACCAGAACTCACCACTGGAAGGTAGCTGCACTTCGAGTTCAAACCACACCCTATCCTCCATCCAACCAATTAGGGTGTTTGCTATTTACATTACTTAAATACATAATTTGTTATAATAGAATCAAAACACTGTATTAAAAAACTAGTGTGACAGTATAAGATATACAATTCGTTATGTCATCTGTTTAAGTCTGACTTTTAGACGCAACTTTGTACTGCGATTTGGTGGTAATGTCTGGTATTATGGACATTGATTTCAGCGTGGCCCTGATGCTATCTTGATTGGGGCCCACATACCTTAAATGATGCTTCCGTTACCGATTTAATGCACCGCTGGACATCTTACGTGTGGTTGGGAAATTTTTTATCATCCCAGACTGAGATATGACCTGATTGAACGAAGAAATGTATTTCTTCATGGGTTAATCTCCGTAAAAGCGGTGGAAATGTTAATTTTGCTGCATTACAATCAATTAATTCTGGATTGTAGGAGTGATAAAGATTCAGATGTCTTTACCCTTTGAAACATTCTGCCTGGCTTTTAACAGCCCTAACTCTCTTATGTGCCTCCTCTTATAAAAGACCATTGCCATCAGTAGGTTTTCTGGGTGAGCAAAGAAAGAGTTTCGTTCAGTTTCAAAGACTACACTTTCTTCAGTTTGTCACGAAAGTATCGAGATGTTTCAGTTGCTCTGTACAGATGAATTGGCCCGTCTGTAATGTACTTACAGCATTTTATTTCAAAACAAATTGGCAAGTAAGATTTTAAAATAAATATCAATATGGCTTTAAGGCATCCGATGGGTTTTCCACGCTCGCGTAAAGTCGAAGGGCTCTATTTGCACAAGTGAGCAATCTGGCATGTGAAATTGACCCGGAGTCACACTTTAATAAGTCATTTGGAAAGTTATAACTGTTAATTGTTTGACTTACGCCAAGAAGATATCTTTAGTCCTTGCTCAACAGTTGCCTGTCCACTTCTGGAATTTCACAATCAGTCAATTGAAAATTTATCACAGAGAGCTTTTGACAACAATGATATTGTGTCCAAATGGTGGTACTAAACGATCTTGGGCCAGTAGTTTCAACATTCAAATGTTGAAAAAGATGGCGGGAAGCTAATTCAACAAAATGGAATAAACAAACAACCCACTGCAGTGGTCGTCACAGATAAACTTCAAGCTTTCTGATAGCACCACCTTTCTATCCAGTATTGGTATTTGTACCATCACAGCCTACCAAATCTAAGTATTCTAGTGAAACCCCTTGTTCAGTAAGACATGATACTATGAAAGCTACAATGTCCTTAGCAGGCCCGGAGTTTGGAGGCACATGGCCTAAATAAACTGAATCACGTTCTTTTATGACAGGAAAGTGTTCCTCTTTAATAGTTCGACGAACCTGTTTAGATGCAATACTTTCTTTAACTTGGGTATCGTCCTTTCTTCCGTCAACATAGTATATGCCATGTAGTTCATCTGAATCCAGTTGACTTTTCTGTAAATTTTATGGAGTTAGGTGAGACTAGGTGGGAGCTGGTACGCCGACTTCAGCGCTGTTTTCCAACGTGGCTAACGGCAGTTGGGTGCACTACTAAACTTTTCAGACCTGAAACGAACTCTTCGTGGTAAGTTCTAGGTTGTTTAAAAATAACTTAATATGCTCAATAGTATCAATTAACATTTAAATCTTAACCTGAGACTGCAAACTGACCTGAGTTGATTATATTCTTAATGCATGAAAATCACTCAAAATTGAATTTTTTCCGATTTTTATTGAGCTTGCGCGATCGGAAGATATTCTCTAAACACAATTATTATTATTATTATTATTAAACAGTACAAACTGCAAATATTTTTTCCTATAGCGATAAAAAATATATAAGCGTAAAAAAAAAGAAAAATTCTGAAAAAATCGGAAATTTTCAATTTTTTGGAATTTTGAGGCGGTTTGCGGGATCGGAAGATAAAGTCCGATTTGAAGAATTTTTTTTTGCTTTTCTTGTATTTACCAATCGCAACTTTTCCGCACTATAGCGTCTCGGAAATATCAACTTGACTTTTTTCGCACCACCCTAGTGTCAAGACTCTTAACCCTCTCGCTGCGTACTTTTTTTTTTTTTTTTTTTTTTTTATCAAAATAGGTTAAAAAATTGCGCATTTTTTTATTACATTACTTCAAATCTATACATATTTTAGAGTTCAAATATGTAAACATTTTTTGTAAAAGAGTTTTTTTTAACCAAAACCTGAATCAATAATTAAAACATTAAATTGGGCTAAATCAGAGATGTCACTGAAGATTATTTTTATATTCTCGCACCACTATTTTAAGAAAAGTAATTCTGTAGTATATTTCTCTTATATATGTTGTTGAAGTCTATCTGGAATTTTTTGTATTTCAAAAGTGGTCCCAGTTGAATTAAAAAATAGTCGTCAGTGGAAAAAAGGAATCCTCGAGAAAATCTCGGGTTGCGCAAATTTTGCTACTTTTATGTTGCACAAGGAAATCTCGGGTTTCGCAACGAGAGGAAAAGCTTAAAATTTTTTGATTTTTTTTTTTTTTTTAATGTTAAACTCTTATTATTTCTGAACATTTTGATGTGGCTTTCAGAATTATATCCGCTCATTAGCTGAAGCGGAGTTTCCGAAACTTTGATGACATTTTTCTCCAAATGATGTTTTTTGGCATAATGCACAGGATATCCCAAAAACTTCTGAATACTTTTTCATGAAATTTTCAAAACATTTGTTTCATGCTAGTCTGTATGAACTGAACTTAAAATTTCATTTTAATTGTTGAAAGAAAAATCTTTTTAGGTAATTATACTGTTAAAACATTCAAAAGTTTTCATTAACTAAATACAACTTTCTATTAAAAATAAAAAAAATGCTTTAAATACAAATTTATTTAGGCTCAAGGTAATTATTACAAATCTGAAGTATTATTAGGCACAGAAAATTTCATTCTAGTTGCAAAATTTGTTTTGCAATCCTGCGCGCAAGCTGGCATATCGATTTTCTGTTCGACGAATGTCTCACAGTTTGGAGTCCCTGTAAATAATAATTCTGCATCTTGCAATTTTTTAAATATATGTAATGAAAGAACATACTTATTACCTTTCATCCCAATAAAAATTGTGTTTAATTAATAAGAATTATATACTTTTTAAGATATCAAATGCTGAAAACAGTCTTTTTTTCCTTTTAACCCTCTAGTGCATGATTTTTTAATTTTCTTAAAATATATATATATATATATTTGCTTCCTTAACGGTCATAAATTATAGGAAAAATATGGAAAAAATGTCACTCTTATATTTTTTAGTATTTTGAAGTTTTTTTAATTGTTGCCAAATGGCAACACCATGCATTAACACAAAAAGAAAAATTTTGAACTTTGCCAACTAGCAACACTGTTCTGTTTTATTGCATTTTTTTTTTCTGTAAATTATAAGATTTTAAATGCATATAATAGTTTACCTACACTTAGAAAAATAAAATTATATATATATATATATATATATGTATGTATGCACATACGTATATATATATAAAACCCTTAATTAAACATTACCGACCATCATCAAAAACTGCATTATTGTGAATGAATTGACAATAAAAATGGATGTCACAAACCTATAATATAGAACTGTATGTATAAAATAAAGTACATTGTACTTAATTAAAAGAATTAATAAGGAAGAATATAAAAAAGAAGAATATGGATTCCGAAAAAAGAAGAATATGGATTCCGAAAAAAAAAGAAAAACTTATATATTGAATTACGTTTTCAAGAGTACAGAATTCAATGATATAAGCAAATCGGTTGTTTTCTGTGAGAAAAAAGCTAAAAGCTGAAAATTTTTTTTCTCCTGTACTCGAACAACCAATAGAACCAAAAGAATTGTCTCAAGATGAAAACAGAACATTATCAAATGGCATGAAATGGGAAAAAAAACACTACAACATATTAAATATTTAATTTATTGCAATAGAAATCTTACACAACTTACCGAATAAATTCCCAGTAGATTTTCAAAGTATATTCCCGCACATGGAATCCACAAACATGATAAGACGGCGTACCATCTTCCGGTCCCAAGCCCTTGCAGGCCCATACGTGCGCGCACGAAAAGACCCCCGTTCCACCCCCCGCGGCGCGTCCCGAAGGTGAAGGTCGCCGCCAGGAGTGGCCCGTCATGGCCAATCCACACGCGCACTCCGGTCAAGCCGGTGCACTGCCCAACGCACGTCACACCGGATATTCCCAAGAGGACGAATGGTCGAATGCGACAGATCCCGCCACTTAGCTAGAGGAGCCAAATGGTCCCGTCTCTTGGTTCCCGACCCGGGACGCCCCGGCAGCCCGCAGGAACCGAGCACCTATGAAGGAGTCGGGCCCACGAACCAATTCGAGGTTACCGAGCCGGAGTTGATGTACGGAGACCCCTCAAGATCAAATACCATTTTCCGGCAAAGACATTTTAGAGGGACAACCGATTAAAGGGGGAATGTGCCGCTCGCGAGCCCAGGAGATGCGCGGAAAGTTTATCCTTGAGCGCATAGACACGCCCTCGATAGGGGTGCACAAACATGATAAGATTAAGGTGAATAAAACAGTTAAGTTAACACAGAAATTAAAACCTATGGATTCAGTTAATTCATTTTGAAATACCGTGATAAATACAATTAATATAATATAAATAGAAAATAATTACATTATTTAAAATACCTAAAAACAATTTTAAATTGTTTAATTTTACAATATTGCCAATATTCAGCGTTAAATACCATGTTGTGTAAAAAATTAAAATTATTACTTTAATAGAAGCTTTAAAAAGACAAAATGTTTGGGGCTGCCATCTATTATTTTATTTTAAAACTATTATTATTTTTCAAATGTCACAAAAAGAAGAACCTAATAAAAGCTAAAGAATTAAAAACATATCAACTGCATTACTACACAAATTCTAATATAAAAATACCATACTATATATCATTATTCAAAAAAATTTTAAATAAATTAAATGTTAATAAAATGCTTTCAATATATTCTATTACCAAACCCATTTAATCTACAATGAGAAATTAAAAAAAATAATAATAACATTGATAATATATAGAATATAGCTATATGCTATAAAATAAAATAAATTATATATAATAATAATATAAAATCTTTAATAATTACCATTACATAAAAAATTAACAGGAAAGAAAATAAATAAATAAATAAATAAATAAAAAATGGATGTTTATATAAGATTGTCACATTCTAAAATTCGCAATATCCTAAAGATAACAAATATAGTGTGTGAATTATCTTCATATTAGCCATAAAAAGGCTAAAAAAATATGATTGTGACAATCAAACAAATTAAACCGATAATTAATCATGGAATACAAAGTTGAAAATAAAACAATATTAAAAAGTACAGAGGAATAATAATAAAAACTATTTACTCAATTTTAATACATACAGTATAACATAAGTTATATCAAATAAACTTATATGCATAATAATCACTAAAAAGATGGTATACTATTATTAATTAATATGATATTGTCCTGAGTAGACTAAATTTTAAAAACAAGTTAATATTGAATTTGATTAAATAAGTTAAGTTTAATATGAATTGAAATAAAAAGAAAAGTCACCAATTACATCTAAAACATCAAATCAACATCCATATAAAATACGTATTTAGAAATGTAGTTATAATACTAAAGTCCCATTTTTTTAAATTAACCATTGCGTATTATCCAGACAACACTACCCTCCTCCGCACTCTAACATCTACCCCCCCCCCCCAACCATCATATAGAAATTGTTTATTATTATTTTACAATTTTTAATTTTTTATAAATATTTTTTTATTTTATAAATTTTTTTGTAATTTTGTTAACGCATGTGTTATTTTTTTTTAAGATCATGTAAGTACTAATTGTATATTAATGAATATATGAATTTTTTTGGAAAACCATGATTTAATGCATCATAAATTAGTTTTTTAATATTAATGTTAATTAGATGAGAAGAACATAAACATTTTATTCTATATAAATGATTAAGTGGTATATTTCGATATACAGAATGATGAAGACAATATTTAAAATTTGTAAATGTATTAACTTTGAATATAAATTCTTTACGTTTATCATATAAATCTGTTATTGTTTTGTTGTCTTTTGTTGTAATTTTAAGATCTAAGAAGTTAATTGTACTGTTAGATAAGAGGTTTTCCGTTAATTCCAAATTAGTGGGATAATCAACTGGAAATTGAGAAATTTTAGATTGATCAGTGGCAATTAAAATTATGTCATCAATATAACGATATAAATGGAGATTATTATTAGTAAAAGTACGTTCATAGTGATATAAGTATAAGTCTGATAATAAACTGGATGTACAACCACCTTGTGGTATACCGGCGTGCTGTAAATATAATGTGTTATCTTGCAATATATATATATATACATATATATACAGGGTGTTCCGTTAAAGGGGTCCAATATTAATAGGGGTAATAGAGGAGATCACATGGAGCATAAATCAGTATATAAAGCCTGGTCGGATCTCAATAGTTTTCAAGTTACAGCAAATAGAATGAAAATTCGGAAAATTGTAAAAGAACCCTCATTGCTAAACTATCGATAATGCTACATAAAAACGAAGCACATATTTAGAAAGAGCAGAATAAAACCTACAAAATGACATCAATTGTATTAAAATAGCAATATTTATTGACGAGTTACAAGCCCTGAAACAGTGAAAAAAGTACGAAATCCAATATACATCAAAATAGTTAATCGTTAATTCCAAAAAGACAACTCTAGCTACAACAAGGAAAATGTAGTAAAATTTGGTCCATTCCGAAAACTTTCGAAAAAGCTTACAATGAACCATATCGGTTTAATTGTGTGAGAGAAATTAATCAGTTTCTTAGTTACAACTCCGCTTTCTTTGACACTAGCAAAGGTTAAACTCCGCCCATCACGATTGGAAACACCGCCTTTTTAATTACTCTCAACTATACATTTTCGATCATGCTTCTTCTGAGATGCAACATTTTTAATTATTCAAGAGTTGAATGAACCAAAATAACTTTACAATAATAGTCTACATTTTAAAGTGGTCTTTTATTGATATAAAGCTTAAGTTAAATTCTTTAAAATTAAACTGGTGGTGAAAATTCGGAAATAATTAAAAATATTGCGATTTGTAACTATGCAAGAGGTTTCAGTACATGTTTTACATGGACAATTATTGTATGTATATGTGCATCATAATTTATGATAGGAAATAATAATAACAAATAGCATAATAATTTTATTAATTATAAATTTAAAAAAGACACTAAATTTTAAATTAATTCATACAAACTTTGTAATTTACAATTTGAGTACACCATAGTCTGTGACTTACAAAATACTGTGCCAAAAAGTGTTGAAAATAAAAGAAAAATGACAAATAAAGAATTTCATTCCACGTACTTTATGACATATGTGAAGCATAGTCTTCTGGCCTGCGCTGCACAGTTCAATGTCGGAAGGCAGACGAACGGACATTATTATAATAGGTGTTCGGAGTTGCGCCCATTAACAGAATCGCACAGCCGACAGCGACGTCGTAAAGATTGGCGAACACGCCGAAAAACTCCGACGGAGTTGGGAATGTCTCCTGCAGCGACAACGATTCGCGCTAGTAAATCCTCCGGTGTATCCACAGGCGTTTCATACACCAGCGATTTAAGGTGTCCCCAAACAAAAAAGTCTAACGGATTGAGGTCTGGAGAGCGTGCAGGCCAAGCAACAGGTCCACTGCGTCCAATCCATTTCCCAGGATATGTTGAATTGAGGTGATTGCGAACACCTATGAAAAAATGTGCCGGTGCGCCATCGTGCATAAACCACATATTGTGGCGCAATGTTGCTGGCACATTTTGCAGTAACTGCGGTAAGATATCCCGTAGGAAAACCACTTACGTACTGCCACTGAGTACATCTGGGAGTAAATATGGTCCTATGAGATAATCGCCGAGGACACCTGCCCATATGTTCACACTGAACTTTTGTTGTGCGTTCGACGGGAAAACAGTGTGCGGATTTGTATATGACCATGTGTGCATATTGTGCGTGTTTACCACGCCCTCTCTCGTAAATGTTGCTTCATCAGTAAATAAAATATTTTCCAGAAATTGTGGATTATTTTCTGTTACATTAAGCAACCAGCGTACGAATTCTGTCCGCTGAGCACAATCTGTTACTGATAACAGTTGTACCCGCTGCACATGAAAGGGGTGCATGTTTTCTGCACGCAGAACACGCCACACACTTTGGTGAGAAACACCGACTTCAGACGCAGCAGCTCGTGTACTCGTGGAGGGGTTATCTTTAAAAATATTCAGTACATCTTCTTCCATTGCAGGTGTTCGTACATGTCGAGGTTTCCCTGCATCAATGCTTGCTGTATTAAACGATCCAGTCTCCCGTAATCGTCTATCGATTTTTATGAAGAGTTTCGAACTTGGGCAACGTCTCCTTGGAAATTGCTCACGGTACATGCGCTGTGCAAGACATGCATTTCCATGAGCTTGCCCGTACATCAGATGCATGTCCGCATATTCTTCGTTAGAGTATTCCGGCATAATTATATACATCAACTTACTACAATCCCACTTACAACAGCCTCCCTTTAACATAACGCCCACTGATGACTGCTGTTTTATTACACTTTTCTTCCTATACACATAGAAAATTTGCATAAAAAGTACTTCTTCTTCATCATCCTGAAAGTTCATGGAGGAAACGCAGCAGTCACGGAGTTTGCTTTAAGACAAGGCGAGAGCTGCACAATATGTCATTCACTTGACCAGACTGAATAATGAAAGGGTATTGATAGAGGTTGATCAGAAATGTATAATTGAAAGATATTAAAACGGGGTGTTTACAATCGTCATGGGCGGAGTTTCGCCCTTTCCGAGCGTGCAACAGTACAGAGTTGTAACTAGGGAACTGCTTGATTTCTCCCATACAATTAAACTGATATGGTTCATTGTCAGCTTCTTCGAAAGCTTTCGGAATGGACCAAATTTTATAACATTTTCCTTGGTGTAGGTAGAGTTGCATTTTTGGAATTAACGATTAACTATTTTGCTAAATATTTGATTTTGTATTTTTTCACTGTTTCAGAGCTTGTAACTCGCCATTAATTCTCAATATTCTAAAACAATTTATGTCATTTCGTAGGATTTTTTCTGCTCTTTCTAAATATGTGCTTCGTTTTTATGTAGCATTATCGATAGTTTAGCAATGAGGGTTTTTTTTACAAATTTCCGATTTTTCATTCTATTTGCTATAACTTGAAAATTATTGAGATCCGGCCAGGCATTATATACTGATTTATGCTCCGTGTGATTTCCTCTATTACCCCTATTAATATTGGACCCCTTTAACGGAACACACTGTATATATATAATAATTTTAAATTAAAATTTAACTTACAAGTCATATAACAATATTAACCAAAATTATAAATAAAGACGGCATGTAATAATATTATACATTAATTGTAATCTACCAACAAAATAATAATGGTACAAATTATAGTTCTAAGATATTAAATGAACATATGAAGTTAGACGCTACATTAGAATAATTTTTTAGTTATAAATGAATAAGAAGATATGCCGTGCTGATACAGAACACAATAGAAGTATTGTAAAAAATATAATTAAATAAATACATAATAAAATGCCGAAAAGCAGTCATATTTATCCTGTATTTCAAACCAATTGAAATCATTTAAAACATGAAAACCAAAATGGGCTTATAAAGTGTAATATCACATGCAAAATACAATGAAAAAATCGTAGGCTAATAAAATGTACTCCAAAAATATTCGGGCAATGCTGCAGAATACCATAGAATTTTATATCAATAATATTAATCAAAGTTATGAATGGTAACAAATAGAACATTTATTGTTTTTGTTTAAACGTATAGGTACTGAACACTTAATTCAATTTACTCTAGTGTAACCTATACATCTCAGAACTTTACACCGTTGTTTTTTATCTAAGTGTTGTGGCCAGTGATCAATTTTATCCTTCCTGACATCTTTAGATGTTTCTTAAAGCTGAAAACAATGGACTACTAAATTGGACTAATGGACTACTATAAGATTTTAATCATTGGCTTTTTTTATTATGTAACTGGTACCTTCATGGGGGGAATGGAGACGGAAGCACAAGGGAAGGAGAATAGAGCCCCTTTAACTCTAAAAAAGATATATTTTGGCCATTTTTTATCATTTGGCTACCGTTTTACAAAAAAATTATATCTGCCACTAGGAGGGACCTTCAAACCGGGTGTCCCGGGGCAGATGCCCGCATGCCCCTGCATTAGTCAGGCCCTGGTTTTACAGTAAACTGAGAAGATTTTGTATTTAATAATAGTCGTTTATCGAGTTAGGGTGACATTTGGTCATAAAAGTAAAAAAAAAAAAAATTAAATATCATGCGAACCATTTGTGAAACAAACAATGCTCAAAATGTTTAAAAAAGCGGAACTCAATTCGTGGTGTTGCCAAATGGCAACAAATATGTATTCATGTGCATACAATTTTTGTTCCAATAAACATTACTGAAAATTATTTAAATTAACTTTTAAATGTATATTCTTTTCAGAAATATTTTTTTCAAATGAAATTTTGCATGTTAAACATTTTTTTATATGAGTTAGAAATCCTGCTGTGGCTAACAAAATGGAAGGTATCAAAAGTTGCTTTTTATTTGTAATTTATAAACAACTATTGCCAACTATGATACTTTTTATGAACTAAATCTAAATATAGGGCCAACATGAATACGTAAAGCATAAAGATGTCAAGAGACAATGGTAAATAAACAATAAGGAGGGAAAATTTAATATGTTGCCAATTGGCAACAGTATGAACTAGAGGGTTAGCCAATTTTAAGAGTCCTGAGACCCCCTTAAAAATAGAACATACATTATAGAAGGTGTTAAAAAACTGTAAGTACAGTGAAACCTCCCAGTGCGACCACCTCCATTAAGCGACCACCCTCCTGAACGACCATTTTTTTCATGGAACGAAATTTATTCCCATAGGTTCAATACTAAATTTACCTCTATTCAGAGACCACCCCAGTTGAACTCCCTCCATGAGCCACCCATTTCTTTTAAGAAAATGAAACAAATTCCGTTTTTTCCTGGTCGCTTGAAGAAGGTTTTATTAGTATAATAATTCCGGAGAGAGCATTATTCGTCAAACTTCTAAAATAAGTTTAGAATTTTTAGTTATTCGGGTAACTTTTAAGTGTTTAAACCCCTTTGGGCCCCACCAGTGGCTGAGAGGTTCTGCTCTCGAAACTGGTAGACGGGAAGTGCTGGGTTCGATCCCAATCGCGCCCGTCGGCCTAATCGTTCGGAGTTTTCGTGGTTTTCTTCGAACCATGGATTTCCATGCGTTAATACGGGTTAGGTTCCCTTAGAAAGACCCCCACGAAGGGCACTCCCCCTCGGGCCTATATCCCTAGTGTAGATAATCGGCCGTCACAAAATCAACCAACCAACTAAACCCCTTTGTACCTTTTTAGGCAATGTATTTAACTCTAATGACACAGTAAGAATGACGGTCAATAAACTCCTCTCCCCTATTCTGTCAGGAAACTCTCAAAGAAATATATAAATTAATGAAATCATCATAATTTGTTCCCGTCCAAACAAAAATTGCATTTATTTACTGAACTTCGAAAGGACTTGGAAATAAAAATTATAGAAGATAAAATCGTAAAATCAAAGCAAACGTCAATGTATTCATTTTTTAAACTCTACAATAATTAATTTATGTATTTAACTTTAGTTTTGATACTTAAATTTTCATATTTTTTCCTAATGTGAATAGAAATATTAGTAATATTAATTGTTACTTTTTTTCAACCATTAAAATCTAGATTTAAACATGACCTCCATTAAGAGACCACCTCTCGGAGCGACCAATTTTTTAATGGAACGGAACGTGGTCGCTCTAAGGATGTTTTACTGTAATTTCATTATATGACTGTTAATCCGTCTGCATAAGGTACAACAACTATACAGCATAGTTAGTAAAATAAAATTTATTGAAAGTAAAATCAAAATAAAATCGAGATAATAAAAAATATTTTTGAAAAATTCTCTCTGAAGTTCTTTTGATCTCTTCCATTTTTTTACTTTCCCTATTTCGGAGCATTTTCTTAGCAAATTTAATAGTAATAAGCCTTACTGTTACAGAGGGCATAGACAGAACGGGTTTCAGGTACACAAAAATGTAACCATCGCCTTATATAATCCCAGAAACTTTAATAGATTTCTATACTTAAGTAAAACAAGTATTACTATTTAAAAATAGGGGTACACAGGATTGTTCAAGCCCATTGGTCTAAAAACAAACAAAGGATGGACAAAAAAGTATTTGTCTATTACTTTATACCTGAGCAAAATTTTCTTTCGTGGTATCTTGCTAAACTGTCAACAATTGTTTCAAAATCGATAACTTTTAACACATTTCACAAGTTTTCATTTTTTAAACAATAAACTCCGCCTCCTGTGTTTGTGTTTATACAATGAGTGAGCAATGTTCGCACGCTATTAAACCTTAAATGCGCGATTTTTTATTTTGTTTCGATAAAATTATATATGACACTCTGAAAGGTTTATAACACAGAAAAAATAATGAAAAAAATCAGAGATATGTTTTTCACATAATACGTCAATCTTTTTTTCTGTTGCACATCTGCAATACAATTAAAAACTACTGTCGTGTGGCTGTTTTACGCTAAAATAATGCAAATTAGTAAATACTTTAATAAGTATGTCTCCAAATACCTTATTTTATATAATTATTTATTTTATAAAACTTAACCTTTAACCCTCTAATTCTCATAATAGAATATGTTCCAGAAATTACGTAGATCAGATAATATGACTTTACACCAGAAAGTTTTAATGGTTAATTTCGCTTTATTTAAATACGGATTGTATGTTTTTTGATTAAAGCAAATATTGCTATTTTAATTTTCTGGTGTGAATTAGATACATGCGAATAAAAAATATCTATTAAATTTAAAACAGTGTTGTTTGCATATATGCAAAGCTGCGCACTAAATGTTTAAGTCACGCCCCATTTTGTAAAGACTTTACCATCAGTATGCCATAAAGATTATTTTCTTCCTAATGAATTCACGATTCATTAGCTAGAAGATAGTTTTATGCGATTACTGGTGGGAGAATCCTTACAAAATGGGGCGTGGCTAAGAGCGCGCGAAACCTGATGAGATATTATAAAACTAGAAATTAGCATTGTTAAGGACAAGTGTGGTTGTGCTGTCTTTTTCCTACTCAAGTACGGATGATGATTTATGATATATGTAGTTGGATGGATATGCCTCTACAAGAATTGAATGTTATATAATGGTGGAAACTTATGATTTAGTTTAGACGCCTTCAATTGAAGGCAAATGGGTCGATCGATTTCAGTAACAGATCAACAATGAGGTTTTCGTCTTCCATAGTATCAACAGTACTGGAAGAATACACGGTAAATGAAAAGGACTAATTGTTGTGTAAACTAACGAAGAATTGAGAGGTTTTAATGAACTCGAACTTCTAAGATTCAGCTATATCGTACGCAGATAAAAATAGGAAATCTTGACTCAGGGACCATCAATCTGAATGAGGAGATCCGCTGCTCTCGAAATACTCAATGCCAGAGGACACGATCGTGACGTCATTACTAATCGACCGACTTCTCACTAGTGTTGGAATTCACACCGAAAATTTTTGAATAGCAATTTTATTTTCTTTTATTTGTGGAATATTTATCATCTTATAAAACAATAATAACTATTTAAACTTACTGGTGAGAGTTTGGAATAACCCAATAAAAAATCAGCCAGATGCAGCAACGCTGTGGCATTCCGCATTCATCTGAATTTTTATTTAGGGATTCCGAATTCTCACCAGTAAGTTTAAATAGTTATTATTTTTTTTATAACATTATAGATATTCCACACATAAATTAAAAGAAAACTGCTATTCAAAATTTTCCGGTGTGGATTCCAAAACTAGTGAGACAACGGTAGATTAGTGATGCCGTCACACTCGTGTCCTCTGGCCTTGAGTTTTTCGAAGGCAGCGGGAGATCATACAGACAGCCAATAAGCAAGTTGTGTAGCTGTTGTTCTACCAAACAGACTTCTGTAGCACAAATACTAGAATAACGTTTATCAGCGCACGCTTCTGTGCTCAAAGACTTGAATTCTGAAAAAATATCGTGCGACTCAGCTTCGTAATGAACTATTAATTTGGCGTGCGATGCATGGGATAATAAATCTATCATGCCAGAAAACACAAAGTCATGGCGAATCAGCAATGACCGGATTTTTTTTTCTAACCTATGGTACGCATACGCAGCAATTTACCCGCCTCATTGCACGCAGATTGGAATCTCGACGATCACTTTCAGCTTTTTATGATTTTCTGATTCCAGTGATGAAATGAACTTCCAAGCAAAATAATTGCTTTCTCCGAAGGTCCAGCTGACAATGAAATTTTCTTACGGAAATGATCATGAAAAATTCGAACAACTTTCTTGTTTCGTTTTCTTTGGCTTCTGGAAATATTAATTATTATTAGAAAATAAGAATTATTAATTCTATGAGCAAACGAAATTCAAACTTGCAAGTCATTCGGTTTTTTTTTCTTTGTTTTGCCTGCTTTGTGCAACGTTGTCGTGACGCTTATAAAGGCATTCACCCTTATCTTGAAGGCGTTGACAAAACTGTTAAGGAGTTAAACTAATGAACTTATCAGAATAAAAGAAGCTGCTGAAAGTATCGCAATACTTGACAATTTTTTTCGTCAATTATTTCCTTGCATTCAGCTAATACGGAAATATTGCTTTTAATTAAATTCGAAACTTTATGTGAATTCATAGTTGATATATTTCTTTTACAAATAAGTTTTTAGGGGTTGTTGGTGGACAATCTAAATATTCTATTAAATGTAAATATATATATAAGAGTTTCCAATAAAAAAAAAGGTTTTGATTTATATTTTGGAGATCCGAGTTGGCCACCAACTAGTTAATATTAACCCTTAACAGTTGTCACAAAAACTGCGGCATAGCTACAATAAGCGGTCTCTGAGACCGCTTGATTGTAAGATGAAAATAAAAAGAGCCGATCTGCTTATATGAAACTGTTCCTGTACTAACCCCTTTCTCCGAATTTCCAGCTGACAATAAAATCTTCTTACGGAAATGATCTTGAAAAATTCGAACAATTTTCACGTTTCGTTTTCTTTGGCTTCTGGAATTATTAATTATTATTAGAAAATAAGAATTGTTAATTCCATGAGCCAACAAAAGCGAAACTTGCAAGTCGTTGGAATTCTTTTTTTCTTTATTTTGCCTGCTTTGTGTAACATTTTTGTAATGCGTTTTAAGGCTTTCTCCCTTATCTAGAGCGCGTTGACAAAACTGTTAAGGTGTTAAACTAATCAACTTATCAGAATAAAAAAAAAGCTACTGAATATAGCGAAATACTAGGCAAACTTTTTCTGCAATTATTTCCTGACATTCAGCTAATACGGAAATATTGCTTTTAATAAAACTCGAAACTTTATGTGAATTCATAATTGATATATTTATACAAATAAATTTTTAGGGATTGTTGGTGGGCAATCTAAAAAATGTATTAATGGGGTCCGGGACACATTTTCAAAAAATTTTTATTTATTGAGTTAAAATTTTGAAATTTTTTGTGATGGTTAACCATATCATTTGTAAAGAAAATCGCATGATAAAACTTCTCATAATTTTTAAAAAAAAATTTAAATTTTAAATTTGTTAAAAAAGTGGGGTAGTTTAAAATCGTTATAACTCAAAATATTATTTATAGAATTTCAATTTTTTTTCATTTAAATAAACAGAAATATATAAATTTTAATTTAGAGTCAGCATTTTAAAAAATATTAATTTTTTAAAAAATTAAAAATATTTAATGAAAAAATTACAAAAAAAGTGGTGCAACTTTTAAAAACAAATCATATTTTCAAAAGTAAATATTTTTTTTTCCAAGTATACTGGCTCAAAAGTAAAGTAAAATAATTGAAAAAGATATGTTCCGAGTTTCAAACCTGTATTCTTAACGGTTCTTGAGTTATAAGAATTTATATATGAGAAATGGTGAAAAAATCTATCATGAAGAAAAACGCAATTTCACGAGAACTCGTTTCCTTGACATCCATTGCTTGAAAGGCAGATTTTGAAAACAAACCAAAACGAAAAAATTAATATTTTCTGTTCTAATTAAGATAGAAACTTGATTTAAACGTCATTTTAATCAGAAAACAGCAGAGAAAGTTTTAATCCAATAAAAAAAAAAAAAAAAATGAAAATTTGAAGATTTTTGTGTCCCGGACCCCTTAAGTGTAAAAATATACATAACAGTTTTCAATTGAAAAAAAAAATGGTTTTGATCTATATTTTGGAAGTCCGAGTTGGACACCATTTAGTTAATATTAACTCTTAACTGTTGTGATAAAAACTGCGGCAAAACTACAATAATCGGTCTCCGAGACCGCTTCATTGGAAGATGAGAATAAAAAGGACCGATCTGCGTATATGAAACTGTTCCTGTACCTCTTAATTCTCGCTCCCGTGATATTCACGGGCTGTGTCTTAAATTCGGATTATTTGATCCCCACAAGTTTTATAAAACAGTGTAATCGACTTTATTATGGTATCGTTTTACCTCACATTAAATAAGGTGAATATTTCTTTTACAAAAAAGTGGTGCCAATAAGAAAATTGAATTTTTAAACCGTAATTTAATGCGACCATTAAGGCGCTAAACTTTAGGTACAGAAGTTATATTAACCCTTGACTGCTGTGACAAAAAATTCGGTATAGCTACAATAAGCGGTCATAGAGACCGCTTCATTGGAAGATGATAAAAAAAGGGCCGATCAATTGAAATGATAACATTTCTGTACTAAACTTTAGGTACAGGTGTTATATTAACACTTAACTGATGTGACAAAAACTGTGTATTGCTACAGAGAGCGGTCTCGGAGATAGCTTTGATTGGAATGATTATAAAACGGCCGATCTAGTTATAGGATACTGTTTCTGTTCTAAATTTTAGATACAGGTGCATTATAATTAAAATTAATCCATTCAAAGGCCTTTGGAGATTCTACTATAGCTCCATACGAAACAAGATTCTTCTAGTATCCGTAGTTAAACTAAAACTGACAAGTTAAGCCTGAAAATCAAAGAAAGAAGATGTCTGTGTGATGCAAACAGCAGTCAAGGGAAGACAAGACGGGTGCAATCTTATGGGAATTATGCAAGCTTTAAGAATCGTTTCCTCAGAAACTACCCGACCGATTTTGTTGAAATTTGCAATCAATATTCACTCATTCACTGGATTATGCTCAAGAATTACGATAGATAGATTTTTCTCCAATTAAAACTTTTTATTTCAGAGTAACGGAATCATTTGATCAGAAATTTCTATTTTCAGAAATGTTTTTTTTTTTTTCTGAAACTAATTAATTTTTTTTTAAAACTGTCTGCCACACATGATTTTATATTTATACTCTACCACTAAAAAAAAAAAAAAAAAAAAAAAAAAAAATATATCGAAATTGCTCGAGTACTTCAGGAGTTAATGGGGTTTTTAACTGAAAAATACAATTTTTCGGAGATCTAAAGAACTTTTCAAACTTGTGTGAAGTTCTTGCACAGTTTTATCAAACATACGAATTAATGTATCTATAAACACTTGTATAAAATTTAGTTACATATAATAAATGTGTATATAATGTTAGAGTGAAATTAATGTGAGTAGTCGTTGCGCCTATGTCGTGTTTTCTCTTAAGGATTAATAATTTGTGATTATACAATTCCAATTTAAAAAAAAATATTTTTGCAGTTGTTGGAATGCATCATTTTAAGCATGCAAAAAATAATACAAAAAATGTAGAACACAAAAATAAAAAAAATTATTGACTAAGAGATACTTTTTTTTTTTTCAAATCTGCAGTAAACAGAAAATATTGTAAATTTTTTAATAAGAAATTGTAAAGTATGCGGCCATACTTTTCTAAAAATTCATTTTTAAACGTCTACAACCTCTTTAATTTGACAAAATTTACGATGCATTTGCAATAATGATGTGAAACTTCTCAAATGATAAACAATACTTTGACATGAAAAAATAGCTCAGTATCGCAGTCTGTTTAGAATTTTACGAACAATTCATTGCTGCATTGGTAGATAGCAGCAATGAATAAAACCGTCTTTTAAAACACTCTCTATATGAAATATTGACTTTTGGGTGTGTTACAGGTATGCAAAACGGCGACACAAAGGGTTCAAACAACCAAAACATCTTAGAAACAAATCAGAAATCGTACGTCAAACGTGGCAAATGAGATGCGTTCGTACTATAACTAGCTTTATAAATATTCACATCTAGGTGCAATATCTGCTGTACTCATGCAAAAATGCATGAATACAAATGTATTGCGGTTATATATATATTAAAATCAGTCATACGGAAATAATATGATTCCATCTTAAATAGGACATAATCCCCATGACAACCAAAAATAATTACCTATCATAGGGTATCATTGAATGAATTATGTATGATAGGGTTTCATAGAATGAAGAAAACTTTTATTATGACCTTTTTAATTTTTCATTTGATTTTTATTTCTGGATAAGTTTTGCGCTTTTATATGCGGAAATGCGGCCAGACAGACAGGATGACAGACCAGACGACGACTATAGATGATACGTATTTATATACAGTAGAACCTCTTTTATCCGAAACATTTTTAACCGAAACTCTCGGTTAACCGAAATCCATTTTTTTTTTTTTTTTTAATATCACATTTCTTGTGTGCAAAATCCATTTTTAAACCTTCGTATTTTTTTAAGTATCTTATTCCTTGTATTCAAACGGTTTTTTCCGAACAACGAGTACACATAAATAGTTTCGAACCTCTTTCTTAGAGTTCCTTTGAATTTAACTTCAGCTCCTGTAAGCTGCGGAGTGGAACGAAGAAAACGAACAAATTAGAAATTCTGAAGCTTTTGATTGTTTTGCAAAAGGTTTGGCATGACTGGAATAGCAGGAAGACTGTGATATTGATGAACTAATAATATTAAAAAACTCCGTGCTATAGCTTCAAAGCAAATGCAATCGAAACTGCGACAAACAAAACATTTTTTCAAACCCTTCTTATATATGTAAAAGATAGTTAATTTGAAAATTGAAATTCAGATAATTTATTCTTGTTTCTATTTCGATATTGCTTTATTTTTATTAAGCACTTGTTGCCATAATAATAATAAATATTGCATGTATTTCTCCTTGATCTTAAAATTGAAGCATTCTCGATTATCCGAAAATTTCGATTTTCCGAAAGATGGTCGGTCTCAATTACTTCGGATAATCGAGGTTCAACTGTAGTTACGAACGAACCTAAAAAGGTAAAAAAAATAAGATACTCTATTTGGGAGACAGAATCAATCCTCATATACTCAGCGGCTTTCATTAATTTTTGGGAAGATTTTTTTTTTTTTTTTTTTTACCTAAGCTGCTTCTATATTGTTTCTTTGTCTAAAATGAACAAAACATGATGCCGATTATTATTATTATTGTTATTATTATTATTATTATTATTATTATTATTATTTTACGCTTGGATCCAATCCAAGTACAAGCTGGATTTATTTCAATAAAGGAAGCTTTGGACAACGTCACTTTTGAGTTTCGTTTGTTTTTCATTAAAACTTCACTCTTTCAGACGTGTTTTACAACCTCTGACACTTCGCTTTATGAAAACTTTTTATCTGAAAAAAAAAAAAGCATGAATGAAAATGATTTCATAGTATAAAATATCCCAGTAAAACTATATGAAGCTATTTTACTCTTATAGTATTCAGTTAGTTATACATCAAGTTGTTTTTGTTCTCATTTTTTAATACATTATCATGTTTAAAAATACCAAAAAAAGAATGGTACAATGAAACGAACGGCAGTGAAATATTTTCCTCTACACAAGTTTAATACGAAGGATTTCTACTATTTTCCAGCAACGCATTTAAACAGTGACGTAAATGAACAAAGTGACGTATAAAAAATTAATGGTACGGCAGTTAAATATTTTCCTCTACACAAGTTCAATAAGAAGTACTACTGCTTCTATTTCCAGCTACACTAAGAATTATAATATCTGCTATTTCAATCGAAGAGACGTTTTTGAATGAATGGAACGGCATTTAGTGAAAATATTCCCAGAAGATGGCTGCGGGTTTGGAATCCAAAAGTACTTGGGAATTTAAATAAAATGTATATTTTTCAATTTATAACATTTGTACATTTGTATTATTATAATTTGTCGTATTTTAAGTAATCGGTGAACTTTCACATAATTTAGTTTAATGTATAATGATTTTTATAAAAGCATTAAAATTATTAAAATATAAATTTAAACTATTTTAAAAATAATTCTCAGAATAGTTTTCAAGCTCAAGACTATAAACATCTGAATTAGAAAATGATGTGCTGTCAGTATAAAAACGAGAAGTCAAATCCATATCGTCAAACATTTGCCAACACATTCATAATATTGTAACCAAACTTCCAAGTATGTTGTGAAAGAGAATAACTAAGTAAACCAATTTTGCAAAATTCATAACACATTTAAAAATCCGATTTCTGAATTACCTTCTGTAGTCGAAAAAATATGGGAATTCGTTTGTGCAGCCCTGTATATGACCTACAGATTTTTATTTGAACTACATTGCATAACATGCCAAAATTTAGTTCAGTTAGCTATTGCATTAAAAAGTTGAAAATTCCACTTTCAGCATTTTCCGTTAATAAGCGGAAAAGTACTCGATATCTCTTGTGCAGCCGTGTATGTGATCTATAAAATTTATACACATCAAGTAATATGCAAAAAATTAGTTACATTTAATAACGCATACCTCAAATGAAAACGCACTTCCAGAAATTGCTGCTGATAGACCAATTTGATTTTGTGTGTCTCTGTAAAAGAACAATAAATGCTAGGCACACTCTATTCTACAGTAAGCACCTTGCAGCATACCTCTGTAATATACATCAATTTCAATACGTTTGAAACTGTGGAACATCATTAAAATATACTACAAACAATTTTTCCTTACAGACCACAATGTTACGGAATTCTTTTGAGGGCCCTGTAAACGAACGATAAATGCTATACATTTAATTTTCTATATCGAACATGCCCGGTAAACTTCAGAAACATATATTAATTACATGGCAATCCAGGTATAATTACGTGAGTTGAAGCGCGGCATTGTGGACAGACAATCCGAATTCAAAAACATCTTAAGGCAATTTTGTCTGGGAAATATTTTAAACTTACAAAAAATACAAATACAGAAATAGAACGATTAAACATTTTATTGACCAATACAAAGATAATTTACACATATCCTATATGGTCTCTTTGTCTACAACGAACGAAACATTTTTTGGAGAAAGATTTTTTGACAAGTAGCAGATATATTATTTTTTTTTAATAAAGGAAGCAATAAAAAACGTCACTTTTGAATTTCGCTTGATTTTTATTAAATTTCATTCTTTCTACGTGTTTTACGACACTTGACACTTCGTTTCATGAAATCTTTTTGATAAGAAAAATGTATACTGAATAAAGTACGACAGTACATTATAAAATTTCGCTGTAGAATTATGGCAACAAAGCTGAAAAGTGTTTATGCTTTCGGTTTCTCTGGCCGTCTGCCCGTCAGTCTGTCTGGCCGTCTGTCCACGCTCTAACTACCGTGAATATACTCAGATTTTCATGAAATTGATAAAGGGTATTTAGGGTCACCAAAGGATGTTTGGTATTGTATATGAAGTATGTAGGATTAATCGTTCATTTACAGGGGCACTCAAAAGTATTCCATTACATTGTTGTAAATGGGGAAAAATCGTTTTCAGAGTATTTTAATGATATTACGCTATTTCAAATTTATTCAAACTTCTATAAATCACTGAATTTCACTACGATCACGTTAGAACAGGGCATTCATAGCATTTATTAATCATTTACAGGGACACATTAAAGAAATCTGTTACAGTATTCTTTGAGTAATAATTGCTGGAGTGTACGGTTTAAAATTCGGTAAGCGATTTTAAATTTAATTTTTTTTCATCTTACTCGTTATATTTAAATTCTATAACTCAAATACAGGGCTGCACAAAAGTATTCACGTACCGTTCTCCTTATTAGAGGAAATTTCTGAAGGTAAATATCCAACTGAAGTATATGTATCTCTTAAGTAAACTAAATTTTGGCATGCATGTAGTTAAATAGATTCAAATTTATATATCATATACAGGGATGTTGAAAAAATTCGCATCATTTTCTGATTGTGGATGGGAACAGCTCAAATTAAGTTTTGAAGTGTATTATGATTTTCCATATGGTTGAATTAAAATGTAATATTATAATTTTTTAAACGGTGCAGTTTTGTTAAATTTTTGTGAATGTGCTAGAAAGTGGTTCATAATCTATGCTTGATGCGTGAGTTTTTCTTACTTGTTAACTATGATATTCCGTCGCTCTTGCATTTAGCTTAGAAAGTAAATTTACGCATTATACAGGGTTAGCGTAAATGAATAACCGGATTTTAAAATTTTATATTTTCAATGCTATTTATTACACATATTATAATAAGTGACATATGAAAATAAACTAGAAATTTCCAAGTTTTTTTCTCAGTTACAAATGTGATATGTACGAACCTTTCGTAATACGACAAACACCTAATAAATCATCTTATTTAATAAAGAATAGATATATAGAAAATAGATCCAATAGAATCAAACCAGTTATCAGGAGTATACGAAATACCTTTCACCAAAGAAGATGGAAGAAAGCAGTTTTATATAGGTATGACAAGTAGAAAACTTAAAACCAGAATCAAAGAACATATAGCAGACATCAAATACAACAGAAGAACCACAGCTTTGGTCAGATTATGCAACGAAGAACCGTTACGGATCGATTTTAAAAATAGCAAGTTAATTTACACATCAAGATTTTATTTACCATCCATAATGCGAGAATCAATAGAGATATTTTTACGCAACAAGAATATTTGCGATGATTCAGTGTCCCTAGATTTACCTAAAATTTGGAAAGTATCTAAATAATTTAGCTATATAATATAATATATTAGCTATTTAGTAGGCTATATAATTTTAGTACCAATAGTAAAAATTAATCCACGCTCGCAAATAGCCAAGATAATTTTATATTTTGCTTTATGTTTTGCAATATTTTTCATTATGCATGTTGTCTCGTGACATTATTTACCATGTTATTGTTTTGTTAAATTATATGAAAACTAATCCACGTTCACAAATAACTAATTTAATTTTAATTTATTTTATGTTTGCAATATTTTATTATGCATCATGTCTCGTGACATTATTTACTATGTTTATTATTTTTAAATTATGTGAAAATATTTTCTACCGTGTATGATTTTGAAAATGTCGCCGTTGGTGCGACGAAACGATCGTCAATCTTAATAAATGATATTTTATCACTTTATAGCATTATTTTACTTAATCTCTTCTGAATACTTTTTCATGAAATTTTCAAAACGTATGTTTCATGTTAGTCTGTATAAACGGAACGTAAAATTTCCTTTTTACTCTTTAAAAAAAAAAAAAAAAAAAAAAAATTGTAGCTGATTATACTGTTGAAATTTTCAAAATTTTGTATTAGCTAAATACAACTTTGTATTTAAAATATCAGAATGCTTTAAACACAAATTTATTTAGATTCAGGATAATTATTGCAATCTGAAGTATAATTGGGAACAAAAATTTTCATTCTAGTTGCAAAATTTATTTTGTAATCTTCGCGTAAGGTATCATGTCAATTGTCTGCTGGACAAATGCCTAACAGTTTGAAGACACCCCCCCCCCCACCCCCATAAATACTAATTCTGTAACTTGTAATTTTTAAATGCACGGAATGAAAAAAAAAACATACTTATACCTTTCATCCCAATAAAAATTGTGTTTTAAAATCATGTATACTTTAAGTTATTAAATGTTGAAAATGGTCTTTCTTTTCATTTTTCCCAATTTTAAGAGTCCTGAGACCCCTTAACCCTTTATCTACTGAATTATGAATTCATGAAAATGTTATCTTCTGAAGCATTTTTCGTGAATTTTTGAAACTACATTAGAAGATTAACATAATTATTTAGTAAATTTTAGAAGGATTGAAAGATTTAGAAGAATTAATTAAATTTGAATTTATAGGGATTTTGTGCAATATTTATAACCCCACTCAAATCTTTTATTTTAAATATTTTCCTTAGTATTTTGTAGAATTACGAAATGTTCAAATATAATGTTCGTACAATAAAAATATAGAAATGTTTCCGAATTGAAAAATTCAGCCCCCCCCCCTTCCACCCAACGACAAGAAACCTGAAAAGATGCGAAGGCAAAAGAAATCATCCTTTTCAATTTTTTTTTGTTTTGTGTAATCCTTAATGCTTTTGGAACAAGATAAAGTAATGTATCTATAACTCATTTTAAATTGTATTACAAATAATCGATGCATTAATTTCATAACAAGTTATTTTAATGGTACTTATAAGTACCGCCAGTAGATAAATAGTTAATGCATCAGTGCTGCATTAAGAATTGTTGTCTGTGCAAAACTTCCAAATGTGCGAAACAAACTTCATTACAGATAAGGTTCTTGTTGTGTTTCGAAAGTTTCGCTCATCGAACATTTATAACTGAAAAAAAAATTGGAATGTTCTTCTTTATTTTCATATATCACTTAGTATAATAAATGTAAAAGTTTTGAAAATATAAACTTTTAAATTCCGGCCATTCATTTATGCTAAACTTGGGTATAATCCTATTTAAAAGGTCTCAGTTCTATAAAAGATAGATATGTACAATTCCGTGAAAAAAAGTCATTATCCTCTGCTAGCTCTTTCTCAAATAATCGTATAAAATGAAACATTTTAAACTTACTAAAAATATCAATACAGGAATAGAATGATTAAAAATGTTATTGACCAAGACAAAGATAGCTTACATCTATGTCATATCTACATTGTATCTTTGTCTACAAAGAACAAAACATTTTTTTGGAGAAGTACCTTTTTACAAATACAAGATGATTTTGTTTCATTAAAGAGAACGGTAAAATACGCCACTTTTTAATTTCGCTTTGATTTTTATTAAATTTCAATCTTTCCTACGTGTTTTACAACATTTAACACTGCGTCTCATGAATTTGTTTTTAGCATAAAAAATATACTGAAAGGAGTACGACAGTGAGTCATAAAATCAGTGAATCGTATAAAAAGAAACATTTTAAACTTACTGAAAACATCAATACAGGTATAGAAATATAAAAATGTTATTGACCAATACAAAAATAGTTTACATCTATGTCATATCTATATTGTATCTCTGTCTACAAAGAACGAAACATTTTTTCGGAGAAGTACCTTTTCACAAATACCAGATGATTTTGTCATAACATGTTTTGATGTACCAGACATATTTTATACGATAATTTGAGGCAGAGATAATAGGGGGTGATAGCTTTTTCCCCCGAACTGAGATATTTTAACCCTTTCGAATCCTGCGCCTCTTAAGGGAACACAGTACCTTTTAAACTACTTTTTCTATTTTGAATAATACTGTAATATACTTAAATATAATGTCACTACAGATATTAGGTACTATAAAGCAAATATAATTTCATATAATTTCAAAAAAAAATCTTGTAGAACAGCCTATTTAACTAAAATTTAAATTTAAAAAAAATAAAAAAATAAATTTAAAATCCCTACTACTTTTGTAAATATGAATATTTTTGCTTCAAATTTTTTCCCATATTCCTTAGATTATACTACACAAAACTGTGCATGGATTTTTAGATGTATGGGATATTATATTTAACCCTCCGTCTACCAGACGGGTCCATTGGACCCGACAGGTACATGCAAAATATTCATTCAAACCAGAAATTTCTTTAAAATAAACTAAGTATATAAACCAGACAAAAATTAGGTAAATAAATAAGTTAAATAGTTTTAAATAAAAATTCTGGTGTAGAACGTTTTATTAAAACTTGAATAAAATTCCCGGTAGATCTAGAGTTAATATCAATCTTTTTCTCTTTTGTATAGTAAAAAATCAAGGAAAAATAATTGAAATTTAAAAAAAAAATAACTATAACCTTGAATGTTAAATCCATGCACAATTTTATGTAGTATACTTTTAAGATTATGGAAAAAAAATTTGAAGCAAAAATATTCATATTTAAAAATGTAGTAGGGATTTTAAATTTATTATTTTATTTTTTTAAATTTAAATTTTAGTTAAATAGGCTGTTCTACAAGATTTTTTTTTTGAAATTATATGAAATTATACTTGCTTTTATAGTAACTAATATCTGTAGTGACATTATATTTAACCCTAGAACTACCGGAAATTTTACTCAAGTTTTATAAAAACATTTTACACCAGAATTTTTAATTAAAACTATTTAATTTGTTTATTTAACTTATTATTGTCTGATTTATAAATTTAGTTTGTTTTGAAGAAATTTCTGGTTTGAATAAATATTTTGAATGTACATGTCGGGTCCATTGGACCCTTCTGGTAGACAGAGGGTTAAGTATTTTACAGTATTATTCAAAATTGAAAAAGTAGTTTAAAAGGTACTGTGTCCACTTTTAAATAAATTTTATTCGGCAGGCACCACTTTTTTAAAAGAAATTTCCTTCAAGAAGAAATTTCAAAAATGCTCTGATTAAATAAGCCAAATTTTATTTTCCTTTATTACTGGTGTCAAGAATAAATTCTTCAAAGAAAGATGATATCGCGTCAGACGCGACAAAGGAGTGCAAAGGGTTAAACAGGATTTTAGACAATAAATATATGTACATTATAAGCTACTACCAGTACTACAAATATGGCACTTTTTAAGGGGGCATGTGTAATCCTGCTTAAAATGTCTCAGTCCTATAAAACATAAATATGTACAATCCCGTGGAAAAAAGTCATTATCCCCTGCTAGCTCTTTCTCAAATAATCGTATAAAATGAAACATTTTAAACTTACTGAAAATATCAATACAGGAATAGAAATATTAAAAATGTTATTGACCAAGACAAAGATAGTTTACATCTATATCATATCTATATTATATATTTGTCTACAAAGAACGAAACATTTTTTGGAGAAGTAACTTTTCACACATACCAGATGATTTTGTTTCAAAAAAAGAGAACGTTAAAACACGTCACTTTTTAATTGCGCTTTGTTTTTTATTAAATTTCAATCTTTCCTACGTGTTTTACAACAATTAACACTGCGTCTCATGAATTTGTTTTTAGCATAAAAAATATACTGAAAGGAGTACGACAGTGAATCATAAAATCAGTGAATCGTATAAAAAGAAACATTTAAACTTAATGAAAATATCAATACAGGTATAGAAATATAAAAAATGTTATTGACCAATACAAAAATAGTTTATATCTATGTCATATCTATATTGTATCTTTGTCTACAAAGAACAAAACATTTTTTTGGAGAAGTACCTTTTCACAAATACCAGATGATTTTGTCATATCATGTTTTGATGTACCAGACATATTTTATACGATAATTTGAGACAGAGATAATAGGGGGTGATAGCTTTTCCCCCGAACTGCGACATTTTAACCCTTTCGAATCCTGCGCCTCTTAAACAAATTTTATTCGGTAGGCACCACTTTTTTAAAAGAAGTTTCCTTCAAGAAGAAATTTCAAAAATGCTCTGATTAAATAAGTCAAATTTTATTTTCCTTTATTACTGGTGTCAAAAACAGATTCTTCAAAGAAAGATGATGTCGCGTCAGACGTGACAAAGGAGTGCAAAGGGTTAAACAGGATTTTAGACAATAAATATATGTACATTATAAGCTACTACCGGTACTACAAATATGACACTTTTTAAGGAGGCATGTGTAATCCTACTTAAAAGATCTCAGTCCTATAAAACATAAATATGCACAATCCCATGGAAAAAGTCATTATCCCCTGCTAGCTCTTTCTCAAATAATCGTATAAAATGAAACATTTTAAACTTACCGAAAATATCAATACAGGAATAGAAATATTAAAAATGTTATTGACCAAGACAAAGATAGTTTACATCTATGTCATATCTATTTGTCTACAAAGAACGAAACATTTTTTTGGAGAAGTACCTTTTCACAAGTACCAGATGATTTTGTTAAAAAAAAAGAGAACGTTAAAACACGTCACTTTTTAATTGCACTTTGTTTTTTATTAAATTTTAATCTTTCCTACGTGTTTTACAACATTTAACACTGCGTCTCATGAATTTGTTTTTAGCATAGAAAATATACTGAAAGGAGTACGACAGTGAGTCATAAAATCAGTGAATCGTATAAAAAGAAACATTTTAAACTTGCAGAAAATATCAATACAGGTATAGATATATAAAAAATGTTATTGACCAATACAAAAATAGTTTACATCTATGTCATATCTATATTGTATCTTTGTCTACAAAGAACGAAACATTTTTTTTTGGAGAAGTACCTTTTACAAATACAAAATGATTTTGTTTGAATAAAGAGAACGGTAAAACCCGTCACTTTTTAATTTCGCTTTGATTTTTATTAAATTTCAATCTTTCCTACGTGTTTTACAACAATTAACACTGCGTCTCGTGAATTTGTTTTTAGCATAAAAAATATACTGAAAGGAGTACGACAGTGAATCATAAAATCAGTGAGTTGTATAAAAATATCAAAAAATCATTTTTCGGTTTTTGTTTTATTCTGAATTTGTTTACATTTTTTCAACAATATGCAAAAAAACCCTATTCAAAAATCTGCATTATTTCTTGAATTATAATCATTTATAGACTGTGAGTATAACTGAAAGTCCGTAGATATTGAAACTTTAAAACGCGTTTTCTCAGATTAGTAAATTTAGAGTTTGTGCGCAATGTCACTTTCAAACTATGTAAGCAAAATAAAATTTTAATATATTTATAACTACTTAAAAGGTGACACAAACATATAAAAATATTATTTAATGCAATCCGAGATCTATCGAACGCACTCGCGTTCATATTCAAAGGGAAAGAAGATGACTGACTGAATAGAAATACATTTTAAAAATAAAAACAGTACGCATGCACAAGCAGAGTTCAGTCCATTTCTCTGCAGAGGGGTGAAAAGATCAGTTCATATTATCAGGAGATCTCGAAATATTTAGGATATTGTACCAAATTGCGGGAATATTATAGGAAAGGACATCGTTAAAACATTATCACTTCTAAGTAAAATCTCTTCTAAGTTCATTTTTTCCCCTTTAAAAATAAACGCGTGTGTGTTCGAAAGATCTCGGGTTTATTAAATGATCTTTTTACATGTTTGTGTCATCTTTTAAGTAGTTATAAGTATATTATAAAGTTTATTAATAACAAGGTGAAAATTTCCTTTGCGATACTAGTATTTAAAACAGTGTTTTGACTCTATATGTAAGCAAAAGCTTTAAAAAATTAACCAAATATGCGTTACTTTATAATCTACATACTAAAACAAAAAAAATCACATATTTTGGTTATTTAATTTTTTTATACACTTGAAAAAACATGAATGTTTTTTTTAATTAATTTATTTTTTATTTTTTATTTTTTTTTGTACTAAAAGTAAATTTTAAACAAAACTTTTAGTGTATATTTTGATTTAATTTAGAAGTAGATGTGTTATGATTCTATTTTGTTCAAAAAATGTTTCCTATATGCATAATTTAGAATTTTATCCATGGAGCTATTAATAAAGAGGAACTGACATATCCTTAAAATGTTGAAACTTCAACTGTAACCGCTTTTACTGCTGTTGATTAACGCCGAGGCAAACTTCCACCAGTTAATTTAAATAGATTTTCCTTGTTTAAACGCCTTCTTAATGCAAAATTTGAGTCATAAATAATGACCAAAACTGATATTCAATTTTACTGGTGAAGTTTACTTCAGCGGTACAATCAGCCCTTTCGTTTCCGCCATATTGTGACATAAACTCCTCTCGGTGTCAGTGGAAAAGATATAATACCTGAGCAAATTGTCACCAGTAAAAACAAATAGAAAACTTAACCATATCTATGAGAGAAATTTTTCCTGAAAAAGCCCCTAATATAAGTCAAAATTTTCTCCTTAAAATTTACTAGTGCTCTGGAGGTAACAGAATTGTTTATCCGATCTAAAAAATCAGCCGCCATCTTGTAACAATCGCCTCAGTTACTTCACTGGCAACTCGTAGACAATACGCTATATGTCTTCTTCTCCTTATTAATAACTCCATTATTTTATCATGTGCGAAGGAATTAATGATTTATTTCTCGCATTAAGGAGATGAATTTTTAAATTAAAAATGTGAATATTAATTTTGTATTTACAAAGTTTATTTTTCTGGATAATATAGTTAAGAATATATACCGGGTGATCCAAAAGTCAGGACGAACTTTAAAAATGAATATTTCGAAAACGAATCAAGATACAAAGATAAGGTTTCCACCAAACGTGGCATTCCACACGCAGGCATTTCACACTCTCTAGCGCTGTTAACACTCACAATTGTCGAGTGTGGACCACAGAAAATCTACATGCATTTCTTGAGGTACCTTTGCAACAGCCTAAAGTGACGAGTCTGGTGTGGCTTCATTGCTGATTTCATAATTGGTCCATTTTTTTTTTCGAGAAAGTCACACAGATGGGTTTCAAAACAGTTTTTGTCACTGGACAGCGATATGTAGCACTCTAACTGAACAACATTACTCCTGAACTGCAAGCGCGACAGGCACTCCAAGCACTCACCTTAATGCAAGATGGAGCAACACCTCATATTGCTCTGCCTGTGCAACGCCTGTTACGCTCAACATTTGGAGAGGATCGCATTATCAGTCGCTACTTTAATCACGCATGGCCACCAAGATCTCCCGATCTGACTCCCTATAACTTTTGGCTGTGAGGATTCTTGAAGTCAAAAGTGTACCGCGACCAAACAGCATCACTAGCAGCACTGAAAGATGCCATCCGCCAAAATGATTCTGTCATAGCGCAAGAAATGTTGCTAAATGTTGTGAACGGTGTGGTGCCTCGTTTAACAGCTTAATTCTGAATGATGGACAGCACATTGAACATTTACTGTAGTACTAATTAACTATAATTAAGCTGACTTGTAAATTGTCAACATTTTTTTCAGTTGTAAATCATCTTTTGGTGCAATAAAATACTATAGTGCCATCTGTTGGTCGCCAACAGAACTATTATTTTTCGTTGCAACACAAAACCCGGTTTCTTTTCCTTTTGTTTGGTGCAAACCGTATCTTTGTATCTTGATTGCGCATTTCTAAAATATAATTAAACTACCCCAACAGAATTTATTTTTATCAAAACATCTATTTAAAGAAAATGTGACTTGTGCCTTTTCTAAAATAAAGAATTTAATTGCTTATGGCGTACTTTCAGTATCGTACTCCGTGTCGAATCGGACTTAACCCTTAAATGCCTGACTTCTCAAAAATCATTGTAATAATGTTTTTCGGCTTTAATTTTTTAAATAAATCATGGGAAAAATACTTTAAAAAATCATATTTTGTTTTAAGTATGGTTTAGGGCTAAAAAACAGTTTGTTACTAATCGGCAATACTGGTCTTTAATTAAAAAAATAATTTTCCTTGATAAAATTCTGTAATATTAAACACACAAGCATTTTAGGAACTATAATAAGAAATAAATTTTACTTGCTTACTGCAGAACAAAATAGGGTATTTTGTAAGCTTCCAAACAATGCAAAAAGAACAAGTAGGAAGAATTGGAAAAATAAATGTATCTTTATTCCTAAACAGCACAAGTGTTGCCATCTACATGTTGAAAATCGATTTAATAATGTTTTCAGAATGTATTTTATTGGCAAGATTAGGCTTTATAGCTTCAATATTATTCTAATAGTATTTTAGAGCCTAAATTTGGTATGTTGCCGAAAAGCAACACCCGGCATTTAAGGGTTAAAATCAACGGGTTCTGCCTGGCTCCGGGTCTGATGACTCAAACATTTTCCTGCTCGAACTCTAAAACTAGTATGTTGTGGACATCACAAAACTTTTTTCTATATAAATCACGTCAATTAAATCATTTAAATTGTACAACAAATTTAGCACCAATTCCTATCAAATTATATCTGAATTTGAAGTTTGATAAAAATTCGTGCATTAGTTCTTGAGATAGAGCTATAGCAGAAATTCTGAAAAATGTAGCATAGCAGTTCCACCTGTTAAGCGATCTGCATCAAAACATAAACAGCGCAAATTCATATCAAGGTATACCTGAATCTGAAGTTTGATGAAAATTAGCGCATCAGTTATAGAGATAGAGCTATAGTGGAAATTCTGAAAAATGCAGCATAGAAGCGCCACCTGTTGAGCGATCTGCACCAAAACATAAACAGCTCTAATTCATATCAAGGTATACCTGAATCTGAAGTTTGTTGTAAATCACTGCATTAGTTCTTGAGATAGGGCTATTTTGGAAATCGCAAAAAATGCAGCACAGCAGCGCCATCTGTTGAGCGATTTACACCAAAATGTACAAAACGTAAATTCATGTCAAGGTCAAACGGAATCTGAAGTTTGATGAAAATCCGTGCATTAGTTCTTGAGATTGAGCTATTGTGGAAATCGTGAAAAATTCTGCATAGCAGAGCCACCTGTTGAGCGATTTACACCAAAAATTAATCAGCACCAATTTATATCAAGAACTAACTGACTATAATTTTTTATTAAATTCCGTGCATTAGATCTTGAGATAGAGCGCCCACAAAATTTGTGTCACATACAGACAGACACAGTCACAGAATCACAGACTCACAGACAGCCATCGTGTAAAAACATGATTTTCGGAATCTCTGACCCCTAAAAAGTGTAAATCTGTCTAAAACCGAAAGTCGAAATTTTTCAAGAATCCAATACTTTCTCCTTGTAAAGATAGCAGAAAGTAAAAATGAGCCCGAAATCAGCTCGAGCGAAAACTTGAGGTTTCTTTATTCCAGGTATTCTTCCAGGGAACACTTCATGATTCAACAAAACTCTGATTTGAAAAATATTTACTCTGATGTTAGAATACATCATTTTAAGCACGTAAAAAATGATAAAAATAATTTTAACTAAAAAAAAAAAATTTCTCAATAGCACTTTTTTCACATCTTCAATAAACAGAAAAGTACATACTTCTTATAAATATTGTCAATTTTTCTAAGCTATGCAAACTTAACATTGTAAAAAATATATTTCCGGACGTATAAAGACATTTAATTTTAGAAAATTTGCGAAGTTTATTTTAGCAATAACTGTTCAAAATTGTTTAAGTTATAAATAAAATACTGGCATGAAAAATCAACTCAGTATCATCGTCTGTAGAGAATTCTATAAACATTATATTCAAATATATTAAAACTTTTAATTTTAGAAAACTTACAAAGTTTATTTTAGCATTAACGATTCGAAATTGTTCAAATGATAAATAAAACTTTGCCAGGAAATATCAATTCAGTATCACCATCTGTTGTGAATTCTATAAACATTATATTCAAACTTTTAATTTTAGAAATTTTATGAAGTTTATTTTAGCATTAACGATTCGAAACTGCTCAAATGATAGATAAAACTTTGGCATTAAAAATCAACTCTGAACCACATTCTGTTCAGAATTCTATAGACAATTTATATTAACTTATATTTTGGGAGATAGTTATAAATAAAATTGATTTTAATAGTCCACTGTATATGTAACATTGACTTCTGGGTATGTTGCATATATGAAACACGTGATACAAATTTGTACGGGGCTTTCAGTATGCGAAACATTTCGGAGGGTTTTACGCAAGAAATATTTGTAACTATGAGGACCTACCGGGTGTCTCAAAAATCACTGGTGGATTTTAAAATTCAATAACTTGCAAACGGTGACAGATATTAAAAAAATTCTTGCAAGATGGTTATGTATGATGTCAGGAGTTTTTTTACTGTGATTCTTGATTTTAGTTCGAATTTCCAACAATAGATGGCGCTGAGATCAATAGATGCTCAATCCAGAGCCGATTTTTGGTACTTCGGGATCCATTCAATATATTTTAATCTCCTTTTTTTTGCATGGAACAAGAGAGAGGCCGAAAAATTGAACCTGGATTTAGCGGTTATTGCTTGCAGCGCCATCTATCGATGCTATTTGTAACTAAAACTGAGAATCGCAGCATAAAAACTCCTGCCATCTTACATAACACTCCTGCAATTTTTTTCTTAATATCTATCACCTTTTGAAAGTTATTGAATTTTAAAATCCATCAGTCGTTTTGGGACATTTGCTGCCCTCTCATCGTAACGCCGAAAGGAAAACCTGATTAAGGTCCATTCCATTTCACGTGAGGGACAGCTTTTCTACTAGACATATTACTGCTTTTTTAACAATGCCAATATATCGGTTGTCTTAAAAAGGACTGACTGATTTTAAAATTCAATAACTTGCAAACGGTGTCAGATATTTAAAAAATTCTTGCAGGAGGGTATGTATGAGGTCAAAAGTTTTTTACGGGTATTTTCGATTTTAGTTCAAATTACAAACAATAGATGGCGCTGCGATCAATAGACGCTAAGTTCAGGCTCGATTTTTGGTACTTCGTGGCCCGCTCAATACATTTCTATCTCCTTTTTCCGCATGGAAGAAGAGAAAAGACCGAAAATCGAGCCTGTATTTAGCGACTATTGCTTACAGCGCCATCTATTGTTTGTAATTCGAACTAAAATCGAAAATCACTGTAAAAAAACTTTTGACCTTATGCATAAGCCTCATGCAAGAATTTTTAATATCTGTCACCGTTTGGAAGTTATTTAATTTTAAAATCAGTCAGTCCTTTTTAGGACACCCGGTATCATCAAAATAAAACAATTATGCTAATATGAAAATCTAGTTTTTTTTTTTTTTTTTTTTTTTTTTTTTTAATGTATAGTTTATATTTTAACAACTTATAAGTTAATACACTGTAAAGAAAAAAAATCGTTAAAATGCGGAAATAGTACTGGCAATTGAGACGCCAGTACTATTTCCGTATTTTAACGGAAATTTCCCCCCGTGAATTCCAGAAAAACGGAAATTTTTCTGGAATTTACGGGAAAAATTGTCCGTTAAAATACGGAAATAGTACTGGCATCTCGATTGCCAGTACAGTTTCCGTATTTTAGCGGAATTTATTTACAGTGTAGATATAGATATTTATGTACGTGTCACGCGGATGACATTTTTTCCGTTTATCATGGAATGCCCCTGAAAGCGGGTAGATTACTTGAGTCTAGGATTTAAAATGTGAAGATTTGAAAAGCTCTTAAAAACGGGTAGATTACTTAGGTTTAAAAATGTGGAGATTTTTAAACCTATTTAAAGGGCTTTTCGATATCACGTGTGAAACAGCTTTTCTACATATTACTGCTGTTTTAACAATCCTATTTTATACTCAAATTAAATCAAATACGCTAATCTGTAAATCTATGTTTTTTTTGTTCTTTTTAATGTATAGGTTACATTTTAACAACTTATAAGTTAATAGATAGATACAGGTATTTATTTGTCATCTACAGGACATTTTTTATGGCCTTTAAATGGATGTCTTTTTTGAACACGTCTCCTCATCATCATGAATTATGTCTACATGTTTCGACTTGAAATTACGCTACCAGTATTTCTAAATATATAATTATATCTTATATTTGACAAAATACGTCACTTCAAAGAGGTATGTAAAATTATTTCTAATATTAATATAAAAAAGAAATTTTAAAAATAACGAAGAATTATACATCAAGCCGAGAATTCTGTAAAAAAACTTCGTTTAAAAATGGTGAAAAATGAAGCCTAATTTAACCCATTAACCGCCAAAACTATTACGATAGAAATATTCAAATTTCTTGTTGAAAGTAGTTTCCCACCACAAATTCAGTAAGGTAAATTTCGCTTTACTAAAATAGCAAAATTTTTGCGAATAAATAAGACATTTTTTTTAATTCTAAAATAGTGGTGCCAATGTAATTAATTCATTGCATGAGCAATTATTTTGACTGTTGCGTGAACGCAACGTCAGCGGTTAATGGGTTAAGAGTTTATAAAATGCATAACATATTTGAAAATCAAATTTAAAGAATTATCTTTAATAGAGAGAATAATATCCGAAATCGTTTGTACAGCCCTGTATATTATCTATAGATTTGTTTATATATTACATTTTATGTTAAAATGCATTTCACTTTGGAAACGCATACCACAATTGAAAACTCCCCTACAGCAATGTTAGTCACTAAATAGAAAAGTCGAGATATTTTGTGCTACCCTGTATATGATCTATAGAATTAATACATGCTATGTAATAGTGAAAAAAATAATTAAATTTAAAAAAGCTCACTACATCCGAAAACGCATTTCCAGTATTTATTGTTAATAGACAGCACTGTAAAAGAATTATTTTGTGTGGCCCTGTAAATGAACGATGAATGCTATTTACACCGCATTCTGTAGAACGCCTCCTGTAATGCACTTCAATGATATATATCAAATTCAATATTTTTTAAATCGATTCAGATCATTAAAATCCAACTCAAACGATTTCCCCCATAGATCGTAATGAAAGGGCAATCTTTTGAGTGTCCCTGTAAATAAACTATAAATTCTTACAAACTTTACTTTCAATACAGAAAATGTCATAGTGAAACTCAATATTATTCATCAATTGCATGGCAATCTAAATATTATGCGAGATAGAAAACGTATTTAAGACAGACACACAAACCGAATCATAAACAATTTTTAACTATATTAGAAAGTGTTAAAAAGAACCGAATTCGTAAACAATTTTTGACTATATTAGAAAGTGTTAAAAATACTCAAAACTGAATAATACAAGAGAAAAAAAAATCTAGAGGGAAAAAAAAAAGTGTTTCTTCTTTTATGCAGCATTTTTTTAAGGCAGATAGAGAAAAAAATCACAGAATTACAGAAGACACACAAACCGAATTCATAAACACTTTCCAACTCATTTTGAAAGGGCTAAAAATATTAAAAACTACATTATATAAGAAAATAAATCTAGAGAAAACAAAGTTCATTTTTTTACACTGCATTTTTTAAGGGAGATAGAGAAAAAAATCACAGAATTACAGATGGCACACAATCCGAATTCATGAACACATTTCATTGGTATTAGAATCTCTCTATTCTAAAAAAAAAAGTAACCTACGCCGCCGCCGGTTTTGAATTTTTTGCGACCGGAGGTCTTTCTCCGATAATATTAAGAAAAATATTGCATATAAAATTATGAAAATTGGCATTATTATAGAAAAATGTTCGATAAACACGCTGATGCAGACAGTTTTCAAATCGAAGAATTATTTTAAGAGATATTTAATGCTAAAGTTGGACAAAGTCGTTCCATTAAAAAAGTTTAATAGGAGCAAAATCTATACATCGGAATTTAATCATTTTTGATCATTTTATACGTTATAATTTCCCGGCGTGCAGAATGTATTTATTTTTTAAATTTGACTTATTTTTGAGCTTTTATTTCTATTTTAAATTCAAATTTTCAGCATTTCGAGAAATATTTTTTATTTATTTTAGAAAATTGTACTAATTTAACCAGATGCCAACTGTATAAACAGCGCAAACAATAATGTTTGCTTCAAATGTAAAATTTATTTACACGGGACTATTATAAACAGAAAAAAAAACTTTCAAATTAGAATTAAATAATTACGCATAAAAAGCAGGAACTTATTGAAAATTACTTCATAAAAACTATATTTACACGTGAATTTTAACAGAGAAAGGATATTGTAAAATAATAAATTCCTTAACATTCGATAGAAGTCTTAAATAGGAGAAATTACGTCACATTTACGTCACATTACACTTATTACATAAAATGAAAAAAAAATAATATTGTAAAACAGTTTAAATTTAAAAATTGCGCGAGACATTTATTTGATATTTCGAGATGAACTTTTCAACTATTTTTGTTGGGACAGCGCAAATAATATTTCATTTCTAACAAAAGTATTTTCACGTGAATATTAAAACGAGAAATAAAAGTTTGGTGAAAATTGCGTGAGATTAAAAACGACACATTTAAAATGTCTTTCATTTATTTATTTATTTATTGTACAACAAACATACGACTTGTGTGCTTGACATGAGAGCCCGCTTAAAATGTCTTATTTAAAAGAACTTTCTTTTCGCTTTGTTAAAAAATACTGGGAGACAAAGGCTCTGTTTAATTAATTCATTTTATATTAGCTTTTTTTTTAAATGTTTAACTGGTTTTATTTAATCAAATGGGAAAACAGCCATAGTATATTTTAACAGCAGCTGATTTTTTCTTAAAATTCCCCAATCAAAGAGAAATGGATAGAAACCCGTTTATAGGGAAATCGCCACTGTTTTTTAAATTATAATTCAATCTTTCAAAATCTGTTTAAAGCCGATCAAATTAGCGTGCTTTTAGAAACTGTGGTGTCTGAACGGGGGTTGGCGAGCGTAGCTCGTAGTCTGCCGAGCCCGCTAGTGCGTTAAAAATACTCTAAACTGCATTATAAAAGAGAAAAAAAAATGTTTATAAAAAAGGTTCTTCTTTTATGCAGCATTTTGTAAGGGAGATAGAGAAAAACAATAATTAGACAAAACATGTCAGTGATTTTTAATTTCAAAGCAGTAGATCATTAATTTGGAAATCAGAATTTGGAATTTTGCAGTTTACTATAACGCTGGATTCATAATTTATTCGAAAAACAGGGGTGAGATTTCCGACTTTTTGAATACCAGTAATTTTAGAGAAAATATTATTTTATTTAATCGGAACATTTTTTGCAATTTAGAAGAATAGCATTTTCTCGAAAATTATACTGGTGTGCAAAAAATTCGGAAATCTCATCCCTGGAAAAAGAATATATTTAAAGACTTTTAGTAATCACATAAAGGCATGAAGAAATGTTATCAGTAAAACTATTTATCTCAATTCTAACACTGGAAACGTCCAATTTTTTTTAACCCATTAATGCCGGTTGGTACGAAAATCTGCCATTTAGGTATTACTAAAATTTTAAATATGAAAACCAGTATTTTAGTAAGGAAATTTTCATATTATTTAATCTCAAAATTTGAGAGATCAAATAAGTTTAAATTACAATATGGGAAAACTGGTGCCAACTCGTACCTAGGTATTAAAAATGTGTAAAGGAAACTCGGCATTAATGGGTTAATGAGGTTACGTTTAACATTTTGCATTAAAACTGTGATCTGATAATTTTATATCTTGATTTAAGATTTTAATATCTTTGATATAGGTAGCACATTTTGTATCTAATTTTGTCCCCTTTTTGTTTCAAATACTTGCCATTTTAAACAGAATTTCTGTATAGTAATTTTTTTCATAACACACGTTATGTTAGTAAATAAGACAAAAAAATAATATATATTCTGGTAGAAATTGTGGGATAAAGAATTTATTTTGAATAAAAAAAGGGCTATGTTGGAAACAGTGCTCTTACCTAGGTTTGATAGTTAGACCTATTTTTACGAATAGTAATTTTAAATAAATTTAATGAGACATATTTCTTAAAATTCTTTTTTCTGAATTTTCTGCATGAATACGGAGATTGTGGAAAACAGTTGAAACTGAGGACTTTGCGTCGTATCCAGTGTTACAAAATGATCCCATTTTTTTATTCCCAAAATTCACCATCCTACCAGGGTTGCCAATATGGCCTCCAATTTTAATCCGAAATTTCAAATTCATACTTTAAATTTTGAAAGAAGAGATTTTACTTTCCGTGATCGTTGGGAATGGAACAATTTGAGCAGCGTTCTTGGATTCCTTAGTTGCGTGGCAACTGCACATCCAGGCTATAAATATTGCGTGTTTCAATGCATTGGGAGCCATAAAAAAAAGAAAGTTTAAACGCAGCTGGTGGCCAGAATTAAAAATAAAAGTAGAGAAGAAAAACAATTAAAAATTGTTCGTATAGCAATAAGAGAGAAAAAAAAAAGTTCCATAAGATCCAATAAAATGTCCATGAACAGGCGAAAAAGCTAACAAAGGGAAGCCCCAGCATAAAAAAAGACTCTTTTCAGTGACCATACATTAGTATAACACAATTAAATGCAAAGCAGAGTTCGATAGTTTAGGAAAAATTGAAATATTTACATATTTACAAAAATAATGATAAAAGTTTATAAGTTAATGCACAATAGAGAATAAAAAACGATAATAAAAAACATCACTGAGGAGAGTTCAGACTAACAGAACTGAAAAAAGCACAAAAAGTATAGGGGAACAAGGGGAAAAGAGGACGTTGCACGCCCAGTCTGGTAACTCAATGGGAATAGATGATTGAAAGAAATCGTGTAAATAGAACAAAATGACAGAAATGTAAGACAATTTATAATCATGAAGAAACACTAGAAATAGCAGTTTAAAAATAGCAGTTTTAAATAGCAGTCCATGATCGTTAAATGTCTCTCATTAAATAAATCATAAAATACTATTTTTTATTTCTGGTATGAACTCGAAATTTCTGAATAAAAATGAGAGGCCAGACTGACAACCCTGCATCATACCGCAAATTCGCTATTGACATTTTTGCTCTATTTAAACAAAAAAAGTATTTGATCAAATAAAAAAAATTACTATACAAAAACTCTGGTAGGATGGTAATTTTTTAGAAAAAACTGTGCTGTGTTGTCAACAGCACTTGTAGCTACTCTTGTTTCGAAAATTTGCTCCATCAAAGAATATCCTTCCTCAGATATACATAGCGACGTGCAGAGGTCTTGTTTATTTTCATTTTTTAGAGATCAAGCTGCCGCATCCATAACACAGGCAGCTTTACCTGATATCATGTAGAAAATCGAACACACGCGTTGCAAAATGTAATTTAGTTTTAATTAATGACTTCTATTATTATTTTTTCTGGTTTCAATTTTTTACTGCAATTAAATCTGTAAAACTGTTCTTTTTTTTATGTTTTATATTTATAACAGCTATACTGTTGTTAAATATTAGAAGCGAAAATTTAACAGCTAATTTTGCATTCATACCGTTCCCGAGTGGAAAATGTGTAACTAACTTTAATAAAAAATGTATTTGTATATTTTTATTATAGTTTTTTATGCTCAAATTGAAAGCTTTTGTCCAAAATACGACCACCTGAATGACTGGTGAAATATTATCAAATAACCATCGGTAAATTACACCACAAATTGTGATCCGATACCATGTAAATCAAACCCTAATGTTGGTGCATTCTGTTAATTTTGAAATGAGGTCGTCTGAATGCAGAAGTTATTAAAAAACTTTACATATTAAGCAAAAACATAAACTGGAGAACCAAAAAAAAAAAAAAAAAAAAAAAAAAAAGAAAGAAAAAAAAAGAAACTATTTATTTACTACATTGTTTAAGACTAAGAAGGGACAGATATTAAGATATTTTATTTAGTTAGTTCTACATTTAATGTTAATTTTTTGTAACAAATAAGTTAAACCAATTGGTTATTTAAAAATAAAAATAAAATTCAAACAATATGATATTTAAAAGAACCTTAAAACCTACCTCCCGTTCAAACGAGATCAAAATAAATCTTAGGCTTTTCCAGTTGCAATTATTTGTATTGCTGATTTTGAGTTATAATTTATAATTGATGTAAACAAAATGATAAAGCACATCTAAAATATAAACCTTTAAAAAAGGTCTAAGATTTATTTCGATTTCAATTGAACGGAATCTAAGATTTTCGGAAGTTTTAAGTGTTATATCGTTTGAATTTAATTTTTATTTTTTAATATTCAGTTGGTTTAACTTATTTTTTACAAAAATTTAACATTAATAGAGAACTAACTAAATGAAATTTCTTAATATATCCCCCTTCTCGGGCTTAAACAATGTAGGAAATAAATTGTTTTGTTTTTTAAATTTGTTCTGCAAATTATAATTTTGTTTAATTGTATTTATTACCAAACATAATCCTAAAATTGCAGATAGTATTTATGAATATTACACATTTATAAGTTACACATAGCTGCCGAAACGGCTACAATTTTTGACAACGGTATTTCTAAAAAAGTATCCCCCGTCCAAATAAAGAGTAAATTTCTGCGAATAAAAAGATCAAAGTTTTTGGAATTCATGTTTGTCCTAAATCATTACAGTTTGCAGATACGCATCATTACATAATGTTTAATATTATTTATACATTACTATGATAAAAATTTGTATAAAAATTATACCGCAACATAGGAAATAATGCCATGTATTTTTTTTAAACATAGGAAAATAAGTCTCTCCAAATATTCGTACTATTGTGCGAACTAAAGTTACACACTTCGCGACACAAAATATTTTTGTTATTATTTTACATATTTTTTAGACAATTTTTAAAACCTCTGGATTTTCTTTTGGTGCTGTTATGATTAAATGATACTTTCTTGAAGCTGAAAATATTAAGCAATTTAAAAGAGTCTATATAGTAAAAAAAAAAAAAAAAAAAAAAAAAAAAAAAAATATTAAGTAAATAATAAATTCGAATTTTAACATGTACTGTAAGTAGAAGCGATTTACACTTATGTTTTTTTTTTCTTTGTTCCGGATTGTTCATGTTCAACTGAGACTTATGAAGTTGTGCTTGCAAAGAATTATCTTCAATAATTTTTCAAGCTAATAATTTAACAATTTTTTAAGAATAAAGATAGTAAATGTATTTTTTTCTTTAATGACACATGCTTTCATTAAAATTCACAAAAATGCAGAATGGATTTTTTTCGAGGGGGGGGGGGTGATTTCGCCAAATTACCCAGATATTGCCAAGTCGGCTTCATATATTGTAGCTTATTTTTGTCGCAAAACTGGGCGATATTTCTCCCAATTGGCCAAAATTTGGCACTTTTGTGGTAACCCTGCCATTAGTACTTTTCAAGAAATACCCATTTATGAAGCTGAAGCTCATTTCTCCATATGAATTCAACCGTTTCCCCCTGTTTCCTTTTAAGGGATTGATTTTTTTTTTTAAGTCAATGTCCAATGCATGTATTGCCCTCGGGAATACATACATATTCCAAATTTTAAAGCTGTATGTCAACAGGAAGTGGGTGAAAAATGTGTTATAAAATTTGACTGCCACATACAAACATAATTGTAAGTTAAAAGAAAGCATGTAATAATCAACTGACAGTATTCATTGTGCTTACATCCCAGCATCTTCTCTCATCATCGGATTATCTCGATTAAGTCTTGTGCGCTCTGTTGCGCCCTCTATCAAACAATTTTTACATCAGAGGAAAAATTCAGCAATATTTGAACAATATTATTATTTGCACTAACATCATTTGACGAATGCTTGAATGTTTTAATCATTTTTTGTATAAAACATAGATCTGTACCGGCTGTAGGGATACGATTAAATGCACATTGGAAGATTTTATAAATAAATAGATACACATATATAAAACAATTTTGCTTTCGTGGGAAAATATATTAAACACTGTTTTTTTTTCCTTCTAAAGATTAGTGATGTACACGTTCAGTGATTGTAGCTTTCAGGGGCTTTCTGCCATTAACTTAAGGATCAGTCGAAAAATGCGATTTCCTCCCGATAGGTGGAGCCATTCGGAAAACTTTAAAAAGGGTTTATATATTCCTGAAATTACAAGAGCAGGAAATTCTGCGCACTACTTTCTCCTAACAAAGATATGTGGAAAAAAAATATTTATCATTACGTTGCTAGGGTTTTAAAGAACAATAATGATAACCTTCAAGTAAAATTCTTGAGAAAAAAGGATAATAATTCCTTATTTTACTATACCGATCCACCAGAAATTTATTTTGTTAATCTGGAGGATATTGGTATGAAACTACAAAAGCCTAGACCTCTGGAAACTGCCAGAACCAAAGGACTGTTGTCATTTGATATTAGCTTCAGTCAATATGTAGTAAAATAAAATGTATCACTCAGTTTACAAATAAAATATGTTTAGAATAATTTTTTCTACCTGTCCCATTCATCCCCAAAGTTGGCCCATTCATCCCCACCATGGGGATGAATGGGACAGTATGCATGCATGTTAAAAAAAAAATTATTAAAAATTTAAAAAACAATTGTTTATTGAAATTAGTATGTCAATAAGTTGCTAAATGCTGAAGTATTCTTTAAGTAATATTTTTTTAATTAACAACTGTGTGCAGCTTAAGTTATTAGTAAAAATGTAAAAATTGTCCCATTCATCCCCACTCTCCCCTACCAGTATTTTTTTATAGAAAATCTCTTCTTAAATAAGGCAAAATTTTGCGCATTTACCATAGATTTATATATATATATATATATATATAAAACAAAAAAAAAACTGTTTATTTGCCCTGTAAAATTTCCTGAAGCGTACGACTTTTGCTTTAAGCTGTACTAGATTAATTTTTAACGCAATTATTCTAATTGTTAAATAAATCATGTGAGTTGCAATTTTTCAACTGTGTGAAAATTTTCCGGACCAGCTTAGATTGATGAATTAGGTACTACAGATTAATCCGGAATAGCTCAGTTGGCAGTCTTGTCAGCTTCAGCCAAGAGATCCCTGGTTCGAATCTTGATTCGGACATTTTTTCGCTCAATTAGAAAATTACAACTCACAGCATCAAGCTATAGTTACACTAACAACATTTGTTTGTTTAAGAATAGCACAGAAAATCCGGAAATGTTCAATCGGTGGAGCAAGCTCTTCTTACTTGGAATGACGCAATCTAGTAAGGTAAAGACTAAGCAATAGCTGTAACGTTAAGAAAAAAGAGCAATATAATTTTAAAAGGTGAGTCTCTCAGGACTCCTAGATTTTTCTGCTGAAATCTTAGTATTTTTCAGAAAAACTCCACTTACATAATCGCGCGATAGCAAAAGGCGAGTTTTTATCTAAGAAAATAGTGGTGTTCATCTCACCTAAAATCAGGGAAATTCCCTGACCTGTAGGAACTTTGTCTATAAAGCGTGAAGATGGAATAATGCAAAAGTTATAGATTCAAAGTTATTGTCTACTTTTTCTTTAAATGAAGTGTGGTAGTAAAAAAAATATAAAAAAGTTCATACTTTCTGAAAACGCCAGCATTTTTTACCCGTATTTTAGAGTTCTGTACGACGCCTGCCGGATGGAAGGATTAAATGCAATTTTTTTTAATGGGCCTGGCCGATGAAAAAAATAAACGCGCCAGGCGGGCGGATTAAAGAGAAAATTTTAACGGGCTGGTCGTATGAAAAAATTAAACGCGCCAGGCCAGCGAATTAAAGGCAAATTTTTAACGGTCTGGGCGTATGAAAAAAATAATGGTGCGCCGAGCGGATCAGAAAATTCGGCCCGATATAAAAATTTAAAAAGCTCAATCTAAGCCAATAAAATGCGAACAGTTTTCCATTTACGTGACTGACAAGGAAGGTCTCCCTACGGGCATATTCCGAAAACGCTTAAAAGATTATATAATGTATTTCTCATGAGGATAAAAAAATTTCGGTGGAAACTCGATAGAGTGTCTTAAAAAAATAATGAAAATGTCGTTATTTGGCGATTTATCACTGGTTGGCAATGGAATGAAATTTTATACTCTTACTATAAGTCAAATACTCTTTAAGGTAAAAATGTTTCATATTGAACTTGTTTAAATAAATTTAATTTAAATAACTTTAATTTTGTCAGTTTTAGTTTGTTTTAACTATAGTTTTGTCATATAGGGGAGACTAGGGAGGGTTGACCATACGGGAGTCTTGACCCACCCATCCTTTTTCATATTTAAAAGAATTTCAGAGTTTTATCAATAGGTGTCAACCAAAGCTACTGGAATGCTCAAACAATAGTCTCTGTTTCATACAGATAATCGAAATGGGTATGAAAAAAAAAATCAATTGTGAGGCGTTTTCAACCTAAAAGTTGTGTTTTTTAGAAATATTTTGTAAGCTTTTTTCAGAAAAAAAAAAATATTATAGAAATATAAATAAGTAGGTTTAAAGTAAAGTAAATATCGAGCTTCCGTTCCAGGCATAACGATTATAGAGTAAAGTATGCTTAACATAAGAATGTGCTATCCTTTAGAAAAGGGCTATGTGCGGAGTCTTAGCCTAGTCAGTGTGGGAGAGGGTTGACCAGATGTTCAAGGTTCCCTTAACACATTCACGACAGAAAACGAGAATTCTCGTTTCATTCAAAAAACTTCATTGACTAAGGGCATGACTTCTACCTTACAGAAAATGCATTTGTATCATATTGTCCATATTTTTTTAAATTGTAAGACAATTTATATTAAAAGATATTTATCGATGCATAAAGTTTGAAAACTTATCTAAAACACCAATTTACAAAAGACTTTCAGAACAGGGAGCAGCTTCTACTGTTTTAAAATTCAGATTTGACAAAGATTGTCCGTCGGCAATGTGTTAATTAAGGGGTTTTGAAAAACTTTTTATTATGCATTGTGCATAATGAAAGATTAATGGTTATATATAAAAATGAATATAAATTTATTCTGCAAACCTACAGTAAAATGGGGTGATGAAAAAGAAAACGTTTAAAATTGATTAAAGAAAGGTGTGAAAAATTGCTATAGTATCCACTGCACGAAAAAAAATAATGAAATATAAATGTGAAAGTTTATAGGAACTTTTTCCATTTAAATATTACTTACAATAGGTATGTAGAAACAGTGGGAAAGACTACAAAGTATGAAAACAGCAGTCTTAACAGTTTCAGAGGCAGTGGTATGTTTATGAAATCACTTTATTTTAATTCCCAAACGCCACAATGGTACCAGAATTTTGTATGGTACCAGAATTGACCGAAAAACTGTAGGAAGGTATGTAGACAAATTTTAACATGATGAATAGAGTGAGATGAAGCCAAACTATGTGACAACTGAAGTTGTCAGGTCGAATGTCACAAAAAGTAGGACAAGGAGACAAAAAAGCGGAAATGTGGATAATACAACCTGTGGCCAGAAAGTTCGGTGAATGAGCCTGTAGAGGCGCTGCTGTACTAGTAGAATATCAGCACGCTACGCGTGGTGAAGGTCAATATCTGTTTGAACGTTTGGCAAGGTTCTAAGTGCGTTTATTCCCTGTTACGTTTAACGCCGAGCGCGAAAGGTCTATTATGGATTGTTGCGGTAAACAAAATGGATTAGATAATAAACATGTTGCTTTGTTTCAAACTTGGGAAAAAAGCAAAAGAAACTCACGAAATGCTGAAAGAAGTTTATAAAGATGAAGCCGTGACATCAAAGAGTGTTTATGAATTGACTCCTGGACTCTTCTCCACGATAATGCCCGGCCACATACCGCCTAGGTTGTACGGCAGTTCCTGGCCACGAATTGAGTTTTGATACTTGATCACCCCCCCCCCTTATTCACCTGATTTGGAACCTGCAGACTTCTTCCTCTTCCCCAGATTGAAGTCAGCCCTGAAGGGAAAGAGTTTTACGGACATCACCGACATTCAACGCAACATGACGGCCGAGCTGAAAGCGATTCCGAAAGAACTGTTTTACAAGAGTTTCCAGGACTTATATACTCGTTCCCAACAGTGCATTACCATCCATGGAGGTTATTTTGAAGGACAGTAAATTGTATTTGATGCTGTACAATATTGTATTTGAAATAAAAATTCATTCACCGAACTTTCTGGCCACAAGTTATAATAATAATGCGTTAAAAACTATTTAAAAGGAACCTGTCTCTAGCTGAATAATGTATTGAATGTTAATATTTTATTTCCCTAGCTTTATAATTATACCTGCTCAGACAAAATTCTGTTCAAAACAGAATTTTTCTCCTTTGACTTGCGATTAAGCATAATATATTAAAAATTATTTTTTATAGTAATTAAAACATGTGGTATAAAGTTATTTTGCTTTTTTTAAACTGATTTTATTTCTCTTCACAAATATTTCAATATAAAACAAAGTGGGTCAAACCTCCCATATTTGGGGAGCCTTGGCCCATTATTTTTTCATGATTAAAATCAATCATTTTCCTAATTTCACATATATTACACTTACATAGGTGCCAAGTTGCCACTAATCCTCCGTAATATGTGGGTTAATTTAACCCTGGTTTAATACATTTCACACCAGAATTTTTTTTCAGAGGTGAAATTAAATAAGTTCCACATAGAAAACTGGAACTAAATAAATAAAGATTCATCAAATAATTTTTCTGGTTCGAAACGTTGTTAAACTGGGTTAAATTAATCTACGCATTACGGAAGATTAGTGCGAACTTGGCACCTATGCACTTATGTAGCAATTTTATTTTGATAACTGATTGTATCACGAATAAAATGATATATAAAACTCTATTCTACGTTCAATATTTAAAAAATAAAAAATCATTTTTTAAAAAGTGGGTCAACCCTTCCTAGTCTCACCTATATATTCATAATGAAAGTTAAGCATGAGATTTTATGAATTAAAACAAAATTTTATTTAATTAAAATTGTTTCAAACTCAAAATTAAGTCCAATTGAGCACTGTCGATTCAATTTTGTTGCTATGGAAACAAAAACTTCTCCGATATTAAAATGTATAACTGCAGCATTCTTCATATAACCTTTATTTTTTAATACGCTTAAATATATGAAAATATTTTTTATATATGAAATTATTTTTACAGTGATAAAATTATAATTGCAGCAACAAGTAACATAAATATGTAATACAAAAAATGTATTTATTAAAATATCTCATTGTTTAAGTTTAAATTCATTAAATACTATTTGCACGCATTCTAAAAATCAATTAACAAGCAATTTTCAGTTGCATTAAAATCGTTTGCTTTTGGCGAGCAAAAGTTCTGTTTGTCACATCGGATGTCGTCTCGCGTTTCAAGCCAAATACTCGAAAGTATTATTTATTTATTTATTTATTTTGTAGACTTTCTACTGTCGTTCCCCGCTAAATTTGGCTGATCCTTTATTACGCACATAAGTAGTGTAATTAGTATTTTTTTTTCAAAATATTCTGAGTATGCTCAGTAAGGAGACCTTCCTTATGAAACGAGGATAAATATAAATATTTTGCATCAGCCGATGCTAGGTTAACAACATAAGTACAGTTAAAAAAAAAAAAAAAAAAAAAAAAAAAAAAAAAAAAAAAAAAATCATGTTTTTAAATATCGATTTCAGTCTTTATTATTAATATTGCTTTGTTGATAATAAATAAAACGGTGCGAATTTGATGAAAAAAACAAATACTAAGACAAATTATTGTCTGAAAATTTCAAAAAACGTACATGATGTACGTTTTTTGAAATTTTCAGACAATAATTTGTTTGTTTGTTTTTTTCATCAAATTCGCACCGTTTTGCTAAGTTTTCATTGCTATTAATAAATAAATAATCTTTGCGAAGATTTTTTTTTTTTTTTTTTTTTTTTTTTTTTTTTAATAACAAAATCAACGGTTGTCCTTTTATTTCATACGAGTAATTCGCTTTTTTAAGACGATTATCTGTTTAAAGAATTGATTCTTTTTTTTTCTCAAGTTCGATCTTCTTTAAAGTTCATTACGAATGCTTTTATGTATTCAGTTCTACCAGTACTAGACGTTGTCCATGAGAGAATTTCAAAATATTTGTAAGTAGTTTTTGTTACCTCTATCACTTCGAAAGATTAAATATTTATTTGAGGGTATGAAGTTGTTTTTACCTGTTTATCCATAGAATGAAAGTAGATGTATATATATTTTTTGGTAATGTATTCTGTCTTTATCTAAATAAATAATAATTATTTTAAAAGGGATACCAGAAGACTTTTTTAAAGATTTTTTAGAATGGCGAGAAAATGTACCCACACTTCGTATTTTTAAAAAATATATAAGTCCATAAGATTTAATAAAAAAATATTATAAACAAAAGAAACGACTAATTCGTATTTTTTTTTAAATATTGAATGCATTGAAATTCGTTAGTAGTTTTTCATTTGTAAGGGGGAAAATGTTTTTTAATGAATTTTGCCGCAACTTTTGAATATCCAAGTTTTTAATAACTTCAGTTTTTGCCTGAAGGTTTTCTTTACTCTCATTCATTTCTCTTCTTTTTTATACTTTATTAAGAGGTCTCTGGACTCATAAAATAGAAAAAAAATAATAGAAAAGACAATTTTCAACATTTAATATCTTAAAATGTATATGATTTAAATTGGGATTAAAAGATATATGTACATTCATTTCATGTATTTAAAGAATTACAAGATACAGAATTAGTATTTATAGGGTGCTCCAAACTATGAGACATTTTTTGAACAGAAAATTGGTATAACAGCTTACGCGCAGGATTACAAAATAAATTTTAAAACTAGAATGAAATTTTTTGCGCCTAATCTTACTTCTAATTATAATAATTACCCTGAACCTAAATAAATTTGTATTTAAAGCCTTTTTATATTTTTAATGCAAAGTTGTATGCAGCTAATACAACATTTTGAAAATTTCAACAACATAATCACCTAAAAAAATTTCTTTTTTAACAATAAAAATGAAATTTTAGATTCAGTTTATACAGAATAACATGAAACATGCGTTTAGAAAATTTCATGAAAAAGTACTCAGAAGTTTTTGAGATATCCTGCGCGTTATAACCAAAAAAACGTCAATTGGAGAAAAATTAGTTCAAAGTTTCGGAAATGCCGCTTTAGCTATTGGGGAGTGTAATTCTAGTAGCTATAACTTCTGCTCTAATGGGAACTTCAAAGAAGCAATCATACGAAAATGTTCAGAAAATAGCAATTTAACGTTCAAAAAAATTAAAATTTCAAAAATTTTGAAGCTTTAAGAGTCATGAGACCCCTTAAATTATATTAACAATATTTTTTTTTTTTTCAAAATCGCTTAGCAATGAAATGAGCTTGTAAAATGATTTTTTTTTTTTTTTTTTTTTTTTTTTTGCGTTAGATAAAAAATAGACAATACACCCAATTGATCATCCGTAATACCCGAGTTCAAATTTCCTCCAACTTTTTTTGGATATGGCAAAAGAGTTGATGTGTTGATATAAGGTTTCCATAAAGGAGCGTCTCAGTTATAAATTTTAATAGTTTTAACTGTAAACGTTTTAGAGTGTCGGTACAAGGTCACAAATAAAGAGTAACTCAAGCAGTTTTAGATAGGCGCATGCGCTGCTGCGATAAGCACTGCTTTGTTATTAACTAGCTTGCAGTAACATATCTGCAAAATAGCGGCTTCTGAGCATAGAGAGTTTTGTGTTCGGCAAATTGCTAACAGGGAATCTGTAATTTCAGTTCAACATGCGTTTCGTTTAAAGTTTAATTGTGATCCACAATGTGGCAAAAGCCATGGAAGAAAGAGATAGATGAAGATGCAGTATGCCGTAAAAATATTATGCGCGTTATCGCTCAAATTTAAATGCTCTCACTCGGCCGAGACAAAACAAGCACCTGGAACAGGGACCAAATTCTTTGAGATCACCCGTGCGGTTCATGCTCTAAATGAAAGTGATCTGCTTATTTTTAAGCATTCTAAAGCAGCATTCTATTGTATTATAAATTAAAAGCTGTATTACTAAAAGTTTTCTTCTTTTTTTTTTCGTGAAAGAACGTGCTTGTGCACTGTAAAAAAAACACTGAAAATTTGCCAGCACAACTCGATCATAGTTGAATGTACTGTATCTTTCTTTGGTTTCCTGACTATTTAAACATGGGAAATACAGTAGTTGCGTAAAATTAACAGCATAATGTACTGGCAATTTTGGACGCATTTGGACCACAGCACAAACTACTGGCGTCCAAATTGCCAGTACATTGTGCTGTTAATTTTACGCAACTACTGTATTTTCCATGTTTAAATAGTCAGGAAACCAAAGAAAGATACAGTACATTCAACTGTGATCGAGTTTGTGCGCGAGATGAACAGTACTTTGTAAAAATGTCGTTTTTTTACAGTGTGTTTGGGCCGACTGTAGCTGATTTTTGGGCTCCTTTTTTGGCGTTATCACCAGCCACCTTACTGCATCTCCATCTATCTCTTTCCTCCATGGTCAAAAACAGTCACCGATGGTGTAGGCAATTCGAAATGACCGAATGTATTAATAAACGGAAAAGTACGGGACGACCGAAAGTGTCTGTACAGGATGTTGACCGTGTCAGAATATCTTACCTATGTTGACCTAAGAAATCTGTCCGGAAAGCAATTCTTGAACTTTAGTTACCTAAGACTAAAATGTGGGAAGGTTTTAAGAACACGTTTACACATGCGTCTATACCGGTTACAGTTGGTACATACTTTAAAAGAATTGGGCTTTAGATTGCAAGTGTGCCGTAAAACTAAAACAGTTCAACCAGTCGCTGAATTTGGACCACTTTTGAAAAACTATTCAAATTAAAATAAAACTTAAGATTTTCAAAACGAAATTGTTCTAAAGATTTATTTAGTTATTAGATGAATAGGTTGACCACATGTAGTGATATTTTGCAGATATTCAAAAAATGAAGTGAGTTACAACTGAAAATAAGTGAAGTTGTCCAAATTCGGCTTCTCTCCCCTAAGATTTTTCTCTATTTAATTTAATTTTTCTTTCTAGAGAATAAAATATTATAATCGAAATTTTTTCCGACTTTCGGCTTTAGAGAGATTTACATGTTTTAGGGGTCAGACATGTAAAACATGTTTATACAAAATGCCTGTCTGCCGTCCATGTTTCCTCTTTATATCACCAAAACATGTATGAAGTTATGCACAGAATTGAACCATTTTTTTCGTAAGTTTTTGCTTATAGCCAGCAGATCCTAATTGAATTTGGAAATATTCTGTCAGAAGGGGCCGCTGTAATTGCGGTTTTTTTGCCATTTTCGTTATTGTACCATCGAAAATTGTATGAAGTTATGCATAGAATTGAACGAAATTTCATGTACATGTTTTTGGGTTTGGTCAGCTGGCCCCTCTCGAATATGGTAACAATCCTGCGGAAGGGGGCGTTGTAATAAAGATATATATCTTTCATAGTTCTAATGTGCATCGGCTGTTCATGCAGCGACGGACAATTCGCATACATCTAACCCGGCCATTCTGAAGCAGCCCATGTACTAACGAAAAATATTGATATTATTAAATATTATGATTGAGATTTACTCGATTTTACTCCCATTAATAAAATGCAGAAGAAACTTAACATGAATATCAAAGCTGTTGTAATGTTAAAGTAATAACACTGAAGTATTAGCACGTGTAACAACTTTTTAAAATATTTACATGTATGAAAAAGGAGAAAGTTTTAGGATTGGCACATCCCCCTCTCCCCCGACTAGTTTAGGAAACAGAACAGGAAAGAAAAATTCAAACATTATTTAAACTATCTTTTTAAGATCTCTAAATTGACTTTTGAACGTATAATTGTAAATGAATTAATATTCAACAATTAAGCGATAAAAGCGTATTTTGTTTTTTAAATTTAAAATTTTTCATTTTTATTTTCTTCTTTCTATACAAGAAGGAAGTATTGGATTCGTAAAAAGTTACCACTTCCGGTTTTAGATGGATTCATACGTTTTAGAAGAACCTGAACACGATTTGGTGGTTATTAGAGAATGTCTGTCTGTGAGTCTGTCTGTCACTCTGTGAGTCTGTGTGTGACAAAAATTTTGTGGGCGCTCTATAGCAAGAAATAATCCATGGAATTTCACAAAACTTTAGATTCAGTTAGACCTTGATATAAACTGGTGCTCTTTGCTTTTTGGTGCAAATCACTCAACAAGTGGCGTTGCTATGCTGCATTGGTCACGATGACCGCAATAGCTATATCTCAAGAACTAATGCACGGATTTTCATAAAACTTCATATTCTGTTAGTCCGTGATATAATTTGGTATTGATTACGTTTTGGTAAAAATCGTCCAACAGGTGGCTCTGCTATGCTGCATTATTCATTATTATCCCAATAGCTCTGTTTCAAGAACTAATGAAAGAATGTTCATCAAACTTCAAATTCAGTTAGTACCTGATAAAAGATAGTGCTGTTTAGTTTTTGGTGTAAATCGACCAACATGTGGCGCTGCTATGCTGCATTTTTCACGATTTACGCAATAACTGTATCTCAAGAACTATTGCATGAATTTTCGTCACGCTTCAGATTCAGTTAGTCCCTGGTAAAAATTGGTCCCAATTAGTTTTTGGTGTAAATCACCCAACAGGTGCTATGCAGATTTTTTTTTTATTTATGCAATAGCTCTATCTCAAAAATTAATGCAAGGATTTTCATGAAACTTTAGATTCAGTTAGGAGTTGACCAAAGTTGATGATGATTAGATTTTGATGTAAATCTCATAACCGGTGGCGTTGATATGCTGTATTTTTCAGGAAGTATTGACATGTAGGAGATAGACGAATCTTTTGGGATTGCCACATCTGACATGTTCATTTTTCATTTATAATTTATTTTCTACTTTCTAGCCGTTACAAAGTTTCATTGCTGCAGTTTCACAGAGCTTTACTAGAATTTGCCAATCTTTAATTGGCGCGTAATTAAATACATTAACTCCGATGGAATTATGCGAGTTATAGAGGATATCTGGCGACTTATCACCTGTGGCGGGCTAACTGTACAATGCCTCAAAATTTATGTACTAATTTATAATTAAGTTCAAAAAATATTAAAATGTGGTATTGTCATCGGAAACACATGTTTGTGCGTACTTTTATAGTTGTAGCAAATCAGGAAGTGATTTAAAAGTCGATTACAAAATTCCATGTTTACATACAAAAACCTGGCTGAGATTGAAAAAAAAAGAAAAATCATGCATCGAGCATAGATTAGGAAACACTTTCCAACACTTCCAGAATACTTTAACGGAACGTCGCCGTTTAATAACATAAAGAAGATGCTTAAGTAAACAGTTTAGAAAAAACAGAGCACATTTGAAAACCCGATTCCAGCAATTACCACCCATAGCCGGAAAGGTATTCCAATTATTTTGTACAGCCCTGTATATGATCTATAGATTTTTTAATATTCTACACAGTATGCTAAAATTTAGTTTAATTACAAATGATATTTCACCTCTAGCAATTTCTACAAATTTGACGGAAATGTACTTGAATTCTTTTGTACCGCCCTTGTATAATACCTACAGTTTTTTAGACGCGTCACATATTAAGTGGAAATTTAATTCAATGAAAACACACGTAACACGACTTAAATCACACTTCCAGGAATTGCTATCAATAGGCAGTCCTGTATCAAGTTTTTTGGATAACCCTACATGTAATTTAGAAGGTAAAAACATTTTTTAATATAGTAAATGTAGTTGAGCTTGAGAATTTTTATCTCAAATAATAAAAAAAAACCTTTAAGCAATTTACGCTCATTCGCAGCAATTCTTACGAATTCTTTTGTGTAGCCCTGCATATCGTTTATAGAATTTATACACACCACGTAGTGTACAAAAATTTAATTAAACTTAAAACACATACCATAACTGATAACGCACTTTCAGCAGTCACCTCTAATAGATACTTCAGATACAGCATTGTATCAGGAATCTTTTACGTGTCACTGTAAACGAACTATGTATGTGATGCACATCCTATTCTACTGAAATCATTTTGTAGTAAACCTCGGTAATGTATATCAATTTCACGATATTTGAAATAGTGAGACATAATTAAAATATGCGAACATTTTATCCTGTAGACAATTTACATAACCTAATTCTTTTACGTGATCCTATAAATAAATGATAAATCCTTTACACCATATACCAGGTGTCCTAAAAAGGACTGACTGATTTTAAAATTCAATAACCCGCTAACGGTGACAGATATTTTAAAAAATCTTGCAGGGGGGGTTATGCATGATGTCAGGAGTTTTTTTTACCATGATTCTCGTATTTAATTCGATTTACAAACAATAGATGGCCTTTTTAGGACACCCGGTATATTGCACAGAAAATACTTTTAGAGCACCTCAGAAATTCTTATCAATTTCCTTATGTATGTAATAGAGTAACATTAAAATATGCCGCAAATCATTTTTCTTCAAAAACCTTAAAATAATGGAATAATCTTGAGTTCTCTGTTAGGTGTACTGTAGGTATTATACATAACATATTCTATACTAACCATCTTCTAGTGCATCTCAATAATGTATATAAATTTAATCTTGTTTAAAATTATGTAATACTATTAATATACATCTCAAATGATTTTTCGCCATAGACCGTAATGTAGCAGAATACTTTTGAGTGCCCCTGTAAATGAAGTACACACTTCATTTTCTATACCGAACATGCCATGGTAAATATAAATAAAGTATATCAATGACATGTCAATCCGAGTATATTTACGAGAATTACAGCACGGACAGACAGATGGCTGATAGACAAACCGAAATCATAAACACTTTTCAACTATGTTGAGAAGAGGTAACAAGTGGGAAATTGTGCGTCAAACGTTGCATATGACGTGTGTTTACACTATATCTAATTTTATAAATATTCAGATCTTAGTTCAATAGCTGTTGCACTGTTATGCAAAAATACATGAATACAAAATTTATTACAATTATATATATAAAATTCTGTAATACGGAAATAATATGACTTCATCTTAAGTAGGACGTAATCACCATGTCAACCTCGAATCATTTCCAATCATAGGATATCATTTAATTAATTACGTATGATAGGATTTAATAGGATGAAGAAAACTTTTTAAAATATCTTTTTAAGTTTTGATTCCATTTTCATAACATTTGAAATAACTCGGCAAAATTCTGAAACAATTATATATATTAAATCTCAAACCATTCTCTTTGCTAATTTTTGCGCTGGTATGTACCGACAGACGGACGGATGGACCAGACGTCAACTATAGGTGATACGTATTTATATAATTACGAACATACATAAACAGAACGGAAAAATATCTCTAAAACTGTATGTGTGACAAAGTATTTTCGTTTCCGTTGTTAAATGTTAACATGATTTAATGTTTATTCCAATTGCAATATAACCTATATTAATTTGAACTATTTTGTTGTATTTAGTTTTCTTTATATTTAAGATAAATATAATATGGTGATATTTCGAATTCTGCTGCATTAATGCTATTTTAATGGAAGATTCCAGTGTGCAAATATGATTTAGAGATCATATTGATTTTTGTGCTACTATATTTAGCATAACATTTCTCGTACCACACCAAGGTTATCTTGAAAATGTACCCCTCACCAATGATATTTTGAAATACCATCTTCACTCAAGATATAGAAAAAGAGAAAATATATTTTGGATTTAGGTACTTTTTTTTCTAAAACTATTTTATTACGAGACGAATTATTATTATCATTGCTCTTTCATATTGTTTAAAGTAAAAGCATTTTTTTAAACAGTCTTTGATATAAAATTAATATTTGCTGAAAGTGATAAAAATCCATTTAAAAGGTAAAAAATACCTTTATTTATTCAGATTCGACACAATTTGATTATAAAAAAGAACCTTTACAAATTAATTAGAAAAGTAATAGAAAAAATAAAAATGCAATTTAACAAATTACAACGACCATTTGGAAAATGATTTTTTCAAAGACTAAAATTTAAGACATAAAAAATCGCACGGTGTTGATCATACATTACGTACGCCATGAATTAAACATTAATAGTGTTATTACACGTAAAAATTGCAAGCGACAGAAATCGCCTGCGACTCGTACGCATTATCCACCTGGGACTTACCTATTATCCAAGCATTCCATTGGCTGTTCGGGAAAAGGCTTTTCCATCGTCAGATTTCCAAGAAATCTGTCGGCCAATTTTAAATGAAATTTATTTCTTAAACTTCTAAACATCCCACAATATTACTTTTTACACCGTCGTATAGAGAAAAAAATGTACTTTTAAATGCAATTTGTTTGAAAACTGTATCTCAATTTGTTTCTGAGTTATTAATTTTTTTGTAGTTTTTATTACTTTTTTGTCATAGTGGCAACACTCTGTTGTCCATCTCTGTTCAAAGTAAAGGGAAATACAGATTACTGTATAGACCAATCAGAAAACGAATAAAATGATGATTAAACCAATAAAACTCTTCAGATATGCTTTTTATTTCCTACCCTGATGAGGACAGTAACCATTTTTCCAAATGGTTAATAATTTCTCTATCAAGATTTTATTTGCCATCCATTATCCGAGAATCAATAGAGATCTTATTAAGCAGTGAGAATATATGCAATTATTCAGCCTCCATGGAGCTTCCTAAAATTTGAAAAGAGATGCCTACAGAATAATGAAACAATAATATAAAATAATTCACTTTCACAACAATCCATTTTTAACACTTTCCAACAAAGTTGAAAAGTGTATATGCATTCGGTTTGTCTCTCCGTCTGTCAACGCTCTAACTCCCGTAAATATACTCGGATTTTCATGCAATTGATAAACCTTATTTAGGGTCACCAAGGCATGTTTGGTATTGTATATGAAGTATGTGGGACTAATAGCTCATTTACAAGGGCGCTCGAAAGAATTCCTTTACATTATAGTCAATGGGGAAAAATCGTTTGCAATGCATTTTAATGGCTTTACGCTATTTCAAATGTATCGAAATTGATGTAAATCACTAAGTTTCATTATAAAATTATTATTATACAATTGGGCAATACAATATATATAGGGCTGATCAAATAATTCGAATAATTTCCCGATTGTAGGCGAGGAAATCTGAAATTGGGTTTTCAAATGTGTTATGCCTTTCTATAGGGTTGAATTAGGCATAATATTTTAACTTATTAAACGATGCAGTTTTGTATCAGGATTCTGAAAGTGTTGGAAAGTGTTTCATAATTCATATTTGACGCATGATATTTTCTTCCTTGTTAATATTACATTTAATTTCATTATGCTGGAATTCGGGTGATTTTTTTTGCCAGTTTTTAATTAAAAAATTTTTGTCAAAATATTTGTATTATTTTTTTTTCTTGAGAATGTTGCCATCGAAGCAATGAAACATGTCGAATCCGAATAAATAAAGGTATTTTTTGCCTTTCAAATGTGTTTTTATCGCTTTCAGCAAAATTTAAGTTAGTTTGATGATTTGAATATTTATTCCAATTGAAATGTAACTTATATTTAATTTTATCCATTTTGTACTATTTAGTTTTCTTTATATTTGAGATAAATTTAATGTGGCGATATTTCCAATTCTGCTGCATCAATGAGATTATAATGGAAGATTCCAGTGTGCAAATATGATTTAGAGATCGAATTGATTTTTCTGCTACTATATTTAGCATAACATTTCTCGTACACATCAAGGTTATTTTGAAAATGTACTCATCTCACCAATGATATTTCTAAATACCTTCTTTACTCAAGACATAGAAAAAGAGAAGATATATTTTGGATTTTGGTACTTTTTTTCTAAAACTATTTTATTATGAGACGAATTACTATTATCATTGCTGTTCTCTTTTATATTGTTTAAAGTAAAAGCATTTTTTTAGACAGTCTTTGATATCAAATTAATATTTGCTGAAAGTCATAAAAATACATTTAAAACCAGAAAATACCTTTATTTATTCAGATTCGACACAATTCGATTATGATAAACCACCTTTACGAATTAATTTAAGAAAAATAACACTGTAAACAGTGGTTTTGTCCTAGAACTAAAATTAGTTGATTCTAGATCAGTTTTTGGTACTGACTCCGAATATGCTTTCCGTTTATCTCTAGGTTGTCCAGGTTTTGAAAAATTTGCATATTTAAATTTATGCAAGTTTAAGATTTTTTGTGCTATTTTATGCAAATTTTAGATACAATATATGTCACATATAGTTACGTTTTCTAGATAATGACTACTTGACTATTTGCTTTAGATAAATGTCACGATTTGCATATTCTTAATATTTATTTATCAGTTATTAAGCCTAATTTGCATATTTTGTCAATGGTGTAATGTTTACATCACTATCAACTTTAAAATAGTTGCCACAGATTGACGTAATGTTTTTCTAGACTAGATTTTCATGCTGATTTCAAATCTGTAGTCTGTTTTCTTATGTCGTGTATAGTTTTTGAGTAAGATGAATTTCACCTTTCGCACGGCATTAACACAGGTTTGATATAACATGCTTTTTAGGGGTGTGTAATTCATTGACAAGAAGGTGAACAGGGTCAGATTCATATCAGAGACATAAACAAAAATTTATATAATCGAAAAAAAATAAGTATTAGAATCTATCCTAACTAGTTGAAGTTTATCATACAAAGTATCATAAAAAGCTATTTCTGGCTTTTTTGACCAAAAACTAAAATTTCACTTTTTTCAAAAACTAGACGTTATAGAAGAAAACAGATACATGTTTTGAAATCAGCTCAAAAAACTGGTTTAGAAACATATTAGCGTACTCGTGCGGCAGAAATATTTGAACGTCAAGAAACATTATTAGAAAAGCATGAAAAATATGCAAATTAGGTACAATATTTCACAGCCACATGTCAGTATAATCTCAGAAACAACATTTTTGCGAAGTAAATTAGGTAGTAATCATAACATAAAACAAAAAACCCTCTTTGATATTGCTTTACACCTTACATTTGCAAATAATTGTATAAAAGCTACTAAATTTGCATAAATTGAAATATGCCGATATCTCTCAAACTTGACGTGCTGAAGTAAATCTAAAACTAGATTCGGAATCAGCACAAAAAACCGCATAAAAAACAACTAATTTCTGTTTTAGGACAGAGTAAAAGTTCAAATTTGTTGACCAGTGTAATAGAATAATTTCTCTATCAAGGTTTTATTTGCCTTCCATTATCCGAGAATCAATAGAGATCTTCTTTCACAGTTTGAATATTCGCAGTGATTTAGCCTCCAAGGAGCTTCCTAAAATTTGAAAAAAAGATGCTCTACAGAATAATGAAACAATATTATAAAATAATTCACTTTCACAAATATCCGTTTTTTTAATAGTGCATTTAACTTCATTATCCTTGAATTCGCGTGATTTTGTTTACCAGTTTTAAATTAAAAAATTTTGGGGAAAATTATTTTTATTATTTTAATTCTTGATAATGTTGCCATCGGAGCAATGAAACATATCGAATCTGAATAATTAAAGGTAATTTTTGCCTTTGAAATATATTCTCATCACTTTCAGCAAAAATTAAGTTTACGATTTGAAAGTTTATTCCAATTTAAATGTCCCAATCGAGAAATTAACCCTTAAAAACAAAGGCGGTTTGGGCATATATAATGATAAGGGCGGCCTACTCTATTTACTATCAGTTTTTAAATCCTAGATAACAACGTTTAATGATATATTTATGAGATGCAACGCCAAGTAGCAGAAAAAAACCATTAGATGTCAAATTGTTACAAAGAGACTAATTTAATTAGAATTAATCACATAAATACTATTATTCGCGATTAGTCTGCACTGAGGGGACCTTTCTATATGCATCCTGTGTCTTTAAAAGTTAATTAAAAACGCACCTGGAAAACGTGGCACGGACCAAGGCGGCGTTGCATCTTTGCGACCTCATTTCGAAGCGCTCATAGCACAATCCAAAGTTTAAAATTTGAAAAAGGGCTTTGTTTTATATACAATATAAAAAGAAAAGATTATTACTAGGCTGAATTTAGTTTTGTGAAATGAAGACTAATGTGCAGTAAATGTACACTACTTTGATTGTCTGTACAGAGATAAGTTCTCATAAATGGATTAGGATAAGATTAAAAAAAAGAGTTATACAGAATTATTTGATATTATTTAGCCTTTATATCCCTTCGAGCTTTTGTGGTATACCCATTCATACTTTTCTAGCACAGCTCATATTCAAAATATTACAATAGTTGAGAAAAAGTAATAAGAAAAAAATATTTTTCATTTATTTATTCATGAAACTAAGTAAATGCAATTAAATTTCTTATAAATTAAATCTGGAATGTGTAGATCAGATTTTAAGATTTAAAAAATATAAAATACAGTACAATAAATTAGGTACATAGCTTTCTATAACACATCAAAATATTAGACTAATATTTAGATTGGTTCAAAATATTAGAAAATTTTATTTTACGCAACAATATTACCTTATGAATATGAAGTAAATTGTAGTCAATATATTGTAACATCCCCTTTAGCTTTCATAACAGCGTACAATCGATCTTGCATACTATATACAATGTGTTCACAAGCATTTCTATCAATACTAGCCCAAATAGATTTATACATACCTCTAACTCAGTTTTACTTGAAGGAGGATTTTCTTGGAGTTTTTTCTTCATTATAGACCACAAATTTTCAATGGGATTAAGTTCTGGTGAGTTTGGTAGACAAGGAAGTACCTTAATGTTACGTTGGCGGAACCAATTCTTAGTTGACACCGAGGTATGCGGTGACGCTAAATCTTATTGAAAGGTGAAATCATCTTCAAATAAATCTTCTGATGATGGAATCATGTAATATTCCAAAATTTCTTGATATATCTCAGAGTTAACTTTTTCGTAGATGATGTATAACTTTCCAGGTCCTTCTGCACTCATGCAACCCCGAACGATGACACTAGCAGCAAATTTTATGGAACGTTTAAGACATTCCTTATCAAATGCTTCTGGCTTTATTTTCCAAACTTGAATACCTTGATTACCATATGAAACACAAAACATACCTTCATCACTAAATAATATATTTCTCCAATCTTCTTCGCACCATAAACGTCTTGGTTTACAACAATTCGATCTTATACGCTTTTGTTTTGCAGTCATAAGAAGTTTTGTTCTCGGTACACGAGATTCAAACTTAAATTTATGGAGACGTCTTAACTTTGTCGAAGTAGAAACTTCAACTCCTTCTACTTTCCATTTTCCGTGCAAGAATCACACACATTTAAAACGGTTTTTCTTAACTATACGCTTCAGTTTCCTGTCATCTCTAGCAGTTGTTTTTTGTTTTCAGACGCCATTTCGGCGATTATATTGAAATTTTTCATTTTTTTCATATTGTGTTAGTATTTTACTAACGCTTGATTGCGAACAATGTAAATAATTCTCTATATAACATTGATTTTTACCGTGCCGATACAAATCAACCATACAAAGTTTAATAGATTCAGGAATATTACTCACACGACCCATTTTAAGACGAAAAAGCAAGCAAACTGCAAAAAGAATACTGATTTTAAATAAAATAATCTGAATTTAATCAATGATGCCACCAGTTATGAATTGGTGATAATTAAAAGAGAATGAATGTGAAATATTCTAATATTTGGAACCACTTCAATAAATATTCTAATATTTTGACTTTTCAAAATATTTTTTTTTCAATTAATCTTTTCAAAAATGATATTAATTTTAAAATAATAATTAAGTTTAATCAACAATAAGTTCTTAATAAAAATATCGTTTGCATATTTGCATTAAAAGACTTTAAATTACCAAACGATATTTTCAATTTGTAAAAAAAAAAGTAATAATTCTAATATTTTGAATATGAGCTGTATATACAGCTATACCCAAACCTACGTTCTAGTTTTAACAAAGACTTATTATTCTATAGAGTCAAAATACTGTTTTGAACACTAGTGTCGTGAAGGAAATTTTCACCTTGTTATTAATAAACTTTATAACCTTTTAAGTAGTTATAAGTATATTATAAAGTTTATTAATAACAAGGTGAAAATTTCCTTCACGACACTAGTGTTTAAAACAGTGTTTTGACTCTATAGAATAATAAGTCTTTGTTAAAACTACAACGTAGGTTTGGGTATAGCTGTATATACAGCTCATATTCAAAATATTAGAATTATTACTTTTTTTTTTTACAAATTGAAAATATCGTTTGGTAATTTAAAGTCTTTTAATGCAAATATGCAAACGATATTTTTATTAAGAACTTATTGTTGATTAAACTTAATTATTATCTTAAAATTAATATCATTTTTGAAAAGATTAATTGAAAAAAAAATATTTTGAAAAGTCAGAATATTAGAATATTTATTGAAGTGGTTCAAAATATTAGAATATCTCTTGATTGATAATATGGATTGCATTGTGCTAATGCATTGATTGTATTGATTGCATGATTGCATTGATTGCATAATGCATTGATAATATGGATTGCATTGAACTAAAGAAGGATCCAAATGTTAATATAGCTAGGAAAGCCAAGAGTCTCATTAATAATGGAAGTTGGCCTAGTGAAATTAAAGTTAAATTATATGTTAATAAAACTGCCGTTACTCCAAGATTAATTGGTCGCCTTAAAGACCATATAGAAAACACCCCCCTCCGCCCCATTGTAACTAAACATTCTGCTCCTACCTACTATATTGAAAAAGCCTTTGTTCCCTACTTAAAAACTATTCTCCCACCATCTGAATATGTTATTGACTCCACTACTGATTTTGTCAAGAGGATAAAAGACATCTCAATTAACCATAATAGCATTCTTGCCAGCCTGGACATTGTCTCTCTTTATCCTTCTATAAATAGTAATGGAATTGTTAAGATAATTGAAGCATCTATTGACAATAACCCAAACTTTAATCGAGATATTCGTACCACGTTAAAATCAGCAATTAACCTGATTACACAAAATAATGTTTTCGTATTTAACAGTAAATATTACAGACAACGAAATGGTGATCCTATGGGATCCCCCATTTCAGGATATTTAGCCGAATTAAAGCTTAGACCCTTAGAAACAAAGATTATGGAAGATTTTGAAATCAAGCCATCCATCTGGATAAGATATGTAGATGACATTTTCATAATTTGGGATCATGATTTGCGGTCTATAAATAATTTCCTGTTAAAACTTAATGAGTTGGATACAAAGATAAAGTTTACGTTAGAAATTGAGAAAGAGGGTATTTTAAGCTTCCTTGATATTAAATTAATAAAGAATAGTTATGGAAATAAATTGGAGCGTACTATTTATAGAAAACCATGCAGACTAACAACACTATTCCTTTTGATTGTAACTCACCATTTTCATATAAAATTGCTGCCTACAGGTTTTACGTTAAACGTGCCTTCGAAGTTTGTACAGATAAATACATAGAAGACGAGATTAGTATAATAAAACAAATTGCTATTGAGAATGGTTTCCCTCCTCAACACGTTAATAAATTAGTTAATCAAGCAAAACAACCAAGACAGAAGAAGGAATTAAATTTGACCAAGTCTATTTATTGCACATTTGATTATATCCCACAGCTTTATGAGAGATTAAGATATGCCTTACTAAAATATAATATTAATTTAATAGCTAAACCTCCAACAAAATTGAAAGATTTGATTCACAGCAAAATTGATCCTATTCCCCATTATGAAAAAGTTGGAGTCTACATCATCCCATTCAGCACAGAACAGCAAAAGAATTTATTTTATATTGGTATGACATGTCGAAAATTTAAGGAAAGATTAAAAGAGCACATTTCTGATATCAAGTTTAACAAACCCAATACAGCTTTATCTAGATTGCATCAAACAGAAAATATTAAGATAAACTTCGAAAAAGCTAAAATTATCATTTCAACGTCTTACCACTACTCATCAATAATCCGTGAATCCATTGAAATTTTACATTGATAATGTTTGTAACGACGTCCTTTCCTATAATATTCCCGCAATTTCGTACAATATCCTAAATATTTCACGTCCTCCTGATAATATGAACTGATCTTTTCACCCCTCTGCAGAGAAATGGACTGAACTCCGCTTGCGCATGCGTACTATTTTTGTTTTTAAATGTATTTCTATTCAGTCAATCATCTTTTATCCCTTTGAAAATGAACGCGTGTGTGTTCGAAAGATCTCGGGTTACATTAAATAATATTTTTATACGTTTTTATATGTTTTTGTCACCTTTTAAGTAGTTATAAGTATATTATAAAGTTTATTTATTATTCTTTTAGCAACGATATTTTTAATAATACAGTTAGTAATTCATATATTTATATCACGGAACCCTCTGAGCGCGAGTAACACTCGCACTTGACCGTTTATTCATTTTTTTATTTGAAAAAAATCGATTTTTTTTTTATTTTTTTTGTATATATCCACTTCTTATACCCTCAAAAACAATGTGGTAAAGCAGGTTTTTTTTTTTTTTTTTTTTTTTTTTTTTATTAATCGCATTGGTTTAAAAGTTATCCGTCTTTTGGTATTGCAGTGAACAGGCTCATTTTTAGCGTATTTAAAAAAAAAGGTTTGCTAAGAAAAAAAGAATTCAGAAAGAGGAAGTCTTTGAAGAGTTCATTATATGGGCTTAGTATATATGATTTTATGTAAGATGAAAACCGGTACTGTTATCTATGTTTAAAAACGTTGTAAAATTTTAAACCTCATTTTCTCGAAACTCTGTTTTACAAATTGGTACCAGGTAGAACTCGAGAATGGATTGACCGACTTAGTTGAAACTTCCATGCTTGTCAATAAATATACCATTACATTATTATGTACTCATAATATACCATTACATTATTATGTATTTTCTAGTCCTTCATGGACGCGTTTTTAGGTAGATTTCCTAAGAAATACTACCTATTACATCATTCTCCCCTCTGTTGGAATTTCTGAAAAAAAATTTGCAGATCTACGCCGATCATGACCCCTAGAAGCCAAAACCAGCAACAGTTCAAATTATATACTGTAAAAGCACTTATTTTCGAGAGTATTTTTTTATTATTATTTGAGGAGAAGAAAAATATTTCACGAGGCTTATATTTTCGCGATTACGACGGGCTCGCGAAAATCGTGAAAATTAAAGCCTAGCGAAAATAAGTGCTTTTACAGTATATACTATATATATATATATATATATATATATATATATATATATATATGCATGTATCAATCTGCCTATACATATCACTTTTTTAGTGAAACGATAACTTCCATAATTCTAAACAAATCTCTGCCAAACTCATACATAAAATGAAGAGGTAGAAAATCTCGGTGAAGTTCATTAATGGGTAAAGTCAGACCAAGGGAGTGGAAATAGGGAGGGGATTTGTGAAAACCGAAAAACCCCCACAATTTCTTAATTATAATGCATATAAAATCAGTTTAAAGTTATATTACTTCAAGAAAAAGTCTCAAAAATTTATGTATCACAGATTTTTCATAAAATTAGAAATGGGCTCAAGAGGTGAAAAAAAATCATAACTTCGTCAATTCTCAAGATATCAAATTCACTTAAACTTATTATAAATCTTCTTCATACTATCTACAATTTTTATATTGACAAGTTTTTTTTTTTTTTTTTTTTTTTTTTTTTTTTTTTTTTTTTTTTTTTAATAAGGGCAACGCTTTCCAAAAAAAAAAAAAAAAAAAATTAAAAACGACATAAAAAGGGGGGGGGGAGGGATTGAAGTAGAAAAAAATTCCCAACTTCGTCAATTAACAAGATATCAAATCCGCTTAAATTTATTGTAAATTTTCTTAATGTTATGTATGACAAGTTTTTGATAGAATCAACTCTTACTGCAAAAGAAAAAAAAAGGGGGTGTTGAAGGAAAAATTATCGTATTAACTTTATTCTGATAAAACCAGCTCTTATAGAAAAATAAAATTAAAAACTCGCCAAAATTTCTAGCTGCTTAAGCAGACAGAATTTTTTTTTTAAAACTGGGTTTATCTCTAATCTTGACTTAGATTTTGTTGGTGAAAGTAGTACTTAACTTCGAAATCTACCTCCACCTGTAGCCCGAGATGGCAGGTTTTTGTTTTTCAATATTCAAATTTTAAATATTTTTTTGCGCGATTTAAATCCGAAAATTTTTGTCTAAAATCGACAAGTAAAAATTGGAACGGCCGCCATTTTCTTCGGTATCAAAAAATTTATAAACCCATCCGAGAAAGACTACAAGATATCGTAAATTGTAAAGTTTTTTTTTGTTTTTTGTTTTTTGTTACAGATAAACAGTTTTGGTGATTCATCTCGTACTGCGGAGCGCGTCACTTTTTGTACACCTTGGTATCAAAGACCGCCAGAGAACCATTTTTCAATCAATTTCCAAATAAAAAATTGCTTTAAAAACTTCAAGATGTGGTCTTTCATTTGCAAAAAATGAAAAAAATATTATTGTTACTACATAATTACATTCAAAAAGATCGCATGGAAGTGGTAAAAAATGTGTAATATTTTTTATTATAACATGCCTTAATAAAGTGTATCTATACCGCATTCATATCTATTTTTATGTGTCTACACATAAGTCCAGTGTTGCAGGGGCTGCCACAAGGCTGCCATAGGCAACAATTTTTTAATTATATCTGGCACAACTTTCTCAAAACAGAAATCCTTAACACACGCTTTAGCAACATTTACAAGAGAAATTTACTTCAAAATTCATTAAAAAAAAATTCTGGGTGCGAACGGAATATAAAAACAGTCGTCTGTGACATTCCTGTTTTAATGGAATATTTACAAATACAATAGATACGAATATAAACAGTTGTCTACTAAAGTTTACACTGCCACTTAGAATAAAAGATATGACAAAAAAATCAGAATTTCAAACAGTAAATATACCTCGCACATAGATTATGACCTTTCACTTTATCTCATTAAAAAATCTATTTCTATGGCGTAAAATTTACGTGATTTTTACGATTGTTTTTCGGTTACAAAGAAAAGGCGTATCACCTTTGTGCTTTTTGTATTATATACAAGGTCACCGAAAAAGTTTTCCCTGATTTCGAATTAAAATAACTAAGGCCTTAATAAAGATATACCATTTAATTTGCACACTGTTAGATTGGAATTTTTTTTTTCATTATTTAGGAATCTTCAGTATGAGATTCCCCTATTGCATGACTGATCTGATCTATCTGATCTGACTGATTAAATGTTAATGTTCACATTTCCGGTTTCTTTAAACTAGTTAAACCAACGAACAATGGTTTTGTTTGTAGGTGTGTCTTCTTCATATGTACTGTGAAAATGATTTTATCACCATAACAGATTTAAATTCAACACTACACAATACGCAATGAACTTTCTGCTGTACACTCATCATGATTGCTGTAAACTGACTGATGAGTGGAATGCCATTGCGTTACGAAATGGTGTTTGCGCATGCGCGCTGTCACGTCAAGGTCAACTAACGCCCCCTAGATAAGGGAGAAAGCCTTGACATATGCGTCACGGAAAACGCAACACAAAGCATTCAAAACAAAGCTAAAAATTCGAACAACTTGCATGTTTCGTTTTCTTTGGCTAGTGGAATTATTAATTATTATAAGAAAATTAAGAATTAATAGTTCCACGAGCAAACGAAATTGAAACATGCAAGTTGTTCAAATTTTTAGCTTTGTTTTGCCTGCTTTGTGTGACATTTTCGTGACATGAGTCAAGGCTTTCTCCCTTATCTAGGTGGCGTTAGGTTAAAGCAAATGAAAAAATAGACATTTAGAATTTTATTTTATTAAGTTTTCATGGCAAGTGCAATATATGTTTATTTCTATTTTATATTAGGTCTGAAAATACAGGGTGTCCGTAAAAGAATGTCCCAGCGTCAATTGTATATTATGGTGCAAAAAGTTTAATTTAGAATATTTACAACAAATGATCTATCATATTGAACGCACATTAACCTAGTTTTTTTTTTTTTTTACAAATGTTCAATTGGTACACCTTTAGTTATACGTGCACCTTTAGGTATACGACACATATCCATCCTAAAGTCTCATTATTCCCATGCTTCGGTTAATAAGTCCGGAGTAATGGAAGTAATAGCATCTTCAAATCTGTGTCGCAACTCTGAAAAATCATTAGGTAGCGGCAAAAGAAAAAATCACATGGCTCTAACGACTTTTAAATCTCAAGCTGGCAATAAAGCTTTACGCTCAGGAGTCGCCATTTTGTGTTTGGGACACCACAAGCGGGTCAATAACAAAACAGTCCTCGCGGTTGCGCTTATCTAAAACTGTTTGAATTACTCTTTATTTGTGATCTTGAACCAACACTCTTGTGGAAATTTTTCAAAACATTCGAACTCAAAATCAATGAAGGAGGTGCTTTCTGAATTCTTTTCTTGAAATATTTAATGAATATTTACAAATACATGATTCTATACATATTTGCAATAAGTATTATCAAATACTTAATCTGGTTTTTCGAAAAAGGGAGGCTTAGCCTCATCAACAAACTGTAAAAAAATTACAGCGATCATGCTTTTTAAATCAAAACGTCTCTTCCTATCGTTCCAGCAATAAAAACCGAAGTCGCATTCTAAGGTAGGATGCGCGCGCATCGCGCGTCCTTCGTTGCCATGGGGAGGAGAGAAAAAGTTTCTCTTCACACTCCTCACCTGAACTCTTAACCCCTTGGGGACGAGCGACTCGTATACGTGCCGGAAATAGGCCTAAGGATCCTCGTTTATCCTCACCAGTAAAATTTTACTGTAAAATTTGCCTTATTTAATCAGAGCATTTTCCCGATTCGAATAGGCACAAACTTCTGTTTTTTAAAACCGGTAGCAAAGTAATAAACATTTCGTAAAAGACTCCCGTCGCGAAGGGGTTAAAGAGTTCACAAATCAAAATTTCGTCATAAAATCATAAAAATTCAATTTTTCGTATCAGTGGTTCAGTAATCTAATACAATTTTTAATATTCGAATACAAAATACTAAATATAAGAATTCAAACAATATCTAATTAATCACTTATTTAGTCAAATTCAAAATATCAATAAATTCTATATAAAACACTTTAAATTCAAACAAAGTAAAAATAATGACAGTTAAATAACACACATTTTTTTTTCAGTTAAATCATATACTTACTTATACCAAAATTCAAAAAGATTCTATATATAAATAAGACTAAAAATTAAAAAGGAGAAAGAAAATATTTAGAGTCCTAAATTCAGAAAAAACAAACTAAATAAATGTCTATAAAAGTTTATGAATGTTTATAAAAAGTCTGCAAAAAGTCATTTGTTAGTCATTTTGTATTTCAAAGGGATACAAGTGCTGAATGGATCTTTTTAAGATTCCACTCGCTGTTTTTATTTCGTATGAACGAATATTGTCATCTCTTCCAGGAATGGCAGTCTGAATCTTACCAAGTTTCCAAAGAAACTTATTTTTTGCGTCATCTTGAATTAAAACAATATCGCCCACTTTCAGTGGCGTATGGGCATTAGAATTTTCAAGGAATGGGCTGTTTTCAAATCCATCAAATATTGTTTTTTCCATTTGGTCCACAATTGTTTCAATAGTAAAGACTGATATTTTTTTCTTTTCAGGAGTGTTGATCTCTTTGAACAATCTTCAATTATTTAAAAAAAAATTAATAGGAAATGAAAGTTCTTTTCCAAAATTTAAAAAGAGCATTGGAGTAAGAGGTTCTGGGTTCATCGCTGTCGCTATATACATACGTCAGTGGTCGCGTATTCAAAACTGCTTCCACTTCTGTCAACAGAGTCGCTAATTCATCATAACTTAAGAGTGCTCTACCAATTACTTTTCTCAAACAGTCTTTGACTGACTTTACTAGTCGCTCATAGAAGCCTCCCCACCATGCAGCTCTTTCTATAATATTCTTCCATATAATTCTCTCTTTTGTAATAAAATTTAAAAATACTTTGTCTGTCAGTATGTTGTATAAAATTTCGAGTTCACCTTTGGCCTTTTTGAAGGTTCTGCGTTGTCAGAATAAATAATTTTGGGATTTCCTCGTCTAGCTGTGAACCTTCTGAATGCCATCAAAAAAGAATTTGTTGTCATATCAGACGAGAGTTCCAGGTGAATGGCTCTAGTCACACCGCAAGTAAACAGGACAATGTAAGATTTTAGCGTTTCTTTAAAATTTCTGATATAGATCGGACCGGCGAAGTCTAAACCGCAGATTGCGAATGGCGGTGCTTCACTAGCTCTGTCTTTTGGTAATGGTGCGGTGATCTGGCCTGCTGGTTTGGAGAAATATTTTTTACATATTATACAATTCTTGATAACACTCTTGACCAACTGACGACCTTTAGGTATCCAAAAACGAGATGAATTTTTGCCAAAGTACTGGCTGTCCCTCCATGCATAATTTTCTCGTGTTCTTGACGAACTATTAGAGTAGTTAACCAAGAATGTTTGGGGAGAATTATTGGGTTTTTCTCTTCTGCGGACAGGTTAGAAAATTCGAGCCTTCCGCCCAACCTCATCAACCCGTTTTTGTCAATAAAGGGCATGAAATTTGATAAGGATGACGTCTTATCCACTGATTTACTATTTTTTAGAGATTCTATTTCTTCCTTATAAAATTGTTTTTGTTCAGATTGTATCAAAAAATTTTCAGCGTCAAGTAATTCTTCGGTTGTTACTACGTCTTGCACTTCAGTTGATTTTTTCAGCTTCATAATGTTCTTCCATATAATTCTCTCTTTTGTAATAAAATTTAAAAATACTTTGTCTGTCAGTATGTTGTATAAAATTTCGAGTTCACCTTTGGCCTTTTTGAAGGTTTTGCGTTGTCAGAATAAATAATTTTGGGATTTCCTCGTCTAGCTGTGAACCTTCTGAATGCCATCAAAAAAGAATTTGTTGTCATATCAGACGAGAGTTCCAGGTGAATGGCTCTAGTCACACCGCAAGTAAACAGGACAATGTAAGATTTTAGCGTTTCTTTAAAATTTCTGATATAGATTGGACCGGCGAAGTCTAAACCGCAGATTGCGAATGGCGGTGCTTCACTAGCTCTGTCTTTTGGTAATGGTGCGGTGATCTGGTCTGCTGGTTTGGAGAAATATTTTTTACATATTATACATTTCTTGATAACACTCTTGACCAACTGACGACCTTTAGGTATCCAAAAACGAGATCTAATTTTTGCCAAAGTACTGGATGTCCCTCCATGCATAATTTTCTCGTGTTCTTGACGAACTATTAGAGTAGTTAACCAAGAATGTTTGGGGAGAATTATTGGGTTTTTCTCTTCTGCGGACAGGTTAGAAAATTCGAGCCTTCCGCCCAACCTCATCAACCCGTTTTTGTCAATAAAGGGCATGAAATTTGATAAGGATGACGTCTTATCCACTGATTTACTATTTTTTAGAGATTCTATTTCTTCCTTATAAAATTGTTTTTGTTCAGATTGTGTCAAAAAATTTTCAGCTTCAAGTAATTCTTCGGTTGTTACTACGTCTTGCACTTCAGTTGATTTTTTCAGCTTCATAATGAATTTCTTTGCCCAAACGGTAATTCTCAAAAGTTTCTCTAAATTACTATATTTTGAAATATTTATGGGATTTTCGAGTTTTTTGACTAAGCACTCCCTCTGAAAAACATCGTTAGGATTTTTTTTTGTATTCTAATTCATCTGAGTAAGCGATTTCTTTGTTTTCTGATATTGGCCAACATTCAGGAGGTAAACTTAGCCATTCTTGTCCCTGTAACCAAGTTGTATCATTGATTATCCTAGAGACTTTTTGATCCTCGAGAAACTATATCAGCTGGATTGGCAGTACCGGGACAATGATACCAGTTATCAGGTGAGGTCAATTTATGGATCTCTTCAATTCTGTTTCTGACAAAGGGATTAAACTTTTTAGGGGATCCTTTTATCCAAAAATAGGATATTTTTGAATCCGTCCAGTAATAAGTCGGTACATTCAGTTTTAGAGCTTTCAAAATGTTACTACTTAGCTTGGCCGACAACAATGCGGCCATCAATTCAAGCCTTGGTAAGGTAAGCGCTTTCAGTGGAGCAACCCTGTTCTTTGAAGCAACAAAAACTGTTCGAACATTTTTGGTGGTTGTTGCTACACGTAAATAAGCAACCGCACCATAAGTCTTCATGCTCGAATCGACAAAAATATGCAATTGTAGGTCATAATCATGCCAATTGGTGATGTCAGAAAAATAGTATCTGGGTACTGAAAAGTTTTACAAATGAGGGAGTTCGTTACACCAGCTACTCCAAACTATACGTAAATCTTCGGGTAAGGTGTCATCCCAATCTAGACCCAAATTCCAAATTTGTTGAATTATACATTTTAGTCTTAATGTAAATGGTCCTAGTAATCCAAGTGGATCAAAATCCTACCTAAAACTTGTAGAATAAATCTTTTGGTGTCTATTCTTTTTGAAACGAAATCAACTAAACCTCGAACATCAAAATAAAGTAAATTTTTGGAATTATTCCAAGCGATTCCTAAAACTATCTAAGGGAGATTTTGTTCTCCAAAAGCTTCAGAATTGTTTTCTGAATTTATGCCATTTTCTTTCCATAGTTCACTAAGTGGTAAAGAGTTCGTATGCCATTTGTGTAAATGCATACTTTCATTTTCAAATATATCAATACATTGTAAACTCGTGGATAGGGCTTGATCAATATTTTCATGACTTCCTATAACGTCATCAACATAGATATTTTCATTTAAAAATTTTACTGTGTTTGGATATTTTTCGGTGTATTTTTTCAAGTGGTGTTTAATTGTTGTAGTCAATAAAAAGGGACTGCTACTAATTCCAAATAACACTCTGGTGAATCTATAAATTTCCAAGGGTTTAGAATTATCAAACAAATCTTGTGAAAATAAAAATCTTGTTACATCACGATCGTTTTCATCTATAATTATTTGTAGAAATGCTTGTTTTATATCAGTTGTAAAAGCTATGGGATTAAATCTAAACCGTAACAAAACATCAAATATTTCAGGATACAAATTTGGACCTACATGCAGGCAATTATTCAAAGAGAGTGAACCTGTGTCATGAGCAGAGGCATCGAAAACTGTGCGTAATCTGCTCGTTGTCCTATCAGTTCTAATTACTTCTCGATGAGGTAAATAAAAAGTTAGATTTTGTTTTTCTTCAGGATCTGTAACTAATTCAATAATACCTTGTTTCAAATAATCTGCTAACACCTCCTTATACTCAAAAAATAATTCAGGGTTTTTAATCAATCTTTGTTTGAGTTTAAAAAATCTATATTCTGCAATTTTCCGATTGTCAATTAAACATTCCCTTTCAAGCTTCCACGGTAATCGAACTGTATATCGCTTATCATTGTATTTAATTTATGACTCAAACTGCTTCATAACGCTGTTTTCTGAAAAATCTGAATCCTGTTTAGTATTAAAAAGGCCAGATGATTCGATATTCCAGAATTTTTCAATCTGTTCAGAAATAAAAAAAATTTCTACTATTACATTAAATGCTACTGGCGTATAACTGTTAGTTGTTTTTCTCTGTAGACACCAACCAAAAATGGTGTCGACAGCTACTAATTTTTTATTCAAATGTTTTATATTTCCAGTAACTATATCATAATAATAGTCAGCACCTATAAGTAATGTAATGGGTTCTTTGGATGTGGGTGTGTCCGCAAGGGTTAAATTTTCAAATTGTTTACTTTTCATCAAATCATTGATTTCAGGTGGGGGGATTTCAGTAGCTGATATTTGATTGGTGACTAGCGCTTCTATATCTAATTTTGAATTAGGTACATTTTTATTTTCAATAGTTAGTTTAACTACCTCAAAGGTTTTTTCAATGGGGTTCTTATTTCCAAATGTAAAAACCGACAATTTTTCTTTTCTTATTGCCTGCAAATTCAATTTATTTGCTATTTCTTCAGATATAAAGGTTCGCATACTCCCACAATCTAAAAGTAACCTAATCAGAGATTGTTTTCCGCTTGATTTTATTTTTACACAACAAGTTTGTAGAAGGATTTTATTATTTTCTGTAGAGGAAATAGCCGAAATTACTTTTTCACTAGTTCTTTCATTACCTTTTAATTCGGGTGTGTTTATTTCTTTTATTAATTTAGATTTTAGGCATATCGTTTGATTATGTCTGCCTGAACACTTCTTGCAACTAGTTTTAGAGTTACAATTTTTGATAACGTGTTTCCTGTCTAAGCAAAGGAAACATCTTCCTTGAGATTTCAACAAATTTCTTTTAGTGTTTACATCAACAACCTCACACAAATCAGATGAATGTTTACTATCGTTGCAAAAAATGCAATGAGCCAGCTGCCTATCTGAAGTCGATTTATCATTCGAAATGTTCATATATTCACAAGTAGATTTAAATTCAGATTTTGTTGTTTGACTCTTGATTTTTGTTTTATTATTTTCAAATGCTTTCATTCTCGAAAAAAATGTGTGTTCTCTGCTTTTTATTTCAGTGTGCAGAAAATCTAATAATTTATGTATATCTGAATGTGTTAAATTATCTACATTTTGTCTATTATATTTCAAAGCTAATTCTGCCGGTATTAATTTTAAACTTACGGCGATAAGCATGGAGTCATAATTTGCTGGTTCGAGTCCTAATGTGGACAAACATCGAACATTTATTTCTATTTCACTGTGCAATTTTTTCAATTTTTGAATTTCGTTAGCCTTATAAACAGGGGATAAATTAAGAAGCTTGTTCAGGTGATGATTAATTATCATGTCTTTTTGACCATAACGCGTTTCTAAAACTTTCAATGCTGCGTCATAATTAGCTTCTGATATTTCAAAACCTTATGCAGCATTAGCCGCAGCTCCAGATAAATAACTCTTCAAATAATGAAATTTTTCAATTTTCGAAAGCGATTTATTTTCGTGAATTGTATTTTTAAAGGTATTAAAAAATGAAATAAATTGCGTACAGTCGCCATAGAATTTTTGTATATTGAGTTTTGGCAATTTAACAACTGAGTTTTCATCATTAATCACATTCGATTTTAAATCTTGGCTGTTATTTAAATCAATATTAACAATTTTTTTGTTTTCGGTTAATTTTTTCTTCACCCGGAATTTTGCAACTGATATTTTATCCGCGTAATCATAAACAGAATTGATTTCAGTTTCATAGTCGTCTAACCCTAAAAGGAGCTCAATTTTCTCGTCAACTGACTTCAATAATTCTGCTTTAGTATCTAACTGAATAAATAATTCTTCTAAATTATCAAAATCTATTGGACTATCCTTCATAACATTTTCTATATTATTAATCAACTTTGTTACTGCTGTTCTCAAAACTGTTCGGTTCTTTTTCAACTTTTCTAAATCAGACATTTCGAAATAAAATATGAAAGACTTATCTTACCTTTGCCGTCTTCTTATTACTTACTATCCTCTATTTCCTTATTTGTGTTTTGAAGACATTAAAAAGGTAACAAATACTTTTTTCTTTCTTTCTTTTTCGGCGTGATACACCATGTGGAAATTTTTCAAAACATTCGAATTCAAAATCAATGAAGGAGGTGCTTTCTGAATTCTTTTCTTGAAATATTTAATGAATATTTACAAATACATGATTCTATACATATTTACAATAAGTATTATCAAATACTTAGTCTGGTTTTTCGAAAAAGGGAGGCTTAACCTCATCAACAAACTGTAAATAATTACAGCGATCATGCTTTTTAAATCAAAACATCTCTTCCTATCGTTCCAGCAATAAAAACCGAAGTCGTATTCTAAGGTAAGATGCGCGCGCATTGCGCGTCCTTCGTTGCCATGGGGAGCAGAGAAAAAGTTTCTCTTCACTCTACAACGCTTGCAGTTGAGACTATTGAAATTTATGACTGAGATATTCTTTTATGAAAACCCTGTATTTACAATCAACAATAAGTTGACTATTTTGAAAACATCTGATATATAAAAAAAAATTTCGGATATATATCAGACATCGGATATTTTTGATAGTTTCGAAAATAGGATATTTACGAACTCTGTGCCGAAGTGAGATTCCCAAAACGCTAAACAAGAAATACGCGTGGTTTATAATTTTCCCAAATATGTCATAAATTTATTGCATTACATTGTGCCATAAGAGTTACATTTACTTTTTAAGAATTATTTATATTAACTGTTAATATTGAATAAGTTAATGAAATGAATATATACATACATACTAAAAATCTAAATAAATTAACAAACAAAAACTCTACAAATCATAATGTAATACATGATAGCGATTTCTATACAAAACTATTCATACATAGTTGTATTATTTGTATAAATATCTGTATTCTTTAGTCCTTAACTACAGAGTCTAGATGTATATAGTGTGAAAATCGCTCATATCGGAATTGCTTTAGAATGCATACAAAAAATTGCATTTTCTTAGCTGGCGCGCGCTGCCATCAAATTTAGTGCTTAAAAGTATAAAAAGTAAGCACTTATTACTGCGTCTCGAAAAATGCGGTGCGAAATGCATTTAAAATTGTAGCCCATTACGTATAAAATATCCGATTTGAGAGCAATATTTTTATCTAGAACTTCAAAATTCTCACTCGGAAGTTTCATTTGTTATTTTTATTTTTTAATCTGTTAGATTTTCCTCAAATAAAATAAAATAAAATTACCATTCAAAATTTTCTGGTGTAATTTCAGAATCTCTAAATTAAAAAAAAGCTTTCAAATCAGGCGTTACATACTTAACCCTTACCGGCGCGGAGTAATTCTGTTTATAAACTGATGAAATATTGGACTGACACCGCAATTTATAAACGAATTTATTAGAAAATACGAACTTGCTTATTTTCATTTACATTATAATAGGAAAATTTTAGTTAAATATTCTTGGTGCCGTTTGTCAGTTTTGGAATTAAAATTAGGCGTCCTTTTTTTAAGGACACCGTGCCGGAAAGGGTTTTAATGGCCTAATATATGCTTATATTTTCGTTCATCTCTAATGTATCCCGTATTCCGACATAAATCTTTTAAATTATGTTTTTCAGAAAATTTAACTGTCAGAAAAAGTTTCCTGTAATTTAAATCATCATCTGTATGGATCATAAATATCTAAAACCACGCTGGCTTTCTACTCCTTCATAACAATAAACTCGAACATATAACGTTCTGTTGAAAACGTAATGTAATTTTTTGGATACAGTTTAGGTTGTCAATTTCCACACTATGTACTTCTATGCACGACTTAACACTAGAACATGCGGACATTAATCTCAACTCACATAATCATTTGTTAAGCCAGAATTTTTATTTAACACTACGTAACTTATTATTATGCGGAATATGTTTGATTTATATTATGGAAAATTTTCTGGTTCGAATCAAAATATGTTTATTTGTTCAGTCAAAATGAGCACTATTGAGTCATTTTGAAAATCTGTCCATGTTTTGAAATAACAAAATATTTTTTTTTTAGAAATAATAAGAAAGTTTTGTTTTTTTATAAATGATTACCTTACCTCATACACACAAGCATCAGCAGAGACCAAATTACTAATTTAACATTTTTAAACTAATTTTTAAATTTTAATGAACTTGGTAATGACATAAGCGAGCACAGTAATGACAAATTAAGCAAAATATTTTTATTTTTCCCCAGACATAAATGACAGCCATTATATCTTCTGACCCATGCAATCATTTTCTATTTCTTATATAATAAAAGCAGATTAAGAAATAAAATTTCATTTAATTATCAATTAAAAGTGGGTACTGTAATGACGTGCAAAAAATACTCACAAAAACATTCAAAGTCTTTGCTTGTTTTATTGAAATTATAAAACTATTTACTCTATTCACCTAAAGCTGATAACAAGTTGACTTTTAAGGAGTATTTTTACCTTGATAAAAGTGCATGTGCTGAACTTTTTGTCAGAAGCATGGCAATGACACTCTTTCTTTGGACACGGTTAAAAAAAAAATATTAAGATTTATAGATAAGTTTAATTAATGAAAATAATTTTTTTTTAATTAGTAGCATCTTAATAAATAAAAATGTGTTAAAAAATATAACCATCAGTTTTAAATAGAATTTAATCAGATCTTTATCTAATAAATTGCTTGTTGTGACAACCTACGGTAATGACATTTTGACTACAAAATAATATATTTCTTATTTTTAATTTTTTTATAAATAATAATATATCTGTAAACTATCATTAAAAATATGATAGTTAAAATGCAATAATTAAAATTATGATATTTAACTATTTTTCTGTGAAAATGTGAAAGGACAGTAAAACACAACACATTTTGAAAATCACCCTATTGCCACTCTATTGTTAAAGGGAAGTTTTAAATATGTATAAAAATATTTTTTTTTAAATAAAAACAATCTTTCAATGTTCATCTAGAAAATCAAGATTAACTTTTTGAGTGTATTTTATGTTTTTTCAACATGGGCCCGTTACGATACACAGTGATGGAACAGTGTAGCAGCAGACAATCAATTGGCACCGCAAAAATTTATTAGTATTTTTCCACTAATCTCAGCACAGAATTTCTGATGTTTTTGAAGGCGAAGCATACTATTAAAATTTAGTGGTGACAATTGCAGCGCCACTGTTCCATCACTGGATACACTAATCATTTGTTGTAGAAGTCTTTCCAGGCACAGGCATCTCTTATACGAATTTATTCGGTATTTTGGAACTATAGTCGAACCTCTTTTATCCGAAACTCTCGGTTAACCGAAATCCACTTTTAATGCTCTTTTTTTTTTTTTTTTTTTTTTTTTTTTTTTTTTTTTTAAGCATCATATTTTTTTGTGTGCAAGCGGTCCTTTCCGAACAACGAGTACATATAAATATTTTCGATTCCCTTTCTTAGAGTTCCTTTGAATTTAACTGAGCTGCCATAAACTGCGGAGTTAAACAAAAAAAGCTTTTGAATGTTTTGCAAAAGGTTTGGCATGGCTGACGCAGCAGAAAGACTGTGATGCTGGTGAACTAATAATATTATAGAACACATTGATAGAGCTTCAAAGCAAATTCAATTAAAACTGCGAAGAAAAAAAAAAATTTTTTTTCAAACCCTTGTGATATATTTCAAAAATATATATTCTAAAAACACACTCAAAATATATATTAAACATTTAATTGCTGAAAAGGACGTCAAACGTTAATAAAATACATTAAAAGATCTTAATAATTTGACATGTTTCGGTTGAATTTACTCAATCATCATCAGAAAAACAAATAAACACAAAGATGGAAAATGACAATAAACTATTACAAATGAAATTTAAAAATAGAATTTTAATTGTAATAATTAATTATATTTAATAGTTTACTGTCATTTTCCATCTTTGTGTTTATTTGTTTTTCTGATGATGATTGAGCAAATTCAATCGAAACATGTCAAATTATTAAGATCTTTTAATGTATTTTATTAACGTTTGACGTCCTTTTCAGCAATTAAATGTTTAATATATATTTTGAGTGTGTTTTTAGAATATATATTTTTGAAATATTTTTAATGGACGTATAAGAGAACTTCTGCTTATAATTTAATACCTTGTGATATATGTAAAGGGTACTTAATTCCAAAATAAAAATTACGTATTAATATGGTAATTTACCCTTGTTTCTATTTTGCTATTGCTTTATTTTTATTAAGCACTTGTTACCATTATAAGAAATATTGCTTATATTTCTCCTTAATCTTAAAATTAAAGCATTCTCGATTATCCAAAAATTTCGATTTTCCGAAAGAGCATCAGTCCCAATTACTTTGGATAATCGAGGTTCTACTGTACTTTTTTTAAGAAGTATTTTTGCTTGCACTTTGACAATATGTTCAAGGGAAAATTAATCAAAGATATACTTTTAAAATATAGTGGTACGAATATAATATAATAATAAAATCATGTGTATAAAGCTTGTGCGGCCATTTGACTACACTCGACAGAAAAGGGTTAATTTGACACAGAAAACGAACTCGATTATGAAAATTTTATTTACTATCTCTACCCATGATAGAAAGCGCTAGAAAGTGAATTTATTGAAAATACATAATTTTTGCTCTGTTTCTATTGGCTAATTCCATGGGTTTTGGTAGTGTAAGTCACATAACGGATAACTGAATTCCTCGTTGGCCACCGTTATTTTCGAAAGGTTTTCTCGCCTTATTCAATGAATGAGATATCACCGATAAACTAAGTAACATTTTCCGTTCTAAAATACTGGTATCCAAAAATCACAGCCTGTGACTTACACTACAAGTACGTATGGAAATAGCCTATTATAAGATAGGGCAAGAGGAAAAAAATGGAACTATCTTTTTACGATTTCTATATTGATTTCTCATCGTAAATTAATTAATATTAAACAATTAATTGGTAAAAACGTACTTTAAAAATTATTACACTCTTCATTTTTTTATTTGTATTCTATTTTCTACTTTTTTGTCTTTAAAGTGTTTCATTGTTGGAGTTCCGCAGCTATTTGGCATATTTTGGAGAGCGTTTATTGTCGAATAATTAAATCGTTTGCTTTTTTCAAATCCGATACAATTGCACGAGTTTCAGAGAATATTTAGAGACTTAATATGCGTGAAATATTCCTTAAAATTTATGTATTGGATCGACGGAAAGTCGCGTCGTGATGGGAAAATCAATTCGTACCGGAAAATTCTATCATTAATTATTAGACACTGATTCCGATATCTAATGTCTAAAAATTACCGGCCAGAATTTTCCGGTACGAATTGATTTTCTCAACACGACATAACTTTCCGATCGACCCAATATTAATTTATAATTAAGTTGTATAAATGATAAAATAATGTGTTGTTATCGGAAACACATCGTTATACATATTTTTTTATAGTTCTAAAATAGTAAGAAGTGTGTTAAAAAGAGTGCAAAATTTCATCTTTTCATACAAAAACTAGGCTGACTTATATAAAAGTGTAAAAAGTGGCTATTGTTGATAAAATGGCGAATTTCTTATAAAAAATGTCGGATATAAGGATAAATTTATTTTATATTTCTCGCTCGTGCTAAGTGAATATAAATGCCATTATCGAAAATCATTTAAAAATCTCGAATAATTGTTGTTTTTTAAAGATTCTGTGCTAAAAAAATGCTGACCATATTAATAACTTTGCATTTAATTTAAATTTAACAAAGTTGTTTTAAATACATGAATCATGTTTGATACTATTACAAAAACGAGAACGCATTTTAGATTGTAGCATTATAACGCTGTTTTAAACGGTTCCGAATCTGAGAACAACAACAAATTTGACACGTTTTCAAGCATAGATAAACAGCGATAATTTTCAACTTAAATAGAATAATCTATACCAGGCTGATATAATGACCCGGCCTGGACTTCATCTTCCTCAATTCTTCTTCTTTTTTTTTTTCTTTTTTTTTTTTGTATTTAGCAAAGCTTTCTTTTAATAATACGCTACAAATGAGCCTGCAACACCAAAAAGCATATAATTTTTGTACAAATACGAATTAAAAAAAAAACTTCTTTGATACAATTTTTTTGATGGTTTATTGTAAAAATACGCAAAAAAGCGAAAAAGAAAAATCCGAATTTTTAAAAATAAATAAATAAATAACATGCCTTAACGTTTTTATATGCTGCTATATTGTTTTCAAAGCAAGAACTATTTATATAAATCTTTTTTCTTTTTTTTTTTACTAGCATCACAATTCGCGGTTTACAAAATACGTCACGCAAAATCATCATTAACTTGTAATATTCCTGTTGGAAAAAGCCCCACTTTAAATCTTAAACACTCACGAAATTAATTATATATGGGATGCAACAAACAGATAAGGCTGTACGAAAGACGTTATTTCAGTTTTATTGCTGTAAAATTCTAAAAGAAATAATATTGATGTATCACGCATATATATTTACATGAACATTTATTTTACGTTCTTCTGTAAAAGATATTTTTATTGTTTAGAAAAATACTGCTAAGGGTGTAGTTTCGTTTTTGTATTAGGATGTTTATTTCTCACACAACTTTAAGCGGTCCATTAAATGAAAAATGGACAAAATGTTCAGCACGTGACACTTACCTAAATCCCTGAATATATTAACTTATACGTTGTTAAAATATAAATCGTTACATTAAAAATAACAAAAAACCCTAGATTTTTCTATTTGCAGGAATCGTACAGGTCCAGTATTTCTTTATAGAAAATCTCTTCTTAAAAGAGGGCGAAATTTAGAGCGTTTAATCTAGATTTATTTTTCTGTAAAAAAATGTTAGTAGTTGCCCTGAATAATTACCTGAAGCATACGACCCCTGTTTTAGCATACCGTAAACCGTATATGCTCGCGTGTAAGCCGACCGCAAAATCCGACAGAAATAGCATGTGGTTCCTTTTTAATACCAGTATTTACGTATTTTTATCTTTGGTTTACAAACTTGCAGAAAATTATTGCGAAATCAAAGATAAAAATGACGAATAAAACATTTCGGAAATATTGGTATTCAAAGATAATAATATATTATTTCTCTCGAATTTTGGGAACGGCTTGTACGCCAGTATATACGGTAATTGTTTTAATTTTAGAATAAAATAGCATTGTTAAAACAGCAGTAATATGTAGAAAAGCTGTCTCACGCGTGCTATGATATAGCTCATTTATAGGTTTAAAAATCTCCACACTGATCGACATTAATCATCATCGAGATAAAATCCTTCTAAATGATAATGTGTTTAATATTGAAAATACTGTGATGAAGAAATTGACTTTTGAGTGGCTAAGTTAGACTTATAAACTAAAGTAAACAGTTTTATTGTTATTATTATTCATTTTATAATGTAAAAATTTATTCATTTTGGAAAATGTAGCTATTCGAGAAAGAGTGCGTGTAAAAAGCTCTCATAATACAACGTATATATGCGTCAGTTAAATTCATTAAAATGTCGTTGCATCTTCATTTAATAATATATAAATATTCTAACATTTCTTTATTTAAAGGATGCTGAAGAAGTAAATTATAGAATACAATTTTTCTCTAAATAAAAGGGGAAAAATTGAATTAGATAGTCAAAAGATATGATTTGGATATACACAAAAAGTGAATTTGCTATGAATGGATAAGTGTCCTGAAAAAGGAGTAAGTCACTATTTACATTATCGTACTCACGCCCAGTTAAGGGCATTCAAAACACCATCAAGATTATGTACTCTGAATAGAAATAAATAAATTAACCCTTAAATGCCTGATTTTTCAAAAATCATTGTAATAATGTTTTTCGGCTTGCATTTTTTAAATAATTCATGGGAAAAATACTTAAAAAAATCATATTTTGTTTTAAGTATGGTTTACGGCTAAAAAACAGTTTGTTACTAATCGGCAATACTGGTCTTTAATTGAAAAAATAATTTTCCTTGATAAAATTCTATAATATTAAACACACAAGAATTTTAGGAACTAAAATAAGAAATACATTTTACTTGCTCACTGCAGAACAAAGTAGGGTATTTCGCAAGCTTCCAAACAAAACAAAAAGAGCAAGTAGGAGCAATTGAAAAAATAATTCTATCTTTATTGTTAAACAGGACAAGTGTTGCCATCTACATGTTGGAAATCGATTTAATAATATTTTCAGAATGTATTTTATTGGCATCATTAGGCATTATAGCTTCAATATTATTCTAATAGTATTTTAGAGCCTAAATTGGGTATGTTGCCGAAAAGCAACACCCGGCATTTAAGGGTTAAGTAGCCTCCATTGAAATCTGAAATATCAGATATTCGCAAAATAAAGTTAAATAAACTTTTAAACTTTCAAAAAAGAAAAGTTGAAAGCACTTTTACGGTCACACGTAGATAATATATTAAAAAAAAATGGCAGCTTTCAAAGATAATTTAGCAATTTGAAAATTTACAGCTACAAACTACTCGACTTGGAAATTCAAGGTTTTAACAAGGCTTTTAACAAAGGATGATTTGTTTCACGTAATCACGGCAGACCCGCCTAATCCAATTACGGATGCATGGTCCAAAAATGATAAAAAAAAGACCGAACACTCATTAATTAAACAATTGACGATGATCAGATTACTCATGTTAAAAATTTATAGATAGCCATACAAACCTGACAAGCTTTGGCGAAATCCATGAGCGACATAATTTGTCTAGCAAACTCTATCTTTTAAGAAAACTTTATGGCATTAAATTAGCGGAAGGTGGCAACGTTGTTAACCATATCACAAAAATAATGGAAATAGTAGATAAATTAGCGGCCATAGGACAAGTTATAAATTATAACCACATTTTTGCATTGTTACTATGCTCTCTACCCCAGTCTTATGATACCCTTATTAATGCTCTCGAATCGAGAGAAGAAAATGTGCTTACTTCGTCATTTATTAAGTCTAAACTTACTGATGAATTTAACCGAAGATGTGATACCGAGGAAAGACCAGCAAATACAGCCAGAGCATTTAAAGCACAGAAAAATACAGCAACAAAGCAAATAATAAATATGCTCCAATTGTCGGATGAGAAACCATAACATACAAGAATTTTGGTATAGCAAAGCCAAAACACTAAACACACCACAGAATCAACATATCAGACCAAACAAAAAACATTACTCTACATCACTAGTTTTTTAAAAGAGTGAAGACAATATTAGAAGTGAATAAATGCCGCAATCGAGTCGTAGGTACAGTCAGGAAAACGAAAATAGTACATGGAGAACGAGCTAAAATAAAAATTACGCTTTTATAACACAAGGAAGAGAAAACAAAATATTTATCATAGACAGTGGCAGCACAAGCCATATTTTATGTTCAGAATCAATGTTTACAGAAATGAAATTACGCGAAAATACAAAGGTAAGCATCGCAAACGGAAAAAAACTTATCGCTTACGGGTCAGGTAATGTAAATATAAACACGCGAACATCAGACAACAAAGTCCATGAAATAACACTTAAATATGTATTACTAATACCTAAAATCGAAACAAATTTATTATCGGTTAGCAAAGCGACGCAAAATGGATGGGAAATTATTTTTAGAAACTAAAGATGTATGTTCAAACTTAACGGAGAAATCTGCTTAGAAGGGCGAAAAGTAAATACCCTATACGAAGTTCAGTTAGCATTTGAAAACTACGCAAACGTAGCACAAAGCTGCAACAACAACAATTGCCTAAAATTATGGCACCGTAGGTTAGGACACAGAAATCTAACATCAGTTAAATAAATTACGCAAAATGAATTAGCTAGAGGAACCCAAATAAACAATTGTAAGCATAACATGGATTGCGAATCGTGCTTTAACCCCTTGAGGGGCAAGCAAAAATGTCTCTAAATATTGATTTCTCACCGGAATAATCGAAAAATTTTATTTTTAAATAAGTAAAAGCAATATTTCAACGATTTTCCTCCAAAGTTAAAAATATAAAATTTAGTAAAACTTTTCTGGTGAGAATCTTGTTTAAATTAGGTGGGATATATTTTATCCCACCGCCCCTCAAGGGGTTAAAGCAAAATTAACTGATGAACCCTATCCGAAAATTGCACAGTATACAGCAACTAAAAGACTCCAACATATTTACTCCGACGTGTGTGGATCATTTTCAAATACAGACAATAGGAGGGAAATCTTATTTTTGACTTTTATTTATGAATACTTACGATTTACGATCATATACTATTGTCCAGAAAAAATGAAGTTTACGAAAAAAAAACATTCATCGCACTAATTAGCAACAAATGTGGAGAAAAACTCAAAGCAACTAGAACGGATAGCGGAGGGAAATTCACATCAGATGAAATAGAAAACTATCTCAGAGCTAATGGGATAAAACATTAACACACTGTCCCATATTGCGCAAGCCAGGACGGTGTGGCAGAAAGGAAAATTGGTCGTTTGTTTAGATGGCAAGGACAATGGTAAGCGAGTCAAAATTTACCATTAAAGTTCTGGGGTGAAGCAATTTGCACAGCCAGTCATTTGAAAAACAGACTACCAACAAAAGCAGATGAAAAAAACGCTATATGAGTTATAGACAAACAGACAGCCAAACTTAAGTTACGTTAGGGTATTTGGTGCGAAGCCTTCGCATATATCAGTAAAACCAGAGAACAAAAATTAGATGATAAAGCTATAGAAGAATTTTTTGTCGGGTATGATAATGAATCCAAAGGATACAAAATATACGTATTAGGGAATGAAATAACGATCGCGAGAACCGTTAAATTTCTGGAAAACAAATTTAAATATAGAAACGAGAAACTAGAAACAAATCGAAACGAGGTGAAAAGGGAACTCATTATAATGAAAACCTTGTAGAAATAGAAATTTCAAATAGCAAAGAGACACCATCCCCGTCCAATCAACCAGTAGCTGAAGCTATGCGATCAGATAGAACTAACAAAGGCATACCTTCTCATAGGTTAGTATACATGGTTGACGCGAAAACGCTACTGAACAACAAAATTACGAGGAAATCGAGATCATGGAAAATTTCCAGGATAAACAAAATTGGATAGATGCAATGAAAAGCGAAATGAACTCTCTTATGAACAATAAAACATGGTCAATTGTAGAACATCCACCAAATAGGAGAATAATAGGTTGCAAATGGTCTTACAAACTAAAACGCGTCAACATAGGAAAAATTCGAAAATATAAAGTACGTTTAGTGGCAAAAGGATATTCACAAAAATTCGGGGAGTATTATGATGAGACTTATGCACCAATCGTGTCATATACAACAATAAGAGCATTATTAACAGCAGCATTGCATTAACCACTTCACCGTGTTCCCCGAGATAACTCGAGTGTAAAAGCACTATTACCCCACAGCTGTCGCCGGTGAAGTGGTTAAAATTTAAATGCAAAACATATTAATATTAACACGGCGTTCTTACATGGAGAGCTTGAGGAGGCGATATACATGTCACAACCAGAAGGTTTTGTTGAACCAAATCAGGAAAATAAAGTATGTAGGCTATACAAAGCCATATATGGATTAAACAAGCATCGAGAGCGTGGCATAATAAAATTTCAGAAACATTAAAAAAGATGAATTTCAATCAGAGCGAATTTGACTTATGCCTTTTTACGCGAAAAAGGGACGACAACACAACTTGCATAATAACATACATAGACGACATTTTAATCGCCGGAGATGACGAAATAATAGAGGAAGTAATCACGAGCTTAAATAAAGAATACGAACTAAAGGATTTAGGTGACATCAGTGACTACCTATTCATGAACATTAGCAAGTAAAATTTTAATTTAAAAAATCCGAAAACTCGAACTAATTAATTATTTCTCGTCAATGTGAAACTATTTTTTATATTACTTACCTATTTTTTTATTTACTTGAATTGATGACTTTTAAGTTGTGTTTAATTGTTAGTTCTTATCTATAAACATTGTTTTGATGCGGCCTATATATGGCAATGATGGTTAGAGATGCAGTAAAACTAGAGATCCTACCTGCACAACTTCCAGGTTGTGTAATATTTAAACTGAGCTTCTGACTGTAAAATAGTCAATGAAACATCGTTTTCATTTTGAAAGACCTATCCAATAATATGTCACTCAATATGGTGAGTAATATTTCTTCCTTTCTACCGCCATTTTGAATTTATAAAAACGAAACATAGCCTATAACCATCGGGCAGTTAAGAAGAATCGATAGAGACCTGATTCATTAAAATCCATCCAGCCGTTGGGATGTTTCGAGGGTATAAAGAAATCCACATACCCAGATACGCGTGGAACACATAACCCTTCTTGTCAGTCGGGTAAAAAAGTAAATAAAAGCTACTTGATAAATCAATCTCCGAAAATAGAGAAATTAACTCATAAGTTTAATTTGTAAGACGCAAAACCGTGTAGAACACACATGGAGACAAATTACACGCGCTTTTAATGATGAGGATAACACTTTACCAAATAACACACATTACAGACAGGCAATAGGTGCATTTCTGTATGTAGCAACGTTAAGTAGACTTGACATCTGTGTAGTAGTGAACAGTCTTAGTAGAAGAAATGAATCACCTAGAATGGAAGACTGAAATGGAGTTAAACGTGTTATTAGGTACTTAAAGACTACAAAATATATAGTTTAGTTCTAAGGGGAGAAAAGAATCCGATAATGGAAGTTTATGCAGATACAGATTGGGGAGAATATGTAGCTTTACGAAAATCAACGGTGTATGTTAGGGGGAATTCCCATACAATGGTCGACCAAAAAACAAACCTGTATTGCATTATCATCAGCTGAGGCCGAATATATGTCAGCAGCAAATGCAGCAGTTGAAATAAAGTGGCTATTCAATTTACTCAACGAATTGAACCTACAAAAAACACTACCTATAAATCTATATGAACACAACCAGTCCACATTCAAGATCATAGAACTCGAAAAACACTCCAGTAAAACTAAACATATTGGAATAAGGTTCTATACAATAAAACAACTAAAGCAAGAAGGGACTATCAACCTAAAGTATTGCCTAAGCAAAACGATGATAGCAGATCTGTTTATGAAACCCCTTCCCAAGACTGTTTTTCAAACCCGTAGAAGGAACTTAAATTTGTGTGACAGTGAAACTCCAGAAATTAAGACGGGTTGATGGACATTAATTATTATCGAGATAAATAAATGCGCTCAAAATAATTACATAAACAATCTGACTTTTCAAATTGCCATAAATCTTTCTAAATGATAATTTGTTTAACCTAGAAAAAAAACCTGTGATAAAGAAGATGGCTTTTGAGTAGCTAAATTAGACTTATAAAGTAAAATAAACTGTTTTATTGTTATAATTCTTTATTTTATAATGTAAACATTTATTCATTCTGGAAAATGTAGCTATTCGAGAAAGAGCACATGTAAAAAGCTCTCATAGTACAACATAAATATACGTCAATTTAAATACATTAAAATGTTAGTGCATCTTCATTTAATGCGTAAATTTTCTAACATACCTTCATTTAAAGGATGCTGAAGAAGTAAATTGTAGAATAAAATTTTTCTCTAAATAAAAGTGGAAAAAGTGAATAATATCATCAACATATACGATTTGGATATACACAAAAAGTGGATTTGCTATGAATGGATAAGTGTCCTGAAAAGGGTAAGTCCCAATTTACATTACTCACGCCCAGTTAAGGATATCCAGAATCCCATCACACATTTTTTACCGGCACCTAAATAACCTGCCCGTTTTTAATCTGTAAATGTATAGTGATGCATATCTGCATCACTTTTTATTTAACTTTTAGCTAACACTATATTTATAAAGAAATATTCATGTTGTAATAATTGCAAAGTATGTTACTAAATAAAATTAAAAATCTACCTTAAAATTTCTGGTGTCTAAGGATTAATATTATATTAATAATAATTTATTAAGGAATAAAAGAATAAAAAACACAATTCTAAAAGAATAACTCATGAATTTAAGGGTTAAGTTTTACAAAATAAAATTAATGTAAAATAAGTTACCTAGATTCATACTTACTAAAATAATTACTAATTTTGCACTATTTCAGTTATAATAGTATTTTTCGCTTGCGTTGCAAATGTGCAACATAAGAAAAAGTTAACGTATTATACGAAAAATATATCTGTGATTTTTTTTTCTTTTTTTTTCCTGCGTAATAAACCTTTTTTAGAATCATATATATATTTTTCGAAATAAAATAAAAAATCATGCTTTTAAGGGTTAGTACACTGTTAAAAATTTGCAACAAACTGTCCAGTTATTAGACCGTTTTAATAGAAAATGGTTATATAACCGTAATTTAATTCTATTCTAACCATATCATTACTTATATTATGGTCAGAATAGAATTGAATTACGGATATATAATCGTTTTCTATAAAAACGACCGACTGATTCGACAGTTTGCTGCAAATTTTTAACAGTATTTAAAAATCTCCACTTTTTTTTAAATCTTAAATACAAGTAATTGGCAGGGCCTGATTACTAACGGGGCACACTTACACCAATAAATTTTAAAAGAAAAGTTCGATTTATCTAAACGCCGTTTTCATGTAAGATTTCTGCCATGAATAAGCCAAAATTTCTGTTTATTTTTAGTGGTAGGAATTTGCCCCGTGGGTAATCAGGCTCTGGTAATTGGGTCGTTTTCAAGCTTATTCCATGAAAAACGAAAAAAACGCCCTACGCGTGACACTTACATAAGTACCTATATCTATATCTATTAAGTTGTTAAAATATATACTATACTAGCCGCCTTCGCCCGCTACGCTGGTCGGTTTTTCTAAAGAAATCTTGAATGAAACAAAATATATTTGTGAATTTGATCATGCGTTTTAAAGCAATATGGACATTTACCTGGTGTATCCAACCGAATTGCTGAAAGCAATATGAATGTCATTACGCTATTATATCTTTTATTGAGTCATACAAAATTTAGACTGTTAAGGACCAATTTATTTAGTTGATTTGTTAGTGTAGGATTCGGTAAAGAACAATAGAACAATATGTAATACACTAAAAGCGGTCATGAAAAATTATCATTGCAAGTCTCATCAGAATCTGTTAATTTGACTTATTGAAAAGGCTGATCGTTTATAATAATTGGGTTCGCCTGATTCTAGAACTTTCATCTATAATTCTACAATCAAGTAACCCAACAATCAAGCTACAGAAAATGATATGTGCTTTATACTAAAACATTCACTGAAAAATTAACTAACCGATCAAGTTGCATCGAAATCCACTTAGCAGAATCTTTTAAACTGGAAAATATACCGAAACCTTCCCTAAAAATGATCTAATTAATAGTTTAAATCCCATAAAAATTCATTCAGTGGAACCTTTAAAAAATGCAAATCTTTCAAAATTGGGTTAATCTGATTTAGAACTTTCTCCATAATTATTTAACTAAGCAACGTAGAACGTTATGTTTTATACTAACATCTTTTCTGAAAAATTATCTAACTAACAATGTAAGTCCGGTCAAAATTTATTCAGCAGAACTCAAGATATAAGCGGCCGGAATGAAAATTCTCTTTGCATTATATATATATTGAGATAGTTAAATATAACTTTCATAATTGCGTTAACTTGATTATAGAACTCTCTGGGAGGTAGGGGTAGGTATCTACTGAATCAATTCTGGATTTTTTAAGAAACTCAGCTCAACTTCCATAACTATAGCATATATACTCTCTTGTACACCCTATCTCTGTAGCGTATATCTTCCAATTTTCTTTACTGTACCACTGAGAACTTTTTCCGCATAGCTCCGTAACTAAACAACACACAATGATATGATAAATATTGAAAAAATCCCTGAAATATTATTTAACTTGCTGTGCTTTTAATTAGTTGACTTGAAATCTTTCATAATCGAGTTCAACTAATTTTAGAACTCCCGTAGCATCTTAGAATGATGGTTTTTACATTAAACCATTTATAAACCAAATTTACTATTTAACAGTATAAGTTCTACAAAATTCTGTTTAGTAGAATCTGAGTTATAGTCATATTTACAATATTTATTGCTCATTAAACCCTTTTTCTTTACATTTGAAATAAAATCAGTAACTGTTTTGGTATTTCCCTGTTATGCCAACACCATTGTCACCAAGCGTAATAGTTGGCAGAAAAATGAAATGATACATTTGAAAAAAAAATTTTGTTGATAAAAAAAATGAGCATTAAAAAAATATAACTTTTAAAAATTACAGACTTTGATCTACCATTTTTTTTTTTAAATCAATAAAAATAATGGTACTACTTGGTTATCCCGTGGACCAAAAATATATTGACAAACTATAAGATTAAATGCCAATAATGGTTGATCGTAAATGTCACATTCACTTGACTTTAAGTAAGTTACACGTATTTACGTCATCAGGTGATTTTTATTTCGACGTTTTAAATGCATTTTTATTAATGTTATACTAATTTATTTGTTCTTTCGTTATTTAAAATAAAAATTATGTCAATTTGTATAATTTGGCGAGTGGTTTGGCGATTTATAGAATTTGGCGAAATTGGTCGGCGGGTACCAAAATAAATACTTAAAATATAAGAATAAATAAATATTTTGCAAGTAATAAAATATAGTCAATTTAAACTACAGGCTTGAAATTGTAAATGTCTTTTACTACTGAAGCATGGCGTACGTAATACGTAAAATATGTCTCACATTGCAGTAAACATTTCATTCTTTCAATGAAGACATTCATGGTTTTTTGAACAAAACATTTTTATATGTATAATTCCTAACTTCTGAAATAATTTTATTGTAGGTTCCTCATCATCAGATAACTGCGAAATGGTAAAATCTATATCAGTATCAGTAATAAATATTTTCTATTAAAAAAATAACAAATAAAAAAGTTTTGCGAGTTCATGATGGAATAAAATAAATTCCATCATTAAAAATATTCACGTTCAATAATTAGCAAATGTTAATATGTGGCACGGTTTGCAATAAAAATCGTTTGCACGATTAGGGTTGAAATAAATGGCGCGATACCATACATTTTGGCATGGTATCGCGACGAAAATTAGAACGAAAGAGTACCACAGTTTTTTTTTTTTTTTTTATAGTTTTAGTTTTAGTTTTTGAGGCGTTTGAATTTTTTTTCTAATTGACGAAGTTGTTTTTATTTAACCAAAAGGATTGGTTAAAAAATTATTCAATTTGAATTTTTTCGCTTGCTTCTTTTAACAGAATGAAAAGAATGAGTTTTTAGAAATTATCACTTGAGAAATTCAGGTTTTGGCGCCAAAGATACTGCCAAATTAGAAAAATATGAAATATCTCTCGAACTATTGGGCTTAAAAGAATTTAGTTAGTACCATTCAGTTCAGCATACAAAAATACACCAAAATATGTTATCAGTTGAAAAATAACTATAAAATCAGATTTTTGAGGAATTTTTTTAAAGTTCGTTCTCTTTTTTACCCCCCTTTGGGGTGGAATTTTGGAAAATCCTTTCTTAGCGGCACTCTATATCATAAGAAGTATTTTTACCCCGATTTTCAAGATTTTTGGTTCAGTAGTTTTGTCTGCGCGTTGATTAATACAAAATCCAGACTTTCTTTTATATATATAGATATTCGCATAGTTGTTTTAATTTAGGGATATAACAGCATTGTTAAAAAAGCAGTAATATGTCGAAAAGCTACCCCACATGTGACATGGAATGGCCCAAACGTAGATATAGAAAAATAGCAGTTATCTAAAACTTAATACAAAGCTCACATAAATTTATTACATTATTTATTTATTTTTAATCTGAAGTCACCTCTTTAGCAGGCAATTTGAAATTCTTATGTAAAATAATTCGATTTCATCTATGAATTTTAAAAAACCTAATGCTAAATCAGAGTGTATTTTTAAATTACCGCATATATTCCCTTAAAACTCAACCTTAAAATTTGAGAGAAAAAAAAATTATATTCCCTTTTAACACAATTATTTCCGTAAAATAAACGTCATTTTATTTACTTATCGAAAATTACTACAACGTCTGCAAATTAATAAGGCGAAAAATTCTTCTATAAAAAACTGGTATTGAAATGGAAGAGCGTGTTATTTTAGAGTCGACTTATACACACTTATAAATGGTAAATTATTCTGGAAAAAAAAAATCATAATCATTGTTATGATTTCTACCATTTTTTATATCGTAGAATACATTTTATAAATATTTATTTATGTTTTTTTGTTTTTTTTTTTTTCACTTCAAAATAAAAACAACTCTCAAAAGATTTTGAATATGACATTTATATTTTTTAATTTCATAATTAATATGGCGGCGCAACATAATATAAGAAGATAAACTAACGTTAACAGCACCATAATTTTTTTCTAGTAGCAGACTTGTTTCGGTTGCATCCAGCATACCGTTGTCAGTGTCATCATTCCATCATTCATCAGCAGTTCTTTTATTATTTTCACTGATGACTGTACGCTGAATGCTACGGAAACTAGTCTGCTATAAGATCAAGAACGCTCGGGTCCTATTACAGTTGTTTCATCTTTTTTTTTAAGACATCTTTCATTTATATAATATCTACGAAATTAGTTGATTTCTGACTTCGACGTATAAAAATATTTTTTTCACTTTTAACGTGAGTTCGTAATTATATAAATCAAGTAGCACATATAGTTTTCGCCTGGTCCATCCTTCTGTCTATCTGTCTGTCTGTCTGCATACAACAGCGCAAAAACTACCAAACCGAATGGTTTGAAATTTGATATACGCTACAGAATTTTGTAGAACACTTTCAAATTATATGAAAATCGAATTAAAGCTTAAAAAGATATTAATAAATGTTTTCTTCATTTTATTAAATCTTATCATACGCAATTAATTCACTGCTATCCTATGATAGGTAATGATTCAATGTTGCCATAGTGATTACATCCTATTTAATATGAAGTCATAATAATTACGTTTTACTGAATTTAATATATAGAATCCTAATAAGTTTTGTAATCATGTATTTTTGGATAAGATTACAACAGCTATTGCACCAAGATCTGAATATTTATAAAACTAGTTAGAGTACATTACATTAATGAGTACATACAGTACCTCATTTTGCCACGTTTGACATACAATTTCCGACTTTTTTGTATTTTGTAATTAAAACAATGACCCATTTCTAAACTATGGTCTTGTGAATCAAATGTTTTTAAGAATATGAATTTTCTTGCCTAACAAATCCGTCTACGTGAAAAGTAATCATTTTCTGATATTGCCAATAAATCTTTAAAAATATACTTAAAATTGAAAGAAATTTCGATCTTTCGAAAAAAGTAGAAAATTTCCCAAAAGTAAATGCAAAATTACCCATTCGGTGGGTAATCCGTTTTTTTTATTTATATATATTCTATTTAGTATAGTTAGATAATAATATTAAGGGAACAGATTTTTTTCAAATATTAATCTATAAAATCAAAAGGATGCAAACGTATAGATAAAAGGACTTTTCGTATTTATCTTATATGTTTCGATTCCTTTTTACGAGACTACAAAATTCTATTCCTTTAATTTTTACCATCAGAAAAATAAAAAGAAAATCCAATGAATAAACGCTTTGTAACACAAAAGGCGATACCAAAAATTCCAACTTATTTCTTATTTTTATCTTAAACTTTCAAGAAAGCATGAAATCGGGAAATATACCGAGTGTCAAAAGTCCCTGACATATTTTAAAATTCAATATAAAATCAAGTAATTGTCGAATAGGTCTGTCGATTAGAATTGTCGTCTGGCCTAAAATGCTTCTCACAATCAGAAGTTTTCTTCAAGCGAATAAAAAAAAAAATTGATACTTCACCCATAGATGGTGCTGTACCTTAATTTATCAGAAAGAAGCATGAAACACTCAAGACAATCTGTCACAGATCATTTTATTTTGTCAAAAACAGTTACAGAGCAATAATTTGTGAAATCCATTAGCGTAATTCAATGTGTACCCCTTTGTACAGGGATGCAAGAGCTGCGCCACAAATGGCTGATTTTCACCACTAAATTTTAACAGCAGTCTTCGCCTTATTAAATCTCAGAAATTCTGTCATTAAATAAGCTGAGGAGAACTACATAAATTTAGTGGTAGCAATCAGCCATTTGTGGCGCAGCGCTTGCATCCAAATCATGGAACTATTAATAAAGAGGAACTGACATATCCTTAAAATAGTGAAGCTTCAACTGTAACCGCTATCTCAGGGGTTGTTCATAACCAGTTTCACCAGTAAGATTATATAGAAATTTTCTGCTTATGTAAACACCTCATTATTGCAAATTTGCAGTTACTATTAATCATAGAAACAGATTTTAATTTTTACTGGCATCGATTACATTTACGGTAGTCACGCCCTGAGTTTCCGCCATATTGTGACAACCAGGGAAACAAACTGACAGTTTTACAATGCAAACTGACACCAGTAAGAAAAAATAGAAAGTTTGGCCACATTTGTGAAAAAAATTCTATGAACAAAGCGCTTAAATAAGACAAATTTTTCTATTCAATTTTACTGGTGGGCATTTTCTCTCGGCGGTAATCAGAAACTGCAGATAAAATTTTAAAAAAAGCAGCCGCCATATTGTGACAACCCCCTCAGTTACTTCACTTACAACTGGTAGACAGTAGACTATAAGTCATCTCCTCTTTATTCATAACTCCATTATCCAAATGGAACTCCAGTTCAATTCACGTGTTCGCTAGCTTTGATTGCGGAATTAACTGACCATGAAAGTTCCTTTCAACAATAATGATGGACCAACATGCAGAATTTCCTTTTTTGCTGGAAGGTGTCATTTCTGTGTCACAGACTCGAAACTAATCTGAAAATTATAAAAAAAAAAAAAAAAAAGCATGTTCGAAAAATGGATTTATGAATAAGGAGGAGGAAACTTATAGTATATTTTCTACGAGTTGCGCCTGATGTAACTGGGAAGTTTGTCAACAGATGGCGGCTGATATTTTACATCGGACAGATAAGTTCTAATTACCGCCAGAGTCAAATGTTACCAGTAAATTTTTAATAGAAAATTTTGCCTTATCTTAACGGATTTTTCATGAAACACTTTCGCTCTTTTCACTCTTTCTTCTTCTTCACTTTTTTTTCACTCTTTTAAATATGGTTAAATTATCTATTTGCTTTTACTGGTGGCAGTTTGCCTAGGTATTATAATCTTTTTCACTTACATTGAGAGGGTGCTGTCTAGGTTGTCACAATATGGCGGAAACGCAGGGTCCGACTACCGTCGAAGCAATCTTCCACCAGTAAAATTGAATATCTGTCTTTACCATTATTTATGACTGAAAATGTGCCTTAATAAGGTGTTTAACTCATTAAAGCCGGTTTGTAAGAAAACTTGCCATGTAAGGCGAACAAAACTTTTAAATTTTATTACCAGTATTTTAGTTTGGAATTTTTCACATTATCTAATCTCAAATTTTGAGCGATTAAATAATTCAAAATTACAATCTGGAAAATACTGGTATCGAAGAATTAAAAGAAGTGTAAAAGAGGCTCGTCCTTAATGGGTTAAATAAGGAGAAAATTTCTATTAAAATTTACTGGTGGAAGTTTTTTTAGGCGGTGATCAACCCCCATCGAAAGCAGTTACAATTGAAGCTTCAGTATTTTAAGGATAGGTCACTTCCTCTTTAATAATAGTTCCATGGTTAGAAACCGAACTTACGGACAAGTGGCCCCATATATGACCGAAGTTTGGAACTAGTTATTTTCATTTGCTCGAAGAAAAAGTTTCATCGTGAGAAGCATTTTAGTTCAAACCGCACATCTGTACGACAATTACTTGATTATATATTGAATTTAAAAATGTGTCGGAGATATTTGGGACACCCTGTGTTTCATTTATATTACAGGAAAAATTTCCATCTACTTAAGAAGCATATTTATACTACAATATTTTTACCGCTATAAAAATTCATTAAAAAAACTTCCATAGATACAGTACTTAAAACACGCTGATGTCAGTATTATAAAGAGTTAACAGAAATAGTCGAGTTGGGGCAGAAATTCCAGAATTAGCTAAAACTCGAATTCCATTTTAAAACACAATTGGTCAGCCAAGACATATCTTGGTAGAAAACACCTAAAAACCCGATTTTAGCGGTCGACTCGTATGTTTACCATTGTATTTTCCTGCACACAAAGGTATGAAAACATGGCGGACTGGGAGCAGGAAAACACAATGGTAAACCTACGAGGCAATCGGTAAAATCGGGTTTTTAGGTGTTGTTCACCAAGATATGGCTTGGCAGACCGATTGCGTTTTAATATGGGAATCGAGTTTTAGCTAATTCTGGAATTTCAGCCTCCAATTCGATGAGGTGGTTGTCTCTTGTTTCGTACGCCTCCTTGAATTTTGTAGACCAGAAAATTTTTCGGCTCCAGTATTATCTTATACAAAATCTCTTCTTGAAAGAAGGCGAAATTTTGCGCGTTTAATCTAGATTTCTTTTTCTATAAAAAGGTATTGGTACTTTTCCTGGAGAAATCAGTGTTGCCAGTGGGCCACTTTTTAAAAATTCCGATTTCTTGATTGCCACCACTGTTTTGAAACGGTAAAATTACCTTTGTTTTCGCCTTCATTAATATGTCATTAAATAAGGCCCATTTTACCATTTCAAAAAAGTGGTGCATCCGGCAACACTGGGAGAAATAACGGTATCCGCACGAACCATGTGTCTGTGCTGTCAGCTGATGGTCTAAAATAAAGATTTTGTAAAAAAAAAATCGTGTAAGATGATTTATGAGTACGGATTATACTACAATAATAAAATATATTTATTTTAAAGACAAATACGTAATGCCTGTAATCTGTGTTGTCAGGCAGCTACTTTTTAGGGTACCGTACTTGAAAACTAACAAGTCTGAAATTGTACGTCAAACGTGGCAAATGAGGTACTGTAACAAGTTTTATAAATATTCATATCTTGGTGCAATAGCTCTTGCACTCTGATTCAAAAATTCATAAATACAAAATTTATTACGATTATGGGTTATTAAATTCAGTAATACGGAAATAATAGGGCTCCATCTTAAATAGGGCTAAATCACCATGGCAAGTTAGAATCATTACCTATCATGGGGTATCATTGAAGTAATACGTATGATAGTATTTAATAGGATGTAGAAAACATTTATTAATATCTTTTTTAAGTTTTGATTCGATTTTCATAAAATTTGAAATGACAAAATTCTGCAATGATTATATATATTAAGTTTCAAACAATTCGGTTGGGTAGTTTTTGAGCTGTTATATGGTGACAGATGGACGGACTAGACGATGGCTATAGGTGTTACGTATTTATTTAATTACGAACGTACGTAAAAATGCTTTGGTGCTATTAAAGTTGTTTTATCTTGTTTTAAACAGTGTTCATTTCTATAACATCTTATCTACGAAATTAGTTGATTTCTGGTTTTTAAGAAATAAAGTATTTACTATTTGTTTAACCCCTTAACCTACAATGACGGGCATAGCCCGCGTACGATGATCGAGCCAAATGTAAATTCTTCTTACCACTAAAATTTCGCAGTAAATATAACTTAATCTTCGAAATTCCATGATTAAACAAGGCGAAAATCCCTATTAAATTTTAGTGGTAGCTATGGATTTGCCAAACCGTGGAGCTGTTAGACGTAAATCGTAGGTTAAGGGGTTAATATTTTGCGATGAAAACAAGTGTTTTATTTCTGAGTTATCCTCTTCTGAATCAGATGCTTTTAACCCTTAAATGCGCAATTTTTTATTTTCCTTCCAAAAAAATATATATAATTATCTGAAAGAACACAGGAAAAATAATGAAATAAATCAGAGACACATTTTTCATATAATACATCAATATTTTCTTCTGTTGCACATCTGTAATATAAGTAAAACCTACTGTCGTGTGGCTGTTTTACGCAAAAATATTGCAAATTAGTAAATGTTTTAATAAGTATGTCTCCAAATACCTTTATTTATATAATTATTTACTTTATAGAACTTAACCTTTAACTCTTAATTATCATTATAGAATACGTTGTTCAGAGAATCTGACTTTACACTAGAAACTTTCAGTGGTTAGTTTCGCTATATTTTAATACAAAATATCTGTTATTAATTAAAACAAGTATTGCAATTTTAATTTTCTGGTGTGAATTAGGTATATACGAATAAAAGAAATCCATTAAATTCAAAACACTGTTCACTGCAAATAGAAGTGTCTTAAATTTAGACACATAGGTGATAGAAAAAGAATTTTAGACACTTAAGTGTCTTAATCTGAAAATTCAGACATTATAGATGTCTTAATTTAAGATACATAAGTGTCTTACTATGACCATGGTGCAAATGAACTGAGAATAATGTCTAAAATATCCGCAAACGTCTTATTTTAAGACACTTCATTGCTTTAAACGTGTCTTAATTTAAGACGTTTTGATTCTTCCGACGCAATAACCACCAGGGGGCACTCACAATCCCAGTTGCGCATGCGCTTTAAATGTCTTCCTCCGAAGTGGTATACGTTGTAATTTAAACGAAGTTTGTTTTTATGTACGCGTGTATTTTAATTCGTTTTTTGCAAAATATGAAGTACTGTGATTTACTGTGTTCGTATTAACTTGGATTATTTATTTATTGAATACATACATCTGACGTGTGTGCTCGACATCAAATGTCTCTTAGAAGCTGTCGTCGATATAAGAGCGGGATAGACACAGAACAGAAGTAGACGACGGTCGAAGATTACACCCGGAAATTCTACAAAGCGTGTGCAATGGGCTTAGTGTTAACTCGTATTAATTTATATCAATAATATTGTGTTATTCATCTTCGTCCTGTCAAAGCTGGCAAAAAAAAAAAAAAAAAAAAAAAAAAAAAACTTTTGTCTGGCAGGTCCTGTTTTGAGGATGAAACATCTCATTCTTTAAATATGGCTAGTCGGATGTATTATGGGATTACCTTTTAAACTGGTGCAAGTCTTTCTCCCTTACTGTGGTTGTGGTAGTTTTTAAAATTTCAAATCGAGGAATTTTTCTTACCTCTTGCAAACAGCGATTTAAGTAAGTGTTATAATTTCTTTATAGTACTAAAATTAGTGTCTTTTATGATTTTATTTATTGTACTAAACAAAATCTTACATGAAATTTAATTAGTTTTGAATCTTTTTGCAAAAAAAAAAAAATAATAATTCTAGAAGTATATATTTTTTAATTTATGACGTTGTCTTTTATTACAAATTATGTATTATTTATTCTCATCTTTTTTCTCAAATTTAAAGTAATAACATCACTAAAAAACAGACATATTTAAAAGTTAATTTCATTCCCTTGTTTTGTTTTGTTTTCAATATGGCAGTTCTTAGTTTCAATGACTAATGCTTATCTCATACTAAACGACCACAAGGAAATATAAAAAAAAACTTTGAAAGATCTCCTAAAGCTTTCTTACTTCCTAGCTAGGGATTACAATCCCAGATTGATATCCCGGGATCCCGCTTCAATTTTAATCCCGATTTTCGGGATTGCCTTTTTTTTTTTTTTTTTTTTCAATTGAACAATATTTAGCTGAAACTAAAAAATATATTTATAGACTTTCGCTTTTGGAAAAAAAAATCAATTGATTTTTATAAAATTGATATATAATTGAAAAAGAATATTTATCTCAAATATTTCTTAGATATATTTCTAAAGCTATTAAATCTTTTACCGAGTAGATTAAATGTGCAAAGCTTTTGACTTGGAAACATAGATGTAACCCATAGATGATCAGAGAGGTAACATAGTCAGGAAAAAGGAAATCATTTGTTTATTTTGATTTTGCTGCGTGTAGAAAATATATTTCACTTCGAAGGTCATTTTCCAATTAGACTTTACTGATAAGCATCGCAAGTGTGTATCATAGTGATTATGTGGTAACTTCTTTTTTTGCGGCTTTATTTTGCTTTAAAGATATCTAATGAAAAGTGTTTAATAGGAATGATAACAATAAGCCAATGTGGCAATATAAATTTTTTAAAAATCTAATTTTTAAATGATAAGGATTTTCATTTTTTTTTCGGGGAGGGGGGGGGGGATTTTGTATGAAATTTTCGTAAAGCTGATACCTTAAATCTTGCACTGATTATAATTAAAGTTTTGAACTTTTAGAGTAGGACCAGATTAAAAACACAAAATATAAATAAACAAAATACCGAAGTAATTTTTTTCTCAATATTAATCCTTTGCACTCGAGGGCTCCGGAGCGGAGCCATTTAAAATTTGTCTTTAAACTCGAGGTCTCCGCTACGGAGACAATGCAAATAATTTTGTGATACCATGTAATCTTGGCTTTTCTAGACAGGTATCACAAAATTATTTGTATCGTCTCCGTAGAGGAGCCCTCGAGTTTGAAGACAAATTTTAAATGGCTCCGCTCCGGAGCCCTCGAGTGCAAAGGGATAAAGTAGAATATTTATTTATTTATTCATAGTTGTGATTATCATCTGATACATATGTAAAATTGCCTATGTGGCAATATAAATTTTTAAAAAATCTATTTTTAAATTATATGAAGTAGAGTAGGACAAGATTATAAGAAATATATATATTTATCCATGTACTTTAAAAGCCATCAATAGCCCTTGCCGTTGAATTTGTCCGATAATCGGAGATGTCTTCTTTTGTGAGGTAAAAATATGCAAATATGTATGCCATGCGGATTAAAAAAGTATTCGCTAAATAGATGCTTCAGCTATTCGGGAATGTCCATTAACCTCCACAACGGATACTCCCGAGTACCGGACATCTCAATTTAGATAACAATAATGCAGGGTTGCTTTTTTTTCAAAAGAACTTCTTAATTAAAGAATGGGCATACTGGGCCGTGCCCCGCCCGCCCCCCTACGATTTTAGTGCCCACAAATTTGATGTGCAATATTTGTAAAGCTTATGTTTTAAATCTGTTTCGAAATTGTACTGATTATAATCAATATTTTGAACTTTTAAAGTAAAATAAGATTAAAAATAAAACAAATTTAAAAAATCTAATATTTAGATAAATATTTTTTGTTTTAATCTTGTTCTACTCCTGAGTTTAAAATATTGATTATAATCAGTAAAATGTCGTAAAAGATTTAAATTATCAGCTTAACAAAAATTGCATACCAAAATTGAGAGCACCAAAAAAATCAGGCTGTAGAGGGGGGGGGGGGGGAGCAGGACCCCCAGCCAAATATTTTCCAGGATTCAACGTGGTCAAACATGGCTATGTATGATGCTTGAAAAAAAAATGGATGCTATTAAGACGTTTGAAGTGTCTGAAATTCAGACACAAAAAATGTCTGAAAAAATTCAGACATTTTAAAATGTCTGAAAATTGAACACACCGTTTCAGACACTTAAGTGTCTGAATTTCAGGCATTTTAATTTAGAGTGTTGTTTGCATACATGCAAAGCTGCGCACTAAAAGGTTAAGAATGTGAATTTTTGTCTAAGAAATTTGATTACGTGAAACTTTTGATATTGCCAACAAATCTTTAAAAGTGTACGCAAAAATTGGAACAAATATTGATCTTTCCAAAAAAGTAGAAACTTCACAAAAGTAATGCAAAATATCCTATTGCTTAGGTAATATGTTTTTCGACTATTTTATTAAGTATTATTTAGATAATAATAGTATAGGGAACATATTTTTTCAAACATTTATCTATAAAAGAAAAAGATGCAAACATACAGATAAAATGAATTTTCGTATTTATCTTGCATGTTTAGATTCTTTTTACGAGACTGCAAGATTCAATTCCTATTATATTTACCAATAGAAAAAAAAAACAAATAGAATGAATAAATGCTTCGTAATTCAAAATGTGATGCCAAAAATCCCAATTTATTTCTTACTTTTATCTCCAAGTTTCAAGAAAGCATAAATTCTGGAAAATATATTTCATTTATATTACAGAATGCTTGCCTGCATAAGAAGAATATGTTTACTACAATATTTTTATTGCTATAAAAATGCTCTTAAAAAAATCTGTCATAAAGACAGTATTTAAAATATGATGAAGTGAATAGTTCAAATAGTTTAGCGATATAAAGACTTGGTAAAAATAAATCGTGTAGTTCGGTTTAGGAATACGGATTGTACTACAATAATAAGATCTATTTATTTTAATAAATACAGTCGAGTCTCTCTATAACGAAACTCCATACATCGAATTTCTCTATATAACGAATTTTTAATAGGATCGGTCCCTTTTTCCCATGATCTCATTAAAAACAGTCCATATAGCGAAATATCTATCTCCATATAACGAATTTTTTCATAAAATGTTCTTTATTTATTGTTTTAAAAAAGCTTCCAAATCACATGGAATCAATTTTCCATCACTGATTAGTGATCTATCGTTCAGTGCTGAGTTTTTTATTTTACTTTTCTACCATGAATCTCCTTATTTTTTTATGCCCAAAGAATTCATCTCCCCCTCCCCCTCCCCATCCCACACACCTTCCAGCATACTTCTTAAAACAGTATCAATTGGATTGTTACACATATAAGAGCGGAATCAGAGAGTTAATTGAAGTTCGCGTTTAAGCAGTATTGTCAGGCAGCTACATTTAGGGTCCCGTGCATAGAAAGTAAAAACGGAAACAGTGTAAGATTACTCGTGCGGCTGTCTGTCCGTTTGTCGGAGACGTTTTTTTTTTCGAAAATTAGGGAACGTGCAAAGATCAAAATTGTCAGAGTTATAAGAGTTATTCACCGGCATATTTATAGATTATTAGCTATTCAGAAATATTTTGAATTCACAAATACTTATTATATATATATATATCGTGGGGGTATCCTTTCAAAAGACGTTGAACTGAAATATATGTATGTTTTAAATATACGTGTTATATTTTCAGAAATACCGTCGAAAATGTAGTCAAAAATATGCCCTTCCCCTATTTTCGAATCTATTGAAATTAAAATTATGAAAAAAAATTGGGGGTAGTAGGAGTTTATTAAGGAACCCTTTAACCCTTTGAGGGGAAAGCAATAATGTCTCTGCAATATTGAATTCTCACCGGAATAACCGAAAATTTTTATTTTAAAATAAAGAAAAATCATTTTACAAAAATTTCCCCCCAAAGTTAAAAATATAAAATTTAGTTAAAAGCTTCTGGTGCGAATTTTGTTTAAATTAGAGGGGATATAATATATCCCACCGCCCCTAAAAAGTTAAAGCATCCAAACATCGATTTTTTAAAGCAGCTTATAATTAAATACTATTCTTTAGGAACATTTAAAAATAAACCCGATACAAAAATTAGCATTAGAAGAGAAGTTATGTCTAAAACACTTTGAGCTTTTACTAGGGTGATTCAATTAGGGTGGTTTAATTTTTAAAGTCAATTTTTTCAAAACAGAGATTTTGATCATTGCGCGCACGATTTCTGGAAAATGGTTACACAGACTTTCACGAAATTTCGGTAAATGTATTAAACGTACAGAAGCACAAAATGGCCAGTTATTATGTTTATCAAGTAAGAAGTTTAGAATTCACGCCTACTTTTGTATAAAAAAATCTCGATATTTCGAATTTATTATAAAAAAAAATCTGGGGATCTACAAGTTTTATTTTTTCATTGTAGGTCATTTTGAAAATACATTATATCTTTACTCATTAAAAGATTTTGGCTTGTTTCATTCATTCAAATGGGAATTATCTTTAAAAATGAATTAAAGAAATTTATATATGTGTATACTTTTTTTAACAACTTTAATTGATGAAATAAATCGTTCTTAACATGTATTTTCAATTTTATAATTAAAAGTTAATTAGTTAAAGAGTGACTGCAATTCTTACACAGGTCACTTTTCCATGTATTTTGTTAGTTAAAAGGGTACCTAACCCCTTAAACCTTGCAGGAAAAGTATAGAAATTAACCCAAACTATGTAGTTTTTGTGAAAATTGCATTTTTCACTTACAACCAAATATAAGTTGCGGTGCTCAACGGGGTAGTTCAGCCTCGCTCATAGTACTTATCGACATGGAATCATCCAAGGATTGTTGATAATTAATTTCGAAAAAAAATTGTCGGTAATTACATGATATATTAATTAAAAACCTATTTGGAATATCTCGACTACGAACCACAGCGATCTTTCAATTTTTCGACTTTCTTTCGAAACGCCCTTGTCACAATGCCATTTTTAAGGGGACAAGGGACCTATAACAGGGTTGCCAAGCTTCAGGGAATTTCCAGACCAGGAAATTCTTAAGTACCAGTATTTTCTTATAGAAAATATCTCTTTAAATAAGGCGAAATTTCGTGAATTTAACATAGATTTATTTTTCTATAAACAAATATTGATACTTAACCTGGAAAATTCTCTGAAGCGTGGCAACCCTGTATAAACTCATTTTCTTGTTTAAAAAAAAGTTTCACTTTAAATACAATTCAACGACACACTGTATGCATTATGTTATATATTTATCACACATCAAATTAAAAAAAATAAATTGGGAAAAAAATAAAGAATTTTCTTGAATATTTTCAGCGTCAAAATTCCCCATGCGCATTCCATATCAATTAAATTCTCCAATATTTTTTATGCAAGTTTCTTTTACATATAAAAATAAAACTGTGCCTCGAATTTTATATATTTCAATATAAAGATAAGAAACAAAAATATTTTCTGAACTTTATGAAATTTTCAGCATTTTTGCATTCTATTTCTGCAATTAACTACCTTTAATTTTTAGGGTTTCGTTCATCTGACGCCCGTTCTCAGAAACTATACATGTTAGAGACTTGAAATTGTGGGTACTTATAGCTGGCTGAACACATCACATCAAACAACAAATCATAAAATTTTGAAAAAGTTGGTAATTAACCTAATTACGGGCTAATTAAATTATAAAATTAACCAATCAACCTTTTGAATGCAGGTGCAAATGCACGTTATCGAAATCCTCCCCAGTTTCTCCTAAGGGTTGCCAGTAAATTCGGCGGATGCTCCGTCAAATCAGCCGGTGCAGGGTTACCACGGAGTACTTTAAGCAATAAATGAAGTGGAACTTTAAAAAGCAAAATCGGATCTGCCGAAATATCGGTCGTACAAATTCGTAACAGATGTAGAAATACGCGGAAAAAATTCTACTTTATTTTGGTATAAATTTCAAATTTCTGCGTATGATAGAACGCAAAAAATCCACTAAAAATCGATCGATAAAAATTTAATTTCTGTGTTTTTAAAGACGATGAAAACAGATTTCCATTCACCGGAAGGCAGCTGTCGTCGTCTCTCGACATATCGGCGCGGGAGAAATTTAAGGGGAGGAATGTCTAATACGAAATTTAAACTTTTTAAATATTAAATTTTTCGATTAAATTTTTTGACACCCGGGGTGGAAATTTCTTGCAGATTTCATACATACCCGGTTCAAAGAGATTGCTTCATTACGAGCTGAGATATTAATTATTATTTTATTAATTCCTTTTATTTCCATCAAATGCCAGATTAAGATGGAGGCATGTGCTTTTTTAACGGAGATTTCATTTAAATTAGGAAATCTAACAATTTGCGTGGGGTGTTTCGACGGCGCGCTATGAGATAAGTATTAATTATTCAATATGAAAAAGTTTATAGGTTTATAAGTGTTCCCACTATTTCCGAATAGCAATTTTAGGAAATATCTTAAATTATTGTTTAAGACCGCCACTCGATGTGTTCGAAACTTTAAGATACTTTATAAAACATAAGAAAAAGCGTTAAAAAGAATGGAGTGTGATATTTCGAGGAGTGGGGGGGGGGGGGACTAGATTTATTTATTAAATCTTAGCGTTTGTTATCGCAGAAAATGTTTTAAATTGTTTGTCAAGACTGCACCGCCACCCTCCCGACCATGTATCTACGGAGAGATTGCGCGAAGGAGTTTCGTTCAGATATGCTTTTGTTAAGAATAGAGTGCGCTCCCTGGTGGTGGAATGCGGAACTAACGTAACGCGATTTTGTTAAAATTAGGAAATATAACAAGGCGATCCGTTTGGAACTTTAAGATACTTCATGACACATAATAAAAAGCTTATAAAATAATGGTGCATGCAATTTCCTGTGAAGGGAGGGCGGGGATAGGCGCTGGATTTCTTTTTTTAAAAATTAGCGTTTACGACCTTTTTAGATGTCGTTTTTTGAGCACTATGATATACTCAGACACGTGCTGCTTATGAAATATAAAAATGTCAAAATTTTAGTTACCACTATTTCCGAATAGTACTTTCAGCAAATTTCTTAATTTCTCGCTTAAGGACGCCACCAACTCGAGTAACACATCCACTGATAGGTTGTTTAACAGAGTTTCGATCTGATACAATTTTGTTATGAATAGTGTGCGCTCCCTGGTGGTGGAATTTGCAACTAACATAACGCAATTTTGTTAAAATTATGAAATCTAACAAGCCGATCTGCTGGAAACTTTGACATAGTTCATAACACGTAATAAAAAAGTTTATAAAAGAATGTTCCGTGCAATTTCCTGGGGCGCCTACCTATCTCGGGTGCTATAGACCCGATCCCCTCGACTAATATACCTACGGATAGGTTGTAAATCGGAGTTTCCTTTGGATAGAGGTTTGTGTAGAATAGAGTGCGCCCCCTGGTTGCGAAATGTGGAACTAACAGATTTCGCAAAAGGATAAAGTGTTTTAAAGGAATATTAAACGAAACCCTCTGTGCGATCTGTGATCACACTTACCCACTTGTTTCAATTATAGGTAGTTTCAAAAAACGATGCACAGTTTTCTGACATATATAATGAAAAACATCTATAAAAGAATATTGGGGATTTAAATGATATGAAATGCGAACGGGGCATTTTGAAAGTTCTTCATAACGCTTAAAATATTCAAAAAAATTCCTTACTTTTCTCCACAATTTTTTAATTGCATGTGTGATAAATGTATCCCATAATGCATATAGTATGCCCTTGAAGAGTATTTAAATTGAAAAACTTTTTTAATTAAAAAATGAATTTGAAGGTCTCTTATTCCCTTAAATTTGTACAAGGCATTTGTTTTAGGTAAGTCGAATCTTATTATTCTTTTAGCAAAGATTTTTTGCAATACAGTAAAACCTCCTTAAAGCTACCACATTCCATTCCAATAAAAATTGGTAGCTTCGCGAGGTGATCTCTTAATGTAGGTCATGTTTAAATCTAGATTTTAAATGTTGAAAAAAGATAACAATTAATGTTACTGAAATTTATATTTCACATTAGGCAAAAATATAAAAAATTAAGTATCAAAACAAAAGTTAATTACTGCAGAGTTTAAAAAAAAAAATGAATATATTGACGTTTTCTTTTATTTTACGGTTTTATCTTTCATAACTTTTATTTCCAAGTCCTTTCGAAGTTCAGTAAATAAATGTAATTTTTTTTGGACGGGAACAAATATTGACGATTTCATTAATTTATCTATTTCTTTGAGAGTTTCCTAACACAATATCATTTTGAAACTTTATTAGCATTCTTTAGATCAAATCCAACCGAAAAAAGTACTTAACATGACTTCTTTTAATGTCTTTAAGGGAATAAATATTAAGGATATTAACCCTTTCGAGAGGAGCGTTCTTTACAAAAGTTTCTAATCTTTCGTAATCAGTTCATCAAAATAAAAAAAAATTCTTGATTCATTACTAAACAGGTAAACAGTTCATTCGTTGAGGAGATACCTAGTTGTAAAGCAAAACATTCCTTCTGGATGAGTATTTATGTATAATACCTTAGAAGAGACATGGAAAGATACTCTAACCGGACTATAGATGTACTCCAATAAAATAGAAAAGAAATATAGTTAAAATTTAAACCTTCACTGAACCAAGTGCAAAACATTATAATTTTCATTATGTGCCATGAATTTGGCTAACATGATCACTGTAACTAATCAAGAACAATGCAAAGAATGGAATAAGACTTATTTTGTCCATGTCAGATGGCTGCATTAAACAAAAAATAAGAACTTGTTTTCCGGAATCAAAAAATTTTTTGATCAAGCTCTTAAGGCAAGATTTACTTTCTTTAGTTTTACTGAATACTTAAAAATATTAATATAATAAAAGTTGAAGAGTGTTAAGCCAATTAAATTAATTAATTTAAGCTCATTTAGTTGCAGAATATAGCAATACAATATTTTAAAACCCTAAATGTGTACATATGGTACACACCATAAAATATCAAATTCTAGCTGAAATTTCGAAATTTAAATTTTTTCACTATTTTCCCCGACCGATATATAGATTTCTAAAAAAAAAAAAAAAAAAAAAAAAAAAAAATCATAAAAATAGAAAAATTCGTACAGTGAAGGGTTAAATGAATTCCTTTGATTAAAAAAGAAAAAAAATCAGTTTAAAGTTACTAGTAGTAATAATTAAGAATTCTGGGCAGCTTATGCTTCATGCTTTTGCGACGTTCTATCGTGAAGAATCTCCTGATCTTTTAGACTTCGAAGAGATTTTATCCGAGGGACTTGTGATCTTTAGTTCTACAAGTACTATTTCTATATTAATTAATTTAATAGATTATAAGGTGTTAAAGGGAGATTCTCAAAAGGTGGGATCATTAAACATTAACTATATGTAATTTTTAAAATTTTCAAATTTAAGGCCAATTTTTTAAATAGTATTTTGTCTATAAATATAATATATAAATATTTTTAATAGTATGCCTAGAAAATTATACACAAACATTAAAAAACAGCAACTATTCTGGAAAATTAATTATTAAAGCATTTAATTAGCAGTTGTGTACATTACAAATTTTGGACATTTGTAAGCACGTACGTTACAGATTTTGGACGTTGCGCTTAGTATTTAAAAAATTCGTAAGACTAAGAATGTAGTACATGTGTGTATATAATTGTATGTGTATACATATATATATGTATAATTAACTTATTGTTATCCAGTAATAATAATAATAAAATCAAATGCTTTGTTACGTATGTTACTTTCGGACATAACAAAATGCAGAAAAATTCTTTATAGTAAAGTCCTTCTATCTTCAAAAAAGCAATAAATCAGCCTGCCATCTCTTAACGAAATTATCAAAAAATCATCCGTTTCTTTTATGCATTCGTTGTTTACCATTAGAACCACCTGGAAAAAAGTTAAAACTCTTTTTCTTGGTGGTACATTGGAGCAGTTAACGTTATGAATGTCCGAAATTGGCCTCTTTAGCATAAAATAATAACATTTTAAGATATTTATACAAAGCTTTTACAATAAATTATGTCATTTTCTGTCTCTGAATAGAATTAAAAACCCAGTGTAATAAATAAATAAATAAATAAATAAATAAACTCAATGATAATTAAAGTTATGTTTGAAAGGCTTAAAGTTATGACATGTGTCCAGTGCCCACCTTTTGAGAATCGCCCTAAAATAAATAATGCGTGCAAATACAGATAAATAAAATATTAGTATGAATCAAGATGAAACTTAGTATTCTGTACTTCCATAGAGCCTACAACCCTTTCAGGGGCAAGTAATTGTGTTTCTGTAATGTCGAATTCCTACCGGAATCTTCAAAAAAATTTATTACAAAATAAGGGAAAAGAAATTTTACGATTATTTTCCTCCATCCTTTTAAGTTCTATCCCCGTTACTGCCATGTATCCAAATAGTGCTTCCAGTCTATTATGGTCGGGGATGTGGGACATTGGTCCCAGGCTCCTCGAGGGACAGTCAGAAATCTCACGACTTTTTTCCATCGAAGTTAGAAAAGTAAAGTTCAATGAAATTTTTCTGTTGAGAATTTTCATTAACACGTTCACGCCGGCGCGGTGGGTCACACTTGACTGTCTCAGCGCTGATAAGTCTCCGGCTTTTTGAATACCAGTATTTTAATCCAGAAAATGTTGTTTTATTTAATTAGAACAATTGGTCGATTTAAAGGAACAACATTTTCTCTAAAATAATAGTGGTGTGCAAAAAGCAGGAGACTTGACATCTCTGAGACAGTGGAGTGTGACCCACCGCACCGGCGTGAACGTGTTAATCATTAAGAGCTTTGCCCTAAACTTGAACATTACGTGTGTATACATTCCATGTTTATGTTATAAAATATAATTTTGGGTAGCTCGCGGAAAATTAAGAAATTATTGTTGGGTCCCACGATCGAGATAGAATAAAAATCCTCACTTTACTCCATTGATGTCCTTTGGCGGAGAATTTCTTAATACTCGTATTAGTCATTTTAGAATTCCCTTAAAAGTGTGTTTATTTTGGATAGATCTAATGTATTTTTAGTTTAAACAGATTTCGTACGGGTACCGCTATTTTCAAGGACTAATATCAGCATTTTTTTTTATAGAAAAATAAATCTAGTTTACGAACGAAAATTCCTCCTATTTCAGGAGAGATTTTCCATAAAAAAATACTAATATCGAAGAATATCTTAGTAATGAAATTCAAGTACCCGTACGAACCCTGTTTAAAAAATGTTTTTAAGACATTTGCCTTTGCAAATTTAAATCTGTTTATTTTAATCCACATGTAATAAAACTATTTCTTGGATGCAAAAAATATTTTAAAAAATATTTTCAACATATATGCCTTTACAAACTTAAATTTCTTTGGAAATTTTTAACCAACGTATTATAAAACTATTGCTTGGATGCAAACGACAATAAAAAAAAAAAACCTTTTTACAATATCTGTCCTTATATACATGAATTTGTTTGGTCCCTTTTAATCCACCTCATAATAAAACGATTGCTTGAATGAAAACAATATTTAAAAAAACATGTTTTTAACATATCTGCCTTTACAAACTTAAATTTGTTTAGTGCATTTTGACCCACGTATAATAAAACTATTGTTTGGATGCAAAAAATATATAACAAAAATCCTTTTAAGATATCTCCTATTACAAACTTGAACTTGTTTGGTCTATTTTAATTTACGTATAATAAAAGTATTGCTTGGAAGCAAACGATATTAAAAAAAATATTTTTTTAACATATCTGTCCTTAGAAATAACCTTGAACTTGTTTGGTTCCCTTTTAATCCACTTAAAAATAAAACAATTGCTTGGATGCAAGCAATATTAAAAAAAAAAAAAATCAGGATATCTGCCTTTACAAACCTGAATTTGTTTGGTCCATTTTAGTCCACCTAATAATTAAACAATTGCTTGGATGCAAGCAATATTTATGAAATTGCTTTTTCAAGATATCTGCCTTTACAAACTTAAATTTGTTTGACCCATTTTAACCCACGTATAATGAAATTATTGCTTTGATGCAAATGATATTTAATAAAAAAAAATATTTTCAATATATCTGCCCTTACAAACTTGAATTTGTAAGGTCCATTTTAACCCTGTAGTTTCCATGGTAGTGTTGCCAGATTGGGGACTTTTTTAATTCAGATTATTTGACTGTCACCACTTTTTCAAAGTAGTATAACTCACCTTATTTTTCAGAATTTTTAATCTATTTTTATATAGGCCGAATATTTCTATTTAAAAAAAAAAACGGTGATAATCAACAATCTGGGGGCAAAAAAGCCCCCAATCTGGCAACACTGGCCCATGGTAGCATTTTGTTACCATCAATGTTTTCGATTCAGTGGATTTTTTATTCAGATATTCCGTATTCGCACCAGAAAATTAAAATAGAAATTTAAAATAGACATTTTCCATGTAATAGAATTTGTTGCTGATTTTCTGGTATGAATTCCGATTCTCTGAATTGTGCAATTTCTGGAACGCATTCTACCCTGGGAATAGAGGGTTAATCCGCCTAGTAATAAAACAATTGCTTGGATGCAAGCAATATTTTTAAAAAAATGTTTTCATGATATCTACCTTTACAAAATTAAATTTGTTTGTCCCATTTTGCTTGAATGCAAAAAATGTCAAAAAACAAATATTCAAGATATCAGCCTTTACAAACTTAAGTTTGTTTTGGTACATTTTTATCCATGCATAGTAAAACAATTGCTTCGTATAATTTCCGACTAATCATTTTGAATATAAATATAAATTATAAAAAGATTCCGTTACGCCATAGTTATTAATTAAAATAAAATCTTTATACTTATAAATATATCTGAGTACAAGTAGGTATTTATTTACATTAATGAATACATTTATGAAATGAATGTTATTAATAAATACAAGTAGGTATTTATTTACATTAATGAATACATTTATGAAATGAATTTTATTAATAAATACAAGTAGGTATTTATTTACAATAAACGATGATACATACCTTTTATACTTTCTGTTTCGTCTCTTTCTTCCTTTATCTCAACAAAAAGAAGAATCTACATGCAACTCATCTATGTTTTTTACATGCACTTGTAATAGTACCTGCTCTCTTATGCTAAAGAGATATTTTCTTTATTTCGATTGTACATCTGTTCGGTTTCCTACTCTGATGATATTAAGTTACATATTTTCTTATTTACTATATTGCTCAGTACTGTATCTTTTCAAGAAAAGTAAATCAATGATGTTTTCTTAGGAAATTGCTTTTATTAATGATGAATATTATTTATAAGGTACCATTCGCTGAGTCGGATGTCATACATATGAACTTATAAGAAAGCGCTGAAGAAAGGCAATCTTCATTGTTCCGAAAGAAACATTTTTAGGAATGAGTTTATTATTGGCGGCCATATGTTTAAAATGGTTCAACATCTTTAAAATCTACTTGAAACGATTTTCGCCTATTGACCGTAATGTAACGGAATACTTTTGGATGTCCTTGTAAATGTATTATAAATTCTACACACTTCAATTTCAATAGGGATTATGCTATAATAATTGTAAATGACATATTAAAATTACAGAGCAATCCAAGTAATTTACGAGAGATAGAGCACGGACGGACGGGCGGAAAGACAAACCGAAGTCATAAACACTTTACAACTATGTTGGAAATCGTTAAAAAATGTATAATTTCCAATTAGCCTAACTTTCCACAGGCTCTTTGCAATGAGCCTGAAAAATATAAGGCTGATTGAGAAAGAAATGATCATTCTCCAATTAACCTAAAATAGTTTAGGCTCTTTGCAATAAGCCAGAAAAATATTAGACCTATTGGAAAAACGAAGATGATTCTCCAATTAGTCTCTCCAGTTAGACTTTTCAAACAGCCTAGGCTCTTTGCAAAGAGATAGATTTCGCAATTAGCCTACGACATATATATTAATTTACAAAACCTTACACAAACAATACTAACATTATTAAAACCATGCTAGGCGCACAATTAGCTTTATTGCGTTTAAGATATTGCTGAAAAATATTTGAAAAATGTACGTAAATTATTTACGCGCATATTTATATATTTTTTAATATATTCAGAATCATCATTAACCCATTAACTGCTGAAGATACAAGATAGAGGTCTTCAACTTTTTTACGTTTGCCATCACAAATATTAAAATATAATCTTCGTGTTATTTAATGTTCAAACTTTCAGTAATTAATTAAGGCAATTTTCTAAATAAAAAAAAGTGGTATCCAGATAGTTAATTTAAATTTATTTTTAATGTTGCGAAAACGCACCATCAGCAGGTAATGGATTAAATTGTGTGCATCAAACGTACGCTTTGCAAGATGACTACTTCCAAACATTAAAAACTAGTATGGTCGGAAACTAGGCAGCCAATCAGAATGGCTCGGGATCTGAACCAAGTGGGTATTGTGAATATACAGGGTGGTTCAAAGTAAAGTATCCCTGTTTTGGACGCCCTAGCGAGAGAAGCAGTGGATGTAACGTCTTCATATTTGGAGGATATACATATCAGACCATGGGAAACTGATCCCAAAAAACTGTTAGCGACAGCACAAACGAAAGACGTGCGCGTGGTAACACAAGGAACACAAAGTTTTCACAGGTCGGATTCAAAATGTCCACCTTGCTTCAGCGCCAAAACGTGAAACCCTGTCACCGCATGCTCCGAGTGGCGTGTAACTGATTGCGACCAATGTTGCGTACTTGCAAGAGGATCTGGTTCTTCAAATCCACCATATTTCAATTGTTTCCTGGATAAACTTTATCTTTGAGTTAACCCCAAAGTCAAAAATCACACTGGGTAAAGTCAGGTGAACGTGGAAGCCATCTTTTAGGAAATGCACGGCTGAAAATGCGATCCCCTGTAAAATGGCATCGCAGCAATTTTTGAACTTCACGTCCGATGTGAGGGGTCAATCCATCTTGTTGGAATGTTGTTGTAGCGAGGCACCCACTCTGCTGGAGTTCTGGAATGACCACACTTTGCGACATGTAACGATAACGTGCTGCAATTACGGAACAGGTTTTTATTTCCTGAGGAGTGATTTCCTCAAAGAAAAATGAACCAATCAAAAAGGTCGCAGTGAAGCCGACCCACACAATAACATGCGGAAAATGCAGGGGCATTTGTTGGGTATGGTGAAGATTCCCATACCAGATACGGCTGTTTTGTGTGTTCACTGTTCCACACATGTAAAAGTGAGCCTCATCGGTCCATATTATATTCCACGGCCAATTCTTATCCACCTCCATTATTGTCAAAAACGTCAAAGCGAACGTTTCACGAATATCGTTATCGCGAGGTTTTAATTCTTGGAAGCGACGAATCTTGTACGGATAGGCCTTGAGTGCTATATGCATGCATCTCCATACTGTAGTTTATGGCAAATCCAATTGCCTTGGTACGGCTCGAACACTGGATACTCCTGCTGTGTTTGTACTGGCCTACTCAACAACAACGGTTGCGACATCATCCATCCCCTGCGGTATAATTTTTTTTTCGTCCGCCTCCTGCTTGAACTGCAAAGCTACCAGTTTCCTCAAAGCGTTTGACCATTCGTCGCAGAGTACATAGTGTGACTGGATCCGTGCGCAAAGATTTCTGTCGTCGGTACAAACGAAGTGCTTTGGCAGCGTTATTGTCATTTTGGTAAAAAAGCTTTAGCGGCAAAGCACGTTCAGGAAACGAGAGAACCATCGTGGCAGTCTCAGAATGTTGAACCTATTCGCTTCCTTTTATCTATTATCCTCTAGCCCACCTCTAATGCAAATTTTGTGCTCAGATAGGGATCACCGGGGCTAGTTGGCTACAGGGGTAAGTAGGCGCAGTCCTCATAATTTGTCTGTTTATCGATGGATGATGCACCCAGTCACAGAGTCCATTTCTTCTTGCTTTCTAAAATCCCCATTGTAGTTTTGCATCGTTACCCACGTGCAGTGGACATTTATTACGATTTTTCTTCTTCTTTTTGCATTCATAAGTAATTTTATGTTGCTTCATTCTTTTTCTAAGGTCTAATACTTATCTTAATAGTTGCGATTTAACTTTTGTAGTTTTTCATAGTGTATGATTAACTCTACCTATTCCATATGCGATTTACTTAGATTTTTTATGTTTAGAGTTTGACATCTTTAATTATGTGAAGAAATTTGTTACGGGGCTAGTAGGCGCATTGAACAAGGGACAAGCTGGCTCAGTGCGCTAACCAACACCGTTATAATGTTTCGTAATAGTTTCTGCTATTTTATCCCGTTTAATAAATTAATTACTTTTTTACAAAAAACATGCATAATTAACAAAGAAAAAATGAACAGGTTAACGCACCAAAAAATATAAGAAATGATGCGGAAGTCGTAATGATTAACAGACGATTTATGAGGCAAACTGCTAAAACTTTTAATATTCCTTGGAGAACTCTAGCCGTATATTTCAAAACTATGAAGAATGAAGTACGAGTGATGATGTTCATAACTCAGCTATGATATGCTATAAGCTGTATGTTCAAAAGATTCAGTATCCACTTTTTGGTTTTATCTCCAGCAGTCACTGGAGTTCCTCTGATTTCGACTTATAGTCCAGGCAATAGGGAATTTTACCAAGCAAAATTAATGGTAGTTCTGGCATTCGGCTTACTTTATGTTTTTTGGGCCGCTGAATCCGAATTTGTAACATCCCACCAAAATTTCCCCCGGCAACCCCCTTCCCTCAAATTTTGGCAAAAAGCCCCCCAAAAATGGTTTTATAAAAAAAAAAAATATTGTTTTATGGGAAAAATATCTTGAAATTCAGAACGTAGACAAAATTTGCAACAAATTAGATATATGACATTATGACTTGGGATGAAAGGGAAGGGGTGATCTGCGTCCGAACATGCGCGCGGTGCTGCGTGGATTAAGTTGCGCAATCCCACTTAACCACTCACAGGTTTGCATTCGCCCTCTCATCTCCCCTCCGAACTTTCCTTATAAGGTTTACTTTATGTTTTTTGGATCGCTGAATCTGAATTTTTAATTTACCCCCAAAATTCACCCCCCCCCTCCCCGAAACCCCACCAAAATTGTTGTTATTAACTTAAATTTCTTATTGTTTTAGGGGAAAAGCATTACGAAATTCAGTAACTAGACAAAATTTTCAACAAATAGGATATATGACACTATGACGTAGTATAAACGGGGAAAGAGGAGGCTGCCTCGGAACATTCCCCGCGCGCTTTTCTCAAAAACCAAATTTTTTTCAAAAAATCAATATTTTGGGGGGGTTACCGGGTGAAATTTTGGTGGGAAGTTACGAATTCGGATTCAGCGACCCAAAAACCATAAAGTGAGTCGAAATGAAGAACTACTATTAAATTTTCCAGGTAAAATGCCCTATTGCCTGGACTTCATAACTTAGTGCACGAAGCGCCGCAGTGCATGTTCAGAGGCAGCCCTCCCCCTCCCCGTTCATCATACGTTATAATGTCATATATCCTATTTGTTGCAAATTTTGTCTCGTTTCTGAATTTCGTAATGCTTTTCCCCTAAAACAATAAGAAATTTAAGTTAAAAACAACTATTTTGGGGGGGGGGGTCGGGGGGGAAATTTTTGGAGGGAAGTTGAAAATTCGGATTCAGCGACCCAAAAAACTTAAAGTAAACCTTATAGAGAAAGTTCGGAGGGGAGATGGGAGGGCGAATGTAAGCGTGTGAGTGGTTAAGTGGAATTGCGCAACTTAGTTCACGCAACGCCGTGAGCATGTTCCGAGGCAGATCCCCCCTTCCCCTTCATCCTAAGTCATAATGTCATATAACTAATTTGTTGCAAATTTTGTCTACTTTCTGAATTTCTAGATACTTTTTCCCTAACACAATAAAAAAATTGATTTTTTAAATAAAAACCTTTTTTGGGGGCATTTTACCAAAATTTGGGGGGATTGCCGGGGGAAATTTTGGTGGGAAGTTAAAAATTCGAATTCAGCGACCCCAAAAACATATAGTAAGCCTTTTTCCAGAACTACCATGAATTTTGCTAGGAAGAGCTCCTATACGGTCTCTATTGCCCGGACTAATAGGATGTTGGATAATTATATTCTGAGGGTGTAAGATCAGTAAAAAGACAGAATCAAAAAAGAAAATAGGGAAAAATAGGCGTAGTTAAAAGGTAGTCACATGAATGTTGACAGATTCTTCAAATCTGAAGGCATTGGATGAGGAAAAGTAAGCTTTAGAGGAGAAAAAAGATGAAATACAAAAAGAATAAAATAAAGGCAACAGAAAAAGTTGGCCAAAGGTAAAAAGATAATACGGAAATTTTTTTCCCACCTATAATAAAAGGGAACTTGTTATTGAGAAAAGCACGAATCTTGACAATATCTCAGATGACGAGGAAAGTTCATTTCTAGTGCGTATTGGTACTTTAGAAACAGCAAACACTGATAAAAGTGTGTGAGATGCAGTATTTAAGCACATGTGGCTTGCACAAACAGAGACACTCGATTTGACATTTGTGATAACCGTAACTCTGATGATGATATCGAGTTCGATAGAAGCTACGTTAATATTTTATTCATTATTTTTATGTCTGTATAATATAGAATCTACATTGTACGGGGATAATTCCTTTGTTTAAACTGGCTGGTAATAATAAAATTGATTTATATAAACTACATTAATTAACTTTTTATGAAACATGACCCAACTTACCCCATAGGTATAGGCAGCGGGGGGGGGGGGGGGGTATAGGCTAGCACATATTTTTTCTCTTACTCCAGGCTTCCTCTAAACATAAACTACAAAAGCTACAAACATAGAACTCCGGGTATTTATAGCCAAATGTCTGTGCTTTAAAAATGCAGTGAAATTTTGTTAAAAAATTTAAACAAAAAATTAATAAAAATCAATAACTAAAAACTGCGTTTACTAACCCCGGTTTACCTACTATGCGCGCAAACAAATAAGTACAGAATACAAGATGACGGTAATTAACATTTAAAAAAAATTCCCACAAGTAAGTTTTTAGTATTCTTCGTCTAATAAGAACACTTATAAAATTAATCGAAGCATATACTAATAAAATTTAAACGAATAATACTAACAAAATTTATTGGCGAGAATTGGCCCATTGGCACCTAGATATTTACACCTTTGGTCATGTTACATTTTCCTTACCTTAAACCGATCGCAGCGCCACCAGTAAAAATGAATATCTGTTTCTGCCATTATTTATGACTGAAATTTTGCATTTAATAAGGCGTTTTAAATAAAAAGAAATTTTCTATTTAAATTTACTCGTGGAAGTGTCGTCCGTCTGTAATTAAGCCATTCGAAAGTGGTTACAGTTGAAGCTTCACTACTATAAGGATATGTCAGTTCCTTTTAATTAATAGTTCCATGAATTTTTCGAAGCAAATTTACACTGTTCTCACGCCATTAACCCCTTAACAGTGTGGCCCGAACTGGATTCGGGCAAGAACACTTTGCTTGCTTCATTATTAAAAGCATTTTGATACCACTAATTTGTAACTGTAAATTTCTCTTTATTGATTGTCAGATATTTTTCGATTAAGTAAGGTAAATATTTTAGTATGGAAAAAATGGTGTCCAGACCCATTTTTAATTTTTTTTTTTGTAAGAAAACAAATGTCACTGTTAAGGGGTTAAGCCAAGCCCCATTTTGTAAGGATTGTACCACCAGTATACCATAAAGATATTTTTTTCCTAATGAGTTCACGATTCATTAGCTAGAAAATAGTCGTATGAGATCACTGGTGGAAGAATCCTTACAGAATGGGCAAAGAGCGTGCAAACCCTGTTTTTTTTTGTTTTTTTTTTAACTAATTTGATAATATTTTAACACTTTGAAGGGCAAGCAAAAATGTCTCTTTAATATTCTCACCGGAATAATCGAAAAAAATTATTTTAAAATAATGAAAAACAATTTTTCAACATATCTCCCCCCCCCCCCCCAAAGTTAAAAATATAAAATTTAGTTAAAAGTTTCTGGTGCGAATTTTGTTTAATGTAGGTGGGATATAATATATCCCACCGCCCCTCAAGGGGTTAAGGAGAAACGAAGGGTAAGTCAGTGTTGTTGATGGATAGCATAGCAACCTGAAATCTCTAAAAAAATATTCAAACAAAATCATAAAATCATTAGTATCAATAACAGTACAAAAATTATCAAATGTACTAACTAATTTGGGACAGAGGGAATATAAAATAAGCTTTTAAATTGTATACTATATATTATAATTAGTATTTTGATGAACTACTAAAAAATTATATTTATTTCTTTACGGAGACTAATAACAATATAAATTTTAGTAATAATAAACTAAGAATAATCGTATTAGAGGCTTAAAAACAATTTATTTCGTAATAATCTTGAAAAGAAGTTTGCATAAATAGCTGTTCGCTAAATGGCTAATAAATATATGTATCCATTCGTGCCTAGCATCCTATATTTTGTACGTTATAAAAAGGCATAAAAAATAGGCTTGAACATATAATTTTATAATTAAAAAAAATACGTATTTCAAAGAAGTCTACAAGCTAAGATTATGACTTATTTATTTGGATCCATGGTAGAAAAAACACAAATAAACTTTCTTTTTACATTTCGCCATCTTGAAAAATGAAAAATCTATAAACACAGAAAAAATGTCTTCATTTAAGCAAATAAATATCCATCTTATATGCTGTCATCTTTCGGTAACAGATAAAGACATTTTTAGATAATTATTTCATACAATTTCGATGTTATAAAGAAGAAGAAAATTATACAAGTTTGTTAAAATTCAAAGCGTCCCCAAAATGGACGCTAGACTTAAATGGGTTTAAAATAAAAAATTGGTCAGGGACCTTCAAATCTAAAAATTTGCGAGTTTTACAGCTTTTCATCTTAAAGTTATTTCACCAATTTGAAGAAAAATTTAAAAGAATATTTAGACAAAGGTAACCTTTTGAATCTTGCTTTAACATATTGAATAAATTAAATTATATAAATTTTAAGTCAGTTAAAATTTTTAACACTTTAAAACGTACCTGAAAAGTGTTTGTGCAGCCCGTTTGTCTGTCTGTCGGTCCGCGCTGAAATTCGAGTAAATAGTGTTACCAGTGGGCTACTTTGTTTTAATTCAGATTTTTTGATTGGCACACCTTTGTTGAAATTGTATAATCTGCCTTTTTTAAACCTTATTAAATGTGTCAATAAATAAGGCAAATTTTGCTTTATCAAAAAAAAAAAAAAAAAAAAAAAAAAAAAAAATGGTGGCAATAAAAAAAAAAAAAAAAAAACTAAATTAAAAAAAGTAACCACTGGCAACACTACGCGTAAATATACTCGCATTGCCATATAATTTATATATGTATTTGAAGTTTACCATGGCATATTCAGCATCGACAATGAAGTATGTTCAATTTATAGTTCATTTACAGGGGTACTCAAAAGAATGCGGTCCATTGGGGAGACATTTGCGGAGTATTTTAATTGTGTTACACTATTTCAAACATATAAAAATCTACATATATCAGTGGTGTTTACGACAACAGGCTTACTATAGAATATGGTATGTGTAGCACTTTTTGTTTGTTTACAAAGGCATACAAAAGAATTTTGTTATGGTCTATGGGAAAAAATCACTTACGTTGTCTTTTAATCATGTTACGCTATTGCAATAATGAAATTAATATAAAATTTTGAGCAACGCTAAAACTTACTTTCTGTAGAATAGGGAATGTAAAGCATTTATAGGGCCACAAAATTGAATTTGGTTACATCATGGTCTACGTGGAAAATTGCTTGTTATGTTTTTAGGTAGATTTCGTATGAAGTACTACCTAGTACATTATCCCCTATGTTGGAATTTCTGAAACTTTTTGCAGATCTACGCCGATCATGACCCCTAGAACCCAAAACTACCACCAGTTTAAAACTTATATATATATATATATATATATATATATATATATATATATATATATATATATATATATATATCACTTCTTTTTTATGGTCTCGATAACTTCCATAATTCTGCACAAATCTCTTCCAAACTGATACATAAAACCAAGAGGTAGAAAATCTCGGCAAAGTTCGTTAATGGGGCAAAATCGGACAAAGGGGGTGGAAATTGGGATGTTTTTTGTGAAAACCGAAAAAATCCTATAACTTCTTAAATATAAAACCTACCAAATCAGTTTAAAGTTATTATTAAATCTATGAAAAGGGCAAAAATTTTTGTATCGTAATGTTTGTAAAAATTTATGTATGTAATGTAAGAATGTATTTATGTATGAAATGTAAAGATATTTTCCGATAGGTGTAATGTAACAGAATTCTTTTGATTTTAAATGTAGCCGTAAATGAACCGTTAACGCAACACACTTCATTTACAATACCGAACATGCCATGGTAAACCCTAATAACATATGAGGAGCTCACAACTACAGTACACCATGTCAATTTTGAAAAAAGATGACATACTCCATTTAGAAGGTGGATAAAATCTCTTATATCCACTCCGACAGTGAACCAAATCTGTTTTCACATACTTTATCATATGTTATATGTTTTCACATAGTTTATCGTATATATCATCTTTTTTCAGAATTGGTTTACTGTGGAAGTCGATAAAACAGATTTATGCACTTTCAAAATGGGATGGGTTGGGTTGATTTTGTATGGCCGATTATCTACTCGAGGGATATAGACCCAGAGGAGGAGTGCCCGTCGTGGGGGTATTTCTAAGTGAACTTAACCCGTATTTACGCATGGAAATCCATGATTCGAAGAAAACCACGAAAACTCCGAACGATTAGGTCGACGGGCACGATTGGGTTCGAACCCAGCACCTCCCCACTTTCAAAATGGACTATCTCATCTTTTTAGTGGACTTGGTTTTTCTATGCTTGCGAGCCCCTCATATATTGATTTCATGACATTCTAACCATATTGACGCGAGTTAAAGAACTGACGGACAGGTGGCAGGCAGACCGACAAATTGAGTTCATAAACATATTTCAACATTTTTGGTAAGTGTTAATAATGAATTAAATGCGCATGTATGAAAATAACATGCATCTATAATAACAAGGACTTCTAATTAAAGCTATAATGTATTACGCGTTCTTATAAAACAAAGATTTGGAGAAATTTTTCGAAAGCGTCAGTTTTTATCTTATGAATATGAAAACTTACTGTTTAATAAATTCTCACGCACAAATGTCATTAATCCTTCACATGTATACGGAAAACACATCACGTGCAGTAATATATTTTCGGAAGCATTAATACTTTTTGTAAACATACATGAAAAGATATTGTTTGGATTAAAAATTAGATATTAGAAATTTTAGATAATTCTAAATATTATATAAATGTGAAACAGATATGTCACGCAAGAGAAAGATTGAAAATAATTTGCTTATCACGTTCTCTAAAATTTTCCATTACTAGAAAATATGTAAAATATGTTCACTGTAATCAGTTTTCTTATTGCAGTGGGTTATCGGTTAACGAACTTAATCCATTCCAAAACAGTGCTCGCTAACCGAATTGTTCGTTAACCAATCATAGATTTAATATAGATTTGTATGGGAAATCAATTAGTTCTTAAAAGCTAAATAATATATATAAAAAATAGATAGTACAAATCTTCCCTTTATAATAGGGTTACTATACGTCCTTATTTAATACGGACAGATCGTATTTTGATTCCACTGTTCGCGACGTGGCGTATTGAAAAAAAAAATAAATGATATGCGCTTTATACAAACTTTTAGGATTACATTATTTGACTATGGCATTAAATCATATTAATTTGTCCCATTGACCTTTCAAAGACTCCTTAATTCTCTGAAACATCATGCTTACTACAGGACCGATAAAGCTCTAGTGGAGCCTGTTAATAATTTGTAAATTAATTTCAATTAAAATAATTAATTCGTAAATAAAATATTCCTTTAAAAAGGGATTCACAATATAAAAGTTAATCTTTCTAATCTGTTCATTCTAATTTGAGGGCCCTAAAATGTAGGGTCCGAACTCCCAGTAGCCCATTAATTAAATATTCCACACGTATACAACTGTTAAAATGTTGCAAAGTCGATAATAGATGCAGCTCGGCAAATCTGAAACACAGCATTGCTTCTTCTTGTCTTTATTTTGTGATGTGTTCGTTAACCGAAAGCGTGTTCGTTATCCGAACATACAAATCTCTCGCGAAAGTGTTCATTAACCGATCTGTTCGTTAACCGATCGCCCACTGTTTGGGTAAAATTTACTTTTTAACCGACTGCAAAAAAGAGTGAAGATTATCAATTTAGACAAATGTATATTTCATGTATTGACCAATTAGTCCGAAACTACTTGACAGTTTCATGTGATTTTTAGGTAAATTTCGTAAGAAAGACCACCTGTTACAGTATCCCCTATGTTGGAATTTCTGAAATATTTTTGCAAATCTATGCCCGTATAATCCAAAACCACCCCGTGTTCAAAACTTTATTTATCTATCTATATATATATATATATATCTATACAGGATGATTCTAAATTCATGGTACAAACTTTAAGGTTTGGTACAGGACACTGTAACAATCCTTTATTGTATGGGCGCAAATGACGCGTTGAAGTAAAAACACCAGGGGGACCAATTTGGCCCTAACTTCAAAACTTCTCACTCATACCAGAAAATGCCTATGCTATTCTTTTCTTTATTTAAGACATACATTTCATGAATACACAAAGAAAAAATTCTTCTTTGAAAATTTCCGGTATGAAATCGAAATTTTTGAATTAAAAAAAAAAAGACAAATCTGGCAAAGTCAAACACAGGAAATACATGAAAAGAAATAGAAATTGCCAGTTTTACGTTTTTTTAATTCAAAAATTTCGATTTTGTTAAAATTAGGAAATATAACAAGGCGATCCGTTTGGAACTTTAAGATACTTCATGACACATAATAAAAAGCTTATAAAATAATGGTGCATGCAATTTCCTGTGAAGGGAGGGCGGGGATAGGCGCTGGATTTCTTTTTTTAAAAATTAGCGTTTACGACCTTTTTAGATGTCGTTTTTTGAGCACTATGATATACTCAGACACGTGCTGCTTATGAAATATAAAAATGTCAAAATTTTAGTTACCACTATTTCCGAATAGTACTTTCAGCAAATTTCTTAATTTCTCGCTTAAGGACGCCACCAACTCGAGTAACACATCCACTGATAGGTTGTTTAACAGAGTTTCGATCTGATACAATTTTGTTATGAATAGTGTGCGCTCCCTGGTGGTGGAATTTGCAACTAACATAACGCAATTTTGTTAAAATTATGAAATCTAACAAGCCGATCTGCTGGAAACTTTGACATAGTTCATAACACGTAATAAAAAAGTTTATAAAAGAATGTTCCGTGCAATTTCCTGGGGCGCCTACCTATCTCGGGTGCTATAGACCCGATCCCCTCGACTAATATACCTACGGATAGGTTGTAAATCGGAGTTTCCTTTGGATAGAGGTTTGTGTAGAATAGAGTGCGCCCCCTGGTTGCGAAATGTGGAACTAACAGATTTCGCAAAAGGATAAAGTGTTTTAAAGGAATATTAAACGAAACCCTCTGTGCGATCTGTGATCACACTTACCCACTTGTTTCAATTATAGGTAGTTTCAAAAAACGATGCACAGTTTTCTGACATATATAATGAAAAACATCTATAAAAGAATATTGGGGATTTAAATGATATGAAATGCAAACGGGGCATTTTGAAAGTTCTTCATAACGCTTAAAATATTCAAAAAAATTCCTTACTTTTCTCCACAATTTTTTAATTGCATGTGTGATAAATGTATCCCATAATGCATATAGTATGCCCTTGAAGAGTATTTAAATTGAAAAACTTTTTTAATTAAAAAATGAATTTGAAGGTCTCTTATTCCCTTAAATTTGTACAAGGCATTTGTTTTAGGTAAGTCGAATCTTATTATTCTTTTAGCAAAGATTTTTTGCAATACAGTAAAACCTCCTTAAAGCTACCACATTCCATTCCAATAAAAATTGGTAGCTTCGCGAGGTGATCTCTTAATGTAGGTCATGTTTAAATCTAGATTTTAAATGTTGAAAAAAGATAACAATTAATGTTACTGAAATTTATATTTCACATTAGGCAAAAATATAAAAAATTAAGTATCAAAACAAAAGTTAATTACTGCAGAGTTTAAAAAAAAAAATGAATATATTGACGTTTTCTTTTATTTTACGGTTTTATCTTTCATAACTTTTATTTCCAAGTCCTTTCGAAGTTCAGTAAATAAATGTAATTTTTTTTGGACGGGAACAAATATTGACGATTTCATTAATTTATCTATTTCTTTGAGAGTTTCCTAACACAATATCATTTTGAAACTTTATTAGCATTCTTTAGATCAAATCCAACCGAAAAAAGTACTTAACATGACTTCTTTTAATGTCTTTAAGGGAATAAATATTAAGGATATTAACCCTTTCGAGAGGAGCGTTCTTTACAAAAGTTTCTAATCTTTCGTAATCAGTTCATCAAAATAAAAAAAAATTCTTGATTCATTACTAAACAGGTAAACAGTTCATTCGTTGAGGAGATACCTAGTTGTAAAGCAAAACATTCCTTCTGGATGAGTATTTATGTATAATACCTTAGAAGAGACATGGAAAGATACTCTAACCGGACTATAGATGTACTCCAATAAAATAGAAAAGAAATATAGTTAAAATTTAAACCTTCACTGAACCAAGTGCAAAACATTATAATTTTCATTATGTGCCATGAATTTGGCTAACATGATCACTGTAACTAATCAAGAACAATGCAAAGAATGGAATAAGACTTATTTTGTCCATGTCAGATGGCTGCATTAAACAAAAAATAAGAACTTGTTTTCCGGAATCAAAAAATTTTTTGATCAAGCTCTTAAGGCAAGATTTACTTTCTTTAGTTTTACTGAATACTTAAAAATATTAATATAATAAAAGTTGAAGAGTGTTAAGCCAATTAAATTAATTAATTTAAGCTCATTTAGTTGCAGAATATAGCAATACAATATTTTAAAACCCTAAATGTGTACATATGGTACACACCATAAAATATCAAATTCTAGCTGAAATTTCGAAATTTAAATTTTTTCACTATTTTCCCCGACCGATATATAGATTTCTAAAAAAAAAAAAAAAAAAAAAAATCATAAAAATAGAAAAATTCGTACAGTGAAGGGTTAAATGAATTCCTTTGATTAAAAAAGAAAAAAAATCAGTTTAAAGTTACTAGTAGTAATAATTAAGAATTCTGGGCAGCTTATGCTTCATGCTTTTGCGACGTTCTATCGTGAAGAATCTCCTGATCTTTTAGACTTCGAAGAGATTTTATCCGAGGGACTTGTGATCTTTAGTTCTACAAGTACTATTTCTATATTAATTAATTTAATAGATTATAAGGTGTTAAAGGGAGATTCTCAAAAGGTGGGATCATTAAACATTAACTATATGTAATTTTTAAAATTTTCAAATTTAAGGCCAATTTTTTAAATAGTATTTTGTCTATAAATATAATATATAAATATTTTTAATAGTATGCCTAGAAAATTATACACAAACATTAAAAAACAGCAACTATTCTGGAAAATTAATTATTAAAGCATTTAATTAGCAGTTGTGTACATTACAAATTTTGGACATTTGTAAGCACGTACGTTACAGATTTTGGACGTTGCGCTTAGTATTTAAAAAATTCGTAAGACTAAGAATGTAGTACATGTGTGTATATAATTGTATGTGTATACATATATATATGTATAATTAACTTATTGTTATCCAGTAATAATAATAATAAAATCAAATGCTTTGTTACGTATGTTACTTTCGGACATAACAAAATGCAGAAAAATTCTTTATAGTAAAGTCCTTCTATCTTCAAAAAAGCAATAAATCAGCCTGCCATCTCTTAACGAAATTATCAAAAAATCATCCGTTTCTTTTATGCATTCGTTGTTTACCATTAGAACCACCTGGAAAAAAGTTAAAACTCTTTTTCTTGGTGGTACATTGGAGCAGTTAACGTTATGAATGTCCGAAATTGGCCTCTTTAGCATAAAATAATAACATTTTAAGATATTTATACAAAGCTTTTACAATAAATTATGTCATTTTCTGTCTCTGAATAGAATTAAAAACCCAGTGTAATAAATAAATAAATAAATAAATAAATAAACTCAATGATAATTAAAGTTATGTTTGAAAGGCTTAAAGTTATGACATGTGTCCAGTGCCCACCTTTTGAGAATCGCCCTAAAATAAATAATGCGTGCAAATACAGATAAATAAAATATTAGTATGAATCAAGATGAAACTTAGTATTCTGTACTTCCATAGAGCCTACAACCCTTTCAGGGGCAAGTAATTGTGTTTCTGTAATGTCGAATTCCTACCGGAATCTTCAAAAAAATTTATTACAAAATAAGGGAAAAGAAATTTTACGATTATTTTCCTCCATCCTTTTAAGTTCTATCCCCGTTACTGCCATGTATCCAAATAGTGCTTCCAGTCTATTATGGTCGGGGATGTGGGACATTGGTCCCAGGCTCCTCGAGGGACAGTCAGAAATCTCACGACTTTTTTCCATCGAAGTTAGAAAAGTAAAGTTCAATGAAATTTTTCTGTTGAGAATTTTCATTAACACGTTCACGCCGGCGCGGTGGGTCACACTTGACTGTCTCAGCGCTGATAAGTCTCCGGCTTTTTGAATACCAGTATTTTAATCCAGAAAATGTTGTTTTATTTAATTAGAACAATTGGTCGATTTAAAGGAACAACATTTTCTCTAAAATAATAGTGGTGTGCAAAAAGCAGGAGACTTGACATCTCTGAGACAGTGGAGTGTGACCCACCGCACCGGCGTGAACGTGTTAATCATTAAGAGCTTTGCCCTAAACTTGAACATTACGTGTGTATACATTCCATGTTTATGTTATAAAATATAATTTTGGGTAGCTCGCGGAAAATTAAGAAATTATTGTTGGGTCCCACGATCGAGATAGAATAAAAATCCTCACTTTACTCCATTGATGTCCTTTGGCGGAGAATTTCTTAATACTCGTATTAGTCATTTTAGAATTCCCTTAAAAGTGTGTTTATTTTGGATAGATCTAATGTATTTTTAGTTTAAACAGATTTCGTACGGGTACCGCTATTTTCAAGGACTAATATCAGCATTTTTTTTTATAGAAAAATAAATCTAGTTTACGAACGAAAATTCCTCCTATTTCAGGAGAGATTTTCCATAAAAAAATACTAATATCGAAGAATATCTTAGTAATGAAATTCAAGTACCCGTACGAACCCTGTTTAAAAAATGTTTTTAAGACATTTGCCTTTGCAAATTTAAATCTGTTTATTTTAATCCACATGTAATAAAACTATTTCTTGGATGCAAAAAATATTTTAAAAAATATTTTCAACATATATGCCTTTACAAACTTAAATTTCTTTGGAAATTTTTAACCAACGTATTATAAAACTATTGCTTGGATGCAAACGACAATAAAAAAAAAAAACCTTTTTACAATATCTGTCCTTATATACATGAATTTGTTTGGTCCCTTTTAATCCACCTCATAATAAAACGATTGCTTGAATGAAAACAATATTTAAAAAAACATGTTTTTAACATATCTGCCTTTACAAACTTAAATTTGTTTAGTGCATTTTGACCCACGTATAATAAAACTATTGTTTGGATGCAAAAAATATATAACAAAAATCCTTTTAAGATATCTCCTATTACAAACTTGAACTTGTTTGGTCTATTTTAATTTACGTATAATAAAAGTATTGCTTGGAAGCAAACGATATTAAAAAAAATATTTTTTTAACATATCTGTCCTTAGAAATAACCTTGAACTTGTTTGGTTCCCTTTTAATCCACTTAAAAATAAAACAATTGCTTGGATGCAAGCAATATTAAAAAAAAAAAAAATCAGGATATCTGCCTTTACAAACCTGAATTTGTTTGGTCCATTTTAGTCCACCTAATAATTAAACAATTGCTTGGATGCAAGCAATATTTATGAAATTGCTTTTTCAAGATATCTGCCTTTACAAACTTAAATTTGTTTGACCCATTTTAACCCACGTATAATGAAATTATTGCTTTGATGCAAATGATATTTAATAAAAAAAAATATTTTCAATATATCTGCCCTTACAAACTTGAATTTGTAAGGTCCATTTTAACCCTGTAGTTTCCATGGTAGTGTTGCCAGATTGGGGACTTTTTTAATTCAGATTATTTGACTGTCACCACTTTTTCAAAGTAGTATAACTCACCTTATTTTTCAGAATTTTTAATCTATTTTTATATAGGCCGAATATTTCTAGTTAAAAAAAAAAACGGTGATAATCAACAATCTGGGGGCAAAAAAGCCCCCAATCTGGCAACACTGGCCCATGGTAGCATTTTGTTACCATCAATGTTTTCGATTCAGTGGATTTTTTATTCAGATATTCCGTATTCGCACCAGAAAATTAAAATAGAAATTTAAAATAGACATTTTCCATGTAATAGAATTTGTTGCTGATTTTCTGGTATGAATTCCGATTCTCTGAATTGTGCAATTTCTGGAACGCATTCTACCCTGGGAATAGAGGGTTAATCCGCCTAGTAATAAAACAATTGCTTGGATGCAAGCAATATTTTTAAAAAAAATGTTTTCATGATATCTACCTTTACAAAATTAAATTTGTTTGTCCCATTTTGCTTGAATGCAAAAAATGTCAAAAAACAAATATTCAAGATATCAGCCTTTACAAACTTAAGTTTGTTTTGGTACATTTTTATCCATGCATAGTAAAACAATTGCTTCGTATAATTTCCGACTAATCATTTTGAATATAAATATAAATTATAAAAAGATTCCGTTACGCCATAGTTATTAATTAAAATAAAATCTTTATACTTATAAATATATCTGAGTACAAGTAGGTATTTATTTACATTAATGAATACATTTATGAAATGAATGTTATTAATAAATACAAGTAGGTATTTATTTACATTAATGAATACATTTATGAAATGAATTTTATTAATAAATACAAGTAGGTATTTATTTACAATAAACGATGATACATACCTTTTATACTTTCTGTTTCGTCTCTTTCTTCCTTTATCTCAACAAAAAGAAGAATCTACATGCAACTCATCTATGTTTTTTACATGCACTTGTAATAGTACCTGCTCTCTTATGCTAAAGAGATATTTTCTTTATTTCGATTGTACATCTGTTCGGTTTCCTACTCTGATGATATTAAGTTACATATTTTCTTATTTACTATATTGCTCAGTACTGTATCTTTTCAAGAAAAGTAAATCAATGATGTTTTCTTAGGAAATTGCTTTTATTAATGATGAATATTATTTATAAGGTACCATTCGCTGAGTCGGATGTCATACATATGAACTTATAAGAAAGCGCTGAAGAAAGGCAATCTTCATTGTTCCGAAAGAAACATTTTTAGGAATGAGTTTATTATTGGCGGCCATATGTTTAAAATGGTTCAACATCTTTAAAATCTACTTGAAACGATTTTCGCCTATTGACCGTAATGTAACGGAATACTTTTGGATGTCCTTGTAAATGTATTATAAATTCTACACACTTCAATTTCAATAGGGATTATGCTATAATAATTGTAAATGACATATTAAAATTACAGAGCAATCCAAGTAATTTACGAGAGATAGAGCACGGACGGACGGGCGGAAAGACAAACCGAAGTCATAAACACTTTACAACTATGTTGGAAATCGTTAAAAAATGTATAATTTCCAATTAGCCTAACTTTCCACAGGCTCTTTGCAATGAGCCTGAAAAATATAAGGCTGATTGAGAAAGAAATGATCATTCTCCAATTAACCTAAAATAGTTTAGGCTCTTTGCAATAAGCCAGAAAAATATTAGACCTATTGGAAAAACGAAGATGATTCTCCAATTAGTCTCTCCAGTTAGACTTTTCAAACAGCCTAGGCTCTTTGCAAAGAGATAGATTTCGCAATTAGCCTACGACATATATATTAATTTACAAAACCTTACACAAACAATACTAACATTATTAAAACCATGCTAGGCGCACAATTAGCTTTATTGCGTTTAAGATATTGCTGAAAAATATTTGAAAAATGTACGTAAATTATTTACGCGCATATTTATATATTTTTTAATATATTCAGAATCATCATTAACCCATTAACTGCTGAAGATACAAGATAGAGGTCTTCAACTTTTTTACGTTTGCCATCACAAATATTAAAATATAATCTTCGTGTTATTTAATGTTCAAACTTTCAGTAATTAATTAAGGCAATTTTCTAAATAAAAAAAAGTGGTATCCAGATAGTTAATTTAAATTTATTTTTAATGTTGCGAAAACGCACCATCAGCAGGTAATGGATTAAATTGTGTGCATCAAACGTACGCTTTGCAAGATGACTACTTCCAAACATTAAAAACTAGTATGGTCGGAAACTAGGCAGCCAATCAGAATGGCTCGGGATCTGAACCAAGTGGGTATTGTGAATATACAGGGTGGTTCAAAGTAAAGTATCCCTGTTTTGGACGCCCTAGCGAGAGAAGCAGTGGATGTAACGTCTTCATATTTGGAGGATATACATATCAGACCATGGGAAACTGATCCCAAAAAACTGTTAGCGACAGCACAAACGAAAGACGTGCGCGTGGTAACACAAGGAACACAAAGTTTTCACAGGTCGGATTCAAAATGTCCACCTTGCTTCAGCGCCAAAACGTGAAACCCTGTCACCGCATGCTCCGAGTGGCGTGTAACTGATTGCGACCAATGTTGCGTACTTGCAAGAGGATCTGGTTCTTCAAATCCACCATATTTCAATTGTTTCCTGGATAAACTTTATCTTTGAGTTAACCCCAAAGTCAAAAATCACACTGGGTAAAGTCAGGTGAACGTGGAAGCCATCTTTTAGGAAATGCACGGCTGAAAATGCGATCCCCTGTAAAATGGCATCGCAGCAATTTTTGAACTTCACGTCCGATGTGAGGGGTCAATCCATCTTGTTGGAATGTTGTTGTAGCGAGGCACCCACTCTGCTGGAGTTCTGGAATGACCACACTTTGCGACATGTAACGATAACGTGCTGCAATTACGGAACAGGTTTTTATTTCCTGAGGAGTGATTTCCTCAAAGAAAAATGAACCAATCAAAAAGGTCGCAGTGAAGCCGACCCACACAATAACATGCGGAAAATGCAGGGGCATTTGTTGGGTATGGTGAAGATTCCCATACCAGATACGGCTGTTTTGTGTGTTCACTGTTCCACACATGTAAAAGTGAGCCTCATCGGTCCATATTATATTCCACGGCCAATTCTTATCCACCTCCATTATTGTCAAAAACGTCAAAGCGAACGTTTCACGAATATCGTTATCGCGAGGTTTTAATTCTTGGAAGCGACGAATCTTGTACGGATAGGCCTTGAGTGCTATATGCATGCATCTCCATACTGTAGTTTATGGCAAATCCAATTGCCTTGGTACGGCTCGAACACTGGATACTCCTGCTGTGTTTGTACTGGCCTACTCAACAACAACGGTTGCGACATCATCCATCCCCTGCGGTATAATTTTTTTTTCGTCCGCCTCCTGCTTGAACTGCAAAGCTACCAGTTTCCTCAAAGCGTTTGACCATTCGTCGCAGAGTACATAGTGTGACTGGATCCGTGCGCAAAGATTTCTGTCGTCGGTACAAACGAAGTGCTTTGGCAGCGTTATTGTCATTTTGGTAAAAAAGCTTTAGCGGCAAAGCACGTTCAGGAAACGAGAGAACCATCGTGGCAGTCTCAGAATGTTGAACCTATTCGCTTCCTTTTATCTATTATCCTCTAGCCCACCTCTAATGCAAATTTTGTGCTCAGATAGGGATCACCGGGGCTAGTTGGCTACAGGGGTAAGTAGGCGCAGTCCTCATAATTTGTCTGTTTATCGATGGATGATGCACCCAGTCACAGAGTCCATTTCTTCTTGCTTTCTAAAATCCCCATTGTAGTTTTGCATCGTTACCCACGTGCAGTGGACATTTATTACGATTTTTCTTCTTCTTTTTGCATTCATAAGTAATTTTATGTTGCTTCATTCTTTTTCTAAGGTCTAATACTTATCTTAATAGTTGCGATTTAACTTTTGTAGTTTTTCATAGTGTATGATTAACTCTACCTATTCCATATGCGATTTACTTAGATTTTTTATGTTTAGAGTTTGACATCTCTAATTATGTGAAGAAATTTGTTACGGGGCTAGTAGGCGCATTGAACAAGGGACAAGCTGGCTCAGTGCGCTAACCAACACCGTTATAATGTTTCGTAATAGTTTCTGCTATTTTATCCCGTTTAATAAATTAATTACTTTTTTACAAAAAACATGCATAATTAACAAAGAAAAAATGAACAGGTTAACGCACCAAAAAATATAAGAAATGATGCGGAAGTCGTAATGATTAACAGACGATTTATGAGGCAAACTGCTAAAACTTTTAATATTCCTTGGAGAACTCTAGCCGTATATTTCAAAACTATGAAGAATGAAGTACGAGTGATGATGTTCATAACTCAGCTATGATATGCTATAAGCTGTATGTTCAAAAGATTCAGTATCCACTTTTTGGTTTTATCTCCAGCAGTCACTGGAGTTCCTCTGATTTCGACTTATAGTCCAGGCAATAGGGAATTTTACCAAGCAAAATTAATGGTAGTTCTGGCAATCGGCTTACTTTATGTTTTTTGGGCCGCTGAATCCGAATTTGTAACATCCCACCAAAATTTCCCCCGGCAACCCCCTTCCCTCAAATTTTGGCAAAAAGCCCCCCAAAAATGGTTTTATAAAAAAAAAAATTATTGTTTTATGGGAAAAATATCTTGAAATTCAGAACGTAGACAAAATTTGCAACAAATTAGATATATGACATTATGACTTGGGATGAAAGGGAAGGGGTGATCTGCGTCCGAACATGCGCGCGGTGCTGCGTGGATTAAGTTGCGCAATCCCACTTAACCACTCACAGGTTTGCATTCGCCCTCTCATCTCCCCTCCGAACTTTCCTTATAAGGTTTACTTTATGTTTTTTGGATCGCTGAATCTGAATTTTTAATTTACCCCCAAAATTCACCCCCCCCCTCCCCGAAACCCCACCAAAATTGTTGTTATTAACTTAAATTTCTTATTGTTTTAGGGGAAAAGCATTACGAAATTCAGTAACTAGACAAAATTTTCAACAAATAGGATATATGACACTATGACGTAGTATAAACGGGGAAAGAGGAGGCTGCCTCGGAACATTCCCCGCGCGCTTTTCTCAAAAACCAAATTTTTTTCAAAAAATCAATATTTTGGGGGGGTTACCGGGTGAAATTTTGGTGGGAAGTTACGAATTCGGATTCAGCGACCCAAAAACCATAAAGTGAGTCGAAATGAAGAACTACTATTAAATTTTCCAGGTAAAATGCCCTATTGCCTGGACTTCATAACTTAGTGCACGAAGCGCCGCAGTGCATGTTCAGAGGCAGCCCTCCCCCTCCCCGTTCATCATACGTTATAATGTCATATATCCTATTTGTTGCAAATTTTGTCTCGTTTCTGAATTTCGTAATGCTTTTCCCCTAAAACAATAAGAAATTTAAGTTAAAAACAACTATTTTGGGGGGGGGGGTCGGGGGGGAAATTTTTGGAGGGAAGTTGAAAATTCGGATTCAGCGACCCAAAAAACTTAAAGTAAACCTTATAGAGAAAGTTCGGAGGGGAGATGGGAGGGCGAATGTAAGCGTGTGAGTGGTTAAGTGGAATTGCGCAACTTAGTTCACGCAACGCCGTGAGCATGTTCCGAGGCAGATCCCCCCTTCCCCTTCATCCTAAGTCATAATGTCATATAACTAATTTGTTGCAAATTTTGTCTACTTTCTGAATTTCTAGATACTTTTTCCCTAACACAATAAAAAAATTGATTTTTTAAATAAAAACCTTTTTTGGGGGCATTTTACCAAAATTTGGGGGGATTGCCGGGGGAAATTTTGGTGGGAAGTTAAAAATTCGAATTCAGCGACCCCAAAAACATATAGTAAGCCTTTTTCCAGAACTACCATGAATTTTGCTAGGAAGAGCTCCTATACGGTCTCTATTGCCCGGACTAATAGGATGTTGGATAATTATATTCTGAGGGTGTAAGATCAGTAAAAAGACAGAATCAAAAAAGAAAATAGGGAAAAATAGGCGTAGTTAAAAGGTAGTCACATGAATGTTGACAGATTCTTCAAATCTGAAGGCATTGGATGAGGAAAAGTAAGCTTTAGAGGAGAAAAAAGATGAAATACAAAAAGAATAAAATAAAGGCAACAGAAAAAGTTGGCCAAAGGTAAAAAGATAATACGGAAATTTTTTTCCCACCTATAATAAAAGGGAACTTGTTATTGAGAAAAGCACGAATCTTGACAATATCTCAGATGACGAGGAAAGTTCATTTCTAGTGCGTATTGGTACTTTAGAAACAGCAAACACTGATAAAAGTGTGTGAGATGCAGTATTTAAGCACATGTGGCTTGCACAAACAGAGACACTCGATTTGACATTTGTGATAACCGTAACTCTGATGATGATATCGAGTTCGATAGAAGCTACGTTAATATTTTATTCATTATTTTTATGTCTGTATAATATAGAATCTACATTGTACGGGGATAATTCCTTTGTTTAAACTGGCTGGTAATAATAAAATTGATTTATATAAACTACATTAATTAACTTTTTATGAAACATGACCCAACTTACCCCATAGGTATAGGCAGCGGGGGGGGGGGGGGGGGTATAGGCTAGCACATATTTTTTCTCTTACTCCAGGCTTCCTCTAAACATAAACTACAAAAGCTACAAACATAGAACTCCGGGTATTTATAGCCAAATGTCTGTGCTTTAAAAATGCAGTGAAATTTTGTTAAAAAATTTAAACAAAAAATTAATAAAAATCAATAACTAAAAACTGCGTTTACTAACCCCGGTTTACCTACTATGCGCGCAAACAAATAAGTACAGAATACAAGATGACGGTAATTAACATTTAAAAAAAATTCCCACAAGTAAGTTTTTAGTATTCTTCGTCTAATAAGAACACTTATAAAATTAATCGAAGCATATACTAATAAAATTTAAACGAATAATACTAACAAAATTTATTGGCGAGAATTGGCCCATTGGCACCTAGATATTTACACCTTTGGTCATGTTACATTTTCCTTACCTTAAACCGATCGCAGCGCCACCAGTAAAAATGAATATCTGTTTCTGCCATTATTTATGACTGAAATTTTGCATTTAATAAGGCGTTTTAAATAAAAAGAAATTTTCTATTTAAATTTACTCGTGGAAGTGTCGTCCGTCTGTAATTAAGCCATTCGAAAGTGGTTACAGTTGAAGCTTCACTACTATAAGGATATGTCAGTTCCTTTTAATTAATAGTTCCATGAATTTTTCGAAGCAAATTTACACTGTTCTCACGCCATTAACCCCTTAACAGTGTGGCCCGAACTGGATTCGGGCAAGAACACTTTGCTTGCTTCATTATTAAAAGCATTTTGATACCACTAATTTGTAACTGTAAATTTCTCTTTATTGATTGTCAGATATTTTTCGATTAAGTAAGGTAAATATTTTAGTATGGAAAAAATGGTGTCCAGACCCATTTTTAATTTTTTTTTTTGTAAGAAAACAAATGTCACTGTTAAGGGGTTAAGCCAAGCCCCATTTTGTAAGGATTGTACCACCAGTATACCATAAAGATATTTTTTTCCTAATGAGTTCACGATTCATTAGCTAGAAAATAGTCGTATGAGATCACTGGTGGAAGAATCCTTACAGAATGGGCAAAGAGCGTGCAAACCCTGTTTTTTTTTGTTTTTTTTTTAACTAATTTGATAATATTTTAACACTTTGAAGGGCAAGCAAAAATGTCTCTTTAATATTCTCACCGGAATAATCGAAAAAAATTATTTTAAAATAATGAAAAACAATTTTTCAACATATCTCCCCCCCCCCCCCCAAAGTTAAAAATATAAAATTTAGTTAAAAGTTTCTGGTGCGAATTTTGTTTAATGTAGGTGGGATATAATATATCCCACCGCCCCTCAAGGGGTTAAGGAGAAACGAAGGGTAAGTCAGTGTTGTTGATGGATAGCATAGCAACCTGAAATCTCTAAAAAAATATTCAAACAAAATCATAAAATCATTAGTATCAATAACAGTACAAAAATTATCAAATGTACTAACTAATTTGGGACAGAGGGAATATAAAATAAGCTTTTAAATTGTATACTATATATTATAATTAGTATTTTGATGAACTACTAAAAAATTATATTTATTTCTTTACGGAGACTAATAACAATATAAATTTTAGTAATAATAAACTAAGAATAATCGTATTAGAGGCTTAAAAACAATTTATTTCGTAATAATCTTGAAAAGAAGTTTGCATAAATAGCTGTTCGCTAAATGGCTAATAAATATATGTATCCATTCGTGCCTAGCATCCTATATTTTGTACGTTATAAAAAGGCATAAAAAATAGGCTTGAACATATAATTTTATAATTAAAAAAAATACGTATTTCAAAGAAGTCTACAAGCTAAGATTATGACTTATTTATTTGGATCCATGGTAGAAAAAACACAAATAAACTTTCTTTTTACATTTCGCCATCTTGAAAAATGAAAAATCTATAAACACAGAAAAAATGTCTTCATTTAAGCAAATAAATATCCATCTTATATGCTGTCATCTTTCGGTAACAGATAAAGACATTTTTAGATAATTATTTCATACAATTTCGATGTTATAAAGAAGAAGAAAATTATACAAGTTTGTTAAAATTCAAAGCGTCCCCAAAATGGACGCTAGACTTAAATGGGTTTAAAATAAAAAATTGGTCAGGGACCTTCAAATCTAAAAATTTGCGAGTTTTACAGCTTTTCATCTTAAAGTTATTTCACCAATTTGAAGAAAAATTTAAAAGAATATTTAGACAAAGGTAACCTTTTGAATCTTGCTTTAACATATTGAATAAATTAAATTATATAAATTTTAAGTCAGTTAAAATTTTTAACACTTTAAAACGTACCTGAAAAGTGTTTGTGCAGCCCGTTTGTCTGTCTGTCGGTCCGCGCTGAAATTCGAGTAAATAGTGTTACCAGTGGGCTACTTTGTTTTAATTCAGATTTTTTGATTGGCACACCTTTGTTGAAATTGTATAATCTGCCTTTTTTAAACCTTATTAAATGTGTCAATAAATAAGGCAAATTTTGCTTTATCAAAAAAAAAAAAAAAAAAAAAAAAAAATGGTGGCAATAAAAAAAAAAAAAAAAAACTAAATTAAAAAAAGTAACCACTGGCAACACTACGCGTAAATATACTCGCATTGCCATATAATTTATATATGTATTTGAAGTTTACCATGGCATATTCAGCATCGACAATGAAGTATGTTCAATTTATAGTTCATTTACAGGGGTACTCAAAAGAATGCGGTCCATTGGGGAGACATTTGCGGAGTATTTTAATTGTGTTACACTATTTCAAACATATAAAAATCTACATATATCAGTGGTGTTTACGACAACAGGCTTACTATAGAATATGGTATGTGTAGCACTTTTTGTTTGTTTACAAAGGCATACAAAAGAATTTTGTTATGGTCTATGGGAAAAAATCACTTACGTTGTCTTTTAATCATGTTACGCTATTGCAATAATGAAATTAATATAAAATTTTGAGCAACGCTAAAACTTACTTTCTGTAGAATAGGGAATGTAAAGCATTTATAGGGCCACAAAATTGAATTTGGTTACATCATGGTCTACGTGGAAAATTGCTTGTTATGTTTTTAGGTAGATTTCGTATGAAGTACTACCTAGTACATTATCCCCTATGTTGGAATTTCTGAAACTTTTTGCAGATCTACGCCGATCATGACCCCTAGAACCCAAAACTACCACCAGTTTAAAACTTTATATATATATATATATATATATATATATATATATATATATATCACTTCTTTTTTATGGTCTCGATAACTTCCATAATTCTGCACAAATCTCTTCCAAACTGATACATAAAACCAAGAGGTAGAAAATCTCGGCAAAGTTCGTTAATGGGGCAAAATCGGACAAAGGGGGTGGAAATTGGGATGTTTTTTGTGAAAACCGAAAAAATCCTATAACTTCTTAAATATAAAACCTACCAAATCAGTTTAAAGTTATTATTAAATCTATGAAAAGGGCAAAAATTTTTGTATCGTAATGTTTGTAAAAATTTATGTATGTAATGTAAGAATGTATTTATGTATGAAATGTAAAGATATTTTCCGATAGGTGTAATGTAACAGAATTCTTTTGATTTTAAATGTAGCCGTAAATGAACCGTTAACGCAACACACTTCATTTACAATACCGAACATGCCATGGTAAACCCTAATAACATATGAGGAGCTCACAACTACAGTACACCATGTCAATTTTGAAAAAAGATGACATACTCCATTTAGAAGGTGGATAAAATCTCTTATATCCACTCCGACAGTGAACCAAATCTGTTTTCACATACTTTATCATATGTTATATGTTTTCACATAGTTTATCGTATATATCATCTTTTTTCAGAATTGGTTTACTGTGGAAGTCGATAAAACAGATTTATGCACTTTCAAAATGGGATGGGTTGGGTTGATTTTGTATGGCCGATTATCTACTCGAGGGATATAGACCCAGAGGAGGAGTGCCCGTCGTGGGGGTATTTCTAAGTGAACTTAACCCGTATTTACGCATGGAAATCCATGATTCGAAGAAAACCACGAAAACTCCGAACGATTAGGTCGACGGGCACGATTGGGTTCGAACCCAGCACCTCCCCACTTTCAAAATGGACTATCTCATCTTTTTAGTGGACTTGGTTTTTCTATGCTTGCGAGCCCCTCATATATTGATTTCATGACATTCTAACCATATTGACGCGAGTTAAAGAACTGACGGACAGGTGGCAGGCAGACCGACAAATTGAGTTCATAAACATATTTCAACATTTTTGGTAAGTGTTAATAATGAATTAAATGCGCATGTATGAAAATAACATGCATCTATAATAACAAGGACTTCTAATTAAAGCTATAATGTATTACGCGTTCTTATAAAACAAAGATTTGGAGAAATTTTTCGAAAGCGTCAGTTTTTATCTTATGAATATGAAAACTTACTGTTTAATAAATTCTCACGCACAAATGTCATTAATCCTTCACATGTATACGGAAAACACATCACGTGCAGTAATATATTTTCGGAAGCATTAATACTTTTTGTAAACATACATGAAAAGATATTGTTTGGATTAAAAATTAGATATTAGAAATTTTAGATAATTCTAAATATTATATAAATGTGAAACAGATATGTCACGCAAGAGAAAGATTGAAAATAATTTGCTTATCACGTTCTCTAAAATTTTCCATTACTAGAAAATATGTAAAATATGTTCACTGTAATCAGTTTTCTTATTGCAGTGGGTTATCGGTTAACGAACTTAATCCATTCCAAAACAGTGCTCGCTAACCGAATTGTTCGTTAACCAATCATAGATTTAATATAGATTTGTATGGGAAATCAATTAGTTCTTAAAAGCTAAATAATATATATAAAAAATAGATAGTACAAATCTTCCCTTTATAATAGGGTTACTATACGTCCTTATTTAATACGGACAGATCGTATTTTGATTCCACTGTTCGCGACGTGGCGTATTGAAAAAAAAAATAAATGATATGCGCTTTATACAAACTTTTAGGATTACATTATTTGACTATGGCATTAAATCATATTAATTTGTCCCATTGACCTTTCAAAGACTCCTTAATTCTCTGAAACATCATGCTTACTACAGGACCGATAAAGCTCTAGTGGAGCCTGTTAATAATTTGTAAATTAATTTCAATTAAAATAATTAATTCGTAAATAAAATATTCCTTTAAAAAGGGATTCACAATATAAAAGTTAATCTTTCTAATCTGTTCATTCTAATTTGAGGGCCCTAAAATGTAGGGTCCGAACTCCCAGTAGCCCATTAATTAAATATTCCACACGTATACAACTGTTAAAATGTTGCAAAGTCGATAATAGATGCAGCTCGGCAAATCTGAAACACAGCATTGCTTCTTCTTGTCTTTATTTTGTGATGTGTTCGTTAACCGAAAGCGTGTTCGTTATCCGAACATACAAATCTCTCGCGAAAGTGTTCATTAACCGATCTGTTCGTTAACCGATCGCCCACTGTTTGGGTAAAATTTACTTTTTAACCGACTGCAAAAAAGAGTGAAGATTATCAATTTAGACAAATGTATATTTCATGTATTGACCAATTAGTCCGAAACTACTTGACAGTTTCATGTGATTTTTAGGTAAATTTCGTAAGAAAGACCACCTGTTACAGTATCCCCTATGTTGGAATTTCTGAAATATTTTTGCAAATCTATGCCCGTATAATCCAAAACCACCCCGTGTTCAAAACTTTATTTATCTATCTATATATATATATATATATCTATACAGGATGATTCTAAATTCATGGTACAAACTTTAAGGTTTGGTACAGGACACTGTAACAATCCTTTATTGTATGGGCGCAAATGACGCGTTGAAGTAAAAACACCAGGGGGACCAATTTGGCCCTAACTTCAAAACTTCTCACTCATACCAGAAAATGCCTATGCTATTCTTTTCTTTATTTAAGACATACATTTCATGAATACACAAAGAAAAAATTCTTCTTTGAAAATTTCCGGTATGAAATCGAAATTTTTGAATTAAAAAAAAAAGACAAATCTGGCAAAGTCAAACACAGGAAATACATGAAAAGAAATAGAAATTGCCAGTTTTACGTTTTTTTAATTCAAAAATTTCGTTTCATCAGAAATTTTCAAAGAAAATTTTTTTCTTTATGTAATCATGAAATGTCTGTCTTAAGGGTGTAGTTCAATCCAAACTGCTTATTTTCTGATTTATTTTTAAATTCATTTTTGCTCTCAAACGCATCAAACTGGCAAATTATCTTATTTAGAAACTACATAATGTGCCGTGCTTGTCGATTTTTTCAAAAATGCAGAAAATATTGCAAAATATGCCATCAAATTTGGCGTTTTGAACCGAATTTTCCGAAGTGGGAGATCTGGGGATTAATCCATCCTTATCGGCGCGGAGTAATTCTGTTTATAAACTGATGAAATAATGGACTGACAACGCAATTTATAAACGAATTTATTAGAAAATATGAACTAGCTTATTTTCATGTACATTATATTAGGAAAATTTTAGTGAAATATTCTTGGTGCCGTTTGTCAGTTATGGAATTAAAATTAGGTGTCCTTTTTTAATTGTTTGTTTTATTGTCATCTCACGTTTGCCACAGAAGATTGTTGCTATTGAAAATATTCCATATTGCTCTGTGCTTGCGAAGCATTGAGAACATATGTAAATGAGCGGTGCAGGCTGGGTATTGTCCGAGCGTTTCAGATGGTAGAACGTTGATGCGCTATAGCAGTGACCCGGGTTCGAGTCCCGGCTTAAACACTTTTCACTCTTTCAAATTTACGCTTACTTAGCAATTCAAAAATTCATGCAAATAAAATAAGGTAAGCTGGCGTAACAGAACCCACAAGGTAACGGGGCCATAAGCAATTTTATAAAAAACAGTTGTTGTTTTTTAAGTTTGAGCTTTTGTCAACATTGCAGTTTGAGCTTTTGTCAACATTGCACCCCCCATCTGTACTTCTTAAAACAACGTGTGTCAACTCAATCATAACTCTTCCTTTGCTGTGATAAGTTGCCCAAAATTTAGGTTTCTCTTTTTAAAAACAGCGTCCATTTGGTTGAACTTCCTCGGCTTTTTATTAAAATACGGTAAGTACATTTATTAAACAATATATTTTTTTAAAGATTAGACTTATAAATACATTAATATTATTAGGTATCTATACATATTTACTTCATGTTTCAAATGTAAAGTACATTTATTAAACAATGTATATTTTTTTAAAGATTAGACTTATAAATACATTAATATTATTAGGTATCTATACATATTTACTTCATGTTTCAAATGTGTCCCAGTTACCCCATAAATTGTTCAAGAATGGGGTAACTGGGACATGTATCAGTGGTAACTGGACCATATGGGATCGAGTTACACAAACTGTTATAAATATCTTTTTGATTTTCTCTTACTACGGGAAATTAATTTCTACATTGTTTTTTTCCTTGCAATAAAGAAAATTACATAATACCTTATTAAAATTACATAATAAAATATTTAAAAAGAATTTTGGGATATCAAACCAAATTTCTTAAGTGTGATAGCTAGAGCTCGAAATTTTACGACACAGATGAAGGGGCGTACATAAGGCAAAGTGAGATTATTAGAATGTTATGAAAACGAATAAAAAATAGTTCTGTTCTATATAAAAATATATTTACATTCTCCACAAGTTTATTAGACATATCGAACATCCATTATGGTAAATAAAAAGAGAATGCGATGCTTAGGTACTTACGTAGCCGTTTGTTCATAAATTTATCTTATTATTGTTTTCCTTAAAATACCCACGTAAATTTTATACTTATTATCTATACTAAAATATATAAGTACTTACTTAATTTTTATGTTTTTTGTATAGATAAATCTAATATTTTCACTTTTAGTGCTTTTTTTAGACATATTGGCAGTAAAATTTCCCTTGCAGTGCTCTTCAGTTGATACCTAATTTACATGATCTGCCAGGTTTAAATTCTTTTAGTCGCTTACACTTTTTCAAACAGCACCTGATACCCAATATTAAAAAAACAAACGCGTGTGGAACATAGACCCTTCTGGTCCACTTGCCCCATTTTTACGGGGAGGCCATGAGGAAAGAAAAAAAGAAAAATATATTTTTTTTTTTTTTTTTTTTTTTTTTTTAGATATTAAAATGCAATTTTGAACATTTCTGTCTGATAGAGGGAACCTAACTGAACACATTTACAAAAGTTCAGAATTTAATTCCAATGAATATAAACCTTTTGAAGCTGAATTGCCAGAATCTCTAGAGTCACATTGTAAAATCATGGCCCATTTGCCCCACGTAACCTTACACTGTTAAAAATTTCTGTAAAAACATACACACACACACAAAAAAAAGAGACTGTAAATTTACAACTGTTCTCTGTTAAATGCATTCGATTGAGTTTCTCGGTCATCGTTTTACAGATGTTTCGCCTATCTTGTATCTAATTCCCTGTAGGGATTTCCACGTCTTTATTTAAAGATATGTTTATTTTTGTTAAAACTTGTAATTCAATGTACACACTTTTTAAATTCTTTTGCAATTTTATTAGAAATTTTTGCAATTTTCGCAAATTTCGCAATTTTTGCAAATTTTAGATCTTTTGCAATTTTATTAGAAAAATTTAGTTTTAAAATTGTTTTTTAAAAATTAGAATATTTTAGAAAGAGAAAATTTGACTCCTCAGAGTTAGTGGGAATTTTTACCGACAATCACTTGGCAGTTGTTTTCTTTGTCATATGCCAGAAGCATGGTAACATTAAATGTGGATTGCTTAGTATTATTTCAAAGCTATGTTATTGTTATTATTATTATTATTATTATTATGCTATTATTATTATTATTACTCGAAAAATTCTAATTCCTCGAAGTTCTAAAATTCATTATTTTATAAAACTATATTAAATTATTACTATTATTAAAATTAAATAAATTTACAGAGTCTTGTATGAGATGTTAATTTACAGTGTATACTGTAAATTTACCGAATAACTTCTCTGTTATATGACAGAATCTCTATTTTTCTAATATCTGTAATTTTATATAAAACGTAAGATAACGCATTACCAGTAGATCCTCTGTAATTTCACAGAAAAATTTTAACAGTGTATGCAATAAACACTTAAACTCACGTGTATGAGATCATAATATGAAGCTGCGTTGAAATACTATTTCTTCAGAAAACAGTGCATCATTATTTGTACTCTTTAACTCCATATTAACATTATATGAAGTTCAATAATTTTTGTGGTTGGAAGTTCCAATTTTCATAATTTTTTTTTCGTTCTTCGCGAACGAATATTTTTTTAATGGATTTTTGCATTTGAATCTAAGTAGAAACACAAACATTTTTTTTTTTTTTTTAACTTTCTGCCTTGTGTAAATATATCCAAAGTTTATATTGTTAAAAAAAAAAAAAAAAAAAAAAAAAAAAAAAACTTAATATATGATAATAATTTTTGCTTGTTAATCTCGTAAGATTTTGTTTATTTGTCTGTCACTCTATAAAATAAATATTATCACGATGGATCAGTTTTAGGTTACTGAGTAAAAAGATGTGATGAATTGGCAACGTTTATAGACTGATCCGTTTCATTTCAATCATTTAATTTTTAAAAATATCGTTTAATTTGAGTCAAATATTCGAAATACACAAATCGAATTATGTTGTCAATTATTCCATTTCTATGCAACATGAAAATAGATCATTATTCTTGCGTTGATTTAAAAAGATTTCTACACGATGTTAAATAACTTTTCAAACATTTATTACATTTCTTTTTATATCAGTTAAATATACAATCATTACATATAAACTGCTTAGATTTAAGATAATTATGTAGTTCTGTATCATGGAAGACGGTAGCATTCCGAGTGACGCAGCCTTAAGCCTAAAATTGTATCGTATCGTATCGTTAAAATCGTATCGTATCGTATCGTAGAATTCGTAGATGGCGGAACTCATATATACAGCTAACTCGACATCAAAGAAAACGCGAAAAGCCGCCTTTTAATAACTCAGCAGATATAGGTCCTATTGTTCTGAATTTTCTAGAACAGTCTTATATCTGCAGTCTAATCGTATACTGAAATTTTTACATTTCTACGTGCAGTATATTTTGAGATCTAAATAGCCATTTGTAAAGCGAAAACGTTAATATGGTACGGAAGAAGTTCCTAATTTGAAAATCTCGAAAACGGTTCTAACGATTTCCTTTAAATTGATATAGAATATTTATCTGATTAAGATGAGTTGAATAAGACATATCTTTTATCTGGTAAAACTCATTTTATTTTTGACATTTTCGTTTCCGTTAATGCTCAGTCAACCATTAATCTCTGGTAATTTTCTCGTCTGTGATTAGTGAGTGCGAGGCTAACATTAGCCTCGTAATGAGTAGGTTTGACGTCATCACATCGCGCCAATGAGCGCGAAGGGCTGTGACTTTCAGTTTCAGTAGATAGATAAAGATAATCCATGAATGGAGTTATGAATAAAAAGGAGGAGACATATAGTGTATTGTCTACCAGTTGCGAGTGAAGTAACTGAGGAGGTTGTCACAATATGGCGGCTGCTTTTTTGAAATCGGTTCTTGAGTTTCTGACTACCGATAGGTCAAGCATCCCACCAGTAAAATTGAATAGAAGATTTCGTCTTAAAGAAGCGTCTTATTCATGGAATTTTTTTTCAAAAATCTCATAAAAATTTCTATTTGTTTTTACCGGTGTCAGTATGCCTTATAAAACTGTCGGTTTGTATCCATGGTTGTCACAATATGGCGGAAACTCAGGGCCTAACTACCACCAAAGAAAACTCCTACCAGTAAAAATGAAAAATTGTTTCTTCCACTATTTATGACTGAAATTTTGTAAAAATAAGGCGTTTAAATAAGTTTAAAATATCTATATAAACCTACTGGTGGGAGTTTCCACCGTCGATAAACAACCCCTTTGATAGCGGTTACAGTTGAAGCTTCACTATTTTAAGGATATGTCAGTTCCTCTTTATTAATAGTTCCATGAATCCATGTTTATTTGTGTACCGAGCAGAAATTACAAATTACGCTATAACGATGGATTTAGTGTTTTAAGTCGTTGTTTCCTTTCGGATTTGAAGTTAATTATTTTATATTTCCTTATTTACATTTAGTTATTCGCGTTTGTAACAAAAAACTCGGCCTCTAGCGATCTAAAGGGTACCACTGCTTCTTTCATCGCGTTAGCATTACCGGCATTACTTACCGTGAGTCAAATATCATTTGGGATTTTTAATTCTTAATAAATATGAATAAAACCGCAAAAAAAGATAATACAGGCTGTTATGTGCCCCAACGCAACTCTAGATAATCGAAAAATCCCGATTTAAGCTTTCATTTATTTCCAAATGAAAAAAAAATAAAATACCTGTCGTCTCTAAAAACGGCAACAAAACTTTGATCAGCAGAAAATCCGATGTCTCGTTGAGGCTGACAGTTTGTTCAAATTTAATCGTGATTTAAATCAGATTACTAAAAAAATAATGGATTAAAATATTTTTAATGATGTGAAAATATATTAAAATAGATGTTACCAGGTTTAAAAAGCATTTCATTTAAAACTTTAATTAAATCTGGTCATCCTCATAAAATCTTTCTTTGAATAATCAAATTATTCACTCTTTTATAGAAAATAAGCACAACAAATAAAATAATTTTTTCTAGATTAAATAAAATAAATAAATAAAAGATTCTTATTTGTTTTTTATAAATAAATACATAATAAATTTCAGGTAAAAGAAAATTTCAGAATGATAACATCTGTTATACAGTTATAGTAAGAGAATGGTAAAAAGTAAAAAAAAATCTAATTAGTATAAAAATGTTTAGGAAGAACTACTTCAGTAAAAGGTTATAAAATATTTTCTACTTTTGGATTAGCACAACATATCAAAGAAAGCAATTGATAAAAGATGAAATGTAACAAATTTTTTTTGCTTTTTAATTGGAAGAGCTACGTTCCAATTGAAGGTTAATAAATATCACAATAATTTCAAAATGGTCAACTTATCGATGATTATAAATATTTTCGGAGTCCATACGAATTAGAAATTGAAACATAATGCACTTAGCATGAAAACTAATATATTCTAAATGTCTTTCTTCTTCTTTTTTTCTTTAATATTTTGGGTAGTTAATGTTGATAGAAAGTATGACTAACCATTAATATGATTATATTTAGTCTCTGTATATGTATGGATTAACAGATATTATTATTATTTTTGTTGCTAATGCACATATATCTGCATCAGCTTAGAATTATGCAACTGCAATAATTTTACAAATTACAAATACATAAAGAACTGCCATGAAATTTCTTTTATTTGTTATATTCTAAGAATTCTATTAATTTCATGCATTAAATTACCTAATGAAATTATTTATTTATCATTTTTATTATTTATCCAATTACAATCTATTATTTTAATAATTAACGATAAAAATATTCTTTAATATCCTAATTACCGGTTTGGTTGTTTTCCTACAATTTTGACGGTGATTAACCCTTTATGTCCCAAATTATGAATTCATGAAAATTTCATCTTCTAAAGCATTTTTCGTGAATTTTTTAAACTATATTAGAAGATTTACATAATCATTTAATAAATTTTAAAAGAATTTTGCCAAATAAAATTAATTAAATTTGAATTTATTGAGATTTTGTGCAATATTTATAACTCCACTCAAATCTTTTATTTAAAAAATATTTTTTAGTATTTTGTAGAATTAGGAAATGTACAAATATAACGTTCTTACGATAGAAATATTTCCGAATTGAAACTCCCCCCCCCCCCCTAATCTTTTAACGTCAAGAAAACTGAAAAGATGCAAAGGCAAAAGAAATCATTTTTTTTAAAATATTTTTGTTTTGTGCAACCAATAATGATTTTGAAACAAGATAAAATAATGTATCTATAGCTGATTCTAAACTGTATTACTACTAATCGATGTATTAAATGAATTTTATGAAAAGTAATTTCAATGGTACTTTAAAATATCGTGGGCACAAAAAAGGTTAACACAGAAAAACAATCATAAAAATCCATTTTTAATAATAATAATAGTACTTGTTTTTTTACACACTACATTACAAACATACTAAAGTAAGCTGATTTTCCATTAAGAGACTTAAAAAAGCAAAAAAATTATTCCACATGAAACCAATTCACATGAGGCAAACACAAGACACAAGCGAAAGCCAGCAGTGATAACCGTGTTCACGTGGAACTATTTACAAACATTAGCAGGTCTAAAAGCGCCACCTATCTTTGATTACAAACGTGAATTCCTGAGTGCGAAGTGCTGTCACTTTCAAGTGATAGATAATCTATATTTATTTGTGTACTTCTTGCGAGGAGATGGATTTGAAATTAATTATTTACATTTCCTTATTTACATTTGGTTATTCCTAATACTCAGAAATTTTGTCAGTCTTCGCTTGGATGATCTTCTTGCACCATGATAATATATTAGCATAACTTGACCAGGTTGAAAGCTTAATCCAATTTGCTATGCTGTCAGATTTACATATGTCTCAGCAGGGCTGTACGAATGGTGCAGGCACGGAGGGGGCGCCAAATGTATACTACAAACCTCGTCTTTTTCTTCCTCAAAAAAAAAAAAAAAAAAAAAAAAAAAAAAAAAAAATGCAGGGGTGCAGAATATGTCCGATCCGGCGATCTAGGATCGGGGGAAATTTTAAACACCTGGGGAAATTTTGCAGAAACATATACAATTGATTTCGGTTTTAACAACAAATTCCATAATTTCCTGAGATAGAAAAATTTCACTATAAATAAAAAGATCCGTATGGTGACCTTCACAAAATCAATCTCAGAATAATATGTACAGTATATCGGGTGATTCTGTTCCCAATTTTCCAAAAAATTAAGGCATTCGGTTCCGAAAATTTAAAAAAATCTTTCATCAATATGAAAATTCGGACATAAAAATACCGCGAATTTTGTCCAAGAATTACGGAAAAAACGCGACTTTCGTCATAAGATCGCAAAATAACCGCAAATTTTGTCAAAAGATCGCGAAATAACCACAAATTTCGTCAAACGATCGCAAAACAACCGAGTTTCGTCAAAAGAGCGTGAAACAACCACAAATTTCGTCTAAGTGGGAGAAATGAGCACGATTTTTGTCAAAACGTGGCGAAATAACAGCGAATTTCGTCAAAGGAACGCGAAAAAAACCCGGAAATTTCGTCAAATGTTCATGAAATCAACGCAAATTTCGTCAAAAGATCGCGAAATGAACGGAAATTTTGTGAAAAGATCGCGAAAAACCGCACATTTCGTCAAAAGATCGCGAAAGAGTAAATTTCGCCAAACAATCACAAAACAACCGCGAATTTCGTCAAAAGAGCGCGAAGGGAACGGAAATTTCGTCAAACAATCGCAAAACAATTGAGTTTCGTCAAAAGAGCGTGAAACAACCGCGAATTTCGTCTAAAGGGGCAAAATGACCACGATTTTCGTCAAATTAACGCGAAAAAACTAGGAAATTTCGTCAAATGTACGGAAAATGAACGCAAATTTCATCAAACGATCGCCAAAAAACCGCATATTTGGTCAAAAGATCGCGAAAGAAGAGCAAATTTCGTCAAACAATCACAAAACAACCGCGAATTTCGTCAAAGAGCGCAAAATGAACACAAATTTCTTCAAAAGATCGCGAAACAACCACGTATTTCGTAGAAGGGCGAAATAAGCGCAAATTTTGTAAGAAGAGGGCGAAATAACCGCTAAACTCGTCAAAAAGAGCGCAAAAAAACTGCAAATTTCGACAAAAGATCGCAAAATAACCGTAATTTCGTCAAAAGATCCCGAAAAAATCGCAAATTTCGTCGAACGATCGCAAAACAACTGCGAATTTGTCAAAAGATCGCGAAAAAACTGCAAATTTTGTCAAAAGGGACAAAATAACCATGATTTTCGTCAAAACATAGCTAAATAATCGCGAATTTCGTCAAAAGAACGTGAAAAAACTCGCATATTTCGTCAAAAGATCGTGAAACAACCGTTTATTTCGTCAAAAGGGGCGAAAAAACCACAAAACTCGTCGAAAAAAACACAGATTTTGTCAAAAGATCGCGAAAAAACTGCAAATTTTGTCAAAAGATCGCGAAAAAACCGCAATTTTGTCAAAAGATCGCGAAACAACCGCAATTTTGTCAAACGATCGCAAAACAACCGCGAATTTCGTCAAAAGATGGCAAAACAACCGCCAATTTCGTCAAAAGAAAGGCGAAATAACCGCAAATTTCGTCAAAAGATCGCTACAAAATGCAAATATCGTCAAAGGGCCGCGAAAAAAACATAGTGCTGGGAGTGGATCCCCCACCCCCATTTTCCTCCACTGTGCTGTAACCTTTCAGAAAATTTGCTGTTAATTTCAGAATTTTTGCTTTTCACTCAAAATCACCTCTGCTATATATACTCGCGCATAAGTTGAGAAATATTGGAACCTACGATAATAACAGCATTTACCTACAACATACCGTAAAATTTTGGGGAAATTTTCATGTGGATTGGGGGAAATGTTGAGAGTAGAAACATTTTCTGCACCCCTGAAAAAATGTATTTTTACATGTTGTTAATTTTTTTTTTTCACTGAAAGTACAAACATCTTTCGTTTCAAAGTTATTGCATTCTCCTTTACTTCATACCGACAGAGGCGTCCCTACGAGTGTGCGACAGGTGCGGCCGCAAAGGGCCTCGCACCCGAAAAACCGTCAACCAATATTTTATGAATATTAGGCAGTTTTTGTTTATCTCTTGAAAAAAAAATATTTTGTCCTTGTAGGAAGGTAGCCACTGACAATTTCTTAATTGTCAAATTTTACCATTTAGTGTCCCTATGGCAGGTGCGAATCCAGCAGGTCCCTATGGTAGGTGCAGCCCCCCCCCCCCCCCCTCCAAAAAAAAATAAATCCAACTTTTTTATGGCAGTTTTTGCGGAAAATACAAACAAACGGAAACCCGAAAGTTTTCGGGTACAGAAGTGGGCGGGGGACAAACGGCCCCGATCATCCTGCCCACCAAATAAATATATATATTGGAAAAACGCGAATTTCACCAAGGGATAACGAAAAAAACGCGAAGTTCGTCAAAGGACTCAGAAAAAAACATGAATTTAGTCACTGCATCGTGGAAAACACGCGAATTTCATCAAAGAATCGCAGAAAAAAATGAATTTCGTTAAAGGATCGTGAAAAACGCGAATTTCGCCAAAAGATACAAAAGAAAACATGAATTTCGTCAAATGATCAAGAAAAAAAGTAAATTTCGTCAGATGATTGCGAAAAAACGCGAATTTTGTCACAAGATCGAGGAAAAAGCGCGAATTTCACCACAGAATCGAGGATAAAACACTAATGTCGTTAAAAATGCAAAATTCGCCAAAGGATGACGAAATAAACACTAATTTCGTCAAAGGATCGCGAAAAAACGCTTCTCACAGGATGGCGGAAAAAACACTTTTTGTCACACTATTGCAGAAAAAGTGCGAATTTTAGCCTCAGGATCGTGGATAAAACAATAATTTCACCAAAGGATCATAAAAAAATGCGAATTTCGCCAAAGGATCACGAAATAAATGCAAATTTCATCACAGGATCGCTGAAAAACAGGAATTTTGTCAATGCATTGGTTAAAAATGTGAATTTCGCCAAAGGATTGATTAAAAACACGGAAAAAAACGCAAATTTAGCCAAAGGCCGCAAAAAACTGGAATTTCGTCAATGGATTGCGGAAATAACGCAAATTTTGTCAGATAATTGTGAAAAAACACAAATTTTGTCACTGCATGTTGAAAAAAGCACAAATTTTGACACAAGATCGCAGATAAAACACTAACTTCGTTAAAGGATAGTAAAAAAATACGAATTTCATCAAAGGATCACGAGATAAATGTGAATTTCGTCAAAGGACCGCATTGTAGTAAAAGCATTGTTGCAGTAAAAGATCTTTTTAATGCAATTCTCTGTATAACAGACAGCTTCTTTAATGTAAACAATGAATTTTACTCTTAAAAAGAGCCTGCAATCCATTTTGTAGAAATATTGCTACCCTCTAGAGCAGGGGTTCCCGAACTTTTAGGTCCACGTACCACTGAATAGAAGTTCATACTTCCGCATACCACCAAGTTACAAACTCCATGCTATTACAGAAAAACCTGTGTAAATGGAATATGTCTAAAACAAGGTATTTGTGCAGTCTTTTGTGCTCCGTCTAAGCAGATTTTACTGTATTTAATTGGATGATTACTTTATTAAATTGGTATACTTAGATTGACTGCTTTATATTAACATTCAAGTAAAAAGTACTAGTATCATTATTACTATATTATTAATATGTACATTATCAAAATATAGTGTTTTGATTTTAAAAAAAAAGCTACAATACTTAATGGCAGATTGTATCCAAACTAAGTTAAATGTATGCAAATGGATAATATGACGAAAAAACTATTTACATAAATTTTACTTTTTATTTTTGGATAGCGTGGCACAAAAGATAAATCAGTTTATTCAAATGAATACATTTCAGTGCATTATATAGATTCAGTGAAAGTAATATATTCAACAGTGCATTGGAAAATGAAAAGTATTGTTTAGATGTGTAAATGTGTTTAGCCAAAAGAAAAATTAAATTGAATTTTAAAACTAATCGTTTTAAGCAACATCAAGGCGTCACTTAAATTTTGATATCATATCTTTTAAAACTCATATTTTGAATTTATGAGAGATACGGATGATAATGCATCAATGAATAAACTTTTATACATCTTTTTAAAATGAACATAATTTTTGCACATGCAATTATAAAAAAATAAAATGATGAAATAAATGTATATAGATATTATAATTAATAGCATAGTGTCACTCAAAATTTGATATCATTATTTTTAAGTTCCATATTTAAAATTCTTAGAGCATAAGATAAAGCGCTGCGTCACAAAATTTTAACCCGTTAAGTGTTTTTGTATTGATAAAATATACACATAACTATAGATAGTGTTACAATGTAATGCATATTGCTGATAAGTAAAACTTTTTTCCTAATCTTGAATAACAAAATTTTTACGTTAGTTATTTTATCAAACTATTCGCATGATATTTTTTAAATTATTCTCACGAAAGATTTATAAATGGGTTTTCTAGAGAAATTCTTGTTTGTGTGCATAGAAAAATATTCTGTGGTACTAAAATATGCATAAAACATTTCACAAAATATCTTGCATTTTTAAAGCCTAAATATAACTAAAGTGCAGGTATCACATGAGAGTTTTTAAGAACACCAGAAAAGTTCTATTCACTCATTAAAAAAAATTCCTCTCTTATTTTATCTTAGATCTTATAAAGTCAAAAAAAAATTAAGAAATTTATTAATAAATATTTACTAAAAATTTTTACGAATTTTGGCTTATATTTATTTGTACATGAAAAAGTGTCATTGAAAGCAACACCTGGATTCATACGGGTCCTGGAATTTCCAGACCAGGAAATTATTCGTTACTTGTATTTTCTTATAGAAAATCTCTCCTTAAATAAATCGAAATTTCGCTTTTTTGAACTAGATTTTTTTTTAAAGTAAAAAAATACTGATATCTTGCCTGAAAAATAACAATACCCGTACAAACCCAGAAGACTAAAGGTACTTTTTTTAAATGTCCATTTTATTATTTTGCGATATATAAGGAAATTTTACTTTTCAACGGTCTAACGGAATATCTTATACTACAATGCCAGCAAAAATTGTGTGTGTGTTTGTGTTTATGTAAATTTTATCTTAAAAACGGCTCAAACGATTTTGACGAAATTTTGTATTTTACCATTTTCAGGCACGGTAAGACCATTGGGCTAGGTCACGCGTTCGAGAAAATTCGATTAGTGGGTCATAATGGGTCAAGGTCAAGCTAATTATATCTAAAAAACGGCTCAATCGATTTTGACTAAATTTTATATCCAACCATTTTTCGGCACGAGAAAACTATTAGGCTAGATCACATGTTCGAGAACTTTCAATTAGTGGACATTTTGGGGTCACTATGGGTCAAGCCAATTTTATCTAAAAAACGGCTGTAACGATTTTGACTAAATCCTGTATTTTGTCGTTTTCGATTACGAGAAGAAAAATCGTATAATTCACATATTAGAGAAAATTTGATTAGTGTGTCATTTTTGGGTCACTGTGGGTCAAGCAAAGTTTATCTAGAAAACGGCTCCAACGATTTTGACAAAATTTTGTAATTTACCATTTTCGGGCACGGTAAGACCATTGGGCTAGGTCACGTGTTCGAGAAAATTCGATTAGTGGGTCATTTTGAGTTATAATCAGTCAAGGTCAAGCTAATTATATCTAAAAAACGGCTCAATCGATTTTGATTAAATTTTATATCCAACCGTTTTTCGTCAGGAGAAAACTATTGGGCTAGGTCACATGTTCGAGAAATTTCCATTAGTGGGTCATTTTTGGGTTACTATGGGTCAAGCCAATTTTATCTGAAAAAAGGCTCTAACGATTTTGACTAAATTTTGTATTTTGTCGTTTTCGATTATGAGAAGACCAATGGGATAGGTCACATATTAGAAAAAATTCGATTAGTCGGTCATTTTTGGGTCTCTGTGGGTCAAGCAAAGTTTATCTAGACGATTCTCTAACAATTTTGACAAAATTTTGTATTCTATCGTTTTCGGGCACGAAAATACCATTTGGCTTGATCGCATGTTCAAGAAAATTCTATTAGTGGGTCATTTTGGGTCACAATGTGTCAGGTTCAAGCTAATTGAATCCAAAAAAGGCCTAAAACATTTCGAAAATTTTTTGTATTATATCGTTTCTGAGCACGAGAATACCATTGAACTATGTCACATGTTCGAGAAAATTCGATTAGTGGGTTATTTTGGGGTCACTGTGGGACAAGCTAATTGTATCTTAAAAAAAGGCTCAAACGATTTTGACAAAATTTTGCAGGATACTGTTTCCGGGCACGAGAAGATCATTGGGTTAGGTCACATGTTCGAGAAAATTCGCTTAATGGATCATTTTTGGGTCACTGTGGCTCAAGCTAATTTTATCTAGAAAACAGCTTTAATGATTTTGATTAAATTTTGTTTTCTATCGTTTTCGAGTTCGAGAAGACCATTGGTCTAGGTCGCATGCTCAAGAAAATTCGATTAACCAGTCATTTTGGGTCACTATGGGTCAAGGTTTATCTAATTTTATCTAAAAAATGGCTGAAACGATTTTGACAGAATTTCTTATTATACCGTTTCCTAGCACGAGAAGACCATTGGGATAAGTCAATGTTCAATAAATTTAGATTAGTAGGTCCTTTTTGGGTTACCGTGGGTCAAACTAATATTATCTATAAAATGACTTTAGCGATTTTGACTAAATCTTGTATTCTATCGTTTTCGGGTTCGAGAAGGGCATTGGTTAGGTCGTGTGCTTGAAACATTTCGGTTATTGGGTCCCTATGGCTTAGGAACATGCCAATTTCATCTAAACAGCAAGAATTATATAGTGAGAATGAAATATCGAATTGAACACAAGGCTAATTTTGACCGAGCTTAGCTCGGTCATGCCTGCTAGTTCATCTGTTATTGTTAGTATCCACAAAATAACAAATCTTAGAAAATAAACGGACAAAGTATTTTTTAATGTAAAATAAGTTTTATTTTTATATTTAGCATGTTTGTATAATTTTCCGTTCATTAAATGAATTTTGCAGATACTTTTCATCGCAAAATTTTAATTTTATTTTTCCAAATTGATAAATAAATTTCGAAATAAAAATAATAACACATTTTTATCCATAACTGTATGTAAATTGCGAGTGCTTCTTTATCAATCTGAGCGTATCTTTGCTCAGTTTTTGTGACGGTTCTGGAGGCAAAAGCTATTGGTCTTTCCGTTCCTTCAGGTAAAGAGTGGGAAAGTAACCCAACAGGAGATGCGTCAGTTGCCAATACCAATGGCAGTGATGGATCATAATACATTAGGACACGCGGAGAACAAATTTCAATTTTAATTTTTTTCAAAAGCTTCCTGACAGTCCTTTGATAAAACCCATTTAACATCTGTCTGTGTTAATTTATACAAAGGATTCGCTATTGTAGCCGAATTAGGTCAAAATTGTCCATCATAGTTAACAAGAGCTTTGTACTTCTTGTACGTTTGTAAGTCTAGGAGCCTTCGAAATCGCAGAATTTTTCTCATCAGGTTTATGTAAACCGTTTGCTTCAATTTTGTGCGCAAAAAATTTAATTTCTTTAAGAAAAAAATTAGTCTTTCCTAAATTTAATTTCAGCCCATGATCTTTACATTTCAAAAAAATAAATTCTTAAGGCCTCTAAATGTAACTTTTCCAGTAAATCTAACATCATCCATAAAAACTTTAATTATTTCCATCCCCTGGAAAAGCCCATCAATATATCGTTGAGAAATAGCTGGATCAGAATTTAAACCATACATGTTTTTTACATATATTGAACCCTTTATGCGTATTTAACGTTAAGAGCTTTTGGCTTTCGAGATGCACTTTCATTTATAAATATGCATGTTTAAAATCGACTTTTGAAAAATGTTTACCCCCATTTAATCTTGAAAATATTTCCTCTAATTATGGTAAAGGATGTTGTAGTACTATAATATTTTAATATTTTGGTTTACGGTAATAGAATAATCTGCACATAGGCGTATAGACCCATCAGTTTTTTCAACCGGGGACAACTAGTGTTGCCCAAACAGAGGTTTCTACGCTCTCTTCCCCTTCTTTTCAAGCTTACCAATTTCTTGTTCAATGCTATCGTTTAAAGAAAGGGGTACAGGTCTGGATCTACAAAATTTTAGTATTACATCGGACTTAAGTACCAACTTTACCTCATAATTATTAATTTCACCTAACTGATCGTCGAATCTTTATATTCTTCTATGCGTCTTTATGCTTTTTATACTCTTCTAACAATTTATTCAAATCATATTCATAAGATGTTCTCAATGCTTTTATAGAATTCCACTCCAAACTGATAATGTACAATCATTCACGGCAAAAAATTTTACCCAAATTTTCCTGTACAATGTACAAATTTAATTTAAATTTTTGATTTTTTTATTCAACATCAACAGTAATAAATCCCAAGGGTACGCTTTCACCTTTGTATGTTTTAAAAACTACTTTTGAGGGCTGAATTATTTTCTTCGAAATCTCGCGAATTTTTTTAAATCTCATTTCCGAGACGGCCCCTCCAGTATCTAGTTCCATACTCACAGGTTTGTTTTCAATATTTACTGTTAATATAATAGGAGGTTTTCTTTGCTCCTCCTCTTTTAGCGAGTTGAAATCAAAAGAATACATTCGGATAACTTTTTCACTAGAATACAGAGTATCTACCTGCTTTTGTTTTACCGTGTTTGCTTTTAACCCCTTTTTTGCAGCAAAACATGCTTTTTGAATGTGCCCAATTTTCTGACAAAAATGACACTTAGCTAATTTTAATATACAGGAATATTTATCGTGAACTGTTGTCGTACACTGTGTGGAATTTGTTTTTGCCTTCTTTCCCCAATGGTTTTGGTTTCCAAAGTTTCTCTTTTGGGAAAAAAAATTAACCACTCTTTATTTTTCCACACGCTAAATTCCTTAACTTCTAAAGATTTCCCCATTATCTCATTTTCCCCTTTAGTTGTCTCCACAGGTAAAGCAATTTTCAAGGTTTTCTCGATATCTATATCATCTTCCTCAAAAATTCTACATAGTATTGCTCTATCCCTTAACCCGCTTACGAAAATATCCCTTAACATCGTATTCAACATTTCTTGTTTATACTGACAAGGAATTGCTTAGGAGCGAATTTCAGCCATAAAAGCACTGACACGTTCTTCCTCCTCCCGTTCCTTATTTATGCTGCCTGTTGCGATTTAGAAACACATGCCTACTAGAAATTATAAGCGGCGTAGGAGTGAGATGAGCTTTTAACGTATTTTCTAGGGTAAGGAAATCTTTTTTGGAAGGACTACCAGGAGCTAGCAAGTTTTTCAACAAATTGTATAATTTTGCTGACAAACTAGAAATAAAAACTTTCCCACGATTTCCATCCGGAACATTTTGTATGTCCATGAAGGCTTCGAAGCGTTCTATAAAAGCATCAAAAGCTTCGAATGATTCATCGAACTTTTCAAATTGAACCGAAACATTAGGTTCGTGGGTTTTCGGATCGACAAAAGTGGTTAAAGTTTCTATTAAGGCTATATTCTGTTCTTTTAAACTTTAAACCAGCTGCTCCATTTCCATCCTTATTTGAAAGATAAATACAAAGAAATTTTACATTGGCAGTTTTCAGCAGCTAATTATCCATCGGCGTGGTCCGTGGTCGAATGCATATGAATCCGAAACTTTAGTTACAAACATCTCGTCGCCAGCTGTCGCATATTATTAATGGGCTTAAAATCTCTAGCGTGGAGAGAAATCGTTACAAGAATAATATATCCATCTTCCTTAACCACTTTTTAAATAACGAACACATTTTACAGCAGATGATCACAACATACAAAGAGTCGGCATAGCATAGAATTGCCGCTTAAGCACAAAAACATTCAATTTACATTTCGCGCTCATCACGGTTATAGTCAAATAAATCACACATAGGTTTTGAAAATCTCATGAAAAAACATTCATAAGCTTTTGAAATATCCTGCGTGTTATACACAAAAACGTCATTTGGAGAAAAAGGATTTCTAAGTTTCGGAAACGCCGCTTTAGCTATTGAGCAGGTGTAATTCTAATAGCCATAACTACTATTCTAATAGGAATTTTACACGTTCACGCCGGCGCGGTGGGTCACACTCGACTGGTTGAGAGTTGTCAAGTCTCCGGCTTTTTGCACACCACTTTTATTTTAGAGAAAATGTCGCTCCTTTAACCCCTTGAGGAGCTACCAATTGTGTTTCTGTAATGTCGAATTCACACCGGAATCTGCAAAAAGATTCATTGCAAAATAAGGAAAAGCAATTTTACGATTTTTTCCCACCAAAATTAGAAAAGTAAAATTTAATGAAAATTTTCTGGTGCAAATCTTCATTAATCGTAGGTGGGATAAAATATATCCCACCGCCCCTCAAGGGGTTAGATAGCCTAATTGTTCTAATTAAATAAAACAACATTTTCTGTATTAAAATACTGTATCCAAAACGCCGGAGACTTGCCAGCTCTGAGACAATCGAGTGTGACCCACCGCAACGGCGTGAACGTGTTAAAGTAAACAACCATACCAAAATGTTCAGAAAAGATAGAAGTATAAAATCTAAAAAAAATAAATTTTGAACATTTTGAAGATTTAAGTGTCCTGAGACACCTTAAGCATTTTTGTAGCTTAAAAAAATATTTTTTATCATGAAAATTATTTAAAAATTCAAATTTAAAAATAATAATTGTTATCAACAGTATTCCGTAGTACTTTTAGGATGCATTTCTGAAAATAAGTGGACAATATATTTTTGAAGATGACGGCAGTATCCTTATTCGAATGTATAAGACTTTGTCGCCAAAAAATTTTGAATTATGACATACATTATTATTTAATAAAAAGAATCAACGACGTCGGGACTTGTGATATTGCAGTTTATTGCCCACATTAATGTTTGAGAAATAAATTTTATTTTTCGACCGTCTAAAGCAGAGATACTCACTACAAAAACAACTAACTGTAGAGTTACCACTTAAAAAAAAAACAAAAAAAATCCCTTTAAAGGGTCTCAGAACTCTTAAAAGTTTCAAAATCTTCGAATTTTTTTATTTTTTTTTAGATGTTAAACTCCTATCTTTTCTGAACATTTTGATATAATTGTTTCCTTGAAATTTCCGTTAGAACAGCAGTTATGGCTTTTAGAATTATACAAGTTCAATAGCTGAAGCGCAGTTTTCACAATTTTGAAGTCATTTTATTCAAAATGATGTTTCTGGGCATAATGTGCACGACATCGGAAAAACGTCTCAATATTTTTTCATGAAAATTTCAAAACACAAGTTTCCTGTTAGTCTGTATAAACTGAACCTAAAATTTTATTTTTATTGTTCAAAAATTTTTTTTAGGTGATTATACTGTTGAAATTTTCAAAATTTTGCATTAACTAAGTACAACCTTGTATTAAAAATATAAAAAGGCTGTGAATACAAATTTATTTAAGTTGAGGGTAATTATTGTAATCTGAAGTAGAAGTAGACACCAATATTCTCATTGCAGTTGCAAAATTTATTTTGTAATCCTGCACGTAAGCTGTTATATTAGCAATTTTCTGCTCGTCAAATGCCTGACAGTTTGGAGCCTCCAATAAATGCTAATTCTGCATCTTGCAATTTTTTAAATACATGAAAGGAAAGAACACACTTATATCTTTCATCCCAATCCAAATTTTGTTTAAAAATCATATAAATTTTAAGATATTGAATGTTGAAAATGGTCTCTTTTTTCCTTTTTTCCAATTTTTAGAGTCCTCAGAACCCTTAATTAATTAATCGTAGAATTTCTGTATTTAAATAAGAAATTTTTTTAGGTAACTGTGTAAGAATACTATTTAAAAAAACAGTGCTATCCTAGAGATGTAGGTTTAAAGGTGTCACCTGTTTTTATTTTTCACTCCCAGAAAAAAGAAAATTTTACATAGTAACCAGAAAAGTTTTAATTGCCTTATGTATAGAATTAGTGAATTTTTTTATTGTAGCTTTTAATCCCTTTTCTAATCTATCTATTGCTATTATCTTGTATTTTTATTTTATTTTATTTTTTTTGTCAAAAATGAGAAAAAACTTTTAAAAAAGTATTAAAATTTGTTAAAACAATTAAAAATATGAAACCTTTCCCCTAACCTTCCTTAGTATTTTTACATGTGTATTCCCTTCAATTTTTAAGATTATTTCTAATTGTCAGAAAAAAAAAACAACCATATCAATACATTCAGGAAGGTTCAGAGAACTTTTTGAGCCAATAAAACAAAAATTAATTTTTTCAAAAAAGATGACTCATGTCTCCTCTTAACCCCTTAACGCTCGAATTAAATTATGGTTGAAAAATTCAAATTCCTTATTGGCACCACTTTTATGATAAAGAAATATTCAGCGTATTTAATGACAGGAAAAACGATACTAAAATATAGCCAACTTCACTATTTTATAAAACTGGTGGGAATCAAACAATTTGCGTAAAAGACACAGCCCGAGAATATGACGGGAGCGAGAATTAAGGGGTTAAACCTCTCGCTGCGTAATTGTTTTATCAAAATAGCTTCAAAAATTGCGCATTTAATTCCTTCGCGACGAACGTCTTTTAAGAATTTTTATTATTTTGCCACCGGTTTCTGAAAACAAAAATGTTCGTCTGATTTAATCGGCAAAATGCACCGATTAGATAAGGTAAAATTTACAATAAAAAGTAACTGGTGGTAATGCTCAAGGAGGGTTAATTAAGCGGAAAAAAATGCATCCCCGATGAAATCTCGGGTTGCGCAACTTTTGCTACTTTTACGTTGCCCGAGAAACTCTCGGGTTGCGCAGCGAGAGGGTTAATCGTTCACGCGAAGGGTATCTTTTACATTTCTTTTAATTATTCGACATCAGCTGATACCAGTTTTTCCATTTACAAATTTCACTTATTTAATCGCTCAAAATTTTAGAGTAGATGAGATGAAATTTTCTACTATAATACTAGTTTCCAAATTTACAGGTTTCGGGCGCCTTAACCCTTTCCGCGTTGGCGAAATTCTGTTTGCCAAATGATGAAATGATGGACTAACACCAGAATTTACAAACGAATTTATAAGAAAATAAAAACTTGCCTTTTTCCCCATGGAACTAGTAATAAGAGGAAGTGACGTATCCTGGAAATTTCGAAGCTTTAACTGTAACCGCTTTCGATGGGGTTGATTACCGCCGGGTAAAACTTCCACCAGTAAATTTAAAAAGAAATTTCCTCCTTAGATAAATAAAAATTTCAGACATAAATAATGGCAAAAACAGATATTCAATTTTACTTGTGGAAGTTTACTTCTGCGGCAGTCAAGCACTACATTTCCGCCATATTGTGACAACCTAGAAAACCCCCTCTCAGTATCAGTGAAAAAGATTATAATGCCTGTGAAATCTGCCACCAGTAAAAACTAATAGAAAACTGAACCTTATTTTTAAGAGTAATATTTCATGAAAAGGCCGTTAAAATAAGGTAAAAATTTCTATTAAAAATTTACTGGTGGAAGTTTGCTTCGGCGGTAGTTAGAACCTGTTTGTCTGATATAAAAAAATCAGGTGCCACCTTGTGAGAACCTTTTCAGTTACTTCACGCACAACTCGTAGTACTCAACGTAGTACTCAACGTAGTCACGTACAACTCGTACTCACTATATGTCCCCTCCTTTTTATTCATAACCCCATTATTTTCCCTTACTTTAGATAAAAAAAAATAATAATTAAATATTCTGGGTGCCTGTACTCTTAAGCCGGGAACCCACATGCGGAAAAATACGACGGAATTGGACAGCGGAACGGAAAATTGACCCCCATATTTGCCGCGTACAATTGCGAAAACGCAGCGGAATTGTAGTTAAACAAGTTTTAAATTTTTCCGTTTTCCACGACGGCATCTGTAGAAATCAAACTATGTAGGTTTGTCACAGACATGCGCAGTAGTTAACGCGGAAGCGCCAGCGAAAAACGCAAGTGTGATTCTCATTTCCAAGTCGGAAATTTGGCGTAGCGGAAAATTAGCCGTTGCAGATTTCCATCTATATTTTTCCGCATGTGGGTTCCCTGCTTTAAAATTAGGTGTCCTTTTTGTGGACACCGCACACTAAACGGTTAAGTGGCATATGTAGGGGGACTTGCCGTTCGTCGTCTATGAGTTTAGGGGGAGATTCGTGTAAAACGCTGTTTTTTCAAGATTTTATTTTTAATCCTTTAGTGCGCAGCTTTGCATATATGCAAACAACACTGTTTTGATTTTAATAGGGTTTTTTCATTCGTATATACCTAATTTACACCAGAAAATTAAAATAGCAATATTTGCTTTAATTAATAACTGACATTCCGTATTTAAATAGAGCGAAATATAGCCATTGAAACTTTCTGGTGTTAAATCAGATTCTCTCAACTACGTCATTTCTAGAATGTTTTCTATCATGAGAATTAAAGGGTTAAACGTTAAGTTTTATAACAGGGTTCGTACGAGTGCTTGAATTTCCAGGCTAAGTAATTCTTCGGTACCAGTATATTCTTATGGAAAATCTCTCCTGAAATAAGGCGAAATTTCGACAGTTTAAACTAGATTTTTTTTTCTATAAAAAAATTCTGATATTGGCCTTGAAAATAACGGTATCAATACGAACCCTGTTATAAAATAAATAATTATACAAAATAAGGTATTTTGGGACATACTTATTAAAATATTTACTAATTTGCAATATTTTAGCGTAAAACATACACACGACAGTATTTTTACTTATATTGCAGTGTGGAACACACGAAAAGATTGGCGTATTGTATGAAAAATCGCGCATTTAAGGGTTAAATGAAAACGAGAACACTTATTCTTTCGCTGTAAAGTACAAAATAATATTGACATTTAAATACGCAAGGAAAAAAAAATATTGTTGAAAAAACAAAAACAAAATAATGGCGGCGTTGTAGCTCCTCACAACTTGGATCCTACATTTGCGTCGGGGAACGCCCAGGTCCTTGTAGTTGACTAGAATCAATAAATCAAATTTTTCTGATTAAGCTAAGTCCTTATACTCAGCACAAACATAAATATTTATTAAAATAACGATTATATACAGTTGAACTTCCCATTAACAATGTCCCTATTTAACGAAGTTTTCTACTTAACGAAATTTTCTGCTGAACCTTGACTTTGAACACCATTAACATGTAAATTAATCTCCATATTACGAAAATATATTCTATATAACGAAGTTTAATCCACTTCTGTGCGTGTACAGCAATCAAACGGGGAGGTTGCTCTTGCGACGTATGTATCAACTTCTTTCAGCGAATTGTATGAAAATGAAATTATTTATTTAATCATTTAAATTCAAAAGGAGAAATTTAAAAAGCCTTCGATACTAGAAGAAGCAGGGGCGGATCCAGAGAATCGTTTTTTTTTGGGGGGGGGGGGCGATACCGAGTGACCTATAATCAAGGTAGTCATACTTTCTGTTGCTCAAATCCTTCCTTGCAGTTAATTATTAAATAAATATGAAATTAATGCGATTTAAAAATATTACATACTCTCGATTATCCGACATCCGATTAACCGAAACACTCGGTTATCCAGCACTCTTATTTTATAATCCGCCCTGTCCGCAAAATATCGTTTATTGTTACTTATTAGGTCGTAAAATTAAAAATGTTATAACAGAATTTATTTATTAAATGTCTTTTGTTTTTCTTTTTCTGTTTACTCTTATACTATGGTAATTATTTATCTTATTCTTTGTTCTTTTAGTTATGGTAAACAACGTTAATAACACAACCCTGCGATGATTATCTTTTTAAACTTTTGATAATTGATTTTGATGTAAGACTTTTTTAAAATATGCGATTTATGGAAAATCGTAACGTGATGACATGGTAAAAAATGAAGATCATTTTGGGATTCAGCACTAAAAAATACATAAGAACCAATTATCGAAAGCTGAAAAACATAACCATCACATCCATTTTTTAATATCAGATTTCTGAAAGAGGATAATCTCTGAAAAAGGATCCCCTTTCTTTCTTTCTTTCTAACCGATGACCAGGCCCCTACCTGCCGGGATGCCCCAGCTTAACGGGTTTAGTACCTGGCATCGGGGCGAAAGACCGCCTAACCGCCGCGAAGCGGCAATAAACCTGACATCATTGCCTCGATCGTCATCCTATTTGCAGTGCCTACTGCTCGTTTGTGTATACTATGTTTTGCCGGTTACTTAACGTTATATCCCCTTCAGAAATCTGAAGGGCCTTTAACATACTAGAAAGTCAAAATGTGTCATCTAAGTGGTGTGTATACCTCTTCACTGGCGCGGATCCAAGGAAGGGGGGGGGGTGATCGCCCCGATCGCCCCCCCCTTTGGATAAAAAAATATAAATCCACCGATTATCGCGAATTTCGACAAATGGTCGCCGAAAAAAATCAATTTCGTCAATCGTTCGCAAATAAAAAAAACGCGAATTTCGTCAAAGGATCACGCAAAAAAACGCGAATTTCGCCAAAGGATCGAGCATAAACGTGAATTTCATTAAAGAAGCGCGGAAAAAAACGTGAATTTCACCAAAAAATCGGACATTTCATCAAAGGACCACAAAAAAACGTGAATTTCGTAAAGGACCACGAAAAAAAAACGCGAATTTCGTCAAAGGATCGCAGAAAAAACGCAAATTTCGCCAAAGGAACGCAGAAAAAAGCGCTAATTTCGCCAAACAATTGCGAAAAAACGCTAATTTTGCGAAAGAATCGCACAAAAAATGCGAATTTCGTCAAAGAATCGCGAAAAAAATACGCTAATTTCGTCATAGGTTCGCGGAAAAAACGCACAAGTAGCACCAGGAGGCGATTCCCCTAGGTGCGCATCCAGGGGGGGGGGTCGATCCGTGCGGTCGCTCCCCCAAGATATAAATCCAATGTTTTTATCGGCAGTTTTCGCGGAACAGACAGACAAGCAAACGAAAATACTTTTCAGGTGTCAATGGTAAACCTCAATGACGTTTCGGCAGTTAATGAACAAAATAGGATTATATCCTGTCAAAAGGCATATGGCGCCATAATTTTTGACACTAATGGGTTGAGGTGGGGACGATGCCATTTCGTGTACCTTTTGTTGAATCTCTACAACAGAAATTGACAACGTTATGCGTAACCCTTTAAAATGTTGAAACTTTTTCTTTCTTTCAAAGAAGCTGCAATTCTAATTTCTGTATAACGATATTTTTGAGGAGTGCTTTATTGTTTGAGAAAAGAATGGGATTCACATCAATTTCCAAGGAAAGAAAGAAACAAGAAAAAGAAAGGTCCTTTGAAAAATTGAAGCATCTTAATGTTTTCTGAAGAAAACCAATAATGTGTTAAAAATATACTGTTATTTCCACCCACATTGGTAAATTTCAAGGGTATTTAATGAATGAAAAAAAAGAAGATTATGTCCTAATCCTAGTCAGTTAAAAGCTAAAATGAGTGTGGTGTGTTGATTTCTTAGAAACCAACTAGGTAATTTAAATTAAAATAATAAAACTTTGTAAAAAATCACCATAAAATAAAAGCAAAACATAGGACGCGTTTCAAGCTAAAAATATAACAGCCCGTTATCAGCTACAGTAAACACGTGTTCGTAATCGGACAAGGTCAAAAATGAACTGAAAGTGAGAGAATGTTGCAAAGAATTCAACAGATGGCGCTAGCTGAAAGGGGGACATACAGAAGAGAAAAGTGTTTGCAAAACAATAGAAGAGAAATTGATAGGGAAAATGGAAATAAAAGAAATAAACAAAATTAAAATAAAATAAAAGAAGTAAATTAAAAAATATAAATAATAATAATAAATAAAGAAATATAAAAGAATAAAACAAGAAAAACCAAAAGATCCCTCCTTTTTTTTTTTACAAAATACAAAGAATAGAAACAAGAGAAGAGGGAAAAGAATTACAAAAGTAATTTCCACGCTGGAGATAGGAAAGGAGATGATGGGAGATCATTGACAAGATTAGCAGAATTTTTAGAAATAAAATATGCTTCATGAAAATCCAAGTGAGAGGGAGAGACAGGGGAAGAAATAATTTTGGCCATGGAGAAATTGAAACAATGATTGGAAGATCAACAGTGAGAAGCAATCGAAGATTTAGAGATTTCTTGATTTGCAATATACCTCTGATGCTCGCCTAATCTGAATTTTAAAGCTCTCTTTGTTTGACCAATATAACCTAAATTGCAAGAGCAAGGAATAAAATAAACACCCCACCGGTTCTCAGTGGGAATAGGATCTGTTAGAGAAGAGAATTTAATTTTATTCATAGGTTTGAAGATAACTTTAAAATTAAAACGAGAAAGGATTTTAGCAATTTTAAAACTGAGAAGAGAATAAAAGGGCAGAAGTATTATAGATTTAAAATTAAGAGGATTATTTGAATCAGAAAAAGGACGTTTAGGCTTATTAAATTTATACAAAGCTTTATCAATCAAAGAGGGATTATAACCACGAGCAAGGGCAAGAGATTTGAGATAATTAATTTCATTATTCAGATTAGAAGAGTCAGAACAAATGCGTAACGCCCTAAAAACAAAAGTATAAAATGACACCACTTTTTGTTGAGGAGGATGATTTGAAAAAGCATGAGGAGGAAGAGATACAGCGAAAGGTTTTCTATAAACGGAGGTAGAGAACCGATCTGGGTGTTTCGAAACCAAGACGTAAAGAAAAGGAAGAGAATTGTTCTCTTCGACTTCGAGAGTAAATTGAATACAAGGATCAACAGAATTAACAAGAGAAAGGAGATTAGAAAGATCCAGGTCAGAGGGAATTAAAATGAAAGTATCATCAACATACCTAAACCAGAAAGGAAATTTATATAAACTGAAGAGTTTTTCTTCAATAAAATGCATATAAATTATCACATTAAAGAAGAGACAGTGGATTACCCATGGCCAAACCCTCAGTTTGAGAATAGAAAGAATTATTAAACTGAAAAGCAGTTTGCCTGACACAAATAATAACTAAATGCAGGATTTCATCAATCTCCATGGAAGAGTAATGAAATTCGCGCAACCTTCTTTCCAAACAATCAATTGTCCCTTGAACAGGCTCGTTAGTGAAAAGGGATTTAACATCTAAGGAAACCATTATATAATTGCAAGGAGAAAGGCGTTTAATTTTATCAACAAAGTCAAAAGAGTTTTTCACAGTATGAAAGTTAGTGGAAGATAAAGGAGCGAGTAACTTAGAAAGGAACTTGGCAAGTTTATAAGAAGCAGTACCAATATTGGAAACGATAGGGCGAAAGGAAAGAGTAGGTTTATGGACCTTAGGAAGAGCATAGAAACGAGCACAATTAGCGATAGAAGGGGTGACCAAACGTTTGGTGTTATCATTAGGAAAGACAGAATTTTTAATGACATGCGTGATATCAGATAAATGCTTAGTAGAAGGATCCTTCTTTAATTTGGAATATGGACCAGAGTTTAACATATGTTCAACGTGGGAAATATAATCAGATTTATTGAGAAGAACTGTTTGACCGCCTTTATCATCCTTACTAATAAGAAGGTTAGGAACGGAATTAAGTTCCTCATGCTTTTTTAAATCATCCTCCTCAACAAAAAGTGGCGTCCTTTTATACTTTTGTTTTTAGGGCGTTACGCATTTGTTCTGACTCTTCTACTCTGAATAATGAAATTAATTATCTCAAATCTCTTGCCCTTGCTCGTGGTTACAATCCCTCTTTGAATGATAAAGCTTTGTATAAATTTAATAAGCCTAAACGTCCTTTTTCTGATTCAAATAATCCTCCTAATTTTAACTCTATAATAGTTCTGCCCTTTTATTCTCTTCTCTGTTTTAAAATTGCTAAAATCCTTTCTCGTTTTAAGTTTAAAGTTATATTCAAACCTATGAATAAAATAAAATTCTCTTCTCTAAAAGATCCTATTCCTACCGAGAACCGGTGGGGTGTTTATTTTATTCCTTGCTCTTGCAATTTAGGTTATATTGGTCAAACAAAGAGAACTTTAAAATCCAGATTAGGTGAGCATCAGAGGTATATTGCAAATCAAGAAATCTCTAAATCTTCGATTGCTTCTCACTGTTGGTCTTCCAGTCATTGTTTCAATTTCCCCATGGCCAAAATTATTTCTTCCCATGCCTCTCCCTCTCACTTGGATTTTCATGAAGCATATTTTATTTCTAAAAATTCTGCTAAAGATTAGCAGAATTGATCTCCCTGACTGACGTCAATGATCTCCCATCATCTCCTTTCCTATCTCCAGCGTGGAAATTACTTTTGTAATTATTTTCCATCTTCTCTTGTTTCTTTTCTTTTTATTTTATTTTGTAAAAAAAAAAAAAGGATCTTTTGGTTTTTTCTTGTTTAATTCTTTTATATTTCTTTATTTATTATTATTATTTATATTTTTTAATTTACTTCTTTTATTTTATTTTAATTTTGTTTATTTCTTTTATTTCCATTTTTTCCCTATCAATTTCTCTTCTATTTTTTTGCCCACACTTTTCTCTTCTGTATGTTCCCCTTTCAGCTAGCGCCATCTGTCGCATTCTTTGCAACATTCTCTCCCTTTCAGTTCATTTTTGACCTTGTCCGCTTACGGACACGTGTTTACTGTAGCTGATGACGAACTGTTATATTTTTAGTTCGAAACGCGTCCTATGTTTTGGCTTTTATTTTATGGTGATTTTGTACAAAGTTTTATTATTTTAATTGCTTCATATCGCCAGTTTTCGGTGCTGTTTCGCTGTCAACTTGGTAATTTGTTCTTCCCTTCTTTGCACCGATCTAACCCCCCCCCCCCCCCGGTGGATGCGCGCCTAGGGGAATCTCCTCCCAATGCTAATTGTGCGTTAATTTTGGCGACCCTTTGACGAAATTCGCGTTTTTTTAGAGATTCTTTCGCGAAATTCGCGAATTTTTTTCGCAATTCTTTGAAGAAATTCGCATTTTTTTAGAGATTTGTTGACGAAATTAGCGTTTTTTGCGTGCTTCTTTGACGAAATTCGCGATTTTTCGCGATCCTTTGACGAAATTGGCGTTTTTGCGCGATTCTTTGACGAAATTTGCGTTCCTTTTGCGATCCTTTGACCTGCGAGCGAACGACGAAATTGATTTTTTTCGGCGACCATTTGTCGAAATTCGCGACAATCGGTGGATTTTTTTTTTTTTTTGGGGGGGGGGGGTGTTCGCCCCGATCGCTCCCCCGTGGATCCGCGCCTGAAAAGAAGGGGATTCCAGTTTCACGAAAATATTACAGATAAATTGTTCGGATGCTTAAAAAAGCGGGAAAATTTTTATGAAATGTGTATTTTTTATAAGAAACATGTAATAAAGAAATATTAAAGACATTTTAAAAGTTAGGGATTTGAAATACTTAGAAAAAGAGAAAAGTTACGCTACGCTTCAGTTTTTGTTTACCTATCTTTCTTATGTGATTTTCTAGACATTAGTCTAATACATTTTTTCTCATGCGCCTACATTGCATAAAAAAATAATAATTACTGGCTGAATTAAAATGCATTTTCCTAATATTTCCATTTTATGTGTATTTTCCATTTAATGCATATGTATTTTATTATACAAATTTCATGAATTTGAGTTTATTTCTATTTAACGAATTTTCTTCATAACGAAGTATTTAAGTGTAACGACGAGACTTCGTTAAATGTATGTTTCACTGTATGTTCTTTTTACAATTTGTGTATTTTAAAAAAAATATTTTCAAGACATCCTCAATTTTTCAATTTTTTCGTTTTTTTTCCTGTTATACTTAGGTTCAAGCTGATTGTTTAATGACTTACTTTAATAAAAAAAAATTGGATTATTGGTTTTAGTCAACTACAAGGACGTGGCCTGGACGTTCCCCGGCGCAAATCGTAGTATCCAAGTTTGGGTTGCTACTGCGCTGCCATATTTTTTTTTCTTTTTCAACAGTAACTTTTTTCCTTCTGGATTTATACCAGTGTTGCCAGATGGGGACTTTTTTAACTCAGATTATTTGGCTGTCACCACTTTTTAAAAATAGTATAATTCGCCTTATTTTACAGAAGTTTTAATCTATTTTTAAATAGGCCGAATATTTCCATTTCAAAAAAGTGGTGACAATCAACAATCTAGGGATAAAAAAGTCCCCAATATAGTAACACTGATTTATATGTCAATTTTTTTTTTGTTCTTTACTGTGATTGGATAAATTTTGTCGTTTTCATTAAAAAAAAATCTTGAAAAAACAGCGTTTCAGACGAGTCTCCCCCCTTAATATACTAGAGTGACGATTATGGGAACTCCAATTAACCGAACTTCCAATTATGCAAACAGCCTATTTCTCTCTCTCAAAAAAAAAAAAAAAAAAATCCGAACAGCCTATTTTTTCCCAAAATTTTTCTAATCGATCTCCCAATTATCCATTGGCTTGGAATAAAATTTTAAATGAAGGAAAAACTGACACTGGATCAGAAAATGAGGAATGTAAAACAATAAAGGAGATGGGAAGAATCCTAAGCTATGACGAATATTAAATTAACAAGTGGTTAAATAGGACCCTGGATATCAGATTTTAAATGATGATGAGATTGTGGATGAGATTCATGATGAAAAAGAAATTGAAGAAAATGAAAATGAATGCTTTGAAAATAACCCAAGTCCATCACGCAACGAAGCCTTTGAGTGTTTGGAAACAGCTGTGAAATGGGTCGAACGGCAGAAGAAAGTTCATCCTAATCAACTAACGTATTTAAGAAGAATTAGAGATATAGCAGCAATGAAAAGAAGGTCTTCGTTGAAGCAAGCAACAATCAAGAGCTTTTTTGCTTAAATTATAATCTCTGGAGTTCAGAAAATGATAAAAACAAACAAATAAACTAGTGGATAAGTGTGATCACAGATCGCACAGAGGGTTTCGTTTAATATTCCTTTCAAAACACTTTATGCTTTTGCAAACTCTGTTAGCTTCACATTTCGCAACCAGGGGGCGTACTCTATTCTACACAAACCTCTATCCTAACGAAACTCCGTTTTGCAACCTATCCGTATATATATTAGTCGAGGGAATCGGGCCCATAGCACCCGTGATAGATAGGCGCTCCCTGGCGGTAAAAAACGGAACTAAAATAAAAATATGTAAGTCTATGGTGCATAATATAAAAGAGTGGTCAAAGGGGTGTCGGCAAATGTTTAAAAAGTGCCCCCGGGTGAAAAGGGGAGGATAAAAAAATTGCTTAAAATACACAAGTTAGAGCACAGAAGGTTAAATATAAGATTTTTTCGAAATTTTATGATTTGTCGTTTGATCGCAAGTGTTTAGCTATAATTTCGCAAAATTTCAAGTCTTGAACTTTAGGGGATGATTTAGAAAGAAAAGCTTAGCCCAGAGGGTTAAATATAAGATTTTTTTCGAAATTTTATGATTTGTCGTGTGATCACACAAGTGTTTAGCTTTAATTTTGCAAAATATCAAGTCTTGAACTTTAGGGGCTGAGTTAGAAAGAAAAACTTAAAACACACAAGTTAGAGCCCAGAGGATTAAATATAAGATTTTTCAAAATTTTAGGATTTGTCGTTTGATCGCAAGTGTTTAGCTATAATTATGTAAAATTTCAATTCTCCAACATACATAGTGTCTGAGAACGGGTTCTGTGACGGACAGACAGACAGACATAGGAGCGGGACGAATAGGGTTTCGTCAGATGAACGAAACCCTAAAAATATATATAAAAATGTAAAAAAAAAAAAAAAAAAACAAAACAAATTTTAAACATGTCAGCAGCCGGCAGTTCTAAGCTAGATAACGGGTAAAAGTTTTAGTATAGTCAGAAGCATCCCAACTTTTGCTTATCCGAACTAGGATCACGCCCGACGTGTTCGGATAATCGGCGTCCTACTGTATATTGTATCATTTACGGTTGCAGCTGCCCATGTAGACAGCTTTTCTTGAAATCGAACTATAATAAAAGTGCCCAGCTTCATTAACAGGTTTTAAGATTTATATTTTTAAATAATTTAACTTCTAACTTTTCCTGGTTTGATTTATTTTTTACTACAAATGACATTTTGTGCATTTTAATATTCCAATTATTCAAACCCAAATAATTTGAAAATAAAACTTAAGAAATATTTGAGTTATATGGCCCACATATGCAGGATCTGAAATATGTATTCTGAAAACATGGAATCGCGTCTCAGATGGAGTGCTGCTTTTAAATCGGTAATATTATATTCTTTTAGAATTATCCATCTTTATACACCATGTTAGTATACAGGGCAGTACAAACTACTTTGACGTAGATGTATGAAGGGTTAGATACTGGAGAGTGTTTTTTTTTTTTTTTTTTTTTTTTTTTTTTTTTTTTTTTTTTTTTTTTAAGCGAAATTCATCTATTTCATGTACTTGCCTGGCCCTCATCACTTATTTTTTACTGTAAATTATTTAAAAAGAAATATTCAGATGTTTATATAAGTGAAATAAAATTATATCTAGTTTCTTCTTTTAATCCGCTTTTACTAATTATTTTTGTGTGAAATGAAACACCTTTCTCTTTTTAACGCACCTCAATGCAATCCCCGCATTTTATGAAACTGAGTAATTTAAGGTGTGTTTTTGCCTTATTTAATCAAAGTTTCTAACCGTGTAACACCTCAATTTATGTATCTATTAATAGTAAAGCTTTAAGGGTTCTCAAGACACTTAAAATTGGAAAAAAATGAAAAACATACCATTTTCAAAATTTAATATCTTAAAAAGTATATAATTTTAAAACACAATTTTCATCGGGATGAAAGATGCAAGTATGTTCATTCACTTCATGTATTAAAAAAATGCAAGAGGCAGAATTAGCATTTACAGGGTGTTCCAAACTGTCAGATATTTGACGAGCAGAAAATTGACTTAAAGCCTTACGCGCAGGATTGCAAAATAAAGTTTGCAAATAGAATAAAACTTTTGGTGCCTACTTATACATCAGATTATTGTAATAACCATGAACATAAATAAATTTGTATTTAAAGCATTTTTTTAAATTTTTCATACAAAGTTGTATTTAGCTAATGCAAAAGTTTGAAAATGTCAATAGTATAATCACCTAAAAAATATTTTTTTGAACAATAAAAAGAAAATTTTAGGCTAAGTTTATACAGACTAGCTTGAAACATACGTTTTGAAAATTTCATGAAAAAATATTCAGAAGTTTTTGACATATTGTGGGCGTTATTCCCAAAAACGTCATTGGGAGAAAAATGACTTCAAAATTTCGGAAACGCCGCTTCAACGATTGAGCGGGTATAATTCAAAAAGACATAACTTCTGTTCTAATGGGAATTTCAAGGAAACAATTACATCAAAATCTTCAAAAAAATAGAAGTTTAAAATCTAAAAAAAAAAAAAAAAAATTCGAAAATTTTGATGCTTTAACCCCTTCGCGACGGGACCCTTTTACGAAATGTTTATTACTTTGCTACCGGTTTTAAAAAACAGAAGTTTGTGCCTATTCAAATCGGAGAAGTGCTCGGATTAAATAAGGCAAATTTTACAGTAAAATTTTACTGGTGAGAATAAACGAGGATCGTTAGGCCTATTTCCGGCACGGATACGTGTCGCTCGTCCCCAAGGGGTTAACCCTCTCGCTGTGCAACCCGAGAGTTTCTCGGACAACATAAAAGTAGCAAAATTTGCGCAACCCGAGATTTCATCGAGATACATCTTTTCCGTCTAATTAAACCTCCTTGATCATTCCCACCAGTAACTTTTTATTGTAAATTTTGCCTTATGTAATCGGAGCATTTTCCCGATTAAATCAGGCGAAAATTTTGGTTTTGAAAAGACGCTCGTCGCGAAGGAATTAAATACGCAATTTTTGAAGCTATTTTGATAAAACAATTACGCAGCGAGAGGGATAAGAGTCCTGACACCCCTTAACAGAAATAAATCTTTTAAATAAGATGATTGGATTAAGCTGGAAAAGTTGAATAATATAGGATTTTTAATGGACTTCATACAAGCGAAGAAACTTTACATCCAGCGTAAAACGACCTGCAGAGACATAATTGAAGAAGTGAGTTTCAAAACTCGCTTTATACAAACCCAGATAGCATTTTTAATTTGCAGAAAATTTGCAGCAGTCTTGCTTTAACCTTTTAACACCTGAAACGGCCCTATACGGCTTTGTGAGTTAAGTCCTAATTCGGCCGTCTATAGCAAAATAAGGGGTGATAGGTATAGAAAGAGATTCATTTCTCCCTGTGCTGAGGGGTTCGTCTTTGTTGTCGCCGGTCACTTTGTCCGATGACAGTGATGGAATACTTTTTAATTGCTTGCAGGTTTGTCATTACCTTTTTTAAAAGCTAAAGTGATTCTATTCAGATGAGCCGGTTTTTTTTTTTCTTTTTTCCATCTTAGTTTCTTATTTCAAGAGAACGATAACCATTTTTAACCGCTAGTATTGAGATATTTACTTAAAGTTTAATTTAAAATGAGTAAAAGAAAAGTTTTTATACTCGATGAACAGGCTTCTGGAGACATGTACTATATATATATATATATATGTATATATATATATATATATATGTATATATATATATATATATATAAATTATTTGGCACTTTTTTTTATACTTACAGCTTTAATTCATAATATTACGGTTTTTGATGGTGGTAGGTTATTTTTAATTAATGGTTATATATATATATGAGTTGTTTAGCTAAATGACCGCCCCCCCCCTTCCTTCTTCATAAGAAATCTGCACACATACCAATCGCACCTTTTGGTGTTTTTCGTAGTTTTATTCAATGCATTAAGAATTTTTCTAACATCTAAAATCGCCCTCATTGGTGCATTAGGTATCGATCAAAGAAATAGGCACATTTAAAGATTTTGAGAAATAAAACTAGTAATTTTTTATCTAAAAAAAAAATCTAGCTTTTCGTCTAAATAAAACCTTCTGATATTTTGGCGCAGCAGTTGCGCGATTGTCACCACTAAATTTTTATAGTATTCTTCAAAAATCTCAGAAATTCTGTCCTGAAGTTAAATGAGTAATACTAATAAAATTTTGCGGTGCCAATTGATTATCTGCTGCTACACTGTTCCATCACTGTTTGTTGGATAATTCAGTGATACAGTAATAATAAGATAAACTGAAAAATTAACTCCTCAAGAGTGCGAAAAATCTGATAAAGTTAGATCAGACACTCCGATGTTACAGTGACATGAAAAACCATATAAGATGTTAAAACTCTGATTGTCTTTTTTGCTGTGCAGAAAATTGTGGCAATGTAATAAAAAGTATAAACAGTTGAAATCAGTTTTATCATACAGCTGTTTCAAAACCTTATGTATTAATAAAATTATAAAAATAAAAATAACCTTGTTTCATATTTGAGTATATTATTTGTTTATTTTTAAAGTATTTCAGGAAAAATCATAACAGGCAAAATAAAAGTTATCAACAACTTAAATTCGGTTGCTAAATGCCTTTTAATTGGAGATTTTTCCTCCTTTCTCAAAAGCGTGAAATATTCTAACAAAAAGATAACTTATTTTTGATTTAAAAATAATAATAATGAAATTTGCAAACATTATTATTCAAATATCTATGAAGCGAATCAGAGCCGAAACTATCCTTTTTTGCACCCGGGGCAAACATGGATTTTGGCGCCCCCCCCCCCTCTTCCACAAAGTATATTTACAAAGAGAATTTTAATAATTTTATAATAGACGACTTATTTTAAAATTTAAAATATGTAATCATTTAATCATAAAATATGTAATACTGAACTACGTAATCTACAGTGGCGGATCCAAGAGTGAGGTCCCTCTGAACATCAACAAAAATATTCTAAAGATCATTTTTAAAATGACATATTCAGTAGAGTCCCGATTATCCGAGTTCCGCCTAACCGAGTTTCCGCTTTCACCGAGTTATTTTCTTCTGATGGACTGATGGGGAAAAAATGGCCATAGTTTTTTTTGAAAAAAAAAAATTATGGCCATTTTTTTCCCCATTCTGACCAGAAAATCAGAGTTCTAACTTTTTACGGCTGCTCTTTCATCTTCACCTAACACTTCATTTATAATGACTGTTTCATAATAATGGAAGCCATCAGACCATCAGAAGAAAATTATCCTTTCCAAAGGTATAATCTTCATTTGGCGCCCCTTTGTTCTGGCGCCTGGGCCACATGCCCCGTCTGCCACCCCTTAGTTTCGGCACTGAAGCGAATAATGGTTTTTATATTCCCGAAAATGGGTTTCATACTGGAATATAATCGTTTGATATTTTTTTCATCAATGATATTTTTTTTTACTGTAACATCACAAAAATTGACTTAAAAAACGATTTCTGTCACCGTATTTCAGCAAAAGCTTTTGTCTGTGCAAGCGAATTGAAGACACTAATTCTTTCTTTTTTAATAGAGAATGCCGCATTATATTCTAAATAACTCCATGAACGTGTAAAAAAAAAAAAAAAAAAAAATAGCAGTTTGGATTTGAGAACTGTTTTAATATTGCTTATTAAATAATATTTATTAGGGCTATTCTCAAATTCTAAATAGCTATTCTCCCTCCTGAAGTCATTTTTAAAGTTAGGAACATGAAATATTCACATTCAGAAACTATTCAAGCTAATAGTTTTTTCCCTTTTTTCTATAGAAGAGCGCGTTCTTTCTGAAAATACTGTCAAAATTGACGCTTTGAACCAAACTCCCCGACGGGAAGCCATAGAAAAGTCGTCATGAGACAATAATCGATTATAATTCAAGATATAATGCATTTATTGAAAACAAAGAGAAAAAATCAGAAACATTCAAGAGCATGGCTGAAATTTCGTGATTTTTCTCGAAAAAATAAATTTATAAATGTCACAGAAAATTTCATAATTTTGAGCAGGAAAATGTATTTTTTTGGAATTTCCTTAACACTTTATGCACCGACAGTGCTTATAAGTACTATTAAAATAACTTGTCATAAAATTCATTTGATACATCGATTAGTTGCAATGCAGTTTAGAATGAGTTATAGATACTTTACTTTATCTTGTTCCAAGAGCATTATTGTGGTTACAAAAAAAAAAAAAAAATAATAATAATAATAATAATAAATAAAGTAATTAACGGTTGAATTCTTTTGCCTTTGCATCTAATCGTGGATCCAAGGGGGAGTTCACGGGGGTCGTGAGCTCCCCCCCCCTTCCTGAACGAAGAAAATTTCCAATGGAAATTAAAAAAATTAAACATATATTAAATTCTTTCACATTCATCCCTTGCTCAACTATGAGAATCTGTCTCTTTTAAAGCTGTACTTAAATCCAAAGTAGGTAATTTCTGACACATCCATGATGTCATTTTCAATCTCAGATGCAAGATATTTGCAAGTGCATTTACTCAAAACAAATGGGATTGATTAGCGTTTTCCATTTTCCGATAAAGGCAAAGCATCTTTCGGGAAATCTCCTTAAACTGTGGGATTTAAAACTGAATTTCAGGCCGCGACAGACAATTACTCCCTGATGACGGCATTTTAATAACTGTTAAGTCCTAAAAATTTGTATATAATGCTCAATTTCTTAAAGATTCTTTGCATTTACAAGAAAATGGGAAATTCTTCAATTTCTGGGTATCTGAATAAAATGTGTATATTTTATATTTTTTACGAATATTAATGCAAATATATAATTATGAATATTAATTTTTTGGTATTTACAAATGAAAATAATTTCCCAAATGTATCAGAAATTTGGCCATTTTGGATGTGAGGACAACCTTCAATATAAAAATTGCTTATTAAGAGATGTGACACGCCCCCCCCCCCCCAAAAAAAAAAAGGAGACATGACCACCCTCTAAATGGAGAGCTGCATCAGCTCTTGTTTGCATCTTTTCAGCTTTATTGACAGGGCCCGACTTATGCAGGGGCATGCGGGCAGCTGCCCCGGGCTTCCCTTTTTAGGGGGCCCCCCATGAGAGTACTCAGGAATTTCATTAAAAGGTGCCAAATGATTAAATTAGCCAAAAGCAACCAAAACTCATATATTTTCAAACAATCTGCTACCTGTACCAGTGGCGTGGCGTCCGGTCATCGCTGGATGCGGCGATGACCAAGCAATATTTTAAAACTCTTAATAAGCTTTTAAAACTCTACGATCCAGTTTTAGCAGAACATTCGGAGTTCATGTATAAGTGAAGGTAAGATTTAAAGTTTCTTTTTTGAACATTCAACCATTGAATTTTAGAGTTAATAATTTTTCACCACAAACTTAAATAATTGCGATGACCACCGAAAATTTTCACGCCACGCCACTGACCTGTACCCTCTCCACCCATCAGGGATGTAGTGGAAGGTATACGCCGTATACCTTCTGGATTTTTTAAAGAAGCTCCGTATGCCCTCTGTTTCTCAAATTAAGTTACAGCATATACCCTAGGCATGACATTCCTGACTTTAGCGTATACCCTGTGCCTACGGCGTATACCCTCTGGTTTTTTACGACTACATCACTGCCACGCATGCAAAAAACAAACTATATCATTAGAAAACTAATAATTAATATTTTATCATGACAACTTAGTATTCTATTGTTTTCAAAAGAAATTCTTTATTAATGTTTTTCTCGTAACGTGGCAAGTTAAAACCATTAATTATGACCAATTTGGGATATTTTCTTTTAGACATCTTATAACGTACGTTATAAGATAAGTAATCGATACGATAAGAAAAGTAAAATTTTGCAAAGAAATGCTCGTATTAACCAATCTATCATTTTTTTCTACTATTAACCTACTAGTATTTTTTCTTAAAGTTGTGACCATCTTTTTGTCACACTCTGTATACAGATGTAAACAGTACTGGGTACAAAATTTATGCATATAATACAATATGTATGAAATTTAGTACCAGCTACTTCCTACTTCCACATTATTGGCAAAAAAATCTATAGATAGAAGGGGGGGGGGCAGAATGATTCTTGCCCCGGGGCCCCCCATAGCCTAAGTCGGGCCCTGTTTATTGACACTGAAAGATTGTATGTATGTGTGTAGGGGGGGGAGGTTCAATTCGGAAATATTTCTAGTGTAAGGACATTATATTTGTACATTTCCTAACTCTACAAAATGCTAACAAAAGTATTTTAAATAAAAGATTGGAATGGAGTAATAAATATTGTACAAAATCCCTATAAATTCAAATTTAATTAATTGTAATTGACAAAATCCTTCTAAAATTTATTAAAGGATTGTGTCAATCTTCTGATGTAGTTTCAAAAATTCACGAGAAATGCTTTAGAAGATGACATTTTCATGAATTCATAATTTAGGACATAAAGGGTTAAAAGCATTTGTTCTGAAATTGTACCGTAAAAGCTTTAGAGGGGGGGGGGGCTCTAAAAATTTCTGAATTTTAAATCCTTAAATTAAGTATTAGCCTGGTCCTAAATTAATAATTTTCTCAATTTTTTAATCTCATACTCTAATAGAAGTTACCGAAATATTTACATTATAATGAAAATAATGAGGTTTAATACAAATAGAATTGCCCCACCAGTAGCCGAGAGTTTCTGCTCTCGCAACTGATAGACGAGAGGTGCTGGATTCAAACCCAATCGCTCCCGTCGACCTAATCGTTCGGAGTTTTCGTGGTTTTCTTCGAACCGTGAATTTCCATAGGTTAATACGGGTTAGGTTCCCTTAGAAAGATCCAAACGGAGGGCATCCCCCCTTTTTGGGCCTATATTCCTCGTGTTGATAATTGGGCGTCATAAACACAACAAACCAACCAAATAGAATTATTCTGTTTTTTTTTCTTTTTTTGCACATATAGTATATTTGCCGAATTTTAATTTCTAATTGTAATTTTATAGGGATATGAGGTTTTCTGTGGCATTGATAAAATTGTTTGTTGTTCTGTGATTATTACCATTTTTATTATATGCATACATAATTTGCTGTATGAGGAGTATCGTGGAAAAACCTTTCCGCTCAAAGGCGCTTGTCAAAGAACAATATCAGTAGCCTTTCTTCCAAGTCTTTTAATTTATAAACACGCATTTCCGATAAATGTATGGAGTAAGAATGCAGTGTAAATACTTCTTACTACAGGTGAAAAGGGATAAATAACGTTTCCTCATTCTGTTTAGAATTATCACTCCAAACAAATAACAGATCAACAAGGAAAAGTATGTGGGGAAAGGAGGAGAGTAAACATACATCAAGATGACATTTCAACCACGCCTCTCCCATAGGAAACTCAAATGCGGTAAAAGGACGAGTCCATTTTTTCAAAATGTTCCTTTCATAGGCCAGGATTTAGAAGCAGTAAATTTTTCGGTTTTCTCGGCGTTAAAGAGTTAAAAACCTGCAAAGTTGCATCAAATATAGCATGACAAGACTGAAAGTTCATAACAAGACTGCAGCAAGATAACGCAAACGCCAAAGTCATCACACTTTGAACTTCCAGCTGACTTGTCGTGCAAGATAAATTCATGCTGTATCAAATTTATTGCAAATTAACGACAAACAAGTAATCAAAAATACTGAAAACTTACTGCAAAGTAGTAACCTTTTCAACCCCCACTATCTGTTAACAACTGTTACACTATAAGTTTAACGCCTTCGGAGGGGTCCATACACCTGATCGGGTCTATTGGCGCGAACACACCGTCAGAAAGTGCATGTATTGTTTTCATAACCGTAAACAAGTTATGGCAATATTTCCACTTTCCAAGACGAGCCATTTTTGGTTCTTGATAAGTATAGCCTTTAGAAAAAGCGGTGCCAACCGAATAAAAGTTCTGCAATTTCTGCGTATGCGTTGATGGTCTATTCTCTCAACAGAGGGATTTTGTGCTTTCCTCACTTTCGTGAATTAAAGAAAGTCTTGCCATATGTTTCACAACAAACTACTCTTGCAAGTAGGGTATGGTATACCTTGCGGGAAATTTGCTGCCAATTTCTAAATTCAAATTTGTCACGGCAAGATAATATCAGAAAAAATCAAACATGCTGCTAAAGTTCATACAGTGTTGCCAGATTAGGGACTTTTTTAGTTCAGATTATTCGACTGTCGCCACTTTTTTAAAATAGTATAATTTGCCTTATTTTTTCAGAATTTTTAATCCATTTCTAAATAGATCAAATATTTCTATTTCAAAAAAGCGGTGACAATCAACACTCTGGGAACAAGAAAGTCCCCAATCTGCAACACTGTAGTTTATGCTATCTGAGAAATAGAGAAAAAAATCGTGTTTTCGCTATCAATCTATTCTGTTGATAAACCTACACTGAAAAAACACCACAATCTGAAAAAAAAACTGGTTTTATCCTGTATTTCTGGCATTGTAAAATCTTGGTGTATAATGAAATCTAACGGACGCAGTTACAGCTTTTTCGCGATTTCCCAAAATCTGATTATCGGGATAAAGCTAGTTTTGAAAGTCAAGTACTCAATTATAAACTTTTAACCCAAAAAACCGCGATATTATTTACTTTATTTCATACGAAATTAAAATAAATCCAAGAGACTTTTTGCCTACTCTGCATATTAGCATACAAATCACTCCACCGCAAAACATAGTTCTTCAAATGAAGCGATTGTATCACAGAAATATTGGGTGAATTTTAACGCTTAAGATTGCTGGTTTCAGCTTCAGATTTCCCCTCACTAATGTAAAGTCTCTGGGCATTTGATGCATTCGTATATTTAAAATATCTCCTCGGGAAATTAATATTTTTTAACTTCTATTTTTTGTGTACCCTTCCTGAAAGATGTCTTTGTTTTACTTAGTACTCAAAATATTTCTAAAATATAGAGTTAATTTTATATGAAGGGTTAAAATCTTACTCATAGTTCGCCCGCTTTTAACACACAAAATATTACCGTAATCTCCCGCGTATAAGCCGCAGCTCAGATATATTCATTTCTGACCAGAATTATTTTTAAATACAATGTGACTTAAGTATGCTTAACATTTACTTGACTCCATTTTTTTAAATAAAATTTCCGGTTTGAAAAAGACGGGCGTCTAATCTGCGTCTTATACGCGGGAAATTACTGTAAATTCAGCATAGATTTTAGAAATATTTTGAAAACTAAGAAAAAAAGAGACATCCTTTAATAGTCCAGGCAATAGAGACCGTATAGGGACTCTACCTAGCAAAAGTAATGGTAGTACTAGAAATCGGCTTTCTAGATGTTTTTTGGGTTGCTGAATCCGAATTTGTAACTTCCCACCAAAATTTCCCTCCGGCAACACCCCCCCCCCCCAAATTTTGGTAAAAAATAAAACCCCAAAAAAAAAGTTTTTATTAAAAAATTCCATTTTTTATTGTTTTGGGGGAAAAGTAGCTAGAAATTCAGAAAGTAGACAAAATTTGCAACAAATTAGATATAAGACATTATGACTTGGGATGAAGGGGAAGGGGGGATCTGCCTCGGAACATGCGCCGCAGTGCTGCGTGGACTTCCACTTAACTACTCACACGTTTACTTTAGCCCTCTCATCTTCCCTCCGAACTTTCTCTCTAAGGTTTACTTTAAGTTTTTTGGGTCGCTGAATCCGAATTTTTAACTTACCCCCAAAATTCCCCCCCGAAAATCCCCCCCCCCCCAAATAGTTGTTTTTTACTTTAATTTCTTATTATTTTAGGGGAAAAGCATTATGAAATTCAGAAACTAGACAAAATTTGCAACAAATAGGATATATGACATTATGACGTAGGATAAACGGAGAGAGAGGGGCTGCCTCGAACATTCCCCGCGCGCTTTTCTCAAAAACCAAATTTTTTGGGTGGTTGCCGGGTGAAATTTTGGTGGGAAGTTACAAATTCGGATTCAGCGACCCAAAAAACATAAAGTGAGTCGAAATTCAGAACTAGTATTAATTTTGCCAGATAAAATTCCCTATTGCCTTGGACTTCATAATTTAGTGCACGTAGCGCCGCAGTGCATGTTCAGAGGCAGCCCTTACCCTCCCCGTTCATCCTAATTCATAATGTCATATATCCTATTTGTTGCAAATTTTGTCTAGTTTCTGAATTTCGTAATGCTTTTCCACTAAAACAATAAGAAAAACAACTTAAAAACAACTATTTGGGGGGAGATTCGGGGGGGAAATTTTTGGGGGAAAGTTGAAAATTCGGATTCACCGACCCAAAAATCTTAAAGTAAACCTTATAGAGAAAGTTCGGAGGGGAGATGGGAGGGCGAATGTAAACGTGTGAGTGGTTAAATGGAATTGCGCAACTTAGTTTACGCAGCACTGCGCGCATGTTCCGAGGCAGATCCCCCCTTCCCCTTCATCCTATGTCATAATGTCATATATCTAAATTGTTGGAAATTTTGTCTACTTTCTGAATTTCTAGATACTTTTTCTCTAAAATAATTAAAAAATGATTTTTTTTAATAAAAACCTTTATTGAGGGGCTTTTTACCAAAATTTGGGGAGGTTGCCGGGGGAAATTTTGGTGGGAAGTTACAAATTCGGATTCAGCGACCTAAAAAACATCCAGAAAACCGATTTCCAGTACTACCGTTAATTTTGCTACGTAAAATTCCCTATTGCCTGGACTATAAGAAGAGTACGCTGAAAAAATATGTTAAAAATCTCAATTTCCAGAGAAGATATTTTAAATATACAAATGCATCAAAAGCTCATAGAGTTTAAAATTACAGAGGAGAATTCCGACGCTGAGTGACCTTAACAATTATTCTTTTCCCTTTTTTTGGTTTAGTGATTGTTTGTTTTGTAAAATCTTTTAACGATAATAACATTACTCTTTTGTTTTAAGGAGGTACGGACACAAAAGTCTTCACATTAAAAAAAAAAAAAAAAAAAAAAAAAAAATCTTTTATTGCATTAAAACTTTTTCTGTTTTTACTTTCTTCTATCTTCAATAGAAGAATATAAGAAAATAAAAACTCAATACTATCTTCAATAGAAGAAAGTATTGTAATCGAATTTTTTTTTTTCGACTTCCGGTTTTTGACGCATTTACACGTTATAAGGGTCAGAGATCCAAAAAACATGTTTATAGAAAATGCCTGTCTGTCCTTGCAGGGATGTGATTTCCGCATTTTTGCACACCAGTATATTCTTAGAGAAAGTGTTGTTCTCTTAAATCGCAAAAATGTTCCGATTAAATGAAATATCATTTTCTCTAACAAAATACTGGTGTACAAAATCGCGGAAATCACATCCCTGCCTTGTGTCCGTCTGTCTAACTGTCCGTGTGTCCGTCTGTCTGTCGCCATTGTACCATCAAAAAGTGTATAAAGTTGTATATAGAATTGAACCTAATTAAACCGAGTTTTTGCTATGGCAAGCAGGTCCTTCTTTCATTTGGAAAAAATCCGCCAGAAAGAGGCGCTACCATAGCAATTTTTGTGCGATTTTGAATATTGTACCATCGAAAAGTGTATAAAGTTATGCATAGAATTGAGCCAAATGTTTGGGTATGTTTTTGGCCATGGCTAGTAGGTCCTCCTGAATTTGTAAAAAATCGGCCGGAAGGGGGCGCTGTAATAGTGGTTTTTGTGAAATTTTGAATATTGTACCATCGAAATGTTTATGAATTATACATAGAATAGAAACCAAAATTTTTTGAGTTCTTGGTTATTGCAAGCAGGTCCTTCCATTATTTGAAAAAAAATTCGCCCTTAGGGGGCGCTGTAATAGCGATTTTGTGCCCTTTTTGTGCCATTTTGAATATTGTACCATCGAAATGTGTATGAAGTTATGCATAGGATTAAACTAATTTTTTGTGTATGTTTTGTAATACACAATTTGTACAGTTTGTAATTTTTTTGTATGTTTTTGGTCATGGCAAGATGGTCCTCCCTGAATTTGGAAAAATTCCGCCGGAAGGAGGCATTGTAATAGCATTTTTTGTGCCATTTTCAATATTGTACTATCGAAAAGTGTATGACTATATGCATAGAAATGAACGAAATTTTTACTTCCTTCTATCTGCAATAGAAGAAAGTATTCAGGGTTCGTACGGGTGCTTAAATTTCCAGTTTAAGAAATTCTTCGGTACCAGTATTTTCTTATAGAAAATATTTGCTTAAATAAGGCAAAATTTTGCGATTTTAATCTACATTTATTTTTCTATAAAATAATACTGATATTGGGCCTTGAAAATAACGGTACCCGTACGAACACTGGTATTGTAATCGAAAATTTTCGACTTCCGGTTTTCGATGGATTTACACGTTTTAGGGATCAGAGACACTAAAAACATGTTTGTAGAAAATGCCTGTCTCTCTGCGTGCCCTGTTGTCTGTCGCCATTGTACCATCAAAAAGTGTGTGTAGTTATGCGTAAAATTGAACCACTTTTTTTTAAGTTTTTGGCTATGGGAAGTAGGTCCTTCATTCATTTGGAAAAAATCCGCTGGAAGGGGCTGCTGTGATAGCGATTTTTGTGCGATTTTAAATTTTGTATGAAGTGTATGAAGTTATGCATAGAACTGAACCAATTTTTTATGGATGTTTTTGGCCATGGCAAGAAGGTCCTTCCTGAATTTGGAAAAACTCCACCGGAAGGAGACACTGTAATAGCGATTTTTGTGATATTTTCAATATTATACCATCGAAAAGTGTACGAAGTTATGCATAGAAGTGAACCAAATTTTTGTGTATGTTTTTGGCCATGGCAAGAAGGTTCTCTCTGAATTTGGAAAACTTCCTCCGGAAGGGGGTGCTGTAATAGGGACTTTTGTGTAATCTTCTTAATCTGTCGTAGTTCTATTGTAAACCAGTGGCTCGTGAATCGACGGAAACTTCCCATTCTTATAAGCCGACTATTCGCGATTATTTGTGATTTTAATAAATATCATGATCGAGATTAACTCGTTTTTACTCCGATTAATTGATTGAAGTAGAAATTTAAGATGAAAGTCAAAGTTGATATAGTACTGAGCTAACAAAAATGAAATATTGACACTTGTAACAACATTTTGAAATATTAATATATACGAAATCGAAGAAAGTTTTGGTATTGTCACATACAACTAGTTTCAATAAAATTTCCGGTATGAAGAAGACTTAACTAAGTTGCGGCGGATACGCGAGAAATTAAGGTATACATTCAAAAACATTTCTCCAATGAGACACGTTACACGGCTCCTCGCATACGACTAATGCTCGTATTCACCATCTGTCTCGACCTAGAAAACCTCGGTCGAACGCTCAAATGTAATTCACGATAACATTTGATTGGACATAATCAAGGAGACGTCCAATCAGAATTAAAGTTTATACCGTTTGAGTGTTCGACCGAGGTTATGGGTATAACTCGGAGTCGAAGTAGATGATGAATACGAGCGTAAAGTCCCACTAACAGGATGGGAATTCGCGAAATATTCCACACGGTTTGCGCAGCAGAACGTTTACGAATCATAAATATAAAACTTTCTAACGTAAGAAACAAATAGCTTTTATTTTCCCTCGCTGAAAATTATCGAATTACAAACAATGGTTCATCACATTCTAAACCAAGTGATGAAATTTATGAAAATAGTTTAATAAAATGCGATCTTTGTGAAATAATCAATGCATAACAACTGCTTTTTTATTTATTTTTTTCTCTTGCTTTTAGTCAAATTAGGACTTCATGTATCTCTTAAGTCTTCATCTAACTTTTCAGATGCAATTTATCCTTTGCACTGAAAAGGTGACTGGTGACTTCATTCAGTACTAATGTTACCAGGTGTCCGGCGTAAAAATTTTGTAAAGTATTTTTTTCATAGAAACACACCGGAAAAAATATTTAAATATGTTTTTAAGTTTGTTGAAAATGTGCATTTACATTGCTGGTCGATAGGAAGCTGTTTTTCACTTCATGAAATAAGTTGTCTTTTATGACGACTAAGAAAAGAAATAAGAAGTTTATCTAACAAGGAGAGGGCCAACCTTGTTAATCACAGATTTTGATTATTTTAATATATGTTGTAGGGTAGAGACCCCTTAGAGTCAGGTTCAATGGATTTTATCCAACGCTCTTTAGTTTTTGAGAATCCGGGGGGGTCTAATAATAGTACACAACTTAAATACTTACATTGCAACCGCAATGATAGGTTGGTCGTAGCTCAGTTGGTACGGCGTTCGCCGGCTGATCTGCAGGCCCGGGTTCGGTACTCGGACGCGCTACATTTGCTTTTCTCATTTTTTGTTTTATAAATATACTTATAATTATAATTTAATAATTTCAATTACAAATTTTAATATCATACATTAATTATAATGTTAACAAACTTAAATTTATCATATTTTTTTAAACAATTATTTCTCATCCTTTAAAGAGGTTTAAAAAGAAATTGGATCTATTATTGAATGATAAAAATTCCAAAATCGTGACAAAATCTGTTGTGGTGCCGTCTAGTTATGAGAAAATGAAAGAATATTCAAATAAAATAAAAACAAAAGCAGAAAGAAGATAAAGGTGAAAGCAAAATAATTGAAAGCGCAAGCATACGTATTACAAATTTAAAAATCTTTAATATGCAAAAAATCGGTTGTAATTTAATTCTGATGCTTATTTTTAATATAGTTATGCTTGTTACTTTAAAAACAGAATAATGGTATTATCGCATTGACTTCCTTTGTTAAAGCAATGCGTAAATGATGTTTCTGTAAAATCACGAATTGACACAATTGCTCAATATCATTGCATCGATAAAGAATATATGAAATACATTTTAAAAGAGTTTTTTTAAAAATTAATAGTTTTATGATGTTTTATTCAACTATTTAGTTAAAAGTAAAAAATTAAATAGGTTAAAATTATAATTGATATACAATATTATAAAATTTAATTGACAATGAGATTATTAATTATACTTACAAGCATATTTATAAAACAAAAAATGAGAAAACAAATGCAGCGAATTCAGGTACCGAACCCGGGCCCACAGATCAGCCGGCAAACGCCATATCAACTGAGCTACGACCAACCTTTCATTGCGGTTGCAAAGTAACTATTTAAGTTGTGTACTATTATTAGACACCCCCCCCCCCCGGTTTCTCAAGAACTAATGAGCGTTGGATAAAATCCGTTCAACCCCACGCTAAGGGTTCTCTATCCTACAAAAATAATCAAAATCTGTGATTAACAAGGTTGGCCCTCTCCTTGTAAGTCAATGTAAGCGCTGCAACTTCGGTTGCTAGATGTTGTTCGTAATTCAGTGTTCCAAAATCTCTGGAAATTAGTTGTAATTTCTAACAATTTATTTCGCCATCTTTGATTAAAGATAATTCTGCCATTAAATAGGCAAAGAAAATTATTTACCAAATTATTTACAATACCAGGGCATTTGGTTCCCCGATTTAAGCGGTACACCTGGCAACAATAGTCGAGAGTGAGAGTCAACTCTCGAGTCTTCATGATTCAAGACCATCTTTTAGGTAGTTATTCATTTGTTTACTTTCATATTGTATTATTAGGATTAATTGTAGCTTTCTGAATTAGTTTATTTTATAAGTCAATTTTATGTTTTAACACGTTGAGTTCCACGGTAACTGACACTGAAGCGGAAAAATTTACAATCTTTTAAGTAATTTTTAAGAAAGTATAATCCTGTAATAAATAAAAGGTAAGTAAATTTTCAATAAATTTTCAGTAAATACGTAAAACAATATATACATATACACTTAGTTGTATATCATATTTTAGACCGTCAGTCATCGGTGAATGACGCGTTCTATACGGAAAGTTCAGTGTCAGTCACCGTTGACTAACGTGGCGTTAACGTGCTAATAAAAGAAAATCACAATATAGGGTATTTTACGTTAGTTGCAGCCCTGCTGGACAGTGGCGATAACTTTTGCAAAATATTAGTTGGGCTCAACAATTTTAGCGTAAAACTACGCGGCATTTTGTTTTTTATGAAAAATATGATATTTCAATTTTGATAAGTTAAAAATTTTACAGCAGAATATAAAGTTGAAATCGTATTAACTTATATTTACGTATAAGGTCTTCATTTTACGGGCTCTAATATTTACTATTATAGCATGAATGTGACAACAAATTAAAACAAAGGACTAAAAAAATAAAAAAATGGGTAATCAAGTGCAAATACACTGAAATGCATGTATTAATTCTACTATTTACTAAAACAATGCAAGGGGATTCAAAATGCATATAATGACGACTATCTCCGAATTACAAAAAATATATAAATCAAAAATCATCGTTTTAGAATTGGAATTTCTTTAACCCCTTGAAGGGATCCAGTGTATTATATATACCACCTAACTTAATTCCGAAATACCACATTGGCACCAGAATTTAGGAAATTCATTTTTTCTTTGTATAGTGCGCGCGAAGAAAAGCTTTTAATTACTTACATATAAATTTGTTCATAAATCCTGGTGTAATTCAACCATGTTAACATTTTATCCACAGAAGTACTTTGCCCCTGAAGGGGTTAAGGGGTCCGGAACACATTTTCGAATAATTTTTACTTTCTTCTATAGATAGAAGAAAGTATTGTAATCGAAATTTTTTCCGACTTCCGTTTTTCGACGGATTTACACATTTTAGAGGTCAGAAATCCCCCAAAACATGTTTATGCAAAATGTCTGTTTCTCTATTCGTGTGTCCGTGTATCCGTGTGTCCGTATGTCGTCATTGTACCATAGAAAAGTGTATGAAGTTATGTATAGAATTGAACCAATTTTTACTTTCTTCTATCTTTACAAGAAGAAAGTATTGGATTCATGAAAATTTTCGAATTCCGGTTTTCGACGGATTTACACGTTTTAGGGGTCGGAGATTCCAAAAAACATGTTTTTACAAAATGTCTGTCTGTGACTCTGTGAGTCTGTCTGTCTGTCTGTCTGTCTGTGTGTATGTGACACAAATTTTGTGGGCGCTCTATCTCAAGAACTAATGCACGGAATTTAATAAAAATTTATATTCAGTTAGTGCCTAATACAAATTGATGCTGATTAGTTTTTGGTGCAAATCGCTCAACAGGTGGCGCTGCAATGCTGCATTTTGCACGATTTTCGCAATAGCTCTATCTCAAGAACTAATGCACGGATTTTGATCAAACTTCAGATTTAGTTAGTCCTTGATATGAATTGATGATGATTACGTTTTGGTGTAAATCGCCCAACAGGTGGCGCTGTTATGATGAATTTTGCAGGATTTACACGATTTCCCCAATAGCTCTATCTTAAGAACTAACGCACGGATTTTCATCAAACTTCAGATTCAGTTAGTCCTTGATATGAATTGCTACTGATTAGGTGTTGGTGTAAATCGCCCAACAGGTGGCGCTTCTCTGCTGCCTTTTCCACGATTACCTCAGTAACTCTATCAATAGAACTAACGGACCAATTTTCATCTAACTTCAGATTTAGTTGTATGTTGACACAAATTGTTGTTAATTAGGTTTTGGTGCAAATCACTCAACAGGTGGCGCTGCTATGCTGCATTTTTCACGATTTTCGCAATAGCTCTATCTCACGAACTAATGCACGGATTTTGATCAAACTTCAGATTTAGTTAGTCCTTGATATGAATTGATGCTGATTACGTTTTGGTGTAAATCGCTCAACAGGTGGCGCTGTTATGATGAATTTTGCAGGATTTACAGGATTTCCCCAATAGCTCTATCTTAAGAAGTAACGCACGGATTTTCATCAAACTTCAGATTCAGTTAGTCCTTGATATGACTTGCAACTGATTATGTGTTGGTGTAAATCGCCCAACAGGTGGCGCTTCTGTGCTGCCTTTTTCACGATTGCCTCAATAGCTCTATCTATAAAACTAATGGACGAATTTTCATCTAACTTCAGATTTAGTTGTATGTTGACACGAGTTGTTGTTAATTAGGTTTTGGTGTTAATCACTCAATAGGTGGCGCTGCTATGCAGGAATTTTCACGATTTTCGCTATAGCTCTATCTCAAAAACTAATGCACGGATTTTCTTCAAACTTCAGATTCAGTCAGCCGTTGACATAAATTGTTGTTGATTAGGATTTGGTATAAATCACCCAATATGTGGTGCTGCTAGGCAGCATTTTGCTGGATTTAGACGATTTCGGCGATAGTCATATCTCAAGAACTAATGCACGGAATTTCATGTCTTTAGAATCCTCATGAGATGCATAGATTGCCATTTAATTTTGGCAGTGTGATAGCGAATTTTGAAGTATTAACAAGTATGAGATAGAAGAAAGTTTTGGGATTAGTACATCCGACTAGTTTGTGTATGTTTTTAGCTGTGGCAGGCAGGTCCTCCTATAATTTCGAAATATTCCGCCGGAAGGGGGAGCTGTAGTATCAATTTCTGTACCATTTTCAATGTTGTACCATCGAAAAATATATGTCCGTGTGTCCGTCTGTCTGTCGCCATTGTACCATCGAAAAGTGTATAAAGTAATGCATAGAATTGAACCAATTTTTTTTTAAGTTTTTGTCTATGGCGTGCAGGTTCTTCCTTCATTTGGAAAAAATCCGCCGGAAAAGAGCGCTATAAGAGCAATTTTCGTGCGATTTTGAATATTGTACCATCGAAAAATGTATGAAGTTATGCATAGAATTGAACCAAATTTTTTGTGTATGTTTTTGGCTATGGCCAGTAGGCCTCCCTGAATTTGAAAAAAATCTGCCGGAAGGGGGCGCTGTAATAGCGATGTCTGTGCCATTTTTATTATTTTACCATCGAAAAGTGTATGAAGTTATGTCTAGAATTGAACCAATTTTTTTTGTGTATGAGTTTGGCTGTGACAAGCCGGTCCTCCTTCAATTTTGAAATATTCCGCCGGAAGGGGGCGCTGTAATAGAGAATTTTGTGCCATTTTCAATATTGTATCATCGAAAAGTTTATGAAGTTATGCATAGACCAAATTTTTGTATGTTTCAGGCTACGGCCAGCAGTTCCTCCCTGAATTTGAAAAAAATCCGCCGGAAGGGGGCGCTATCATTGTGATTTCCATGTCATTTTCATTATTGTGCCATCGAAAATGTATGAAGTTATGCATAGAATTGAACCAATTTTTTTGTGTATGTGTGTGGCTATGGCAAGCAAGTCCTCACTAAATTTTTAAAAAAATCTGTCGGAAGAAGGCACTGTAATACCGATTTTTGTGCTAATTTTCAATATTGTACCATCGATAACTGTATAAAGATATGTATACAATAGAACCAAATTTTTTGTGCATGTTTTTGGCTATGGCCAGCAGATCCTCGTTGAATTTCGAAATATTCCGCGGGAAAGTGGCGTTATGATAACAATTTTTGTCTAATTTTCTTGATTTTTGTAGTTCTATAGTTCTGTAGTTCTTTAGTAGTTCTGATTTTTGTAGTGTCAACGTCCATCGGTGGCTCAGACAGACAGAATACGGAAAAACTATTGATTTTAATAAATATCATGATCTAGGCTAACTCGTTTTACTACGATTAATTGACTGAAGCAGAAATTTAAGATGGAAATCAAAATTGGTATAGTATTGAACTAACTTACTTTAATACATACAATTTAATGACTTTAAAATTTTTGTGGACATATTCGTTTTCGTTTTCGGCCGAAAATAGGAAGATCGCTAAAATTCGGTTTCGGCCTTAAAAACATGCTTCGGTCGATCCTTAATAATAATTCTATATAACATTTCTATAAAAAAAATATTGGTGTCCTTATAATTTTTACACAGTCAAATATAGTGTTTTTTTGCATAATTATGATTTTTTCGCAATAAAAAGGACACAGATACATTCTGTTGACTTTTATATTAGTATTTCCACTTTATGATCAACATTATATTACCATTTCACTTGTCGCATTTTCAATTTAGCAAAATTTTTACAATATTCTGCTGTCCTTAAAGTTTTTACACGCACTGTATATTTTTGATTTGAAAGTATAAAACACCTTCGTGGTCCCATTTCAATTTCGTCAAAATCTGATGATTAAAACAAATCCGTTTTTGTAAAATCTTTAAAATTGAAAGCTTTTACTCAAAGTGAGATTCACACAACTCGAGTAAAAATGCGCTGATTTCTTGTATATTTATTTAGAAACTAAACAAAAAAAAAGTAATAAATAAATTAATAAACCTATTTAAAATATTTCTTCTACGATTTTCCTCAAGTGGCGTGACTATCTGATTGGCGAGAAAGCAGCTATCCAGCGATTTTACGCCCTCTTTATAAGGCTTAGTTTCGAAGATTGTTTTGTTAACCCTTTCGCGGCCGGTATCTTTAAAAAAGGATACCTAATTTTTATTTTACTGGCACCCCGAATATTTAATTATGCGTTAACAACGAAGTTCATATCGATAAATGGTCTTAAAATCGATGACAAGTGTTGAAAATTTCCGAAGGAAGAAGCGAGATTTTTGGAATACTGGTAGTTTCTGTCCAAAATTTGAGTTTCGCCGAAAATTCGTTATCGGCGAAAACTATCAGTATTCCCAAAATCTCGTTTCTTCCTTCGGAAATTTATTGCTATCAACTTCGTTGTTTGCAATTATCAGTCATGACTGACTCAAGACTTGAATACAAATTATAAAGCAAGCAATGCATATATAACTAAACTTTTTCACGTGCTCATTAAAAACTGCTTTCATAACAGTAATAGAAAATTTTTAGTTTGAAACCGCAGATGTGTTTCGAATACTCTTTGAGAAAGTTGAAACAGATGATCATTTATAGAAATCATTATAAAAGATAAATCGAGGTGTGTATGCATAAAACTAAAATATTTTTTAATTAAATAAAATTCGTATAATTAGAAAATCTTTCTGTGTCGTTGATGAATTAATTACGTTTTATTTTATATATATATATACAAAAGTTTGGATCTAAGGCACAGGGAAACAATTTAGGCCACACATATAATTAATTAATAATTATGTATATTTAATAAATACACATAATTAATTAATTTTTATACATATTTAATAAACACGCATAATTAATTAATAATGTATTTATGTATGTATTAATTACTTTCATACAATTTAATCACTTAAAATTTTTTTTAGACATATTCGTTTTCGTTTTCGGCCGAAAATAGGAAGATCGCCGAAATTCGATTTAGTTTCGGTTTCGGCCTTAAAAACATGTTTCGGTCGATCCTTAATAATAATTCTATATAGCATTTCCGTAAAAAAATTACTGATGTCCTTATAGTTTTTACACAGTCAAAAATAGTGTTTTTTTTGCATAATTATGATTTTTTCGCAATAAAAAGGACACAGATACATTCTGTTGACTTTTATATTAGTATTTCCACTTTATGATCAACATTATATTACCATTTTACTTGTCGCATTTTCAATTTATCAAAATTTTTACAATTTTTTTCTGTTCTTAAAGTTTTTACACGCACTATATATATATATCTATATCTATATCTATATATCTATATATCTATATATCTATATATCAAAATCGGTGTACATTTATGAAAGTTATGCGTGAACAGGACCACAAAATACCTACATATGTGTCGAATTGCTAACATCCTCCTTTTTTTAAAAGTTGGTTGATAAGGCAGCCATTGAAAAAAGTATGTTTAACAGTAGTATAAGGACTGCATGAAAATGAAAATCTTTATATATTTAAGAATTTCGAAAATAAAATGTAATAAAAATATAAATAAGACAATCTAGCCGAAAAAAAGATTAAATTAAGGTTAACTTAATTTACCTTTAACTGTCGCGCTCGAGTGCCTCTCGGGCAAAAAGTGTTTGCTATCTTCTTTGCTATCTACTAAAAGCTTTTACATACCACTTAATTTTAACTGTAATCTTTGAATTGATAAAAGGAGTACACCTTTTTCTATTGAACAAAGCCAAATATTTTAGTAAAAAAAAATAGTGCCCAGTCCCGATTATTAATTTATTGTGTCAAAAAAAAAAAAAAAAAAAAAAAAAAAAAAAAAAAAAACAGAAACAGACACAGTTAATGTTCAGAATTAGTTAATTAAGCAGTGCAAATTGAACAAAAATAAAAGAAGAAATTCCATTAGTTCCCCCTAGCTGAAAACTACCCTTATCCATAACACTAGAACTGAAATGACGGATTATTTTGACCCCTACCAAAAACAGTTTTTTATTCGAACAAGAATTTTTTTATATAAAATGGTATATGGGGCATTCTCACAATCATTTGACTTTCGGGAAAAAAATCTGGTGAAATTAAACTTGCTAAAATAACATTTTAATCTGATAGGCGAATGCCTTAATGATTCAAAATAAAGAAAAAATGGTCAGCAGCGAAATTTTTTTTATTTAAATAAAGTTTATGTTAAACTTGCGAGTTTAATTTTCCTTACTAATTTACCAATATAACTTTTTATTTTCTTCTATATTTTTACTTATAACGAATTTGCATAGTACCCACAGGACATTCAAATAAGAAATAATAACAATACAGTATTTTTAGTACAAAATTTTGGTATAACGTTGTCTTAAAGGGGTGTTAAAGAAGGGACGGTAAGGTAAAAAAAGGTGACGGCATAGGAAAAAAAGAACGAAATGGGAAAAAAGGGACAGTAAGGATGGAACGGTAAGGAAAATCACCACCTATTTTAGACAAATCATGTTAAGACTAAGTAGTGCCCCAATGTTCATTGATTTTTAGAAACAGTTATTTACATTGGATAAAATTTAAAAATAATTTACCTCAAAAAGTGCAGGAATAAACCTTGGGGACGGTAAGACTACCAATAAAGCCACGATACTTGAGATTGATATTTAAATGCTGATTTTAATTCTGCAGTAAATTTCCTGCCAAAGAATTTTAGGCATTCTTTTTCTAGCATACTTCTGCATGAGAAAAAACTTGAAAAATATTCTGTGGCTGCATCTGAAGTGATTTTCACTATAATTTTAGAAGGGGGGTGGTGAGGAATCTAAAACCCAGGGACAGAGTTTAAAAAATAATAACAACCCTAAAAATGTGTGCGAGTTAATTTTTGCTACATATTTATATAAAACAATAGTTCCAGTTTCGGAAAAAATTACATAGAATTATTTTTATTGAAATAATTTTATACAGACAGCTTCAAACTTAAAAATCAGCATCAGGGACACGACACGGTATAGGAGTTTTCCTCATATTTGGACCCCCAACATCATCCAAAAGTTATTTCGTTAATATTGGTATGCAATCATGTAATAAGATGTTCCCCAGTATATGAAATAAAAAAAAAAAACACAAGAGCATGTGCTAAAATAAAAATTATTATTGAGGGACATAAAAGTCAAAAGATAGTGAGAATGCCCCCATATACTTAATAATTAGCAATTTAAGTGCAAAAATATTTAACTAACAATATTTACTTTTTGTTTAGTCCGTCATACATAAACGATAGACATTCATTAGCAGATTTTTTACAATAAAATCACAGCAAATTCGTCAGATGACTCAAAATAACTTCACTGTTTAAAAAATGGATGAAATGTTTTAAACAGGAGTTGCCAACACATTTAAAATTGTACCAAATTTCAATTATTAAATGTTAAAACCTTCACTGAAGTTTGAAAACATATTTATTTATATATTTATTTTTTTAAAAGAAACAGTCATTATTCATGAATCTTTAGTTTTTTCCCCTCTGTGGATGTCGACGATTGCAGGAGACGGCTCTTTAGCTAAAAGACAAAATAAACATTTTTTTATGTTTAAAACTAATGATAAAAATGAATTGTAAAAGCAGAAATACAGATCGAATACACTCATTTTTATTTAAAATTTAATGTCGGTCATAATTCATAATTTTCTTAATAAGAATTGTTTACTAAAGGGCATAGCCGGATAAGCAATGGAAACATGCCTTTCAATCAAATTTCCTGATTTTTTTCCCAGATGTGGCTACATATCTGACAATATATTTCCCCATTAGCACCTTATAAATATTGATATTTAATGAGATAAAAATGTTTTTTCGATTTTTTAAAAAACGGATTTTCTCAAAAACTGCTGCGCGGAATTTCATGCCATTAACTGAGGATATATAGATACCAAAGATGCATAACTGGTAGTTTTTGTATAATTTTCTGTTTATAAAAACTGTGTGAAATAGCGAAATAAAAATTAAAAAAAATAAAAAACATATCTTATGGTTATCCGAAAATTACCATTTTCTTGTAAAAAATTCCCCATATGTACCCGTATATTCTGTATAAATGCCGAACGTTTGCGTTAAGTACGACATATAAATATTTACAAAAATGTATATTAAAATTATTGAAATTCATTTTAAGGCGTTATTTGGGGCGGAGCTACTTAACTTCAACATCCGAAGAATTTTTGGAACAAAGTCAGCAGACAATATGTCAACTAATGTATTTTAGATTCCATTAAGCATATAAGACAGGTTTTTCAAAATCATGTTCATTTTGATATCGACAATGTTGATAATGTTGCTCATGTGTTCATTAAAATTTAAAATACAGCAATTCTGTAACTGTTTATTCCAAAAATTCTTCGGGTGTGGAAGTTGAGTAGCTCCGCCCAAAAAAACGCCTTAAAATGAATTTTAATAATTTTAATATACATTTTTGTAAATATTTATATGTAGTACACAACGCAAATTTTCGGCATTTATATAGAATATACTCGCACACATAAGGAATTTTTTACAAGAAAATGGTAATTTTCGGATAACCATAAGATATGATTTTTATTTTTTTTTTAATATTTATTTCGCTATTTCACATAGTTTTTATAAACAGAAAATTATACAAAAATTACCATTTATGCATCTTTGGTATCTATATATCCTCAATTAATGGCATGAAATTCTGTGGAGCAGTTTTTGAGAAATTCTGTTTTTTAAAAAAATGAAAAAACCTTTTTATCTCATTAAATTTCAATATTTATCGGGTGATAATATCGGAAATATATTGTCTGATATGTAGCTACGTCTGGGAAAAAATCAGGAAATTTGATTAAAAGGCATGTTTCCAATGCTTATCCGGCTATGCCCTTTCATGAGTATATGATTCGAAAAATCTGGCTGTAATATGTTTAGGTCTATTCATTTCACCTCACTAAAAATGAAACTTTTCAGATAGATCAATTTTGGTAAGTTTGTCGCGTTCATAAAATTTTGAATTATTTCAGCAGAAAGAAAATAAAATATTTGTACGCATAAGTAATCATTATAGCAAAATATGTTTGCCATTTCTTTAAAATATATTCAATTGTTAATCTTAAAAATATATTTAATATTGACAAAATTATTATGTATTAATATTTTCTCAAATATCAGCCAATCTTCCCTTCAATCGTTCGCATCATTCATTCACGTGTTTTAGATCTGTACATGTATTTAAGCTAGCAGAAAATAAAGCAAAATTTACATATTATTCTGAAAAGCTTTATTCTGTCTTAAAATACCCGTACATTAAAGTTTAAATAACGAGGTCTTGCATTATATATAACGCAATTTAGATAATTGCTTCTACGTGTTTTAAAGACAAGTGAATTTTAAATGATGATAAATTTCAAATTAAAAGCTCTTCAAAACAAGTTTCACATGATATGTAATTATATAAAAAGAGTTTTACATGCTACTTTAATATCATATAACATTTATACGACGTTTGCAGTTTATTAAAACATTTTTCATTTCAGAACATGCTTCGGTATGTATTTTACATTTAAGCATATAAATGCATAAATGCCATAAATTATTAGAAAAGATATCGGGTATGATCTCACAATTTTTTAACTTTCAGGAATAAAAATGTTGTGAAATTAAGTGTACTAAACTAACATTTTAATCTGATAGATGAATGCCTTAATGATTCAAAATGAAGAAAAAATGGTCAGCAGCGAATTTTGTTTATTTAACTGAGGTTTAAGTTAAACTAGCGTGTTTAATTTTCCTTACCATTTTGCCGCTATAACTTTTTATTTTCTACTAAATTTTTATTTATAATAAATGTTCATAATACCCACAGGACATTCAAATAAGAAATAATAACTATGTAGTATTTTTAGTACAAAAGTTTGGTATAACATTGTATTAAAGGGGTGTTAAAGAAAAGGGACGGTAAGGAAAATAGGGGACGGTATAAGAAAAAAGGGAGAATAAGGAGGAAAAAAAGGGGTGGTAAGGATGGGACTGTAAGGAAAATTACCACCTATTTTTAGGCAAATCATATTAAGAATAAGTGATAGCCACAACGTTCATTACTCTTTAGAAACAGTTATTTACAATGGATTAAATTTTTAAAAAAATTAACTGGAAAAGTGCAGGAATAAACGTCTCTACCAATAAATCAATGCTACCAATGCTTGAAATTGATATTTAAATACTGATTTAAATTCTGCAGTAAATTTCCTGTCAAAGAAGTTTAGCCATTCCTTCTCTAGCATACTTCTGCATGAGAAAAATCTGAAAAAAATTCTGTGGATGCATCTGAAGTGACTTTCTGTATAATTTCATCATCTAAAACCCAGGAACAAAGTTAAAAAATAATGACAACTGTAAAAATATATGCAGGTTAATTTTTTTCTACATATTTAGATAAAACAATAGTCCGAGTTTCGGAAAATAATTACATCGAATTACTTTTATTGAAACAATTTTATACAGACAGCTCCAAACTTAAAAATCAGCATCAGAGACACGGGACGGTATACGAATTTCATGATATATTTGAACACCCAACATCGTCCAAAATTTATTTATCTCGTTAATATTGTTATGCAGTCATGCAATGGAATGTGTTCCAGTATAATAAATAAAAAAACCCCAAGAATATATACTAAAATAAAATTTATTGTTCAGGGACTTAAAAGTCAAAAGATTGTGAGAATACCTCGTATATATATTCACGTATAAGTCTACATCAAAATTCGAACAGAATGAATGAAGATTTTGTATTTTGCAAAGTAGAATATGTATGTTGCGATAAAATAAATATAATTCACTATGTCTTACAAGGGAAGGTCTCCAACTGCCAGATCGGTATTTTGCCAAGAATGGTGTCGCTGGAAAGCTCTTACCATGTGGATCAAGGAAATGTATACAACTACCCATCAGAATAAAACTATTGAAAGTTATATGCCGATGTATTTCTGTCATTTATTGATTTCTCCAGGTCGCTAGCTATGCAGGAAAGACACTATGTGTGGTTGAAAAGACAGCATACAGTAAATGCAGTGATCAAGGAAGTAAAAACTGATTTCTTTTGCTTTCCTCAGGTTTCAGCCTAATTTATATCTGGTCACGGCGTCTTTCCTTCATACCTTTCTAAAATTGACAAAAGAAGTAGTAACAGATGCTTTTGTGGTGAATTAGGTGATCCTAAGCACTATTTATTTGGTCTCTGCCCATATATGCGGTGTTACTTCGAGTTTATCCCTTCAAAAACCCTTTCTTGGAATTTCAAGAACATCTTGCTATCGATATCCAACTATAGAAAACTCATATATATATATATATAATAAACTAAATAAAAAATTTTCTTTTATCAAGTACAGATCTAAACATAAACCAGATTTTATTTGTGTTTTACATTTCTTCAACAACTAAGCTCAGCAACTTTATTTTTATCTAAGCTGAGTCTTTTAAATTGACAAATTCAGGTGATGATGGTGTGAATAACTGTGATGATGCTTTCTTATTGTTCTCACCAATCCCTGGTTTCTTTAACAAGTATATTAGACTTTCAACTCGTTTAATCCTGACATATAACTGATTCCTTTTGGGAACTCATTTAGTGGGAATTTGTACATGGGAAGTTTCATAATGCTATACACTGACTTAAAACTGTTTACATACGTTTCTGGACTTTCAGAACTCTAAACATATTAGTAAATGTTTATCATTCTTTTTTATATTTTTACAGACAAATGTGCAGCTTTCTTAAAACCTGTGAACTTTTTGCTTCATGTCTCTAATTCTGATAAGCTTTTATTTAATTTACGGTTGACAGGGCATCTACTGTTTTCGCTTTGTGATAATATTTATTAATTTTTTGCTCTGTGTTTATCTGGGTCCGTTGCCATGTCTGAGCTTTGTTAAAGTGGAGGGGATTTTCACCTGGAGTATTCATGCCTATGCCATGTTTCATTGGCACCCAGATGAGTGGTCAAGTGATCAAGCAGAGTTATGTAATCTAATGTTACCAGTGTGAAGTTGGTGCAGGCTCCATGTTCCCTCTAGTAAGAAACTCAATATTGTGACCACATTTTCACAATCATATATATAATAGACCTGGAGCCGGTAGTATAGACAACCACCTCATCGAGTTGGAGGATGAAATCCCAGAATTAGCTAAAACTCGATTCCCATTTTAAAACGCAATCGGTCTGCCAAGTCATATTTTGGTGGAAAACACCTAAAAACTCAATTTTAGCTGTCGACTCGTAGGTTTACCATTGCGTTTTCCTGCACCCAAAGGTATGAAAACATGGCGGACTGGGAGCAGGAAAACACAATGGTAAACCTGCGAGTCAACCGGTAAATTCGGGTTTTTATGTGTTTTCCACTAAGATATGACTTGGCAGACAGATTGCGTTTTAATATGGGAATCGAGTGTTAGCTAATTCTAGAATTTCAGCCTCCAACTCGATGAGGTAGTTACCTCATGGTTCGTACGCCTCCTTAAATTTTGCAAACCAGAAAATTTTTCGACACCAATATTTTCTTACAGAAAATCTCTTCTTAACCCTTAACTACTGTGACAAAAATTGTCCATAACTACTGTGAGCGGTCTCTCAGACCGCTAAATCAAAACATAATTAAAATATCAACTAAGTGGTAAAAAATGGTTTGTTTACCAATACTTATCTACTTTATTGATTTATAAATCATTTTTCGAAACTTGAAGTTTATTTTTGAAGACTAAAGACTGGTACCTTGTTATATGGAAATAGTAAGAAAAAGCGATTTATTGCAGGATAGCGAGGAAAAGAAATGTGTAATTTAAAACTCATCTAACAATCGTTGAATAAAAATGTATTTTTTTTTTGTAAAAAATATATGAATATCTAACAAAAGTATAGTTAAATAGTAAAAACTAGATTTTATTTGCATAAAAAATTTCGTTTTATAAATAAAAAAAAAGTTCGTAAATTAAAGATTACATACATATCTACATACTTTTTTAAAATGGAGTTTAATATATGTAAAATTATATATAACCGTAGAAATAAAAATATATATATATATTTTTTTTACTACACAGTACAAAATGTTCAGGTGCAGCCAATGTCTTGCATTTTCGAACATTGAAGGGAGACTCTCGATTTGATTTGAAAACTGCTGAGTACTATGATAATCCCAGAAATGCTTTTATTTCAATATCATCTGTATAAGTAAGTTCGTGTCTCGTTTAATCAGAATAAAGCAATTTACATTCTTTAATTTTTTACATTAGTCCATTTAAGTATAATTTCTAGAACGTTTTTAACAAATAGTAAATTACAAGTTTCTTCTGGTTCTGCTTTATGCCCAGTTTTTGGCCTTAAATTCGGCAGCAGAACCACGATATTATGTTTCGGAGTTCGAATAACACGATTTGGTTTTTTGTAGTCCATATAAAATTATTTTTTCCACAAAAATACTCTGAGTTACTTCAAATATTTTCTTCATCATCCAGTGATAATTCCGAGCGCGAATAGTGATCATTTTTTTCAGAATCTGAATATTCTTTATCCAACTAATTTTTTACAGGCCCCTCAATTTCAATTTGTTTGAGTTACACCGGACGTTTTCTCGAATAATTAGATTCCATTTTTCCAATAATATCATGAAAAAAGTATAAAATTATCCACAAAATAAAAAGTTCCTCCTCGGACAAAAACGGAATCACAACTACTGTGAGCGGTCTGACAGACCGCTTTCGCAATGAAATGAGTAAAAAAAAATAACAAAAAAAATAACAAAAGGAGCTAGCAGAATGAAAAGCAGAATGTGACCTTGGGGGGCCGTTTCAGGAAGGTAGAGGTAAGGGTGAGGATCATTATCTATTGTGAGGGGTGGAAATGCATGCGGAAAAATCTGGAGCGGTCTGTCAGACCGCTCACAGTAGTTATGGGTTAAAAGAAGGTGAAATTTTGCTCGTTTAATCTAGATTTCTTTTTCTTTAAAATATACTGGTAGTGTTCCTGGAGAAATAACCCATGTGTTTATGCTATTGGCTCCCGGTCTATAACTAATTGGACTGCACTGACTTAGAGTATGCTTTAAAGAACACCAGGAATTAACTCCTGCCCTCCTTCGATGACATGCGTCGGTATGCCTTTTAAAAGGCTTTAATTAGAGACACGAATCCCGTTTTTCGATCAGTTAAACAGTTATGCTTTAACTTAACTAATCATACCTGTGAGAGATGCGAAACACCCCGTTTCATGGTGTGTATTTGGTGTTGGAAACACTCGTGGTTCAGCCATTTCTATTCAGAAATGCACTACCATCCGTGAAGTTTTTTTTTCCCCCAAGCATAAACTGTCTTCTCTGTAATCTCTGCAATCCGTCAACTCTCCTTTCTGCCACACAGACTGTCTTTCCTGCATAGCTAGCGAGCTGGAGAAATCAATAAATGGCTGAAATACATCGGCCTATAACTCTTCACTAGTTTCATTCGGACGGGTAGTTGTATACATTTCCTTGATCCTATGGTAAGAGCTTTCCAACGGACATAAATCTACTTTTCATAAATCACGACGGAAACTAGCTGCGTGATCGAAAAAACGCTACAGATAAATTAATATACCGTAATTTCCGGTGTATAGCCCGCGTATCAAACAATCGTGTTTCGACCCAGAATTAAAAAAAAAAAATACAATGTAACTTTTTAGATCGCGGTAAATATTGGGCTTCAAATACTGAATAAAATTTCTGGGTCCAAACTGAATTGTTTGATCTGCGGGCTATACACCGGAAATTACGGTAATTACAGAATACTTTTCACATTGCGCTAACATTAATGAAATATCTCTAAATCGATTTCGAATTTAAAATTTTCCCATAAGAATACTTCGTGCAGCGTCATTATTCATTTTAAATGACAATCTCGACAAAATCCCGATCTGGCATTTGGGGATCTTAGATGCATAAATAAAATAAATATTAGAAAAAGACAACGTATACAAGTATATTCGAGTAAAAATCGATCTCAATATGCGAACAGAATAACATGCACTTTCATTTGAAAACCAGTAAAATTTAATAGTTTCTTTCGACATATTTAAGCGAATAATGGTAACAACTTCATGCGATTAAATATAACAATTTTTACTGTACGAAAATACTGTTGCTTGAATAGAATCACGTGTCATTTATTTCGAATTTCGAGGTAGACATATACGAGAATATATTGTATTTATATAAGATTTTTCAATAGGAAGTTTGAAAGTTTAATATATGGTAGAGCAAAATGATTTTTATATAGGAAAACCAGCGTCTGAAGCCTTTTATACAATCACGAAAACAGTGTCACGGACAATTTTTTTAAATCCGAATGCTGTATAACTTGTATTAAATAAAGTTTTCAACCAACAAGATTTTAACCCCTTGAGGGGCTGTGGGATATATTATATCCCACCTACAATTAATGAATATTTGCACCAGAAAAATGTTATTAATTTTTTCTTTTGTAACTTTAGTGGAAAACGTAATAAAATTACTTTTCCCTATTTTTCAATAACATTTTTGGAAGATTCCGGTGCGATTTCGACATTACAGAAACAAAATTACTTGCCCCTGAAATGGTTAGTACATATTACTGATTGCGTAATTAAACATTTCAAATTAAAACATTGGCATATAATTATCGATGAACTGCTGTGTAATTTTTCATATACTTTTTAGTGACAATTATCATGAAACATATATACTAAGAAAAGAAGGTTATTATTTTCGAGCGGGGCATGGAGAAATGTAGAAGAAGAAAAAAAGAAGAGCATACTTGCCAACATCCAAAAAAGCTTCCGCAAAATGTGAGTTAAGTTGACCCCGTTACTAACCAGAGAATTTATTTGATGTATCATTATATATTTAAAATCACATTTCTCTATGAAATCTATTTGAAAAAATTTCTTTAGTAAATTTCCGGTTCGAAACGTGTTTAAAATGGGTCAATTTAACTCGCATTTTACGGACGTTTAAAGGAAAGTTGGCAAGTGTGGAAGAGAAAACGGAAGCTGAAAGGAATGGAAGTAGTTTTATACGGACTATAATGAAATGAATTCGATATCTGTGACTTTATTAATTAACTAGCAAACACCGCGGCTTTGCTCGCGTAATATTTGAAATATGCCAAGTGATATTTTATGTCTAATTTTTATTAAAAGGTACTTATTACTTTTAGGAATACTTCAAAAATTACTATTTAAAACACAGTTTGATTAAACATCATTATTACACTGCATTAGGCAGAAATGAGACTCAAATTAATAAAACTAAATAAAACTAAATAAATGATAACTTAGACAATATTTTGAAACTTTTATGCTCAATTAATACGCTCATTTCAGTATTTATTTGAAGTTTTGAATTTTTTAGAAACCATCTTCTTACATCTTAAAATTAACTATCATGTCAAATTCCAAGTCCTACCACCTCTCTCAACATAAAGGCTATGTTGAAATAGGAACTGTCACCATTAATTTGCGAACATTAACTTTGAAATCGGTTTGTTATTTCCTAATATTCCACAGAAACGTAATTTAGAAAGCTTTGAAAGACATTTATTAGAACGTTTGTTGTTCCTGTGAACCCCAGGTGGTAGAATCATTGGCATAAAATATAGCCTGTGTAGGACCAGAGCCTGTTACCATTGTGTTCGCAAATATTACTTTTATAATCGGTTTATATTCCCTGAACTTGCATAGAAATCGTAATTCAGGACTTTTTTAGAATGCTTTTAGCACCCTCCCTTCGCTTCCCCCCTTTTTAATTCGAATTTATTTTCGACAGTCTTTCGAGGACATTTATATTTTATAAGTAACTACCATGCCATATTTAAAGTTTCTAGCATTTTCAGTATCACAGAAATCGCAATTTAGAAAGTTTTTAGCTCTGCAACCCTCTGGTGATAGTGGCACGGACATAAAATACAGCTTATGTTTGAGCAGGTTCTATCACCAACAGTTTGTCATCATTATTTTTTTAATCGGTTTGATATTTGATAAGATTGCATAAAAATTGTAATTTATAACGCTTTTCGCTCACTTCATCTTTTTAAATTTGGAATTTTCTTTCGACTGTTCTTAGAACGCAGTTCCAACTTGTACGTAAATACCATGCCATACTTCAAAGTATTAAACCCCTCAGTTGTGCAAAAAACGCAAATTAGAACATGTTTTGCTTTTGCAACCCTCAGATGGTAGTGACAGCAACATAAAATATAACCTATGCTATAGCAGGGTCTGTCACCATTGATTTGCAACCATTACTTTTGAAATAGCTTTGGTATTTACTGAGATTGAGTAGAAATCGCAATTTAGAACGTTTATTGCGCATTTTCACCCCTTTTTAAATTTCCAATTTTTTCGAAACTGTTCTTAAAGATCATTTATATCTAATAAATATGTAGATTGCCTAATTTTAAGTTGCTAGCCCCTACCGATCACAGAAATCGAAATTTAGAACGCTGTTTTGCTCCTGCAACGTCTAGGTGATAGTGATACCGATATAAAATAGCGTCTATGTTAGAGCAGAGTCTGTCAGCATCAATTTCCTACCATTACTTTTGAAATCAGTTTGATTCTTCCTGAGATATTGCTGACAAATCGGCATTTAGAACGTTTTAAAACGCTTTTCGCGCATTTTGCTCCTGCATCTCCTCTGGGGTAGTGGAAACAGATATAAAATATAGCCTATCTTGGAGCAAGATCTGTCACCATCATTTTTACACCATTATATTTGAAATCGGTTCAGTACTTCCTGAGATTGCATAGAAATCGCAGTTTAGAACGTTTCTTACAATGCATTTTGCGCAATTTGACCCCGTTTTAAATTTTGATTTTTTTAGGAAATGTCCTTAGAGATCATTGATATCTTATAACTAACTACGATTCCAAATTTCACGATTCTAGGCCCTTCCGTAACGCAAAAACCGCAATTTAGAACGTTTTTTTCCTGCACCCCCTTTGGGGTAGTGGCAACGACATAAAACATATCCTATGTTGCAGCAAGGGTTTTCACCATCATTTTGACGCCATTATTTTTTAAATCGGTTTGGTATTTCCTGAGGTTGTGTAGAAATCATCATTTAGAACGTTTTTTAGAACGCTTTTCGCGCATTTTCACCCCTTTTAAATTTCGAATTGTTTAAGAACTGTTCTTAGAAATCCTTTATATCTAATAAGTAGCTAATATTTCAAATTTCATATTTTTAGGCCCTTCAGTAACGCAAAAATCGCATTTTTGGAATGTTTTTTTTTTCTCTTGCACCCCCTTTCGGGTAGTGGCACCGACATAAAACATAGTCTATGTTGGAGCAAGTGTTGTCACCGTCATTTTGACACCATTATTTTTAAATCGGTTTGGTATTTACTGAGATTGTGTAGAAATCATCATTTAGAACGTTTTTTAGAACGCTTTTCGCGCATTTTCACCCCTTTTAAATTTCGAATTGTTTAAGAACTGTTCTTAGAAATCCTTTATATCTAATAAATATCTAATATTTCAAATTTCATATTTCTACGACCTTCAGTAACACATAAATCGCATTTTTAGAACTTTTTTTGCTCCTGCACCCCCTCTGTGGTAGTGGCACCGACATAAAATATAGCCTATCTTGGAGCAAGCATTGTCACCATCATTTTGACACCAATATTTTTTAAATCGGTTTCGTATTTCCTGAGATTCTGTAGAAACTACCATTTAGAACCTTTTTTAGAACGCTTTTTGTGCATTTTCACCCTTTTAAATTTCGAATTGTTTAAGAACTGTTCTTAGACATCATTTATATCTTATAACTAACTAATATTCCAAATTTCCTATTTCTAGGCCCTCCAGTAACGCAAAAATCGCATTTTTAGAAGGTTTTTTGATCCTGCGCCGCCTTTAGGGTAGTGGCAACGACATAAAATATAGCCTATGTTCTAAGTTGGCCTAACACCATAATTTTGATACAATTACTTTTGAAATTGGTTCAGTAGCTCCAGAGATTAGCTCTAACAAACAAACAAACTTTACTTCTTTATAATATTAGTATAGAAGTATAGATAATGTGTGAAAATTAAAATAAATTTCAAGTATTTAGAAAAAATATAACATGAACAGTTAACTGGAAGCAGTAAATTTCACGCTCAGGGTTTTAAAGAAGGACTAGCAAAAATAAAATAAATAAAAATTTAATGGTCGCTTAATTTAACCCTTTGCACTCGAGGGCTCCGCTGCGGAGACATAATCTGTCTTTGCAAAATTTGTTTTTGGCACCAGTAATAAAGGAAAATAAAATGTACCTTATTTAATCAGAGCATTTTTGAAATTGTGTACTTGAACAAAACTTCTTTTCAACCCCTTGAGGGGCAAGCAGTTAAGTTTGTGAAATGCTGAATTCCCACCGGAATCTTTGAAAAATTCTATTTCAAAATAAGTAAAAGCAATTTTATGGCCTTATTCCACCAAAGTTAGACAAGTAAAATTTAATAACATTTTTCTGGTGTAAAACTTCATTAATCGTAGGTGGTATATAATATATACCGGTGCCCCTCAAGGGGTTAAAAAGTGGTGCCGATAGAATAAAATTTTTGTAAGAGACGCCGAGCAAAAAGGGTTAAAATATTTTGTAATATACTATTTTTTTTTTCAATCAAAAATGAGACTTCAGTTTCAAAAAAAAATTTTCCATTATAATATGCGCTGTATTAATAATTTTAGTTCAACTCCTGCTAAAAAGTAAGTAAGTTGTTTAAGCTTATAATTTAAGTTTTATTAACCCCCGTATTCCAGACGTGTCCAATGGTTAAGTGCATTCAAAATATTTATTAAAACTAGTAATTTCTATAAAATAAACTAAATATATAAATTTGATAATGAAAACTTTAATAAGTTAAATAGTTTTAAATAAAAATTCTGTTGTCGAATATTTTTTTTATAAAACTTGAGTAAAATTTTCGTGACTTTTAGGGTTAAAACGTAATGTATAAGCTTAACATTATTTTACTGTATTAAAATATACAGTAATCGCTATCGCTAACAAGCAATAAAATATGGCCAACTTTGAAGTTTTCTCAATTCTTCATCAGAATAAAACTACTTAAATATCGAAACCTTTTTCTAGGAAACTCAATTTTTTAATCCTCAAATTTTGACGTGTCTTATCTAGATTATCTATTATTTCCGCAATAACACAGTATGTATATGTGTGCCATAAAATTAGACATGTTAAATAAAAGACATAAATCTACTTTTCATAAATCACGATGAAAACTATTTGCGTGCTCGAAGAAACGCTACAAATAAATTAATATAATTAAATAATACTTTTCACGTTGCGCTAACATTAATGAAATATCTCGAAAACGATTTTGAATTTAAAATTTTCACATAAGAATACTTGGTGCAGCGTCATTATTCTTTTTAAATGTCACGCTCTTTACATTTTTCATTAATATATTTTTTTTCTAATAAAAAGTCTATTGATAAATTAATTCTTCTCTTTGCATAAACTGCATTATTACAAATATTTCAGGAATCAATAAAACGTGAATAGTTAAGAATTGCATTATCAAGAAAAGAATAAAATGTAATTTTGAATTTTTATGAAATATGTTTGCGTTAAAGTTTACATCTTTTTAACTAAATTCGACAGTGAATTTAATAATTTGTTTCTTTCAAAACCTGTTAATAACAAGTATTATATGTGACCTATCAAATCTTGCATTAACGTATAATGCGTAGTTAGAAAAAGTACTTAAGAATCTTTTTATACGTTAAAATATAAAGATTATTATTTTTTATTTGACATTAAAATCTCGAGCTGGGATAATTTTATATATTCAGCACTTGTAAGATTTTCTTAAGAAAATAAGTATATATTGCCATAAGAACATATGCATAAAAATATGAAAGTGAAAAAATGGCGTATTTTTCTTGGTCGTGGAAGACATTTGTGTATATGTTCAGAGTTATAAACAACCAGGCGACAAATTCCCGGCTACTCGTGTAATTAATGCCGGATATACTGCCTGGTGTACACATTGTCGCAGAGTGTATTATTTGTAGCAAAATCCTAGCCAAATTATTTTTCATGCGTTTCAAACGTTGTTAAAATGTTGACACGATTGAATGACACTAGGATTTACGAACAAATTTATTCGAAAACAAGTAATTTTTTTCACTTAATTTATAAAAGCAAAATTTTATACTAAACTAAATAGAGGTTTCTATACAACGTATACTGTATTCATAACTATAAAGATGATGTAAAAAAACACATGAATAAAATAAAACTTAACGTTTCGGTTTAATCTTCAAAACCATCTTTAAGAGTAAAATTTTATAAAAGCACAAATCAGCAGGAAACAATCTACATGCTATATCAACGAAAATTATATTCAAACTGGAGGAAGCAACGGAAAATACAAAAATCCTATAAAAACAACTCCAGTGGAACCCTCTTTTATTCAAATAAATAACAGAAGTGGGGGAGGGCTGTAAGCTCATGGAAACACCGCACACCTTTCAAAATGCTAATCGCAGTTTTCTGGAATCAGAAGTGAAATACTTTATTCCAAAAATTATGGTTTGGAATTATGGTTTGAAATTTGAAATTGAAATGAAGTGGGATGTATAATGTTCCATCGCCCATCAAGGGGTTAAAGTGGTTAATTTTATTATGTGTAAAATTTTAACTATTTATATAAAGCCATGTGTATAATATAGATATATTATTTGCATTTAGTATATAGAAAAGTTGAATGCTATAGTGTAAAGGGTTCCCACTGTCCGTTTTTTGAAAACAAGTAATCTTTCAGAAAAAAATAATGGTAGGTTTCTACAACAACTGAAAGAAAAAAATCGTTCAAGGTAAGTTTCTACGAAATTTATAAATAAGATTTTTCTTTGAAAAATTGTGGTGTTCAAAAAAGGGACTGAAAGGGAGCTCTGTGTAGTATAGAGATGCTGTCTTTTGATTGTCTTTAATAGATTACCAAAATAATTTATAAATAATAAACACTCAAGTGCGAGTATTAATCGCGCTGAGAGGGTTCTGTACAATAAATATATGAATTATTAACTGTATTATTAAAAAAGTTACTAAAAGAAAAATAAGACTTTATAAAAAACTATACAACGTAGGGTGGTATAGCTGTATATATACTAGAAAAGTACGAATGGGTATACCGTAAAAGTGCAAATAGATATTAAGCCTAAATAATATAAAATATTCCTATTCTGTATAACTCTCACTTAAATATTATCCTAATCTGTTTATGAGGAACTCAATTCGGCAATGATAATAAAAGTAGTGCCTTATTTTTATGCATTTTTTAACTTCATTTGCCATTTCATAAAAATAAATTCAGCGTCGTAATAATCTTTTCTTTTTACAGTGTAGCTAAAACAAAACTCTTTTTCAAAGTTTAAACTTTTCATTTTGCTAAACGCGCTTCAAAAGGAGGTCGCAAATTAGCAACTCCACCTTGATCCGTGCCGTATATTTCCAGATAGGTTTTTAATTAATTTCCAAAGACACGGGAGGCGTATTGAGAGATCTACTCAATGCAAACTAGTCGCGAATACCATAGTATTTATGTGACCAATTCTAATTAAATTAGTCTGTTTATAACAATTTATTTCATACTGCTACTGGGCATTGTATTACACAAATACATCATTAAAAGTTGTTATCTAGGCTTTCAAAGACGATAGCACATAGAATGCACCGCCCCTGTCATTATGTATGTTCAAACCGTCCGTGTCTTTAAGGGTTAATAACTAAGCTAATTACCAACGATTTTTTTCAAAAATCCTTATCAACAATGCCTTTATATTTCTGCTACGATAGGTACCTACAGCGCTCCTCAACACCTTTGCTGAATGCTCGGAAATCGAAATTTGTGTGTTACGGAAAAATGCGATTTTCTCAAAAACCCCGCCCGACGCCAAGAAATCTGAAAATATGTAAGAGCAAAATAAATAATCCTTTTAAAAATATTTTTGTTTTGTGTAACCAATAATGCTTTTGGAACAAGATAAAGTAATGCATTTTAATGGTACTGGTAAGTACCGTCAGTAGATTTAGTGTTAAAGTTCCGTTATAGAGTTCCACGCGATATAGATCTTTTTTTTTTTTTATCATGCTTGAAAATTATTTCAAAAGCGATAAAAAAATTCCGTAATTCAACGGTAAAAAAAAAATTAAAATTGTGCGATGTTTGGAAATTAAAACGTAGCAATAAAGCGATATAAAGTGATAGGTAATCGTTAGCGTCAATATGAAATTAGCGTTGCACACATGCATGTTTTTGCTTTATAAAATTGATATTATATTGATTTTTCATAGAAATTATTTACCAGAATATCACAAAAAGTTCAATACATGGAGTTTTCAATAAGTATGTATAAAACTCGACATAGATTCATTAAACATGAATTATATTATTCATTTTATAATTTTTTATAATATATGACCATTTTTGAAGTTTTAATGTGTGCTTTCTTATCCCTTTAAGACCCGAAACATTTTCACCTTTCAATATCACATTCACATTCTTCTGGTTATTAACTCTATACATACCATAATGACACTTAAAAAATAATTTTAAAATCCCCCCCCCCCCCCCCGAAGCGTGGAGAGTACCGGCACGAACGTGCGGGTTGGGCTTTTCCTGTGAAATCATTATTTAGGAGATGATTTGAGAAGTATTAGCTGAAATACTGCAATGGAGTCCTTACTGGCTCAAAAGCCTAAAAAAGAAGAAGAAAAAATATATTGGAGATGTACTTATCGACTTAAAAAAATTCATATTTTAATTAATTTAAAAATGTTTGCCGTATTTTTAAAGCTTTTTTATGATATCGATTTTACTTATTCTATAAGTCTGTAACTTTTCAAATTAAAATTTAAGAAATGAAAAACATACCTGCAATTGCGTGAAATGTAAAAGTTCAAGATGAGGTACAGAAATGAACTCCTTATCATCCCAGTTGTATATATTTTTCTTTTTTTCATTCTCTTAGCATTTCCTCAAATTGACCTTGGAGGTAGAACTTTGGGGACTGAGTTCAGGGGACTTTGATGAGGAAGAATGATCCAAAATTGTCACTTGTTTAGAAATATCTGAACTTGACTGTCCTTCTAATAAATCTGCTTCAAATGTTTTGTCCGCAACGTCGTCATCATCCGAGATATCACTAAATTCAGAGTCTACTTTTTCTTGTGTGAGAATTCTTTTCCTTTTAGACATCTGAAAAAGTATTTTATCTTGATTTGTTAAAAGTTAACAAAGTATTCCATAAAAAATAATAAAATGTATTGGAAATTTTATTAATTAAAAAGTAAAGAAAAGTAAAAAATAATTGAAAAAAAAGAAAACGGGATTCATCAATGACAACACCCAAGAAAATAATATGTCATTGATTATATAACAACATACTTCGTTTTTATTCTGGTTGTCTCCAAAATTATTGAAACTGAAAACAAAATGAACATTGATAAACACTTACCTTTACAGTAGCGCTGACTAACGTAATGCCCAAGTCTTTATTAATTAAAAAGTAAAGAAAAGTAAAAAAATAATTGAAAAAAACAGAAAACGGGATTCATCGATGACAACACCCAAGAATATAATATGTCATTGATTATATAACAACATACTTCGTTTTTATTCTGGTTGTCTCCAAAATTATTGAAACTGAAAACAAAATGAACATTGAAAAACACTTACCTTTACAGTAGTGCTGACTAACGTAATGCCGAAGTCGCACGGGTAACGAAATCATGAGTCCTAAGAGCAATATAAATAGTGTATAGTTAATGTTTTTTATTATGTTATATTTATTTAAACATTAAAGCAAAAATATTTATCTGAGCAATTAGAAATATACTGATAATTACCTTTTTTTACGATAGATAAAATGATGAGCCGTATCCGTTGTACTTGTAAGCAAATCTAGTTATGCCGGCAAAAGCAACACAGTGACTACAACCGCCATCTGTTTATAAAAAATGATACATTACTCTTTCTGCAAACCAGAACGATAATTCAATTCGGGTTTTTATTACATAACACTGTTTCAGAAGCAAAAAATTAAATGAATGTCTAACCCGCATGATTGTGCAGGTTGGATCTTAAAGGGATATGCCGTCTATATTTTTCTGAGGATAAACATAAAGAAAATTAAAATCCTGATATCAATACTCCTGAAATAGACATGGATTGAAGCACCAGTAATTCAGCTATTATAAAATATGCTTTTTTTCAATTGTTGAAAAAATTTTAATTTTTGCACTTTAGGCCAGGTTTTTGTCTCAAATACTCCTTTATGCGTCGGTGAAATTCGCTTTTAATTAAAAACGTCAATAGATTTTTTACATTTATTACATTTTCTTAGATTTTCCACCAAGTATAAAAATCGCTCTTGGTAATTTCTTATTATCCATATGCCAGCGGCTAATCGTGAAAATTTCCCCCATGTGTAGCAAATTTTTAGATTTTATTTATTTCAGCAGTTAATCGCGTAATTTGATTAAATGTCTAATAAATTCTAATTACTTTCTTCTATCTTCAATAGAAGAAAGTATTGCAATCAATATTTTTTCGACTTCCGATTTTCGACGGATTTGCATGTTTTAGGGGTGAAAGGTGCCAAAAAACTTGTTTATAGAAAATGTATGTCTGTCCGTCTGTCCGTGTGTCTGTCGCTATTGTACCATCAAAAAGTGCATGAAGCTATGCATAGAATTGAACCATTTTTTTTTAAGTTTATGGCTATGTAAAGCAGGCCCTTCATTAATTTGGGAAAAAATAGCGATTTTTGTGCAATTTCCAGTATTATACCATTGACAAGTGTATGAAGTTATGCATAGAATTAAACCAAATTTTTTATGTATGTTTTTGGCCACGGCAAGAAGGTCCTCCCTGAATTTGGAAATACTCCGCCGAAAGGGATGCCCTATAATAGCGATTTTTGTGTAATTTTTTTGATTTTTCGAAGTTCTATTGTACACCGGCGGCTGATAAAGCGACAGAAACTTCCCATCCTCATAAGCCAACTATTCGCGAACAGCTGATATATAACAGAATAACAGAAAACTATTCATTTTAATGATTATTTTAATCGAGATTAACCCGTTTTTACTCCGATTAATTGACTGAAGCAGAAATTTAAGATGAAAGTCAAAGTTGTAGTACTTAACTAATAAAAATGAAATACTGACATTTGTAACAATATTTCGAAATATTAAAATATATGAGATAGAAGAAAGTTTTGGGATTGGCACATCCAACTAGTTTTATTTAACTATTTCTGAAGTTTATTTATTTTTTTCGTAATTTAGTTAGACTAAATGTAACTCACTATATGCAATAATAATGTAAATATAAGCATAATGATTATTAGAAAATGTAAACTTATGTAAAAAGTCTGTACTATAGTATTTTTTACTTGGATAGTTGAAATCGGCCGAATTTTCCCGTAATTTTATCGATTTCTGTAAATTCATAGGCAACAGAAGATTTTCCAGATTTTTATGTCTTAAGTAAAAATTATATATATATATGTGTGTGTGTATGTGTGTATGTTGTGTGTATGTGTGTGTGTGTGTGTGTGTGTCTGTGATTTTTCTTCAGTCAACAAATTGCGTAAATTTCTTGAGCAAAAGAAATTCAAAATCTTTTCAGCACGAGCTTCTAAATTTAAAACTTATTAATTGCTAAGTTCCAAAATTCTGTGTAACTGCCTGTTTTCATTTTTTCACGATAAATGTATGTATTTGTATGTAATAATAAAAATTTTCGGTGTTTTATCTGAGTTAAAATATTCCAAATTCTTATAATATCTACCTTTTTTACCTATCTTTAATAATATCTTAAATATCTTTTATCTTTTTATTCCATGCCTTGAATCCAGAGTATTATTTTATTTATTATTCTAAAAACCTTAATCTGTTCATAACTATATTTCTTTATAAGATCCACTAAATTACTTTATTTCTTTCATTTTATTCTGAGACATTAAATCCTTTTTTTTTTTTTTTCGAATGTTTATTAACACCTTCGGGAATGGCGGCTTTTACACAAATTTTATTCGGTTTCTACCACATTTTTTACGAAAATTACCTTTACTTAAACAATCACGAAAATGTGCTCTGATTAAAGAAACTAAATACAGTCAGTATCGGTAATATGGTCACCTATGCGGTCCTGAAAAATATGACCTTAAAGCGGGGTGACCTTATATGCGGTGTAAGCAGGAATTTTATTTTAGACAATAAACAAAGCGATATAAGTAAGCGTCCTATCTTAAATGGGAGAAGTAACCGCAAGATTAAAAGCGAGGTCACATCAATCAAGGTCATGCGCCACGTAGCGAATGGAGTGTGAACTACAAATAGATACCTAACTGTTTTTTTACTGACACCAATAAAATTGTAAAGTTTTTTTCACCTGGATTAATAAGTGAAGTATTTCTCATAAGGCGAAGAAAACTTCGTAGTGTCAAGTGCGTCTGGATGCCACTCTCGCTACGTCATTATTTTGCAATAAATGTGGCAAACAAAATTCGTTTCTATGAGTGACTGAAGGTTTAGAAAATACGCGCCACACTAAATGCACGCGTATGTGAATCATCACTCCGTCCACAAGGTGGCGCAACTGTGTTAATTTACGCCTGATTCCAGCATTAAGTTTGTTCGCTTACTTATAACGCTTTGGACAATAAAATATTAATAATAAGTTAGTTATTACCTTCTTGTACAATAATGCTTCTTTGTACAATAATGTACAAAGAAGCTATGAACATATAATTTATAAAACAAGAGGTATAAACTAGAATTGCTTTACACTTAAAATTTCGAATTGATGAGTATACTCGTAGTAGTTAAAATAATCCTTTTTGCAGATTTGTTTGTCTTTTATCATAATGTTTAAAACTACTTTTTCTTATTCACGACACTTTTAAAACGTTTCTCTGTGCCTTTGGGATAGGTAAAAAAATATCTGAATGTATTTAGTGCTTTGAGAGTTTCTGCTCGCGTTGTTGCTTCAGCTTCTAATTCACTGTCATTATCTTCGTTTACATCAGTGTTTATATTTAAAATTTCCGAAACTATTTCCAGTATAGAAGCTTCACCATGGTCTTTACCGATGGCAGCTCAGCCGCGGATATCTAGAAAAAAAACACCAATACTCCTGAAGAACATTTTAATACGGCTTCCTCTTCGTCCAATAAGCAGTCTTTTCGGAAAGTACATACCCGCAAAGGCGTGACTGTTGAAACTCGTGGGTAAAGTCCATCGGTAGCGATCTCATTGTCAACAACTGCATCTGTCACTTTGTCATGTATTGTGCAAACGGCATTCCGTAGTTCTTGTGCGACTTCAAATCGGGACACATCACCTTCATCATCATTGTCGTTGTCTTCGAACGTTAATTCTTCACATTCTGGAAGCCAAGGATGTCAAAATTTATTTTCAATGGTCTTCCTTGATACCATATTCCAACTCTTGTCTGCGAAACATATGGTCATCTAACACAGTCACGAGAAACTTCTTTTTTGATCAATGACAGGAACGACGTCCTTTAGAAGCAGCTTTCGATAATTCATCTTAATATTTTTAGTAATCATTTGATCTAATTGTTGTGCCATACTGGTTCAGTTTAGAGGGTGAAAACAAGTTCAATCGAATTTAAATTGGGAATAAGTTGTCTGCGATTATAGCCACTTGTGCGTGCAAATTTTATCGAAACGCCGAATTTATTTTTCCCAAATGCATCCAGGCTTTTCGATTCGCATCGTAAAGTAATTGCAAAGATTTGCATTTTTTCAAATAACGAGGCTTGAGAAATTTTCAAATAACTAATGGAGTCAATTTCTCTGAGTCATCCATTCATATGCACTGCTAATAAAACGGCCAATCTTTTTTTGCTTACCTTCCATTTTGCTTACCTTCCAGAACTTTATTTTTCGTTCTTAAAAGTAACAGTTTTATCGGGCAAAGCATGAAAAAAATAGCCCATGTTTAACAAAATTGAAAACATCACAAGGTACCCTCATTCACAGCTATTGCAAATGTCACTTAATAAGTTAGCATAGTCATTTCTTCGTTTCTTTGGCAGTAAAATTCGGTTTTCCTAGTTTTGCAGCAATTTTAAGAGATTTTTCTTTTACAATAATCCATGTATTGGAACATTCCGCAATCTGGTACATTTTATCCAAGTCAAAAGATCTTTCTCAACATTCTCAAATGTTGTTCTCGCATTCTCTTTTGGTTGATCACATCTTCTGTTTAACAAGATTTGAACCCTAAGACGTTATTCAATGCCGCTCTCTCTATTCCATCAGTCTTCACGAAAGCTGCTTTCGATACATTCGATTTTTCAAAGTTTTCTACCAATTTTTTTCCGTAATTGTAAAAATTTTCATTTTCCTGACATCTTGTATTCACAAATGACAATTGACAAATGAACGAAGACTTTACACGCAGCGACAAGTAATGAAAAATGCAAAAAACTAAAAGTGCGTGATTTAACTTTTCTCTGCTAGGAGGGCAATTTTCATTCGGTCGCAAGAGGTGGTGACATATGTTCCAAGAATCGGTATCTAATGAGACAGTTAAGGGAGAAATCTCCTGACCTTTGAAAACTCTTACCGACAGGAAAGAGTTTCTCTTATAGGCTGCAGCCGGGAAGAGGAGATCCTCTCCCCCGAATAGTGACGCCAATATAGCCACGTGGTATGCAATATTAATCGCGATCTCTTAAGCTACTATCAGATATATCAACTTTTCGAGCAATTTTTGAGCCAACTCTTGATTTCCTCCAACATTTCGCGAAATATTGTCTCGACACACAGTGTGATAGCAAACAACAATATAACCAACTTTTTATCCGCATCTCTAAAATGTCTGCGCTAGCCGCAACTTTTCCTCCCACCTTTAAACATTGCAGCGAATCAGAGATAAATGATTGATACGAAAAGGCGATACATATTGACGGCTAGTACTAGTAGTATTGGTTTTCCTCCAATTATAGCAACGACAATTTTAACCTTTTTCTCCCTTTGAACTGGAAAAAGTTGGGGTTAAAATCGGCTGAAAAATGGTTGCTCGAAAAATTGGTGAATCTGATAGCAGCTTTAGTCTCCGTTTAAAAAAGAAAAGGTCTCCCTCTCATTCAAAAGATATAAAAATGTCAACTGGCCTTTCTTTACCATACGGAAGTTCGTACTTGTGGATTTTAGCAAAAGCACGGGAGAATTAACGATGGAAAAAGGGGAAGATTGACTAGAAGGAAAGAAGTTTCTTCTTCAGGATGTCCATCCACTCCTTTCCAAAGCTACTAAAAATTAAAAGCACCGCGTGATCAATACAAAGAGACCGAAAGTTGAAGATACCTGAATGTGAATGATACGGCTATTCGGCACTTTACACCCTAAAAAGGGGAGGAAAACGCAAAAAACTATACGATATTTTGCAATAAAAAGGGAGACAAAATATGACCATTTGACCATATAGGCGGTATATTTTAATACGTAATATCTATTCAGTCATTCAGGACTTACAAAAAGTGACCTTATAAGCGGGGTGACCTTATAAGTGGGTGACCATACATCCGGGACTGACTGTATTACTTTTCTTTTTTACTGGTGATTAAAACAAAGTTTGTATGCTCTTTTTGAGAGTGCATATATGGGTCAATGTCTGAAAATTGGACAATTTGCGTCCACTGCCAATAATATTCCATTAATTATACTAAAACCAAAAACTGAAAAATGTAATATATTGTAACACTTGTTATAACAATTACAAATGGTAAATGGACATATGATGATGTATAAATAATTAATTTTAAGATTTAAACAAACGAAATCATCATTTCAGTCCCTGTCCCCAGGTACAAATATCCAATATTAAATGTATGCTGTAAAGATTTTTATAAATATTTTTAACTTTTGCTATTATATATTTATACCTATATATATACAGTATGGGAAAATATAATACTCCTTTACTCGTATAGATTGTATAGTAAAATACTGTAGTAAATATATTTGTCCCTGAGGTTGACCATCATCTCAGTCCCTCTAACCACACATTTACATTAACAGATACTAGGTGGCGCAGGCAGAATTATTTCCATTGCAACAGCAACTATAGTTCAACTATCCACCATGGATGAAGTTAAGTTGTTCTTCTGATTGTTTCATTTTTAGAAATATTTAGTTTTTGTTCTGAAAAGGGATGAGTATTTTTTTATAGCATCATTCATGTCCCCAAATTTAATTTTTTATCTGTAAAAAAAAGCTTATTGCAACTTTATTTATATAACATACAAATGTCACATGGAATATTTAATCATTTATATGTGTTCAAAATGATTAAAAGAAATGGCTGTGCAGCTTTTAAGACAAAAACATCACCTCAGTCCCAATTATTAGACACTGATTATCGTGTTAACAGACACTTTCTTCCATAAAAGTTTATCCTACGCATAAAATATACATCCTTGATCTCAAAACACTACAGCATTCAAATGACAAAACATGCATCATAGTATATAACTGAAGAGCTGAGTGGATGAACATGTTATGCTACATTTTCTAAAAAAAAGTTTATCGTTTGGATGAAAGCGTTATGAGGTATCCTATCACATGGTGAAGCTAAAATACTAAGATTCCATTTAGTCTTGAATATTTAAGACATTATTCATTAATATTTAGTATTTTAATATTTAATAATGTCAATAATATTAATATTTTTTAAAATTTGAAAATTAAATTTGAATAAGTTTTTCTGAGAGAGTTTAGTACCATACCTATTAATATTTAAAACACGTGGTATCAAATATAAAATAAATCATTAAAATTTACAGCAAAAACTTTCACTTCAAATTTCGTGAAATGTCATTTTTGTTACTTAACATGTTCTTCCACTCAACTCTTCAATTGTATTTGGAAGTTGGTACATTAATTCAAAAAAAAAAAAAAAAAAAAAAAAAAATCTGGAGTGAAATTGTCCAGTTTTCAGATATTGACACATATGCACCCATGATCCCGAACGGGTTAAATATCATTTGTTCTAATACGTTCCATATCGCATGATGCCTTGCAAGCTTACCGCCCTCATCCTGATTACGTTATAAAACTACCGCCCGGTAAGTATTAAGTTCGGTCATCTACGTTATGTACATCACCTCTTTTCTAGTCTTACCCTATCGCTAAAGAGTTCTTCCCTCTCGTTCCTGCCCTCTCTCCACGGAGTTGGTTTATTGCTAGGTAATGTAACTGTTCCCCACATAGCATTTTTATTTTGCAGAAAATTTGCAGAAGTCTTGCTTTGAAAACCTGCAAAGTTGCAGCAAGCTCAGCATAACAAGACTAAAAGCTCATAACAAGTTTGCAGCAAGATAACGCAAACGCCGAAGTCACCACACTTTGAACTTGCCGCTAACTTGTCGTGGAAGTTAAATTCATGCTGTATCAAATTTATTGCAAAATAACGGCAAACGATTAATCAAAAATACTGCAAACTTACTGCAAAATAGTAATCTTTCCACGCTACATAAACTGTTTACAACTGTTACACTATAACCCCTTCGAAGGGGTCCACAGTCCTGATCAGGCCTATTGATGTATTCGCACCGTTAAGGTGCATGCATCGTTTTTACCACCATAAACACGTTAGGGTAACATTTGTAGTTTTCTGTTCGAGCCTTTTTTTTTTTTTTTTTTTTGTATTTGATAAGTATAGCGTTTAAAAAAAGCTGTGCCAAGCGAATTAAATTTCTGCAATTTCTACATATCTGCTGATTGTCTATTCTCTCAACAGATGATTTTTGCTTTCGTCACTTTCGTGAATTAAAGACAGTCTTGCCATCGGTTTCACAACAAACTATTCATGCAAGTGGGTGATGGTATACCTCGCGGGAGATTTGCTGCGAATTTCTCAATTCAAATTTGTCACGGCAAGATAATATCAGAAAAAATCAAACTTGCTGCTAATGTCCATGCTATCTGGGTCGTGTCCTTTTTTTTTGTATTTAACCCCTTGGGGACGAGCGACCTGTATATGTGCCGCGTAAAGTGATCAGAATCCCTGATTATTTTCAACAGTAAATTTTTATTCTAAATTTTTTCCTTATTTAATCCGAATATTTTCCCGATTCAATTAAGCAAAAATTTCAGTTTTTAAAAACCGGTAATAATATATAAAAAATTCTGTAAAAGACGCTCGTCCCGAAGGAGTTAACCGTTTACTTTGGCTTGGACAGCAGATTTTGTACGATTTTGTGCTGCTTAAATAACCTTCGCCACTTGGAGAATGATTTGTCATTTAGTCTTGCTATCGCTTCTGATCTTGTTTAACATCGTAAAAGCTATGTGAACCTTCTCGAAATTGAGAAACTGCCATAACTAGTGGAGTTGGAGAAGTTTATTTGTCAACAATAAAATATTTTGATTTGATCTTAAAATTCCTTCGTTATTTCTGGAAAACTCCTAAGATTTCATCCCATCCTTGCCTTACAGCTGACCATGACGGAACGACTGCATTTTCGTTATTATGGTTGATGCTATACGAGTGATTTTCTACTGCCTAGTTTCGAAATGCAATAATCTCTAGTTATAGTGTCATCGTAAATCTTCAGGCATAATGTTACGGCTAGCACGACATGCATTGTGGGAATGTAACATGTATACATAAATATATTTATGTATCTGAATTAATTGTCTACATTTTGAATAAGAATTGAATGAACGCAAAGACCGCATAGTGAATGCCAGTGTTCTAAAGAATCACTTTTGATATATCGTGAAATAAAAAAACCCTTTAAAATATACAGTGTAACTTCAAAAATCTGTCATTCAGAAATCCGGCTACTTCAAAAATCCAGCATCAAAACCATCTTTCCCTTAAATTTCCTTTTACACTTTCAAGTTATGGGAGAAGAAAAATAGCAATTTTTTATGAAGTAAAAACTTCAAGATCGAAAGTAAAAATACAGAAAAAACCGTGAAAAGACCGTAATTTATGAGCTGATTGAACACGCAAAATCTATAATGCATTAAGTGTCGAAAAAAGCGATATAAATTATTGGCTAAGCATTGAAGAAAATGCAGCAAGAACGAGCAATTTAACGGATAGCGAGATCGCTGACGCTGTGCTAAATAGAACCGCCGATAGTGTTAATACCAACTCAGAAGAAGAGAATGCACAACCGACCGAAGTAAAGGTGTCACTTAGGAAAGGGCATAAATCTAACTGAAGAATTAATATATGCTTTAGTTGGAGAAATAAAGCTGTATTTCCGAAACAGGTACTTTTCCTTTGCATAAAATACACACACAAAAAAAAAGAAAAAAAAAAGAAAGAAAGGAAAAGAAAAGAAAAGATTAAAAAAAAATTTTAAAGGACGGACAAAAGAATTGAAGGAAACAAAGTTGACATTGAAATTTCCGAAATTACAAAAGAAGAAACAATTCCACTCTTTATTAGATTTTTTTTCTGTAACATAGAAAATATTAATTAAAGTAAGGTTTTTTTTTTAATTTAATTCTCCTTTTCTTACATAGTTATCACTTAATAATGAATTAAACTATGGCTAAAGGCACCATTAAGAATATAGTATTACTTTTGATATTCCTAGTTACTACTTTCAATATTCCTTCAAAAATCCGGAATTTTCAAAAATCCGGCATAGTTTCGATCCCGATGATGCCGGATTTTTGAAGTTATTCAGTACATTAGTAATTAAATCACAATCATTAAACGTTATTTTGAAAAGCTGTATTTATTAAATTGAAATTAATTGGTGTTTACCGTTACTTTTCAGTAATATTTTAGCTATTTGAATATATCTTGGCAGTGGAATGGGAAGACGAAAACGCATTTGTTGAATTTAAAGAATTACTAGGTGTACCAGTTAAATTAAACAAGTATTTGCTTTGTATCAAGTATGTAATTCTACGAAATTAATGCCTGAGAGAATCATTAAAAGATTCAGCAGCTTAAACATTAATATAATCTTCTCAACAATAGTTAACATGATTCGTTAGATTCAACATCTTGAAACGAGATATTTTAAAGTAATGAAACTACTTGATGTATTTTCTTGCAAGCAATTATGAAGAAGTTTATCTATTTACTAAGATTGTAATGTAAAAGGAATATGCAACATAAATTCAAATTTAGCGTGTAAAATATTTAAGAAGACATAAAAAGAATTGCATAAAAATAAAGTAGTCGAATAATTTGCAGATAGAAAGCACTGTTATTAAACTTGAAACTTATTATGCCATATGAGAATAAAATATTACTAGCTGCCCTTGGCGACCAGTTTGGTCTGCCTTAAAATTTATGTTTGGAAAAGCATGCTAAGCATTGTATCATGTTACTTTTATTCGTAATTTAATTTACTTGGACACCCTTAAATATAATTACTATAACATCTTAAGCTAAAATTAGTTTTTGTTGCATTAAAATATCTGAATTTGTTGATTTTCTGTAAGCAAGTAAATCATATTGGTTTACAATGGAAGTCTATGGGCATTTAGCGAAATATTAGAGATATCGCTAAGATGGCGTCACTTTTGACGACTAATTTTGGTCGCCAAATGCCGCGATATATCGCTCCGTTGGCGACAAACTTGGTAGCATTGACTACAGAACGAGGTCCACCTTATGGTAACCCCCCTTGTAGGTATGAGGATGCATTAAATGTTGTTCAATAACCAATGAGATGCGTTTCATTTGGGCGTTTCCATTAAACAATTAATAAATAATCGCGATTTTTGTGCCACGTACGATAGCGTAATATATATATAGATGCGGTCAAAGTAATAATGATATGACATGTTTATTACTTTCATCTTTCTAAAGAAAAAAAGTGCTGTAATTAAAAAAAGAAAAAAAAATGATTTCCAGTTTTTGACGGATTTACATGTTTTTAGGGGTCAGATTTTCCGAAAAATATGTTTATAAAAAATGTCTGCCTGTCCGTCCGTATGCCCGTATGTCCTCTTTGTATCCTCGGAAAGTGTATGAAGGTATGCATAGAATTGAACAAATTCGTTGTATATATTTTTGGATATGGACAGCAAGTCCTCCTTTAAATTTGAAATATTCCGCGGATTTCGTGCCATTTTCGTTATTGTAACACCGAAAAATGTATGAAGCTATGCATAGAATGGAACCAAATTTTCTGAGTGTGTTTTTGGCTAAGGCGAGCAAGATCTCCTTGGATTTGGTAACAATCCGCGAGAAGGTGGCACTGTAACAGCGATTTTTCTCGATTTTACTATTACGATTCATTAGTTCTATTATACATTGGCTGTTCATGCTTCGACCGGCGATTCGCATCCAGCTAAGACGGCGATTCTCAAGCAGATTATGTACAAAAGAATAAGGAAAAATCATGCTTTTATCAAATATTACGATTGAGTATAATTCGTTTTTACTTCGATTAGTAAAGTGAAGCAGAAACTTGAGATGAAAATCGAAGTTGGTGTAACATTGAAGTAATAACACATGTGTAAAAACTTTTTTAAATATTAACATGTATGAGAAAGAAGAAAGTTTTGGGATTAGCATATCCGACTAGTTGTTTAACCCTTTATCAACTGACGTTACTTATAAGTACAATTAAAATAACTTGTTATAAAATTCATTTAATACATCGATTAGTTGTAATACAGTTTAGAATGAGATATAGATACATTACTTTATCTTGTTCCAAAAGCATTATTGGTTGCACGAAACAAAAATATTACATATTTTTAAAAGGATGATTTCTTTTGCCTTTGCATCTTTTCAGCTTGCTTGGAGTAAGGGGGGGGGAATTTTCAATTCGGAAATATTTCTATATTTCTATTGTAAAAACATTATATTTGTACATTTCCCAATTCTACAAAATACTAAGAAAAATATTTAAAATTAAAAAAATTAAGTTTGGTTATAAATATTGCACAAAATTCCTATAAATTCAAACTTAATCAATCCTTCCAAATCCTTCAATCCTTCTAAAATCCTTCTAAAATTTATTAAATGATTATGTAAATCTTCTAATGTAGTTTCAAAAATTGACGAAAAATGCGTTAGAAGATAAAATTTTCATGAATTCATAATTCAATACATAAAGGGTTAAGATCTGCAGTGAACTGTTTTGGAATTCAACTGACACAAATTTACACTCAATTGACTTGTATTATAAATCTTGATTAAGACGACTGTTGTTAGTTGTTTCACTTCCAGATTAAATGATGTATCAAATGTGTTTAATTCTCTTGTGGAAAATATGTCCTTAGAAACCCAACCAATTTCTTTGAAAATTATGCAGTGTATCCATTCAACAGATTTATGCATTTCAGAAGTTTCACAACATAAACAACTGTACAATGAAACGCAGCAGGACAGGGTTCGTACGGGTCATTAAAAAGACATGTGGAAAATATGTCCTTAGTAACCCAACCAATTTCTTTGAAAATTATGCAGTGTATCCATTCAACAGATTTATGCATTTCAGAAGTTTCACAACATAAACAACTGTAGAATGAAACGCAGCAGGACAGGGTTCGTACGGGTCATTAAAAAGACATGTGGAAAATATGTCCTTAGTAACCCAACCAATTTCTTTGAAAATTATGAAGTGTACCCATTCTACACCTTTATGCATTTCCGAACTTTCACAACACAAACAACTGTAGAATGAAACGCAGAATGACAGGGTTCGTACGGGTCGTTAAACTTCCAGACTAAGAAATTCTTTTGTACCAGTATTTTCTTATAGAAAATCTCTCCTTAAATAAAACGAAATATCGCGCGTTTAAACAAGATTTATTTTTCTATGAAAAAATATTGATATTGGCCTTGAAAATAACCGTACCCGTAAGAAGCCTGCAGGAGTCATGCTCAGCTATCCGCGGACTTTCGCTTTATTTAATCGCAGAAATATTGTTAAAAATAAAGATACGTTTTCAGTTCAAAATTTCTGGTAACAGAAAATCCCACAATTTGGCAACTGCAGCTATGTTAACATTTCTAAAGTTGTATCCAATTCTATACAGGGTGTTCCGTTAAAGGGGTCCAATATTAATAGGGGTAATAGAGGAGATCACACGGAGCATAAATCAGTATATAATGCCTGGCCGGATCTCAATAATTTTCAAGTTACAGCAAATAGAATGAAAAATCGGAAATTTGTAAAAAAACCCTCATTGCTAAACTATCAATAATGCTACATAAAAACGAAGCACATATTTAGAAAGAGCAGAAAAAATCCTACGAAATGACATAAGTTGTTTTAGAATATTGAGAATTAATGGCGAGTTACAAGCTCTGAAACAGTGAAAAAATACAAAATCAAATATTTAGCAAAATAGTTAATCTTTAATTCCAAAAATGCAACTCTACCTACATCAAGGAAAATGTTATAAAATTTGGTCCATTCCGAAAGCTTTCGAAGAAGCTGACAATAAACCATATCAGTTTAATTGTATGGGAGAAATCAAGCAGTTCCCTAGTTACAACTCTGTACTGTTGCACGCTCGGAAAGGGCGAAACTCCGCCCATGACGATTGTAAACACCCCGTTTTAATATCTTTCAATTATACATTTCTGATCAACCTCTATCAATACCCTTTCATTATTCAGTCTGGTCAAGTGAATGACATATTGTGCAGCTCTCGCCTTGTCTTAAAGCAAACTCCGTGACTGCTGCGTTTCCTCCATGAACTTTCAGGATGATGAAGAAGAAGTACTTTTTATGCAAATTTTCTATGTGTATAGGAAGAAAAGTGTAATAAAACAGCAGTCATCAGTGGGCGTTATGTTAAAGGGAGGCTGTTGTAAGCGGGATTGTAGTAAGTTGATGTATAATAATTATGCCGGAATACTCTAACGAAGAATATGCGGACATGCATCTGATGTACGGGCAAGCTCATGGAAATGCATGTCTAGCACAGCGCATGTACCGTGAGCAATTTCCAAGGAGACGTTGCCCAAGTTCGAAACTCTTCATAAAAATCGATAGACGATTACGGGAGACTGGATCGTTTAATACAGCAAGCATTGATGCAGGGAAACCTCGACATGTACGAACACCTGCAATGGAAGAAGATGTACTGAATATTTTTAAAGATAACCCCTCCACGAGTACACGAGCTGCTGCGTCTGAAGTCGGTGTTTCTCACCAAAGTGTGTGGCGTGTTCTGCGTGCAGAAAACATGCACCCCTTTCATGTGCAGCGGGTACAACTGTTATCAGTAACAGATTGTGCTCAGCGGACAGAATTCGTACGCTGGTTGCTTAATGTAACATAAAATAATCCACAATTTCTGGAAAATATTTTATTTACTGATGAAGCAACATTTACGAGAGAGGGCGAGGTAAACACGCACAATATGCACACATGGTCATATACAAATCCGCACACTGTTTTCCCGTCGAACGCACAACAAAAGTTCAGTGTGAACATATGGGCAGGTGTCCTCGGCGATTATCTCATAGGACCATATTTACTCCCAGATGTACTCAATGGCAGTACGTACTTGGTTTGTTTACGGGATATCTTACCGCAGTTACTGCGAAATGTGCCAGCAACATTGCGCCACAATATGTGGTTTATGCACGATGGCGCACCGGCACATTTTTTCATAGGTGTTCGTAATCACCTCAATTCAACATATCCTGGGAAATGGATTGGACGCAGTGGACCTGTTGCTTGGCCTGCACGCTCTCCAGACCTCAATCCGTTAGACTTTTTTGTTTGGGGACACCTTAAATCGCTGGTGTATGAAACGCCTGTGGATACACCGGAGGATTTACTAGCGCGAATCGTTGTCGCTGCAGGAGGCATTCCCAACTCCGTCGGAGTTTTTCGGCGTGTTCGCCAATCTTTACGACGTCGCTGTCGGCTGTGCGATTCTGTTAATGGGCGCAACTTCGAACACCTATTATAATAATGTCCGTTCGTCTGCCTTCCGACATTGAACTGTGCAGCGCAGGCCAGAAGACTATGCTTCACATATGTCATAAAGTACGTGGAATGTAATTCTTTATTTGTCATTTTTCTTTTATTTTCAACACTTTTTGGCACAGTATTTTGTAAGTCACAGACTGTGGTGTACTCAAATTGTAAATTACAAAGTTTGTATGAATTAATTTAAAATTTAGTGTTTTTTTTTAAATTTATAATTAATAAAATTATTATGCTATTTGTTATTATTATTTCCTATCATAAATTATGATGCACATATACCGGGTGTCCCAAAAAGGACTGACTGATTTTAAAATTCAATAACTTGTAAACAGTGACAGATATTTAAAAAATTCTTGCAGGAGGGTTATGCATAAGGTCAAAAGTTTTTTTACAGTGATTTTCAATTTTAGTTCGAATTACAAACAATAGATGGCGCTGTAAGCAATAGTCGCTAAATACAGGCTCGATTTTTGGTCCTTTATCTTGTTCTATGCGGAAAAAGGAGATGGAAATGTATTATCCGGGCCACGAAGTACCAAAAATCGAGTCTGAATTTAGCGTCTATCGATCGCAGCGCCATCTATTGTTTGTAATTCGAACTAAAATTGAAAATCACTGTAAAAAAACTTTTGACCTTATGCATAACCCTCCTGCAAGAATTTTTTAAATATCTGTCACCGTTTACAAGTTATTGAATTTTAAAATCAGTCAGTCCTTTTTGGGACACCCGGTACATACAATAATTGTCCATGTAAAACATGTACTGAAACTTCTTGCATAGTTACAAATCGCAATATTTTTAATTATTTCCGAATTTTCACCACCAGTTTAATTTTAAAGAATTTAACTTAAGCTTTATATCAATAAAAGACCACTTTAAAATGTAGACTATTATTGTAAAGTTATTTTGGTTCATTCAACTCTTGAATAATTAAAAATGTTGCATCTGAGAAGAAGCATGATCGAAAATGTATAGTTGAGAGTAATTAAAAAGGCGGTGTTTCCAATCGTGATGGGCGGAGTTTAACCTTTGCTAGTGTCAAAGAAAGCGGAGTTGTAACTAAGAAACTGATTAATTTCTCTCACACAATTAAACCGATATGGTTCATTGTAAGCTTTTTCGAAAGTTTTCGGAATGGACCAAATTTTACTACATTTTCCTTGTTGTAGCTAGAGTTGTCTTTTTGGAATTAACGATTAACTATTTTGATGTATATTGGATTTCGTACTTTTTTCACTGTTTCAGGGCTTGTAACTCGTCAATAAATATTGCTATTTTAATACAATTGATGTCATTTTGTAGGTTTTTTTCTGCTCTTTCTAAATATGTGCTTCGTTTTTATGTAGCATTATCGATAGTTTAGCAATGAGGGTTCTTTTACAATTTTCCGAATATTTATTCTATTTGCTGTAACTTGAAAACTATTGAGATCCGACCAGGCTTTATGTACTGATTTATGCTCCATGTGATCTCCTCTATTACCCCTATTAATATTGGACCCCTTTAACGGAACACCCTGTATATCTAGGAAACTTGGTCTTTTATACATCTGGTTATTTCCGGGCTTCAATCGCCACCGATTTGAAATCAATTTCACTTTTAGATAAAATTGCAGAAAGAATTTGTTTACGCTTCTTCATTTACGAAGTTCATAGGCAGTAATAGCAACTTCTCATGCACACCACATTAAATGAGTGAATCAAATTAAGGATTCACCGTATGTGATGTAAAAACCATGTATACAGTTTATAAATTAATCCTTTTCTCTGAATGTCAGTTAAAACTAATTTTTAATTACTTATTTATTTTATCTGAACTTTTATTCCAGTTCAAGTTGTAATTTTTCCCCGTAAAAAGAAAAGAATGTAATACATGCCTTCATCACTAAAACTGAACTTGCATAGATAGAATTCACTTCTATTATTATGCGCCCTCACCAGCTATAAAAAAAGAAAAAAGGAATCAGAAACAAGATAAAGATTCAATTTGTATTCAGTCTGCATTTTTATTCTCATTCCGTCCAATGTTCATTAGAAGTGTATATCTTTTATTTGCTTATTTTTTGAGTTCATCGTCCTCCTTAGATCATAAACATATCCAGTACATGAGATGTGTTTTGTTTATCACGCTATGTTCTGAAAATTTTGCTTTTAACGTCCGAATTCTCCCTGCCTTACTTTTAGAAATTCTTTAAGGCTGCCTTGCTATAAAATTCAAAATTCTCTTAACCCCTTAATTCTCGCTCCCGTCAGTATCACAGGCTGAGGTGTCGTCCGTTATTTCTCGTGCCCGTCATATTTTCGGTCTAAATATTTAATTTATGGAAAAATCTTTGAAACCAGAAAATTTTAAAAGTCATATCCGTGGGAAGTATTTGAATACTAGTGTAAATGCCCGTCCTAGGACGGTGGGTAAAAATTGTGTTTTTCACTTAAAATTTGAAAAACTGATAAAAAAAATAATTGACAATATGGAAGCGTTTAGATGAGCAAAGTTCGTCTAGTTTATGTTCTAATAAACACACAATTAGCATTTACAATATTTCTGGGTAAAATAGGTTTTCCGGCTAATATACTATAACAAAATTAAGATTTCTTAATAAAACAAAAATTTAATAAATATGCAATAAAAGTGCGTAATTAAAACAGTCTGCTGCAACTATTGAAATAATACTATTTTTTTTAATAACACTTTGAAATTGTATTTTATCGTTTACCCCCCCCCCCCCCTTCCTCCAAATTTTTTTTATATCCTCCAAATATTTTTTAATAATCCTGATTAATAAATAAGTATCTCGGGTTGAATCCCAACCGTCTAATCCCCTAAGCTTCTTTCCTCCTGATGCAAAGCTATGAATCAAAAATTATTAATTTTACTTTTCGTATAAATATTAATTTTTTACTTTTAAAATATTGAATGTTTTTTTTTAAGTTTAAATTTACGTACACCTGTATATAGGAAAGGAAAATATAAGTAATGTGTAATTTAAAAATAAGTTACAAAATAATAAGCCTAAAATATTTAAATTGATTACCTTTTTAAAAGAAACAATGTTTTATCAATTTTTTGCAGGAAAAAAAAGGGATATTTTTAAAAATACCATATCATTGTTTTCCGTGAATCACTTTATATGAGAAATAACTTAACACTAGAACGGCGGGAAATTTTACTGAAGTTTTATAAAAATATTTCACACTAGAATTTTTGCTTAAAACTATTTAACTCATTTATTTAAGTTATTTTTGTGCAGCATATATTAATCTTATATTATAAAAAAAATTCTGGTTCGAATCGACATGTATTCATTCGGCAAGGGTCAAAATGACCCCTCCCCGCCGTTCTAGTGTTAAAATTCCTTACATGTCGCAAAGAAAATTTAATATGATTGCAACTTAATACTTGAAATAATCTCAAGTGACACTTGGCGATTTATTTTGGTGGTGTAATGCGATGTGCCTTGCACTGATTTGTTAGGAATAAGTGCTTACCACTGCTCAATTATCAGGACTTGTAACCTTGAGAAGTAATCGCGCGATTCTTGTTTCTTGTCAACCAATAGGAGAATGGATCCTTTTCCCCTTGAGTCTCTTCCTGGGAGACTGCGGTAAGATTGATGGATTCGCCCCACCCAGCGTTACACTGGCTTTTATTATATAGAGATTACCGATTGGGTTTGGTTTTTGGCGCTGATTGCGATGTTGAACTTTGATTGCATACTTCAAAATACAGTGAATTCTCGATAAGTCGAAGTCTGATAAGTCGAATATTCATTTAAGTCGAAGTTTACACGAAGTCCTGACCACTTTATTACAAATCAATATTAAACTTTCTCGTTCTGTTGAAGTCTACATCTTTTAAGTCGATTTTTTTTTCAGACAGAGAAATAACAGTAATTGGACTAATTTCTTAATTTTTCAGCCACAGCTCAAAAATACTGACACTTTCTGTTAGATAATACTTTTCTGCACTCCTTTGCCAGCTTTGAAGGACGCTATTTTTACTATCCACCTTCGATTGTGAGAAAAGTCTGCAAGTTTGCAATTTCGGTGGCAGTTGTTCTCCCTCCCCCATTCATTTCTCCTTCACGTATTCCCTTTTCTCAACTTGGATTCTTTCAAACAGAACAGGTAGGTGGATTAGTGTATTCTAATTTGCCAAATTTCTCACGCTTTTGTGGAACGATTTTTTTTAAATCTTTCGATTATATTATTGAGTTTTCATTGCGATTCTTTGTTTGAATGTTGATTCTTGTCATTTTAGTGTTTATCGCTTTCACATCGTGATACGTTTTCAGTTGGGTCTTTTAAAATATCGAAGCGGAAATTACAAATTCTTACTTAAGAACTAAAAGTAAATTTGATAAAAGATATTGAAGATAATCCTAATTTAAAGGAAAAGATCTAGCCCTGAAATATGGTATCCCTCCTAACACGATATCTACCATACTGAAAGATAAAGAACGCATTTTCAAAAGACGTAAGTCAAATGTCACACTGTAAAAAACGGACTAAAATACGGAAATTGTACTGGCAATCGAGACGCCAGTACTATTTCTGTATTTTAACGGAAAATTTCCCCCGTAAACTATAGAAAACGGAAATTTTTCTGTAATTTACGGGAAAAAAATTTTCGTTAAAATACGGAAATAGTACTGGCGTCTCGATTAGCAGTACAATTTCCGTATTTTAGTCCGTTGTTTTTACAGTGCCATCCAAAGTGCAAACGGTTGAAGACATGTACCTTCCCAGATATCGAAACAGAACTCGTGCACATTACAGTACACAAAAGAAAGAGTATATAGAGTGGTACGATGTTACATGAAAATAAAGCTTTGGTTTTCGCAAAATTATTGAATGTGGAAGGATTCGCTGCAAGCACGGGATGACTGGAAAAATTTAAAGCCAGACACAACATTGTGTTTCGGACATTAAACGGGGAAGCGAAAGATGTGTTTGATACGCTGTGTATTGAATGGAAGACAGTTTCATTACCGAAACGTCTTGCAGGCTATACTGCGGATGACGGACGACGTTTACAATGAATATGGATGAAATGGGAGATTTTTACAAATGTTTTCCTAACAAGACAATGATAGTAGGAGAGCTGTTGAACATTTTTGAGTAGTTATTTGAGGCACCCTGAAAATTTGTGCAGCACTTCTTTTGTAATGCCTGAATACAAAATCGAATGTCTGGCTGAAGGATCGTGGCCCAAAACCTGTGCCAGACACGTGTCAAGTGCCATTTTTTGACACTACCCAAAAAAAGTATTTGAGGCACGCTGAGATTGAAACAGAATAATATTTATACTTAGAAAAAAATATTTTGAAAATGACAGACATTTTAGTCGGCCCAAAAACTGTGCCAGATACGTGTCAAGTGCCATTTTTTGACTACCCAAAAAAGGTATTTGAGGCACTCTGAGATTGAGGCACAATAATATTTATGCTTAGAAAAAAATATTTTGGAAAATGACAGACACTTTAGTCGGCACAAAAACTGTGCCAGACACGTGTCAAGTGCCATTTTTTGTCTAGCACAGGTTTTGGGCCACGATCCTTCAGCCAGACATTCGGTTTTGTATTCAGGCATTACAAAAGAAGTGTTGCACAAATTTTCAGGGTGTCTCAAATACCTTCCCTAAAATGTTTAACAGCTCTTGGACTATGATGTTTAAGGGGTAATCATGTTCTGGTGGAAAATTAAGTAAAGAACGTTTAAATGTGCTTGTCGGAGCAAATGCTTCTGGAACAGAAAAATTAGCTTTACTGGTCATCGTTAAATACAAAACTCCTCGCTGTTTCAAACATAGGTAGAGTACAGATCAAATAACAAGGCTTGGATGACACTGATATTGTTCTAGGTGTACATCAGAAATTTCGCTGTAGTGTTTCATGCAAAAAAGCGTAAAATGTAGATCTTCGTTGATCCGTGTACAGATCATGATCAACTTTTGAGCTTGAAATCTATCAAGTTAGAATTTCTCCCTTCTAACACAACTTCTAAACTACAGCCAGCAGACCAGGTAATAACTAAATGCTTAAAACATTCCTACAGAAAACGTCTAGTGCGGAAGGCAACCAATGATGACGAAAATGGAATAAATCAAAAGTGTAATGTGTTAGAAGCAATTAGACTGATTTCAAGTGCATGGAACAACGATGTCAAACAAATCATTATCAAAAATTGCTTCAGTAGATGTGGCTTCTTTGGAAGCAATGTGCACTCATATGTTGTGAATGAAAATCTACAAGGTCAAGTTATTTCTGAAGAAGACGATAATGAATTTTTGAATATTGACGAAAATGTCACAGTTTGCGGAGAACTTAGTGCTTCAGATATAGTTAAAACTATAAAAAAGGTGGAAAACGATCCTGAATCTGAAGATGGTGATGAAGTAAATAGCGTTTCACCTCCAAACAATCAAGAAGCACATGCGGCAATGACGACACAGCAGCAATATCTCGAAAGAAAAGACGGTGTGGACGATTCTCTTTTCTTTTGTTTACATGCATTCTAGCATGTGAAAGACAAGAAAGTTCCTTCAAACAGTCATCATTAACAAGTATTTTCAGAAAATTTGAGTTTGTAAGGACCTTATATGTACCATTAAATTATATATCTCTTTAGCGTTCATTTTGCCAGACTCCGTTATTACAGCATAATTGCAACTCCTATGTACTATATGACTGAATTATTTTTCATATATTTTCTGTATGTATTTAAGGATTTTCGATAAGTCGAACTTACGATAAGTCGAATGTTTTTGCTGGTCCCTTTTAATTCGACTTATCGAGAATTCACTGTATATCACACTCAAAAAAATTATTAATATTGAAAATTTAATGGATATACAGGATGCAAAGGAAAGTCCCTTTAACCTGAACATACTTGCGAACGGAGAGAGCTACAGCTATGCAAGTGAGGTATCGGTATAGTAAAGCGATTACGCCCGATTTAATTGAAACGTAAGCAGCGCCCCTAGTGGCGGAATTTGGAAGATAGCCATTTCAAATCGAAAACGAAAAGAGATAGAGCAAAATTTCCAATTAGAAAGTTTTAGAGCATCAATTAATTAGTACGAAACAACATTTGGTTTACATGGATAAGATAAATCTTTACCTGTATACACAAAAATGTTCAAAATCGATGCACTCTATTTTATGTAAACGCTTGAATGGAATAGCCAGAAGTATGAAGAAATACGCAAAATTTATTGTATAAATACGTACTTATTTCAATAAATTTTGATAACATCACACAAAAAGCAAAAAAGACAAACTGTCTCACAGTGATAAAAAGTTAATATTCATTATGTTCGAAAAGTTCGCTCTTACTCACGATACACGTTTGTATTCGTGAGAGTAAATCTGCATGCACATTTCTCAGCATAGAACGTCTATTGCGAGCCTCTTCAATACGATGACATAGATTTAACCCTTTCAAGGGCGATGGCTATATGGTCTAGCCACCTAATTTTAATTCCAAAACTGGCAAGTGACACTAAGAATATTTTAATAAAATTTTGCTTTTGTGATGAAAGTGCAAATTAGCGAGTTTTTTTTCTAAGAAATTCGTTTGAATATTCTGGTGCCAGTCAATTATTTCATCATTTTACGAGCAGAAATCTTCTGACCCTGTAAGGATTAAACTAAAATTTTAAATGCATTGTAAATTAAAGTTTTACAGATATTACAGTACAGTACAAATTCACAATTTGCAATTGCGCACTGCTACATTTCCGAAATGTGAATATGCAAAGTAGAATCGTCGCTCATCTATTTTGGACATTTTTGGGTATACAGGTGACGATTTATCTTATCCGTGTGAACCAAATGTCGTTTCGTACTAAATAATTGATGCTCTTAAACTTTCTAATTTGAAATTTTGATCTATCTCCTTTCGTTTTTGATTTGCAATGGCTAACTTCCAAATTACGCCATTAGGGGCGCTGCTATCTTTTGCATTAGGTCGGACGTAGTCGCTTTACTGTACCGTTACCTCACTTACATAGCTGTAGCTCTCTCCGTTCGAAAGTATTTTCAGATTAAAGGGACTTTCCTTTCCACTCTGTATACAGGGTGCATAGGAAAGTCCCTTTAACCTGAAAATACTTGCGAACGGAGAGAGCTATAGCTATACCAGTGAGGTAACGGTATAGTAAAACGACTACGCCCGACCTAATGCAAACGACAGCAGCGCCTCTAGTGGCGGAATTTGGAAGATAGCCATTGCAAATCGAAAACGAAAAGAGATAGAGGAAAATTTATAATTAGAAAGTTTTAGAGCCTCATTTAATTAGTACGAAACGATATTTGGTTCACAAGGATAAGATAAATCGTCGCCTGTATACACAAGAATGTCCGAAATCGATGAGTGACGATTCTACTTTGCATATTCACATTTCGGAAATGTAGCAGTGCGCAATTGCAGATTGTGACGTTGTACTGTACTGCAATGTCTATAAAAATTTAATTGCAATTGCATTTAAAATTTTAGTTTAATCCTTTCAGGGGCACAAGAATTCTATTCGTAAAATGATGAAATAATTGACTGACACCAGAATATTCAAACGAAATTTTTAGAAAATAAAACCCCGCTAATTTGAACTTTCATTACAAAAGCAAAATTTTATTAAAATATTCTTGGTGCCGTTTGTCAGTTTTGGAATTAAAATTAGGTGGATAGACCGCCTAGCCACCGCCCTTGAAAGGTTTAAATCTATGTCGTTGTATTGAAGTGGCTTGCACTAGACGTTTCATGCTGAGAAATGTGCATGCAGAATTACTCTCATGAATACAAACATGTATCGTGAGCAATGGCGAACTTTTCGAATCTACTGAATATTAACTTTTTATCACTGTGAGACAGTTTGTCATTTTATTTATTTTTTTTGTGTGATGTTATCAAAATGCATTGAGGTAAGTACGTATTTATACAAAAAATTGTGCGTATTTCTTCATACATCTGGCTATTCCATTCAAACGTTTACACAAAATGGAGTGCATCGATTTCGGACATTTTGGGGTATACAGGAGAATATTTATCTTATCCATGTAAACCAAGTATCGTTTCATACTAATTAATTGCTGCTCTAAAACTTTCTAATTTGAAATTTTGCTCTGTCTCTTTTCGTTTTCGATTTGCAATGGTTATCTTCCAAATTTTGCCACTAGGGGTGCTGGCGTCATGTGCATTAAATCGGGCGTAGTCGCTTTACTATACCGTTAACTCACTTACATAACTGTAGCTCTCTCCGTTCGCAAGTATTTTCAGGTTAAAGGGACTTTCCTATGCACCCTGTATATTTCAAATATTATTAGGAAAAATTTGTGTGATGATGATAAATAAAGATCTAAGATGTGAAAAATAAAGGTCTTGTTCGCATTAATTTGTATGGTGCAAAACAAACATTAAGACAAAGAATTCTCGTATGATGGCTTTTCTACAAATGTGAATTTCTTCTATAACATCTTTTTTTTTCGCCTTAAAAAAACAAACTAATTGCACATTTTATTTAGAAGCCTTATAATTATTCAATTTCTGTAATAAAAAAATAGGTACTTTTTTGATGGTTTTTCCAAATATTAAGCGACCGTTAAGGGGTTAATTGTCTAGAGCAGGGGTTCCCAAACTTTTAGAGCGACGTACCACTGTTTATACTTCCGCATACCACCATATGACAAACTGAAAGCTAATACAGAAAAACGTGTGTAAACAGGACAAACGAAAACAAAATGAAAGATTTCGGAAAAGCATGCGAAGGAATAATTTAATTTTTGTAATAATTTATAGTGTATTTATCAGTATAAAGTGTATAATTTCGTGGTGACAAATATAGATAGAACATAAATACTGCATAGCGTTGCTAAACATGCAGAAAAATACATATTTGAAGTCGCCTTATTCGTCAATTTTTGTGTTATATGAATGCTATATTTATATCAAAAGTAAAATACACTTAAGAAAATTTAATAAGTGAATAAATAACCTAAATAAGAAATTCACACACCTTATGAAAATAAACTGCTTATTAATGCGAGATCGAAGCCCTTTGAAATAAGTAATATACTAAATATAAAAAAAAAAAAACATATAATATGGCAGTAGAAGAAAACTTTTTGTTTTTTTTTATGGAGGAGGGAGGGTATAAAAGTCAACTCAACATCTACCGAACCATTAGTTGCATTTGTCTAAAAATTTTAATCGAACTTGCTTTAAAATAACAAAAAACGAAACGCTGTCAAAACAGTAATAAATAACAGAGAGTATTCATCACGGGACCGCTGAACAACTCACAAATGAAGGAAGCGGTAGGGGGAAGTGGTATTGAGCTCGTTTTTGATTTCGCATGCTGTATTTTTTTATTTCATTTCAGGTACCAGTATCGGATTTTCGCGTACCAATAAACAGAGCTTCACGTACTAGTACTGGTACGCGTACCATAGTTTGAGAGCCTTTTGTCTAAAGGATAACAAATTTTGCTTTTATGACATAATTCTTTTCCATATGCTCTTTTTGGCCAATTTTGTGAGGCTAATATCAGTATTACGAAATCACCATATAGGGGTGGTCACTCGCTCACACGCTGGTTACGAAATCAGTCAACTGCACTAAAGTTACTTTTGAATTCTCTCAGGCACCATCTCTATCATTTTCTGTATGGAATGTTGAGCTTTTCATGTTTACTCCAAATTAAAAAAAAAAACATCGTAATTAACTCTTTCAGAAAATCGTAAATAACTCAATTATTTTTAATAATTACTACAGCCTACCGCGTTTCATTAATTCCAGCGAATGCATTAGGGAAGAATAGGGAGGGTTGACCCACTTTTTACAAAATGATTTTTTATTTTTTAAATATTGAACGTAAAATAAAGTTTTATATATAATTTTATTCATTATACAATCAGTTATCAAAATAATATTGCTAAATAAGTGTAACATATAATAAATTTGAAAAATGATTGATTTTATTCATGAAAAAATAATGGTTCAAGTCTCCCCACATATGCGAGGTTTGACCCACTATATGGGAGGTTTGACCCACTGTATGGGAGGCTTGATAAATTTTGTTTTACATTGCACTATTTGTGAAGAGAAATAAAATCAGTTTAAAAAAAGCAAAATAACTTTATTCTACATGCTTTAATTATTATAAAACAATATTTTTTAAAATATGAGGCTTAAATAAACCTGTTAAGACGCAATCGCAAGTCAGAGGAGAAAAACTTTGTTTTAAACAGGATTTTGTCTGAACAGGTATAATTGTACAGAAGGGAAATTGAAATTTTTACTTTTAAGGTAGTATTCTGTTAGAGATAGGTTATGTTTTCAAAGTGTTTCAAGCTATTATGTCTGGATTTAGCAGCCACTGTGCCGCTTTTTTTATCTCCTTGCTCTGTTTTTTCTGACACTCGATCTGACAAATCTGGTTGTCACATAGTTTGGCTTCACCTCACTATATTCACCATGGTGAAATTTTTTCACATACCTTCCTAGAGTTTTTTCGATCGATACTGTGTTCTTTTACAACCGCATGAGCACTTAACTCATCATTAACAGGATTTAAACCTTTAAGGGGCAAAGTACTTCCAGTACTAAAATGTTGAAATAAGTGACTGGCACCGGAATTTATGCACAAATTTATTTGGAAATAAGAAAAAGGCTATATTTCACATACATGTTAAATGAAAATATTTTAGCAAAATTCTGGTGTCTTTGTGATGTTTCGGAATTAAAATTAAGTGGTTTTATAAACATACCACTGTCCCTCAAAGGGTTAAGACTGCTGCTTTCATCCTTTCTAGTCATTTTTAGTCTTTTTCCCTATTTGTATTTACCTATTGAAAGCAGTATTTAAATGGAAAAAAGTTCCTATCAACTTTCCCATTTTCTAGCAATTTTTCACATTTTTCTATAGTTTTAAACATTTTCTTTTCCATCACATCATTTTACTGAAGTTTTACAGAATAAATTTACATTATTTTATGTATACATTATTATACCATTAACTTTTAATTATGCGCAGTGTATAATAAAAATATTTCCAAAACCACATAATTCCCTAGTAGCAAAATGTATATGGCCCTTGAATGGCCGCTTATCGAATTCCGATGACACGATAAGTGGCCGATTATCGCATTCTCATCGGAGAGGGATGAATTTCATCGGCAATTACTCAGAAATGTCTCATCGGCCTGAGATCTATGGATGATCGTAATCTGATGAATTTTAGAAAAATATATGATGAAACACCGAGGAGTACGATTTGATAACGATGAACTTGCGATGACTTTTAGATGAGTTATCAAGCAAATTCTGATTAGAAAGCGATGAATTATAGATTGGTTGGTTGGGTGTATAAATGAAAGCGATTTCAGAATATTTATTTTCGAAATATACATACATTAAAATTTTAAGCGTCAAAAATGTAAATACATTCTTTTAATTTCTATTAGCTTTACTACAATCGTTTGAAACAAAATATTTAAACAAAATTATCCAAATTGTATTTTTATTTTTTGAAGGAGGGGGAGGGGTGAGCTGAGTTAGAAAGAGTTCCATATTTTTTTATTTCTTAACAAATGCTACTCTTTCATTTAAATAATCCTATTAAATTCTATTATTTAACCTCTTCCTAAAGCCTTTTATTTTAAATCAATTAAGTTTGCTTGTTTTCAACAAACTGATTTTAAAAAAAAATCAAATGCATTTTTTAAATATTAATATTCGACTAACAATTACCACTCTTATTGTTTATCATTATGTTTGATAGAAATATTTTAAAAGAATTTTATTAATTCTAAATTATTGTTCTGCTTTGATAAGTTTTTGCCCCTTAAATTTTTCATTATAAAATATGAAAGGTTATTCCTTTCATTTTATTAGACTTTAAAAGACGAAAAATGCAATTGGGCCTTTTTCTACCAAGGTACATGAATAATTCAGTAAGTTATACTATTGTATAAACACTCATAACTCAAAAGAGTATATATTTTTAATTAAGCATATTTATTGGAAAGGGGGGGGGATTCAGGTGTCTAATTAGGTAGAATTTCGGTCTGTTCAGAGATCCTTGACAAGAGGCGTACAAAAGCAAAGGGCATCATACCCTCCTCGTTTAAATAAAGACCATTTTTTATCACACGAACTGTCCAAACACATACCCATATTTGGCAATAAACCGTTTTTCTCAAAAATAAATACTTTGAACCAGAAAAATTATTTAATTAAATGTGCCTTGCCTCTATTTAGTAGTGATTTGAAATATACTTTATTTCATTAAATAAATTTCTGGTTTAAAGTTTTTTTCTTCTTTCACTACGTGGGAAGGTGGTAATAAGTATACTTATTACAATTTCTTTGTTAAATATTTGATAATTCATATCTGTAAAGTGCAAAAAAATAAAACTCTTGAAGAAGCACACTGTAATAACAGATTATATTTCTAAAACATATGTATGAATTAGGTTCAGCTTTGCAAGTCCCATTTTTAAGTCAAATCAATTTCATTTAACCCCTTGAGAGGCAAGTGATTGCGTTCCTGTAATGTTGAATTCACACCGGGATCTTTGAAAAATTCCGTTTCAAAATAAAGAAAAGCAATTTTACAAGTTTTTTCCATCAAAGTTACAAAAATAAAATTTATTTAAAAGTTTCCGGTGCAAATCTCGATTAAACTTAGGTGGGATAAAATATATCCCATCGTCCCTCAAGGGGTTAATATTCACAACTTTCACACCTACGGTTAATTTCTTTTCTATTAGTCTTATGTCATGCTGATACTTCACGATTGTATTGTCTGTGAAAACCCTAACTGTAGGGAAGGTAGGGGATTTCCCCCTCTGAAATATTTGTATCTTAATATGATTTAAGAAAAATTGACAGAAAAACTATTTAAATTAATATTTTACTAATTATTGATCAATCTAATTGTCAAAGTATTTGAAAATAACTTTTTGAGACTTTCTGATAATTTTTTTCTTACAACACTGCTGTTATGATTTTTTTCATTCAAAACATTTACATAAATTTATATTTATTATGGAATTGGGCTTCATTAACCCCTTGAGCTCTGATGGTTGAATTTTCTACCACTTAATTTTAATTAAAAAATGTCACAATGACACCGGAATATTCGACCAAATTTATTTGAAAAAGGTTTAATGCCTTTTTTCATGTATTTCGTAAACCGAATTTTTTCTTAGAAAGATACTGGTGCCAATGTGACAGTTGGAATTTTGAAGAAATTTACCCGCCAGAGCTCAAAGGGTTAAGCAGCACAGGATCAACATTCTCTGGAAGTGTAGGAAAAAATATTTTCAACACCTATACTTATGCATCCCCATAGGTCACAATAGTTGAATGCGGACAAATCCACACAAAGTGGAATAAGCAAAGGCTTTAATGCTCGTGATATTTAAAATGTTTAACATTTAACTGATTTTGTTTATTAATCCATAAATTTCTGATTGAAACAAAATTTAAAATACTATTGTAGTAGTTATACAGTCAAACCTCGTTAACATAAATCTCAAGGCAAATTAAAAGTTTTTTCCCCATGTTATCATCAATAGTTTATATTATTATTAATAAAACCGTTGTATTAATTTTGACAGGCATTGTAGGAAAAATTCATATTAAAAGTACACCAGGTTAATTCTGTACATGTTAATGAGGTTTGAATGTACTTTTTGTTGTTTAATAGCAACAGCCATCTCCTGTTACTTTCTGTTTAGATATTAGGGTAGATAACTGAAAAAAATACATTATCTTAATTAGATTTTTTTTCAGTTTTATATCTCTATGCCTATATAAAATATCACATTAATGTTATTTATTTTATCTTATTGTTTCTAAACTTGAAGTGTTGTTTTAAGAATCTACATATACTATCTGCATTTTTTAATTACTAAATGAATAAAATACCCTAATTTCTAGTGCATAATCTGCTGAGAAATTTTAATAAATAAGATTTATGTTATTTCTATTTTTTACATATTTAAATAAACTTTATTGGTCTAAAACTTATTTGATTGGCTGCAAACTATGTACATCTGAAATTAGCGTACACAAAAAGTACTTAAATTCTGTTCAATTAACTTACTCATTTAATATAAATGTATTATTTGAAAGTTTTATTAATGTTAAACAATGACAGAAAAAAAAAAAAAAATGTTGTTGCTTCTTCCTGTAACCCTTCGTATAAATCGAAACAAAAATCTTCCAAGTTAAAAAAGTTTCTGAAGCAATTAATTGTCACAGATGACTCAAATGTTGCTTTGTACATTCACATCCCATAAAAAGTAGAAATAATGAAATATTTATTGAATATTCATGCATAAGAATTTAATGAGGACACCAGTTTCAAAACTCCTTATCTAAAAGTTAAAAAATAAGAGTTTTCTCTGTCATTCCATTCTACTGGTACTGGTGGACATGAATCTGGAAAACAATACCATCTGCAAAACACTAGCTTTATTGTGTATTTCTGGCATTGTAAAATCTTGGTTTACAATGAAAACCAATGGACGCGATCAGAGGTTTTTCACGATTTCCCAAAATTTGATTTACTGGATAAGGCAAATTTTGAAACTCACATACTCAAATATAGCTAATAATTTCCAAATCAAACATGAATTAACTCATTTGATATAAATTTAAGATTTATTTATTTTTAAATAACACATAACATACACATCAAAAGAAATTCAAAGTAAGATTAAATATATAAGTGCATCAATTACACTGTTTTTATTTATAAATAATGTTCCAACAGGAACAAACAAAAACTAATGCGTTTAAAATAACTTTGGAAAAAAAATTCTCAAGAGAAATTGATCTTTATTTTGTATCTGGAGAATTACATGAAGTATCTTGTTTTAGAAGTGTTCTGGTCAAAGTATCAAACTGTACGGAATGGCACCTTTTCTTAAGCGTAGGTAACACATTCCATTTTCTGCAGTATAGAGGGGGATCTCATGAATGTCAGCAGATGTAAAATGCAGTTCACAAAGCTAGACAAAAAGAGAACAAAATAGTAAATTTTTATGCATAATCATGTGTATGTATATACATATAAAAGTGTGGTTTATTTCAGTTAGCTTTATTAAGTACACTTGTAGTATTTTATTTCCATGGGAGAGATATGGGGTCATTCTAAAAAAAAAAAAAAAAAAAAGTCCATTTTGAAATTTTTAAGAAAGAAAAAATATCTTTTGAGATGGTTGAATACTAATTCAAAAATAGAAACTGAAGGTGGATTTATGATTTTGGCCCCAGCTTAGCAATTTTTTTTTTTTATTTATCTTGGATTTTTTGGGTCTGCACAATTTGAAATAATTGTAAAAATTTTGGTCTGTGCAGACCTTTAATGCCTACTGTTATTTAACATCTGTTAATTTTTCTATATACAAGCTAAAATTAACAAAGATAAAACTTTCCAATAGCAACCTGCAAATTTACAAAGAAAAAAAAATTAAGACTTCATATACAAAATCACACTTTGTTTCTACAAAGAGTTTCAGCGTTATTAACCATTTTACAAAGAAGCAAGATGGAGATTTTCTCCATATTGAAACCTGGCACTTATATCAATATACCCTACAGATTTCACCCAAAATATTATTTCAAACAACAACAACAACAAAAAAAAAAACAGCTTTTTGCTATGAAGAAAAGGTGGTTTTATGATTTCATTGGATTTTCTATAATTTTCTTTAAAGGCAGTATACCATTCATTGTGTCGAAAAGTAGGTCAATTTCTTTTCTTTTTTTACATAGAAAGAATAAAGTAACATAAAAACTGAATTTACCCAGTTATTATTCATAGTTTGTAGTATAACAGATATTTTTATTATACAACAACAACTATTACAACTGATAGAGATATTGTCAGTTGCATATACAACATTTTTAGCTTGACATGTAAAATATACAGTTTAAATGGATCAACCAATCACGTTTTTTCTTTTTGGAAATAGCAGAATATTTTGTTGTAATAATAATATATTCTTTGAGCTACACTGCAGTTAGAGAAAAAAGGTTGGAAAAGATGACACTTTTTTTCTAAAAACAATTCCCCCCCCCCCCCCCCCACACACACCAAAAAATTAAATTTCAATGAGCTCCTGTAAAATTTGTAAAAAGTTTACACCACCATTGTTATTTTATGTCACACAGACCTTTCGATTCGAGACAGATTGCAGACAGTTTGAAGCGAAAATTTTACATTTTTGGCTTCATTTTCAGTCACACAGATTAAAATTTTACAATATCTGTTTTATTTCAGGCCCCATGTGCAGAAACCAAACAAACAAACAAAAAAAATCTACAATTTTGTATAATTTTATTCTTGCAAACCCGAGGAGAAAAAAAATGGCCAAATTTTCACAATTTGTGTTATAAAATTTAAAATATATTTCAAAATCAATATTTCTAAGTGGAAATAATGCCCTTCAGAGAAACACTTGAAAAAGCTAGCCCCCCACCCCACCCCCAAATTGGCATTTATCTTTGCATTTTCTAAAACTTTAATTCAATCAAGAATTGATTAATTAAAAATATTCTTTAATTAATTAAAAATCAAATAAATTACTTTTAATAAACTCTTGTTAAAATTATGTTCATTATTTTACTTAGATTAAATAATGATATAGTTGTGAAAGCATGAGAGAATTTGAAAAAAAAAACGACAGTGGATTTTTTCAAGTAGGCCTGCTCGCAAACCTTCCAATTGATAAGAATAAGTGATTTAAGATAATACTATGTCCAGTAATACTATTATGTAGAAAAGTATTACTCATCCTTGTTGAAATTATGACTTTAAAAGGGATAAAATATACTGAAGGGTTTCGGTAATTTTTGCTTTTTACAATTCTCCCTGAAAATTTTAATAATGAATTTTTCATATCCGTACCATGTTTGAAAATTGTCCGACCAATGTTGTAAACCGCATTTCAAAATTTCCAACTCATTTTTCATCAACTCATTTCCAACTCAACCAAAATTAGGTGTCCTTTTTTAATGACACCACCCTCGAAAGGGTTAAACGCTATATATGAAAACATAAGTTTTGGCTACTCCCCTTTTACCAATTTTTCTGTAGCTGTCATATTAGCATCTTTTTGTTTTCTATGGACTCTTAAAATATTATTTTTCATGTTTTCTCCAATGCTGAAGCTGGCATTACTTGCAATAAATCCATTTTTCTATACTAACTGCTTTAAACAATGCTTTCACATTTTTTCCAATATCGAAGTTAGTCGTCACTAGCAACAAATCTACTTTTTCCTATTTTCTACTAAGCCATCTGCTTTAATCTATGTTTTCTCTTTCTGCCAATGCTGAAACCAGCCATCAACTGCAACAAATCCACTTTTCTCCCATTTTCTCTGCTAAATCATATGCTTTTTGTCACATGAGTAGACCACTGACTCTTGCATCTTTTTTGCCGATTATTTGAAAACAAAAATGTCATCATCTTTTCCACTTCAATTTGTAATATTCTGTATTACCATTCTTTTCTTTTTTTTATTAAAAAACTTTCGATTTTTAAAGATTTTGCACATAAGAGGTTGAATAATTTTTAATTGAACTGCAGCATTGTGTTGGCTCATTTGAGGTAAAATATAACAATGTAAAATCTAATTTTTTTTTTAATACTTAAATCCATTTGCTTTTTATTCATAGTAGCCGTTGCCATTGACTTTCAAAGATAATTGAACAATATACAACTTACCACAACTGGTTGTCTGATATAGGTCAAAACTGGGAAATTTCATTAGCGGCCACTGGCTGGTAGAACTAGTTTTTTAAGTGGCCACTTTTTTATTAAAATATACTAAACAGTAAAATTTCTATAAATATTCATCTAAAACTGAACAGCCCAAATAAATATGTTAATGTAAATATATTGGAACCCAAAAAAAGCAGAATCCTTGATGAAATGCAAGAAAATTTTATTCTCTCCTTGTAAAAAAGTGACTGGAAGGTGGCCTCTGATAGACAATTTTTCACTGGCCACTTTTTCTCATTTACTGGAACCTGTGGCCAGTGGCTAGTGCTAATTTTGACCTTTATTGTCTGACTAGAACTTTATTTGATAACGAAATAAATGGTTACGTGACGCTGCTAGCAGGTACATAATTTTTGTTCCCATTCCGAGGTTTACTGAAGCTTTGCCCTTGCAGCAGCTGTTGCGAGCTACTCACCTACATTCCTTAATTGACTGCATATTCCCATGTCATGCATGCATCTGCAACGTGATCACAAAAAATTCATAGGGATAAATTGCTACATTTTTTCTTATTTAGAATTCATGCCTTGAAAGGGCTTTTTAACAGAACTTCGCTTGTAACTGCTGCTGAAAAGGCAATACCATTAAACAAAGTATTTATCACACAGAGCGATGCTTTTAGCATGAATTGTTAGGTCGGGACATGATGATTTTGATAACACTAACAGGCTGATATTACACATAATCACATTAAGCAGCATCTGCTGCAAAAAGTAGTTTCTTTAGCATAAACATAATTATAATTACCCTTAGATTTCTCTTAAAAATCACGATGCAAGGAAACACTGTTTGCATTCTCAGAGAGTGGTCTCATAGGAATTTCAAGAACATCCTAAGGATAAAAAAAAATTAATATAAAAAAAATAAAATGTATTGCATTTCATTAAAGTACCGAGACACAAAAAAAAGCAATTGCATAAAATTTCTGGATTTCTTGATGTTTTTCAGGTGCAACGCTAAAAGTTAAGAATCATAAAATAGAATTCTTTTTTTAAAGATAAGGAATTTTAACGTACAAATAGTATTGACTCTAGGCTAATTTGGAAGGGCATAAAAAAGCACAGTGGACCTTTTCAAACTACGTTATGCACCCAGTGGTCCTTACTGCTCTTTTGGATGCACCCTTTTTATTTAATTTCATTGCAAAGTACGTCAATCGGCTGCAATAAAAAAATTTGAATTTCACTAATTGGCTGAGGGGAAAAAAATAGCAAAATTCATCGAATATGGGAAGGGAATGCGAAATTTATCAATTGGTCATAGAGAAGGGGAAAAATCGAGAAATTTGTCAACTCCATGCAAGAATATAACTGCAAAATCAATTAATTGTGATCGATTGATGGGGAAAAAATATCAAATTGTCTATCCACCTCAGAATAAAAAAATCATGCAATTTTTCAATGCAACAGAGGAAAAACAGAGTAATTTTGTGAATCAGTCAGAAGACGAAATGGCAGGATTTATAAATCGGTCGAAAAATTTGATAATTGGTCAAGACAGGGCTTGAAATTAAATTTTTCTTAGGAAGAGAGTCTCCCTCCTAACATTTATAAATGGAGGTGGAGTTGAGCTGTTTAAGTGAGGAAGGGGGGGGGGAGGGAAAAAATCTTTAAAATTCACTGTTATTTTACATGCTATTTAAAGTAATACATTAACACGGACATGACAAAATACCATTGAAGCAATTTAAATCAACAATTCAGAATAATTAGTATGCAAAATTTTTTCAATAAGGAAGAAAATCAAGCTGTTATACAGTCTATTATTCAACTTTCAATCAAATGTCATGAGTTCTTACAATGGGGTTTTTAAATGTAGTTCAGAAATTAGTTTTTATTCGATTTTGTGCCCTGAATTTCCTTTCAGAAGGTAAAATTGTGACAGACAGCACAAGCTCAACATTTATAACTTTGGAAATTATTGAAAACGTATGATTATGCTCGCTTTAAAAAATTTCAGGAAACTTTGCAATATTTAACGTGCCTCCATTTTTAACTACTTGCATGAACAATGTATATTCGCTGATGGCATCATGAATATCCATTTCAGAATGAAATTGTTTTATTATATCCTTAACGAAATTATAGTCAAAACAGGACTCCCTCGCATTTTCTTTGATTAACAAACTGACTGTTGAAAAAACAGAATTTCGTCCAATCTATGGCAAAAAGTAACCGTTAAATTTGCAGTTGATTCAGAATAAAAAAAAAAAATCAAAATCTGAAATTTACAACAAATTTTCTGAAAGGTTACAGCAGATAGGTGAGGGGGGGGAGGGAGAGCAATCAATCCTCTTCTGGAGCTAATTATTTTTGTTGCAAGTTGAGTAAACTTTGTTTTGGTTCGGGTCGATTTCAGGCTGAGCATACATTCCTGCAAGTTGGGTTCAGGTTAAAACCAATTTTTCAAAAGTTAGTTCAGTCTATTATTTCAGATTAACCCCTAGGGGTCGAGCGATCGGTATATGTGCCACTTAAGGTACTCAGAATCCTTCATTATTCTCACCAGTTATTTTTTAATGTAAAATTTACCTTATTTAATCAGAGCATTTTCGCGATTCAACTAAAGAAAATTTTCTGTTTTTAAAAACCGGTGGTAAAAGATTAAAATTAAGCCTCAAAGGGCTCTCATCACCAAGGGGTAAAAAACTATACCTATAATAATAAACAAATATTTGTATGTGTGTGTGTGTGCTGTTTTCTAAAGAAACCGCAACTTTTTTCTGCGAACCATTCACAAAATTTGCGTTTTTTCGACGATGACCTTTGATGAAATTTGTATTTTTTAAGAGGACCTTTGACTACTAAATTCAAGTTTTTGGCATCCTACGAAGAAATTTGAGTTTTCGACATTCTTCGAAGAAATTTGAGTTTTCGACATCCTTCGAAGAAATTTGAGTTTTCCACATCCTTCGAAGAAATTTGAGTTTTCGACATCCTTCGAAGAAATTTGAGTTTTCGACATCCTTCGAAGAAATTTGAGTTTTCCACATCCTTCGAAGAAATTTGAGTTTTCCACATCCTTCAAAGAAATTTGAGTTTTCCACATCCTTCGAAGAAATTTGAGTTTTCCACATCCTTCGAAGAAATTTGAGTTTTCCACATCCTTCGAAGAAATTTGAGTTTTCCACATCCTTCGAAGAAATTTGAGTTTTCCACATCCTTCGAAGAAATTTGAGTTTTCCACATCCTTCGAAGAAATTTGAGTTTTCCACATCCTTCGAAGAAATTTGAGTTTTCCACATCCTTCGAAGAAATTTGAGTTTTCCACATCCTTCGAAGAAATTTGAGTTTTCCACATCCTTCGAAGAAATTTGAGTTTTCGACATCCTTCGAAGAAATTTGAGTTTTCGACATCCTTCGAAGAAATTTGAGTTTTCGACATCCTTCGAAGAAATTTGAGTTTTCGACATCATTCGAAGAAATTTGAGTTTTCGACATCATTCGAAGAAATTTGAGTTTTCGACATACTTCGAAGAGATTTGAGTTTTCGACATACTTCGAAGAGATTTGAGTTTTCGACATACTTCGAAGAGATTTGAGTTTCCGGCATACTTCGAAGAGATTTGAGTTTCCGCGATCCTTCGAAGAGATTTGAGTTTCCGCGATCCTTCGAAGAGATTTGAGTTTCCGACATCCTTCGAAGAGATTTGAGTTTCCGACATCCTTCGAAGAGATTTGAGTTTCCGACATCCTTCGAAGAGATTTGAGTTTCCGACATCCTTCGAAGAAATTTGAGTTTTCGACATCCTTCGAAGAAATTTGAGTTTTCGACATCCTTCGAAGAAATTTGAGTTTTCGACATCCTTCGAAGAAATCCGAGTTTTCGACATCCTTCGAAGAAATCTGAGTTTTCGACATCCATCGAAGAAATTTGAGTTTTCGACATCCTTCGAAGAAATTTGAGTTTTCAGCATACTTTGAAGAGATTTGAGTTTCCGCGATCCTTCGAAGAAATTTGAGTTTCCGTGATCCTTCGAAGAAATTTGAGTTTCCTCGATCCTCTGACAAAATTTGATTTTTTGCAATCCTTTGACAAAATTTGAGTTTTCGCGATCTTTAGACAAAATTTAAGTTTTCGCAATCCTTTAATGAGATTCATGTTTTTTCTGTGATTCTTTGATGAAATTTGTGTTTTATTCATGATGCTTTGATTAAAATGTTTTTTCTGCGAACAACTGACAAAATCAATTTTTTTGGTGACCATTTGTCACTTTTTCAGTTATATATTTTTTATGTCTGAATTTCCAGACTGATGACTGATTTTTCATAATTTTTTTGAACTTAATGCCTTAAATTTTCTAAAAATTCGGATAAGAATCACCCCCCCCCCCACCCGAATTCATTAATTGGCCATGAAAAATAACACAAAACTTGTCAATCAATCTTGGGGGAAAACCCCACAAAATTTGTTGATCGGTCAAGGGAAAAAAAATTTAATTTCAACAACCTTTCATAGTAAAAAACTTGCAAATGTATCAACAATCGGTTGCGCAAAAATATCACTAATTTGCACTCATTTTTTAAATAATTTTTAGCATTTTTCTGTTGTTCAGGGGGGGGGGGGGTCATTATCCACCTTCTTGGATCAGGGCTGAAACTAGCCTTTTTTGCACCCGGGGCAAACATGGATTTTGACGCACCTTCCCCCCTCTTCTGCAAAGTATATTTACGAAGAGAATTTTACTAATTTTGTTTTTTTATCAGACTTATTTTAAAATTTAAAATATGAAATCATAAAATATGTAATACTGAACTACGTAATTTACAATGGCAGATCCCAGGGTGGGGTGATGGCCAACAAAAATATTCTAAATAAACCTTGATCTCCTTCTTGGTGCGTTTCCAAACAAAAATCACCAAATTGCACGTTTTAGCAGTTTGTCTCCCAGATTTCCAAACTCTTGGAGACACCACGCAAAAGTGTGCCTTTTAAGATGGCGACAATCAAAATAAAGCAAAAATACATATTTTAAAACACAGAAAATACACAAATGTTGAAAAAAAAATCATACATGAACTGTTCGTTAATAATTTTACTACCTGTACAAGAAAAATGTAGTACACACACCTACTTTTAAATACAAAACAACCCTTTTTCAGTTTAAAAAGCATATATAATATTAAGCTTTGACAGAAATTAATCATTTTTTTCCCTTTAATACATAATTAAATAACATTAAAATTCAAAAAGAATTTAAAATTATTTCATTTTTTAAATAATGTTTAGCATTATTCTGTTGTTCAGGTGATAGGGGGGGGGGGGCATGCTCATGATCCACCTCTTGGATCCACCATTGTTTACCAGGCATAAAAAAAAATGCAGTACCTGCTACCGTTCTGCTACTGAGTTGCAGAGTACCCAAATGAAACTGCACTTTGATCCCCTTCTTGGTGCATTTCCAAAAAAATCGCCAAATTGGCCCGTTTTTGTGTTTTGTCTCCTAGAATCAAAAACTCTAGGAGACATCATGCAAAAGCATGCATTTAAAGATGGCAACAATAAAAATAAAGCAAAAATACATATTGTAAAACACAGAAAATACACAAATTTTGAAAAAAAAAATCATACATTATCCGCTCGTTAATAATTTTACTACCTGTACAAGAAAAATATAGTACACACACCTACTTTTAAATACAAAACAACCCTTTTTCAGTTTAAAAAGTATATATAATATTAAGCTTTGACAGAAATTAATCATTTTTTCCTTTTAATACATAATTAAATAACATTAAAATTCAAAAAGAATTTAAAATTTCATTTTTTAAATAATGTTTAGCATTATTCTGTTGTTCAGGTGATGGTGGTGGTGGTGGGGTGGGGGAGGGGGGGTGTCATGCTCATGACCCACCTCTTGGATCCACCATTGTTTACCAGGCATAAAAAAAAAAAAAAAATGCAGTACCTTCTATCGTTCTGCTACTGAGTGGCAGAGTACCCAAATGAAACTGCACTTTGATCCCCTTCTCGGTGCGTTTCCAAAAAAATCGCCAAATTGGCCCGTTTTTGCGTTTTGTCTCTTAGAATCCCAAACTCTAGGAGACATCATGCAAAAGCATGCATTTAAAGATGGCAACAATAAAAATAAAGCAAAAATACATATTTTAAAACGCAGAAAATACACAAATTTTGAAGAAAAAAAAATCCTACATTATCTGCCTGGTAATCATTTTATTTTCTGTACAAGAAAAATATATACACACCTACTTTTAAATACAAAACAACACTTTTTTAGTTAAAAAATATATACAGTAGACTCCCTCAAATCTGCACAGCTTGGGACCAGAGGTTGTGCAGATTTTATAATTTTGCAGATTTCTGGTTATTGTTTTGTTTACATTTTTTAAACAGTAATTTTAATGTAGCTAATGATGTAATCGAAATTATATGAATGCTTGCAATATAGCAAAATATTAAAATAGTAAAGTATTAAACTAAAATAATAAACAGTAAGATAATTTTAAAAATGATTAATATTTTTAAATAAAAATAAAGTTAAATTATTAAAAATTAAATAATTAATGTATAATTAAATATGCATAATAAAGATGAATTATTGAATGAAACTTTCCTCTTAAAGGTACCATGTTAATAATTTCACATAAAAATCATAACGTAAGGAAGTTGTATTTAAGGTTTAGTCAGATTTAATATGCAAAAAATTTGATTGATACATATATATATTTAGTAAAAAGATTGTGATTATTACCAATGATATTGGCAATATCTTGATTTTTACCAGAAATAAATTTATACTTATTTCATGAAAAACCATGAGTTCAGTCATATTATCTATAATTACATATTAAAATACATGCAGAATAATTATATAAAACTAAAAAATTCTGTAATTGTGTTCTGGCATCTGAACTAAAACTTTCATTGTTTACATCTGTAATGATGTGTGGATTTTAGGTTTGCAGATTTGAGGGAGTCTACTGTATATATTAAAGCTTTGACTGCAATTAATCATTTTTTTCCCCCTTTAATACATAGTAATTAAATAACATTAAAATTCAAAAAGAATATAAAATATATTTCATTTTTTAAATAATTTTTAGCATTTTTCTATTGTTCAAGGGGGGGGGGATTACCCCCCCCCTCTTAGATCAGGGCCGAAACTAGCCTTTTTTGCACCCGGGGCAAACATGGATTTTGCCCCCCCCTCTTCTGCAAAGTATATTTAGAAAGAGAATTTTACTAATTTTCTAATATTAGACTTACTTTAAAATTTAAAATATGTAATACTGAACTACGTAATCTACAATGGCAGATACAAGGGGGAGATGACTGGCGTCAGAGGGGGGGGGGCATGAACACCAACAAAAATATTCTACTTTAATCCCCTTCTTGGTGTGTTTAAAAAAAAAAAATCCCCAAATTGGCATGTTTTTGCGTTTTGTCTCCCAGATTTTCAAACTCTAGGAGACACCACACAAAAGTATGCATTTTAAGATGGCGACAATCAAAATAAAGCAAAATTACATATTTTAAAACACAGAAAATACACAAATTTTGAAAAAAAAAATCATTAACCGCCCTGTAATAATTTTATTTTCTGTACAAGAAAAATGTACAGTTTGTACTACAAACACCTACTTTTAAATACAAAACAACCCTTTTTCAGTTAAAAAAAAATATATATATATATTAAGCTTTGACTTGACAGCAATTAATCCTTTTTTTCTTTTAATACATAATTAAATAACATTAAAATTCAAAACTAGTTAAAAATATATTTCATTTTTTAAATAATTTTTTGCATTTTTCTGTTGTTCAGGGGGGGGGGGGGTGTCATTATCCCTCCCTCTTGGATCCGCCATTGTTTACCAGGCATAAAAAAATGCAGTGCCTGGTGCCGTTCTGCTACTGAGTTAGAGTACCCAAATTAAACTGCACTTTGATCCCCTTCTTGGTGTTTTCCCAAAAAAATCACCAAATTGGCACGTTTTTGCGTTTTGTCTCCCAGAATTTCCAAACTCTAGGAGACATCACGCAAAAACGTTCACTTTAAGATGGCGACAATAAAAACAGCGTTCGAAATCCTTGGTGGTCCGCTGGTCCGAGACCACCAAAAATTCAATCGGACCACTAATTTGAAAAATTTAATGGTCCGCAGGACCAGTAACTTCCCCTCCCCCCCCCCCCCCTCTCTGAAAGGTAAACATAAACTTTCCTGTCCCTGAGAAAACTGCAATCAAACACAAATCGCATAATTTTATTTAAAACAATAAATTTTAAAAAATAGCATTAAACCTTAGTCAGTTGAAATTAGTGGTACTTTGGTTGAGTAGCGGAGTACCGAGTAGTTGTGTAATAAGAAAAAAACACTGTGCACATAATGTGAGCTTGTGTGTACATATATATATATACACCTGTGTGTACATACATATAATATACATATATAGTATATATAAATTAACTAATTAAATTTGAAATTTATTTGTGCACTTTTTAAAGACAATTTTTGACAATTCAAAACGGTAGCAAAAAAAGAGAATTGACACATAACAAGTACAATTATTAACCGATATAAAATTAAAACATTCTTCAACCCTCAATTTATTCTGATACCTGAAATCTGTTTATGAAAAATAAAAATGTTTGTTGGTTACTGTAACAATTCATTGAATAATGCAAAACATGTCATATTTATTTTGTAACTGTACCTTATTTTCTTTTGATTAAAAATAAAAAGGGAAAAATAAAAAGAAGGGTACAAAAAGAGATACAGACTTTCTTAACAGAAGACTTATGTAAAACTGACGCTCCACTTGCATGGTAGGGGGGAGGGAGGATTTCAGATTATGTGCAGCCTTGCAAAAAAATTCTTAGTGCACCTTCAACCACTGTTTATTCTGAACGTATATTTTCAGAGGCAGGATAAATTTACAGTAGTAAAAGAAATGCCCTGTTTACTGGCGTTTGGTGTTTTTGCACCATAATTTGAAATATAATAAATTTAATTATTAATTTTTTAATTGCATTTTCAGTTTCTTTATCCAAAATAAGTCTTTTCTGTTTTCCTATATATTTAAAAAAAACTTATTTTTATTTGTATAAATGTGAAACTAAATTTTAATCTGGAATTATTTTATGAGGGGTTTTGTTCTTAACTTTTTCTATATTTTGTAGACATATTGTTAAATACAGAGTAAATAATTTTATGAATTATTGCATACATTATACATTGATATTCAAATAACTTTTTACAGATCAGTTATAAGTTCATATGCTTAAAAAATGAAATTCTTACAACTACTCGGCCAAAATTTCACCGAGTACCGAGTATTTACCGAGTACTCGGTACGGCTCTAGTTGAAAGAGATAATCTGAAATGAAATATTTAATTAATAATTTTATATTTTTTCTTAATGTACTGTTTAATTTTTAACAAATTATTATTTTACATTTTATTATGATGAAAATTTTGGATAACTGCAAAGGAAGTTTCACCCTAGGAAGGGAGAGGGTCACTCAAAGGGTTAAAGGGACGTAATAGAATTTTATGTAGCAGGCTAGTGATGATTACAGCGGACCAGTAAATTCTTATGCTTACTGGTCCTTGGGACCAGTGACTTTTTTATATGAATTCTACCGCTGAAAAATAAAGCAAAAATACATATTTTAAAACACAGGAAATACAAAAATTTAAAAAAAAAATCACACATTATGAGTTTTGTAATAATTTTACTTTCTGTACAAGAAAAATGTACACACGCCTACTTTTAACAATTTCGAGGGCGGCGTCCTTAAAAAAGGACACCTAAATTTAATTCCAAAACTGACAAATGGCACCAAGAATATTTAATTAAAATCTTCCTATTATAATGTACACGAAAATAAGCAAGTTCGTATTTTCTAATAAATTTGTTTATAAATTCCGGTGTCAGTCCATTATTGCATCGGTTTATGAACAGAATTACTCTGCACCGGTAAAGGTTATATACTACAAAACAACCATTTTTTAGTTTAAAAAGTATATATATATTAAGCTTTGACAGCAATTAATCATTTTTTTCCTTTAATACTTAATAAAATAACATTAAAATTTAAAAAAAATTAAAAATTATTTCATTTTTTAAATAAATTTTAGCATTTTTATTTTGTTCAGGGGGAGGGGGGTCATCATCCCCTCTTGGATCAGGAACGAAACTAGACTTTTTTGCACCGGGTGCAAACATGGAACGGGCGGGGCAACCCCCCCCCCCCCTCTTCTGCAAAGTATATTTACAAAGATAATTTTACTAATTTTCTAATATCCAATTTATTTTAAAATTAAAAATATGAAATCATAAAATATGTAATACTGAACTACGTAATCTAGAATGGCGGATCCACGGGGGAGGTGACAGAGGTCATGACACCCCCCACCCTTGAAAACCAACAAAAATATTTTAACTAAACTTTGATCCCCCCCCTTCTTGGTGCATTTCCAAACCAAATCACAAAATCGGCATGTTTTTTCGTTTTGTCTCCCAGATTACCAAACTCTAGGAGACAACACGCAAAAGTGTGCATTTTAAAATGGCGACAATCAAAATAAAGCAAAAATACACATTTTAAAACACAGAAAATACACAAATTTTGAAAAAAAAAATCATACATTATCCGCTCGTTAATAATTTTACTACCTGTACACGAAAAATATAGTACACACACCTACTTTTAAATACAAAACAACCCTTTTTCAGTTTAAAAACTATATATAATATTAAGCTTTAACAGAAATTAATCATTTTTTCCCCTTAATACATAATTAAATAACATTAAAATTCAAAAAGAATTTAAAATTATTTCATTTTTTAAATAATGTTTAGCATTATTCTGTTGTTCAGGTGATGGGGGGGGGTCATGCTCATGACCCACCTCTTGGATCCACCATTGTTTACCAGGCACAAAAAAAAAAAAAAAATGCAGTACCTGCTACCGTTCTGCTACTGAGTTGCAGAGTACCCTAATGAAACTGCACTTTGATCCCCTTCTCGGTGCATTTCCAAAAAAATCGCCAAATTGGCCCGTTTTTGCATTTTGTCTCTTAGAATCCCAAACTCTAGGAGACATCATGCAAAAGCATGCATTTAAAGATGGCAACAATAAAAATAAAGCAAAAATACATATTTTAAAACACAGAAAATACACAAATTTTGAAAAAAAAAAAATCATACATTATCCGCTCGTTAATAATTTTACTACCTGTACAAGAAAAATATACTACACACACCTACTTTTAAATACAAAACAACACTTTTTCAGTTTAAAAAGTACATATAATATTAAGCTTTGACAGAAATTAATCATTTTTTCCCCTTAATACATAATTAAATAACATTAAAATTCAAAAAGAATTTAAAATTATTTCATTTTTTAAATAATGTTTAGAATTATTCTGTTGTTCAGGTGATAGGGGGGGGGGGTCATGCTCATGACCCACCTCTTGGATCCACCATTGTTTACCAGGCACAAAAAAAAAAATGCAGTACCTGCTACCGTTCTGCTACTGAGTTGCAGAGTACCCTAATGAAACTGCACTCTGATCCCCTTCTCGGTGCATTTCCAAAAAAATCGCCAAATTGGCCCGTTTTTGCATTTTGTCTCTTAGAATCCCAAACTCTAGGAGACATCATGCAAAAGCATGCATTTAAAGATGGCAACAATAAAAATAAAGCAAAAATACATATTTTAAAACACAGAAAATACACAAATTTTGAAAAAAAAAAAAAAATCCTACATTATCCGCCTGGTAATCATTTTATTTTCTGTACAAGAAAAATGTATACACACCTACTTTTAAATTCAAAACAACACTTTTTTAGTTAAAAAATATATACAGTAGACTCCCTCAAATCCGCACAGCTTGGGACCAGAGGTTGTGCGGATTTTATAATTTTGCAGATTTCTGGTTATTGTTTTGTTTACATTTTTAAAACAGTAATTTGAATGTAGCTAATGATGTAATCGAAATTATATGAATGCTTGCAATATAGCAAAAATATTAAAATAGTAAAGTATTAAAGTATTAAACTAAAATAATAAACAGTAAGATAATTTAAAAAATTATTAATATTTTTAAATAAAAATAAAGTTAAATTATTAAAAATTAATGTATAATTAAATATGCATAATAAAGATGAATTATTGAATGAAACTTTCCTCTTAAAGATACCCTGTTAATAATTTCACATAAAAATCAAAGTAAGGAAGTTTATTTAAGGTTTAGTCAGATTTAATATGCAAAAAAGTTTGATTGATACATATATATATTTAGTAAAAAGATTGTGATTATTACAAATGATATTGGCAATATCTTGATTTTTACCAGAAATAAATTTATACTTATTTCATGAAAAACCATGAGTTCAGTCATATTATCTATAATTACATATTAAAATACATGCAGAATAATTATATAAAACTAAAAAATTCTGTAATTGTGTTCTGGCATCTGAACTAAAACACATTCATTGTTTACATCTCTAATGATGTGTGGATTTTAGGTTTGCAGATTTGAGGGAGTCTACTGTATATATTAAGCTTTGACTGCAATTAATCATTTTTTTTCCTTTAATACATAGTAATTAAATAACATTAAAATTCAAAAAGAATATAAAATATATTTCATTTTTTAATTAATTTTTAGCATTTTTCTATTGTTCAAGGGGGGGGGGATTACCCCCCTCTTGGATCAGGGCCGAAACTAGCCTTTTTTGCACCCGGGGCAAACATGGATTTTGCCCCCCCCCCCCCCTCTTCTGCAAAGTATATTTAGAAAGAGAATTTTACTAATTTTCTAATATTAGACTTACTTTAAAATTTAAAATATGTAATACTGAACTACGTAATCTACAATGGCAGATACAAGGGGGAGATGACTGGCGTCAGAGGGGGGGGGGGGGGCATGAACACCAACAAAAATATTCTACTTTAATCCCCTTTTTGGTGTGTTTAAAAAAAAAATCCCCAAATTGGCATGTTTTTGCGTTTTGTCTCCCAGATTTTCAAACTCTAGGAGACACCACACAAAAGTATGCATTTTAAGATGGCGACAATCAAAATAAAGCAAAAATACACATTTTAAAACACAGAAAATACACAAATTTTGAAAAAAAAAAATCCTTATCCGCCCTGTAATAATTTTATTTTCTATACAAGAAAAATGTACAGTTTGTACTACAAACACCTACTTTTAAATACAAAACAACCCTTTTTCAGTTAAATATATATATATATATATGTTAAGCTTTGACTTGACAGCAATTAATCCTTTTTTTCTTTTAATACATAATTAAATAACATTAAAATTCAAAACTAGTTAAAAATATATTTCATTTTTTAAATAATTTTTTGCATTTTTCTGTTGTTCAGGGGGGGTGTCATTATCCCCCCCTCTTGGATCCGCCATTGTTTACCAGGCATAAAAAAATGCAGTGCCTGGTGCCGTTCTGCTACTGAGTTAGAGTACCCAAATTAAACTGCACTTATCCCCTTCTTAGTGTTTTCCCAAAAAAATCAACAAATCGGCACGTTTTTGCGTTTTGTCTCCCAGAATTTCCAAACTCTAGGAGACATCACGCAAAAATGTTCACTTTAAGATGGCGACAATAAAAATAAAGCAAAAATACATATTTTAAAACACAGGAAATACAAAAATTAAAAAAAAAAAAAAATCACACATTATGAGTCTTGTAATAATTTTACTTTCTGTACAAGAAAAATGTACACACGCCTACTTTTAACAATTTCGAGGGTGGCGTCCTTAAAAAAGGACACCTAAATTTAATTCCAAAACTGACAAATGGCATCAAGAATATTTAATTAAAATTTTCCTATTATAATGTACGTGAAAATAAGCAAGTTCGTATTTTCTAATAAATTTGGGTGTCAATCCATTATTGCATTGGTTTATGAACAGAATTACTCTGCACCGGTAAAGGTTATATACTACAAAACAACCATTTTTTAGTTTAAAAAGTATATATATATTAAGCTTTGACAGCAATTAATCATTTTTTTCCTTTAATACTTAATAAAATAACATTAAAATTTTAAAAAAATTAAAAATTATTTCATTTTTTAAATAAATTTTAGCATTTTTATGTTGTTCAGGGGGAGGGGGGTCATCACCCCCTCTTGGATCAGGAACAAAACTAGACTTTTTTTCACCGGGTGCAAACATGGAACGGGCGGGGCAACCCCCCCCCCCCCTCTTCTGCAAAGTATATTTAGAAAGATAATTTTACTAATTTTCTAATATCCGACTTATTTTAAAATTAAAAATATGAAATCATAAAATATGTAATACTGAACTACGTAATTTAGAATGGCGGATCCAAGGGGGAGGTGACAGAGGTCATGACCCCCCCCCCCCCCTTGAAAACCAACAAAAATATTTTAACTAAACTTTGATCCCCCCTTCTTGGTGCATTTCCAAACCAAATCACAAAATCGACATGTTTTTTCGTTTTGTCTCCCAGATTACCAAACTCTAGGAGACAACACGCAAAAGTGTGCATTTTAAAATGGCGACAATCAAAATAAAGCAAAAATACACATTTTAAAACACAGAAAATAGACAAATTTAAAAAAAAAATCATACATTATCTGCACTGTAATAATTTTACTTTCTGTATAAGAAAAATGTACACACACCTACTTTTAAGTATACAAAATAACCCTTTTTCAGTTTAAAAAAAAAAAATATATATATATATATATATATATTAAGCTTTGACAGCAATTAATCATTTTTTTCCTTTAACACAAAAATCTTAAAATATTTATAATCAGCACTAAGTATTTGACTATTTTGATATTTGCGAACCCTGCCAAAATTTTTTTTATCTTAAGTGATAGAGTATTTTATGAACTTTTTTGGATTTTAATATCATCCCCCCCTCCCTCCTCTGCCTGTTTCTTTTTGAAAATCGCAGCTGTAGGGGTTATTTTGGGTGTTATTGAAAAAAAGGTGTTAAAAGGGGGTTTTGTTTTTCTTAAATCCTGACTTAACAATATTAAAGCATTATGGTTGCCAGAATGATTGGTACTTTTTTTTTTTTTTTTTGCTTATTTTAAAATATTTTTTCTCTTTATTCGATCAGAAAATGTAAAAGGATTTATACATACAGCAACCAGAAACAACATACTATACATACAGACTTGCCAATCTCCGAGACCCAAAAATCGGATTTATTTCAGAATTCGGGTTTTTATTTTTTCCAGTAAAAACATTATTTTAAAAATGTAATCACGTTCTGTACCAGTTTAATTACGAAACAATAATGAAGAACTTCATTATTATTCGAGACAAATTACCGATATGATAATAAAAATTTCAAGCTATTAAAAAATGTGTATGAAACTCAAGGGCACAGGAAAACATGGAAAATCAGAAATATTGGCAAGTCTGTATAATATTTTCACAACATTTATTTGTGAAAAAAGTAATAACATCAGAATGAATGAAATAGGTACTTACATATTTCCGAGAAAAAGTATTTTTTCAACTTCCAAGGAGCTCACGCTGTCGCCGTAGCAATGGCGTCCGCTTCCTCCTTCCTCGCTGGAGAGTTCATCAAAACAACAACACCGACTTCATCCGGGACTTCGCGCAGCCTTCGTCTTTCAACCAATCAGATTTGCGCTTCCAGAAAAACTGTGATTTCGCCCTTATTTCACCGTGTTTCGATATTGGGCAGTTATATGTCGTTGGTGAGTTACCAATCAGCACGTTTTCATCGGCAAATGAGCTCACAGTGTTAGCTTTAGTTGATGAAATATAGCCTCATCAAAACCGGTTCTCATATGTTGCTCGCAATGATATACGTGTATTATTTCTCGAGCAACTTTCGAGGAATTGATGAAAGGCCTAGCAAAATGCGACCAGTCGCTGCTACTAGGGTTAAGGGAGCCTTGAGCATCTGGTCAACACTCCCTCACATTGACTGGGTCAAGCCTCCCTACATAGACTTTTTCTAAAGAATACCACATTGTTATGTTAAGCCTAACTTACTTTTCCCATTTTCTAGCAATTTTTCACATTTTTCTATAGTTTTAAACATTTTCTTTTCCATCACATCATTTTACTGAAGTTTTACAGAATAAATTTACATTATTTTATGTATACATTTTTATACCATTAACTTTTAATTATACGCAGTGTATAATAAAAAGATTTCCAAAACCACTTAATTAAGGGAGCCTTGAGCATCTGGTCAACCCTCCCTCACATTGACTGGGTCAAGCCTCCCTACATAGACCTTTTCTAAAGAATACCACATTGTTATGTTAAGCCTAACTTACTGTACAGTCTTTATGCCTGAAATGAAAGCTCGATATTTCTGTATTACTTTAAACTTACTTATTTAAATTTCTATGATATGATTTATTTGAAAAAAAGCTTACAAAATATTTCTAAAAAACACAACTTTTAGGTTGAAAACGCCTCACAATTGATTTTTTCTACAACTATTTCGATTATCTCTATGAAACGAAGACTGTTGTTTGAGCTTTCCAGTAGCTTTGGTTGACACCTGTTGATAAAACTCTCAAATTTTTTAAAATATGAAAATTGATGGGTGGGTCAAGCCTTCCGTATGGTAAACCGTCCCTAGTCTCCCCTAAATATAAATCGATCATTGAGCTGACTACTCATCTACGGCATATTTTAAAGACTCCGACTCTGCAACAAATCTACACAATGTGTAATCAGTTCTTATACACATTTCCACATTTCCAAAAGAAACATTCACGTTAATTCCATGTGTCGGTGTCTTTTTTAAATTACAATCATTCTTATTGTTAGAAAAAAATCTACATCTTGACAATGCTTTTAGCGCAAACATCAGTATGTCTTCAGATTTTTTTAACTTTTAAATCTTATATGGGTTTTTCTGCCCTCTTGTGCTTTCTATTGTATTATTTATTATTATTTTATAATATAGTATTCAAATATTTCAAATACATTTAGATCCAGTTTACTATTTCTCGGTGTATAAATATTAACCCATTGAGGGGCATCTAATTTTAATCAAGTTTTATGCCAGAAAAGTTTGACTGAATTTTACTTTTAAGAATTTGGTGGGAAAATTATGAAAAATTGCTATTCCTTAAGTTTTTCTAAAGTTCCTGTGTCAGTTCAACATTACAGAGACACAATTACTTGCCCCTCAAAGGGTTAATGATAGTCTGGAATTGAAATCCAAAAATATTAACATTTTAAAATCTAAGGAAGCGTTAGACTTTCAAATTCCCCAAAAATTCACCAAAAATTACACATCATTTTTTGTGTTAAACTCCCTTTTTAATTTTTTTTTAAAAAGATATATATTAGCATATTCTCACACGAAATTGTTTTCGAACTTCCTAGATCTATCAGTAAAATAAGACAAATTTTACTTACTCTAAAAATATATATAATATGACCAAGTACGAGAAAATGTCCAATAGCCCATTCCGTGTTACAAACGACTCTAAAATGCTTTCTTTATCTTTAGAAAACGTAGAAATCAATAAATCCTAGAGATTTAAAGAATCACTTACAATGAGTGTGTTGTTTATGACGGCCAATTACCTAGAGATATGGCCTGAAGGGGGGAATGCTCTCCGTGGGTGTCTTCCATGGGAAACTAAACCGTATTTAAGGTGCGGATAGACCATCATACTAACTGTTATCAGTATCGGCGTCTTTTCTTGTGACCACGAGGTGTTTCTTATCTTTAATGGCTTTAAAAGGAAAGGAACTGATGCCCTGCAAAATAGGAACCTTTCCGTCAAGTACAGCTGAACTCCTTTTCTCCTGACCCATTATTGATTCCCCGCATCCTTTTGTAAATAAACCGCAGAAGGGTCCAGAATAAAAGATTTCTTAGAAAATGTAGAAGGAAGGCAAAACAGGCGTTTAAACTTAGCCTTACGCAAGGAAATCTAAGGTTCAAAGAAAACCAAGGAAAACTCCGAACGATTAGATTGACCGGCGCGAATGGGTTCGAGCCCAGCACCTCCCGTCTACCAGCTTTGAGAGCAGAACCTCTCGGCCACTGCACTTACAATGACAAAGTTTTTTTTTTCTTTTTTCTTTTTTCTTTCTTTTTTTTTTTTTTTTTTTTTTTGCTGCCGCAGATTTTTTGAAAAGGTCCGAGTACCTCTCATAGTCTATTAATCAGTTTTGTCAAACCAGTATATCGGTTTTTAGGATGCTTCAATTCTCAGTTAAACATTTTCAGTTGCATAACTCAGTTTATACACATATGCATTTTATGCAAGAATAACAAAATAATATTAATTTTAATGTTAATGCCGTTAATTTATCATGCTTGACTGTTACACATGTTCGTTGAATATGCATGAATATTTTTCTTTGAGAATGGATAGCATCCGAAAATTTTTTCCAGGTTCAGAAAACTGATTAATACGCAAAAAAAAAAAAAAAAAAAAAAAAAAAAAAAAAAAAAAAAAAAAAAACACCCGGAAACGATTTCAAAAATCAGTGACAGCAAAGGAAACTTTGTTTTAATAAATGCTTCTTTAAATACCAAAAAGAATAACAAAGTAATATTAATTTTAATGTTAATGCCGTTAATTTTTTCACGCCTATATGTTAAACATGTTCGTTGAATATGCATGAATATGTTTATTTGAGAATGGATAACATCCGAAAAATTTATTCCAGGTTCAGAAAACTGATTAATACGCAAAAAAAACAACCACCCGGAAGCGATTTCAAATGTCAGTAAGAGCAAAGGAAACTTTGTTTTAATAAATGCTTCTTTAAATACCAAAAAGAATAACAAAATAATATTAATTTTAATGTTAATGCCATTAATGTTTTCATTCTTATCTGTTAAACATGTTCGTTGAATATGCATGAATATGTTTCTTTGAGAATGGATAACACCCGAAAATTTTATTCCAGGTTCAGAAAACTGATTAATACGCAAAAAAAACACCCGGAAACGATTTCAAAAATCAGTGAGAGCAAAGGAAACTTTGTTTTAATAAATCTTTCTTTAAATACCAAAAAGAATAACAAAATAATATTAATTTTAATGTTAATGCCATTAATGTTTTCATTCTTATCTGTTAAACATGTTCGTTGAATATGCATGAATATGTTTCTTTGAGAATGGATAACACCCGGAAAATTTATTCCAGGTTCAGAAAACTGATTAATACGCAAAAAACCACCCGGAAACGATTTCAAAAATCAGTGAGAGCAAAGGAAACTTTGTTTTAATAAATGCTTCTTTAAATACCAAAAATAATAACAAAATAATATTAATTTAATGTTAATGCCGTTAATTTTTTCATGCTTATCTGTTAAACATGTTCGTTGAATATGCATGAATATGTTTCTTTGAGAATGGATAACATACGAAAAATTTATTCCAGGTTCAGAAAACTGATTAATACGCAAAAAAACCACCCGGAAACGATTTCAAAAATCAGTGAGAGCAAAGGAAACTTTGTTTTAATAAATGTTTCTTTAAATACCAAAAAAAAAATAACAAAATAATATTAATTTTAATGTTAATGCCATTAATGTTTTCATTCTTATCTGTTAAACATGTTCGTTGAATATGCAGGAATATGTTTCTTTGAGAATGGATAACATCCGAAAAATTTATTCCAGGTTCAAAAAACTGATTAATACGCAAACAAAAAACACCCGGAAACGATTTCAAAAATCAGTGACAGCAAAGGAAACTTTGTTTTAATAAATGCTTCTTTAAATACCAAAAAGCATAACAAAATAATATTAATTTTAATGTTAATGCCGTTATTTTTTCATGCTTATCTGTTAAACATGTTCGTTGAATATGCATGAATATGTTTCTTTGAGAATGGATAACATCCGAAAAAATTATTCCAGGTTCAAAAAACTGATTAATACGCAAAAAAACTACCCGGAAACGATTTCAAAAATCAGTGACAGCAAAGGAAACTTTGTTTTAATAAATGCTTCTTTAACCCGTAACTGGAGACACCCTTACTTTAATCTTTCCTTACGCGATCAGAGATATGGAGTCAAAAAGACTCCAGTGTTATTTTTCTCTTTGGGGTCATCCATATATGATGTCACACTTTTTTTTTAATTTTTGACCCCCCTGCCCCCCTTTGTCACAAAGTGTCTCACTTCACCATTCCCCCCCCCCTCTTGTCACATGTCACGCTATATTACATAAACATATACTTGCAGTTCAAAATTCATATTTCAAATTTTATTTTGAAACTTTTAACTATGTGTTTTAACGACATTTGTTAGCATAATAAGAAAAATGATTCGTGTACTTATTTTGTATGAAATAAGATTAAGATTTACAACAAAAAAACATAATTAATATACAATAGTAATAAAATATTAATTGAAAGAACAATTAAAAACAGTAGCATTTGCGAATTTGAAATGAAATTTAATATATTTGGCATTAAATGTTATCTTTACTGTATGAACACAAAATACTTTAATTTCAAAATAACTTTAAAATTTAATCTGCTGATTTTTAATGCTTTTATTTTAACCAAAATGTGTGATGTCACATTTCTTCTTACCCCCTCCCACCCCCTTCTCACAAACTGTCACAATTTCATGAACCCCCTCCCCCCCTCCAAGCGTGACATCATTGGATGGCCCCTTTTGTCTTTTATCAACAGCATTGAAATTTATTTTGCAAACGCAATATACTCTGGAAATCATATAATGATAAAAGAACTACTTGACGGTACTGAGGAGATGATTTTATTCAAGGAGAAAAACCACGTCATAATCAGATCCAAAGAACAACGCGGAGTCATTTTCACTCCCGTCTCCAGTTACGGATATCCAAAGATATATAAGTTTCTTTAGTATTTAAAGATAATAACGCTTTTCCGAATCTTTTATAACAGGGGTTCTCAAACTTTTAGTCCAAAGTACAACTAAACAGAGGTTCATACTTCCGCTTACAACTAGGTGACAAACTCAAATCTAATACAGACACTAGTTGGATGTGCCACTCCCAAAACTTTCTTCTATCTTATGCATCTTAATATTTAAAAAGTAGTTACACATGTTAATACTTCAATATTATTAGTTCAATACTATACCAACTTTGATTTTTATCTCAAATTTCTGCTTCAGGCAATTAAACGGACTAAAAACGAGTTAATCTATATCATGATATTTGTTAAAATTAATAGTTTTTCTTTATTATGTTGTTATCAGCTGTTTGCGAACTGCGAATCAGCTGTTTTGCTCTTAGCAGGAAGCTAGCTCCCGCCGCTGCACGAGCCGCCGATGAACAATAGAAATACGAAAAATCAAGAAAAGTACACAAAAATCGCTATCACAGAGCCCCTTTACCGCGCAATATTTCCGAATTCTAGGAGGACCTGTTGGCCAAAGCCAAAAAAAAAAAAAATGCACAAATAATTTGGTTCAATTGTATGCATAATTTTATACACTTTTCGATGGTACAATAAAGAAAATGGCACAAATATCGCTATTACAGCGCCCCACTTCCGGCAGATTTTGTTTTCAGATTCAGAGAGGACTTGCTTGCCATAGCCAGAAACATACACAAAAATGTGGTTCAATTCTATGCATAACTTCATACACTTTTCGATGGTACAATAATGAAAATGGCACACACATCGCAATTATAGCGCCCCCTTCTGGCGGAATTTTTTCAAGTTCAGAGAGGATCTACTGACCATAGCCTTACACATACACAAAAAATTTGGTTCAATTGTATGCCTAAATTTATACAGTTTTCGATGGTACAATAAGGAAAATGGCACAGACATCGCTATTACAGCGTCCCCTTCCGGCAGACTTTTTTCACGTTCAGGGAGGACTTGCTTGCCATAGCCAGAAACATACACAAAAAATTTGGTTAAATTATATGCATAATTTCATACATTTTTCGATGGTACAATAATGAAAATCGTACATACATAGCATTTAAAGCGCCCTCTACCAGCTGAATTTATACAAATTCACGGAGGACCTTCGTACAATGACTAAAAACAAACACAAAAAATTTCGTTCAATCCTATGCATAAATTCATACACTTTTCGATAGTACAATATTCAAAATGGCCCCAAAATCGCTATTACAGCGCTCCCTACCGGCGAATTTTTTCAAATTAAGTAAGGACTTGCTTGCCATAGCCAAGAACTTAAAAAAATTTTTGGTTCAATTCTATGCATAACTTCTTACACTTTTTAACGGTACAATATTTAAAATCGCACAAAAATCGCTATTACAGCGGTCCCTACCAGCGAATTTTTTGCAAATTTAGGGAGGACCTGAGTGCTTTAGGCAAAAACTTAACATAAAAGTTTGGTTCAATTCTATGCGTAACTTCATACGCTTTTCGATGGTACAATATGCAAAATCGCACAAAAATCGCTATTGCAGCGCCCCCTACCGGCGACTTTTTTCCAATTTCAGGGAGGACCTGCTTGCCATAGCCAAAAACTTAAAATAAAAATTTGGTTCAATTCTATGCGTAACTTCATACACTTTTCGATGGTACAATATTCAAAATGGCACAGGAAATTGCTATTACAGCGCCCCCTACCGGCGAATTTTTAACAAATTCAGGGAGGACCTGCTTGCCATAGCCAAAAACTTAAAATAAAAATTTGTTTCAATTCTATGCATAACTTCATACACTTTTTGATGGTACAATGGCGACAGACACACGGACAGACGGGCGAGCGGACAGACGGACAGACAGACATTTTCTATAAATATGTTTTTTGGGATCTCTGACACCTAAAACGTGCAAATCCGTCGAAAACCGGAAGTCGAAAATAATTTCGATTATAATACTTTCTTCTATTTAAGATAGAAGAGAGTAAAAACTGTGTAAGTGGAATATGTCTAAAACGAAATATTTTTCCATTCTTTTGTGCTTCCATCTGAGGAGATGTTACTCATTTACATTATTAAATTGGTGCTTATATTGACTTTAATATTTTTAGTGTATATAAAGTGTATCATTTTTAAGTGAAAAATACAGATGCATTTAAATATAAAACTACTGCATAGCTTTGATAAAAATGGAAAAAAATAAACATTTGAAGTCACCTTGATCTCCAACTTTTGTTATATGAATACAGTACTTATATCAGTAGTAAAATACACATAAGAAAATTTAATAAGTGAATAACCTACATAAGAAACTTACATACCTTCTGAAAGTAAACTCGAAATCAGAGTTCGTTGAAATAAGTAACATACACACATACAACTTTTTTTCGGGGTGAATGAAAGATCAACTCGACATCTACGGAATATTAGTTCCATTTACCTAAAAATTCTAATGGAAATTACATGCAAAACGTTGTCAAAGCAATAACAGAGAGCAAATACCATGGAGCCGGTGAACTGACGCACCATGAAAGATGAGAGAGGTGGGATTGAGGCTGCTTTTTGATTTCACATGCTGCAATTTTTATTTCATTTCACGTACCAGCATCAGACTTTCGCGTACCAGTAAAAAGAGCTTCACATACTAGTACTGGCATGCGTACCATAAATTGAGAACCCCTGGTTTATAATATCATTTGTGGTTGCACAATATTTCCGTAGATAAAGAAACAATTGCTTTTTTTCTACAGCGTGTATTTGAAATGCATTTTTTAAAACACATTTTTCGTAATCTATGCATTTTTAAATGCTGTTTGTGTTCTAATTTTTGTTAAGAATTAGCAATTTGCCTAAATCTTGGTGCCTACTGCGATATATCTGTACATCCGTTTTGGAATATATGTTTATTAATCCCCATTACTCGCTTGGACTCTTCTGAACACCCCGCGAATAAAAAGATGCGCAAACTTGCGGAGCTATTTAAGCTCAAAGTCAAATAATTCTAGTAGCTGCATACTCCTAGATCCCAAGCCTACTGACAACATACTTTCATTCTACCGTTTTATTTCCGAAGCAGTGAGGACTTGAAAATTCTCAGCTTGTAGAAAAAAATAACTAAGGTGAGCTACATTGCAGAGTTATTTTATTTTTAAATTAGAGGAAATAATTAAATTTCTGAATAACATTTATATTTTAAAATTTATTTTGAGTCGTTTACATCGACATTTTTTGCCTTTTTTGTAAAAAATTGCAAAATCTCCTTGGGAAATGGAATTCTGCAGATATGACGTGGCAGCAGGTACAGATGATAATTTTTTGGATGATGACGAACACTTTGAGGATCATTCTGATCAACTCTGAATCAGAACCGAAGCAGATGAAACATTGGAACAAGATTCTTATGCGGACTACTGTCTTTTTTAATGAATAACATTATCAAATCATTATATGAGGCGTGTTTTTAAAGTAAGGGCTGTTTGAAAAGAAAAACCAGACGAAAGAAAACTTTCAAAAAACAAATTTATTTTCAGATTCTACACACATTCTCTATTTTTCAACATAATTGCCAAGTTTGTTTAAACACTTATCATTTGAATTCCCTCTTCATAGAAATTGCCGCCTGCTCCGATAACCAAGAGGTCACGGCCGTTTTCACGTCTTCGTGATCGTTGTAGTGGTTGCCGTCGAGATGATGCTTGAGATAGTGGGAAATATGGAAATCGCTCGGAGCAAAGTCGGGGCTGTAGGGGGGGGGGGGGGGGGGGCGTGACAAAACTTCCCAGCCAAAAGTGTCCAATAAAGATCGTGTCTGAACTGCGGTGTGAGACTTTGCATTGTCATGGAGTAGCAAAATTCCCTCTGTCAGCATGCTGCGTCTTTTGTTTTGAATCGTTCTGCGACCAAAAACGTATCACTGACCGTACCTTGCACGGGCCGGGCGATTCGATAATATTGAACGTTTTAAAGACTCAGAACGGACCGAACAGGTTACCTACACAGCTGCAACTGACCACAGTTGCTCCCAAGGAATGCCGTTACATGAAGCAAGCATTTGATGCGGCGCGCGCCACTTATTAGTGTATATAAATAACAAAACTAACCTTACTTAAAAAAACACGCCTCGTACATAAACAAATCTTAACCCATTCGGGACCATGGGTGCATATATGCACCTTCAAAACGAGCGTATAATTTGTTTTAGGCACTAGTAAAATAGAAAAGTAATATTTGCTTTCTTTAATTAGAGCATTTTCGTGATTATTTAAGTAAATGCAATATTTAAAAATAAAGTGGTGCTAACCGACTAAAATGTGTGTAAAAGCCGCCGGTCCCGGAGGGGCTAATGTGTGTTGTAATAGAGCAAAACATGTTATAAGACATAATTTTTAAATTTCAAGAATGTAAAATTTTACTCATAATTTTAACTATAATGTAGTTGTATATGTAAACATTTTTGTATAATTTGTAATTAATCATATTCTTCTTGTATTTCTGAGTTGTATTTATTAGAATAAGTTAAAGTAAGCTAAATTGATTACGAGTAAATTACAAATTTACTATAAATCATTATAACTTAAAAATTGAGATAAAAGTTTTGGGGTGTTTACAACGCCCCTCCCCCCCCCCCCCCTTTTCCCGAATGATCGTGAGACAAAAAAAGGCATGAATAAAGGAGAGTTAAGTTTCTCAAATCTTCAATAAATGCGTTTTGCATGAGACTTTTTTGCTTAATAATTTGTTTTCGTGCTAGAGTTACATTTTTTTTTATAACTATCACTCGGATTAAAGAAAGTATGGAGTTTTTTAAAATAAAATCTTTATAAAAAATTAAATTAATAAATGAAGAAGGTATGAAATATTTTGAATATCGTAACCCATGGATCATTTAAAAATTTAACGCTTTAGGACCGGTGTCTCTTACACAAATTATTTATTAGGTTAGTATCACTTTTTTTTAAAAGTTACTTTCAATTATATGATGTCGAGAATGCTCTAATTATCTAATGCCAATATTATCTTCCTTTATTACTGGTGTCAAAAACAAACTTTGCAAAGAAAGATGAGGTCAAGTCAGAATCGAAGTTGGACCAATCGAAGTTGGACGAGTTATTAATACTTTAAAAAGTTAATTTTCAGTAAAATTCATTTTTACAAATATATATTACATTCATGGCACAGAACACTTCTGAGAATGTCGTATTGGAACAACAGAAATACTCAAAAATAAATTTTAAAAGCCATCGTTTCCATCATTTATTTTATTTTATTTTTTTAGAATCCCTTGACCAATTCAACATTGAAGGCAATATATGATTTCAGCTTAGGCAAACTTCCAACGCCCCTATTAAAATGAATTCTGCGATTAAGTAAAAGGTTTCTTTCGTCTAATAAATAATGGTAGAAATTTGTCTGGACTATGATGAGGCCCTAACTGAAAGAAATTATAATAAAACAAGTTGGAAATTGCACGACAAACGTGGCAAACGATGGTGTATTCGTATTATAACTAGTTTCATAAATATTTTTTTTCATCGCATGTTATACTGAATGTATATTTTAGCGTACTTCATACGTACATATCAGTTTCATTCTGTTCGAAAGGCTGTAACACCATTAAAATGCACTTGAAATATTTTTTTCCCATTGGTACTAATGTAACGGAAAATTTTTGACTAACCCTGTAATTAAATTATTTATCCGATTTTCATACAATTTGAAATGACTCGACAAAATTTTGCAAAAATTATATATTTAAAATTTCAAACGATTAGGTTGGGTAGTTTTTGCGCTGTTATATGCGGACAGACAGACAGACGGACTGAACGACGACTATAGGTGCTACGTATTTATATAATCATAAACACACGAAAAAGCAAAAAAAAAAAAAAAAAAAAAAAAAGAAAAGAAAAGGCAATGAGTGACCTTTCAGATAATTAAAACCCTTAAATGCCGTGTGTTGCCTTTATGCAACATACCCCATTTAGGCTTATAAATACTATTAGAATAATAATGAAGCTATAATGCCTAACCTTGCCAATAAAATACATTCTGAAAATATTATTAAATCGATTTTCAGCATTGAGATGGCAACACTTGTGCTGTTTAAGGATAAAGATAGATTTATTTTTTCAATTGTTGATACATGTTCTTTTTGTTTTGTTTGGAAGCTTGCGAAATACCCTATTTTGTTCTGCAGTGAGCAATTAAAATTTATTTCTTATCATAGTTCTCAAAATTCTTGTTTAATTAATATTATGGAATTTTATCAAGGAAAATTATTTTTTCAATCAAACACCATTATTGCCTATTAGTAACAAACAGTCTTTTAGCCGTAAGCCATACTTAAAACAAAATATGTTTTTTTAAGTATTTTTCCAATGATTTATTTATAAAAAGAAAACCGAAAAACATTTTTAAATGATTTTTGAAACTCAGGCATTTAAGGATTAAAAAGATAATAAAAACGTATTCCATTAACTCAGGAATGGCCAACTGTGGCACCCTGGAAACCACTCAAATTTTATAGTAATCATTGCCTTATCTAATCATCGGATCTTTGCAATTCAAGAAGTCGCCCATTTCTTTAAAAAAATAGTGGTACCAGTCGTACCACAGTTGGATACTGCTGCATTGAAAGCTAATTTTTTGTAAAAAGTTTTATTACTCGTATATTACTTATCATATTACAAAAGATCGTAAACATTTGTAATTAAAAGCATTTAGAAATTTAATTTTTAAAAGTCATTTCAAATTCTAAAATTTATTTTAAAAACATAAATCAGAGAATGTCGGCGTATCATTATCAGAATTATATCACAAGAATTTCCATGATTTTACGTTAAATTTTAAAATACAAATAAGTGCAGTCTATAATTCTATTAATACTTGGAAATTTTTCCAGAGAGAAACATTCGCCTTGCATGCAATATTTCAAATGAAAATAAAATTTCAAATTAATTGCTTAAAAGGCGCAAAGGACAACATAGTGAAAATTTAGTCGGTAGAATGTCAGTGCGGTATACTGATGGCCCAGGTTCGAGTCCCATGTAATCTTTTGTAATCTTTTGCATGCAATCTTTTTCACTAGGTTGGCCTTTGCCCCTTTCAAGCAATTAATTTGAAATTTGATTTTCATTTGAAATATGTCTATAATTATTTTAATGTATAAGAGATAAAGCAAATAAACAAGTAAATAAATATGCTAATGACTAACAGAAAAATATATCCATAATAGAAAACAATCAGGAGCTATTGTAATGAACATAATGCACAGTTATTTTATATATTAAATAAACTCATATTTAAAAGCCCAATTTTATTTATCACGTTTCCTTCTAACGTCAAAATGTTTCAGACGAAGATATGCATAGTTTATATATATTTATTATTACAAAAGAGTGAATTTGTATTATGAAGTTCAAACTAGCTGAATTGCAAAAAAGATGTATTACATTTTGCTCACATGCAAAATATTTGCTTTGTCATAAGAATACAAATGGCAAATTCTGCTGGTTTCTCGAAAATATTTTTAAACTCGCATTTAGATATTATTACAGGAACTCCGTAATACATTATTAACACTAAAGAATTGTTAAAGTCTCTTGATTTTTTTGCTACTTGTTTCGTTTTATAAAAATATTTGCTTTAGACAATCGCAGGTCTCCGTGATTAAATAAAGTTAATATTTATTTTTGAAAGTAGTGGTAGTAAACAATAGAGAATATTAGAAATTAAGTATGCTTCTTTACATTTGACATTATTTTGTATTTATCTCAAGTTGTATTTTATAAGTGTCTGCAGTACTTCAAATTTTCGAATATCGATCTCGTAGACGAAACGGTTAACCCTTTGTGGTCGATAGTTGGCGAATAACCGAGCAAACTTTGTATACGTGAATCTATTTTTACATTCTATTCGCATCATTAAATTTTAAAAGTAAATTCTTTTGTAAATTTCTCTTGAACAGGTGAACAGTTAAAATTCAATAGGTTCCCCATTTGCAAGCAAATCCACGCCCTATAGATGAGCAAATGTCGAGCGCATCATGAAAAAGAAGTGAAAACTATATAGTTGTAAAGCGACTACGTATAAAACAAGTTAGAAATTAAACGTCAAATATGGCAAATGAAGTGCGTTCCCACTATAACAAGTTTTATAAATATTTTTTTTGCATTACATATTGTATTGCATGTATATTTGAGTGCACTTCATAAGCGCATATCCATTTCATTCTGTTCGAAAAGCTGTAACATCATTAAAATGCACTTGAAATAATTTCTTTCCTTTTGGCTGTAATGTAACGAAAAACTTTTGACTGTCCCTGTAATTAATCTATACATACGATTTTCATAAAATTTGAAATGACTGGACAAATTTATGCGACAATTACATATTTTAAATTTCAAATGATTCGGTTGGGTAGTTTTTGCGCTGTTATAAGCGGACAGACGGACTGAACGATGATGACTATAGGTGCTACGTATTTATAAAATTACAAACGCACCTAAAAAGCGTAAGAATAATACTTAGGGTAGCAAAACCATGAAGCTATAATTAACACGTTAAGCGCCACGTCAGCCACCAATGGCTGACAGCGAACTTTCCGTTTAAAACGCGTCATTCACCGCTGTCTGATGTCTAAAATATGATACAAAACTGAAAAAATATACATTGTTTTAAATAATCACTGAACAAATATTTAAAATTTACCTACCTTTTATTTATTACAGGATTATGCTTTCTTAGAAATTACTTTAAACATTGTAAATTTTCAGCGCTTCAGTGTCAGTCATCGTGGCACTCAGCGTGTTAAAGAGGAACTGACATAGCCTTAACCCTAGATCTACCGGGAATTTTATTCAAGTTTTAATAAAACGTTCTGCACCAGAATTTTTATTTAAAACTATTTAACTTATTTATTTACCTTATTTTTGTCTGGTTTATATATTTAGTTTATTTTAAAGAAATTTCTGGTTTGAATGAATATTTTGTATGTACCTGTCGGGTCCAATGGACCCGTCTGGTAGACGGAGGGTTAAAATAGTGAAGCTTCAACTGCAACCGCTTTCACAAAGGCTGATTACCTCCAGTGGAAACTTCCACGAGTAAACTTTTTAGGATTTTTTTTTGTTTTTTTGGTATGGAAAAGACCTTATTAATACTCATTTTGTCAGTCATAAATAATGACAGAAATAGATTTTCATTTTTACTGGTAGGAGTTTACTTTTGCAGTAGTCAGGCCTTGCGTTTCCGCCATGTTGTGACAACCGGTGAAACAAACTGAATGTTTTACTAGGCAAACTGACACCAGAAATTATTGTATTGTATTTTATGAAGATAAAACCATTAGGTTGAAATAAAGAATTTATTTTTTATTCATTTACTTATTTATTTTGTTGGTGGCAGTGGTGCTATATTATTTACAGTTTAAAAAAAACATAGCTTGACAGCTTAAATTGAATTAAGATATTCATTTCAGATTTGAGTACAAATTCATTAATCTGCCGCGGGGTGATAAAAATAACTCTTATTTTAATATAGACTTAACAAAATATTTAAAAGTCTAATAAATTATTATTTGTTAAACTTGAAACGTAATTGTTTAAATATTTTAAAACTTCAGATTAAAATATTTGAATAAAAATTATAATTAGTGAAAATTTTTAACTTAGATGAATTACGCCACCTAGCGTAACAATTCCCAGCAATAATACTGCAAAAGTTCGTGCATTTCCATGGTGTGGTGGGCCAGGACAAGAGATAAAACGGAGGCCCATCAGAATTTTATCGGATGATTTCCAACACCAAAGTTGACTGAAGCTGTCCAGCAGGGGTCATACAGTGGTAAACCGTTAACCAGCACTTCTCCATCATTGCCTGCCCTTATCTTGCTGCTGGCCAGCAATTTCTTCTTTGCTGGGTCTTTTCTAGTATTTTTACTTACAAGTAACCTCAGTAGTACCTTTCTGAGAGTATAAATCACGATCAAGCAGTTTGAGTGCAAAAAGAAATGCGACGTGTTAATAGCGCAGACAGGTAAGCTAATATTAATATGGAAAACGATTTTTAGATGCGTTCGTAATTATATAGATAGTGTTATTATATAAATAGTGTAATTATAAAATGTGTATCACCTATAGTCGTCGTTCAGTCCGTCTGTCCGCATATAAAAGAGAAAAAACTACCCAACCGAATGGCCTGAAACTTTAAATATAAAATTGTTGCAAAATTTTGTCGAGTCTTTTCAAATTTTATGAAAATCGGATGTATAGTTTAATTACAGGGACAGTCAAAAGTTTTCCGTTCCATTACGGCCAATGGGAATAAATTATTGCAAGTGCATTTTAATGATGTTACAGCTTTCCGAATGGTCTGAAATTTTAAATACATAATTATTGAAAAATTTGTCGAGTCATTTCAAATTTTATGAAAATCGGATGTATAATTTAATTAGAGGGACAGTCAAAAGTTTTCTGTTCCATTACGGCCAATGGGAAAGAAATTATTTCAAGGGCATTTTAATAATGTTAAGCCTTTCGAACAGAATGAAATGGATGTGCAGTTATTGAAGTGCACTAAAATATACATTCAGTACAATACGCAGTGCAAAAAAATATTTATAAAACTCGTTATAATACGAACGCACCTCATTTGCCACGATTGACGAGCGATTTCCATCTTGTTGGATATGTTCACATTCATCAAAAAGTTTTTAATTATTTTTTTTTTCGATGAGACCATTTTGTGAAACGCCATAAATCTAATTAAATAATCTGTTTTTATTACATTTTTCAATCAAATATATATATTTTCAGAAATAACTGATCTTAAAATGTATTCCTCTCTTTTCATAAATCGGATTATTATGAATTGTTCAAGATTCGATAAAATAAGAATACTTAAAAATGCATTTAGAAGATCAGAAAAACAAAAAACAGAATTTTGCATTATTACTGAATATATTTACGTTTTGAGTTTGTTGTTTGGTGTTCTACTTCTTTATTCAAATTGAATAGTTTTTTGCTTAAGAACCTGTCAGTACCAAATGTGACAAGCAGCCTACGCATTCTAGCATAAATATATAATGTGTAACTTTGAAAAGCCATTTTTTATCAGCATTTTATATATAGAAGTTTAAAAATTATTTTCTATTCGTGATAGTATAAAATCTAAAACGTGCTTTTTCGGCGATTGGTCGTTTTAATATTTCTTGTAAAGTATGAAATAATAATATACCTTATGAAAAGTTTCATCTACATTTGCCTGCAAATAATAAATTATATTACGCTAAATCTTCTTCGCAGAACAAACACATTTTGAATAAATTCATTTTGATTTAGTTTATCCTATTCTATTTTAAATAAATTTCAGTAGCTTTGATAATTCATTCATTATGCAAAATATAATGAAATATCTTTAAAACAACAATGCAAAATTTTAATGAAAAAACTCGTAATTAAGAGATCATATTGTGTACTTGGGCGGAGCGAAAAAACTTTTTTTTTTCTTCAAAAATGGGTATGTGCCAAAAGGTGCCTTTATACTAGTAGATCAACTGCGTGCAGTTTTACCGCTGAAAAAAATGCTTTAGGTCTGCGCTTTTGGCCCAAAAGTCGGGATTTTTTGTAAAATTTGACATTAAAAAAATCCTAAAGAGCTGGTTAATACTTAAAAGTGTTATTTAAACCTTTATTATTAAAGACTTAACATATTTAAACGATAAACCTATAACTTTATTCTGTATAACTGGAGAAAAACTGACAAATTTTGGTAGAAAAAGGGCGTTTCCACTCTGTTGTGGCATACAACGAATTAGATTAATATTAACACAATTATTCTAATTGGTAAATAAATTTTGTTGGGTCATCCATTAATGATGTCACGCTTGGGTTCGTGAAATTGTGACATTTTGGTTAAAATAACAAAAATTAAAATCAGCAGATTAAATTTTGAAGTTATTTTGAAATTATCAGAATTTGAGAATTGTTGCAATCTTTCTTCTTATATTGATAATTAAGCAATATATATTAAAATGTTAATTTTTAACAATATATATTTATATCTATAGAGAATTATTTCATACATTTACTATTGCTTGAATTCCGACTTTTAAATATTAGATGCCATTGAAATCTCAATCTGATGAATCATAATTTTCAAAATTACGTTTGTCAGAACTGTTAGCACTTTCAGAATCTGAGCTGAAAATAAAATAAATACAGTAAAACCCCGCAAATTCGAACTAATAGGGACTGGTGCCTGTTCGGATTATAAAAAATTCGGATTACCCGAAATTCCGATAAAAATAGAAAAGAAAAAGATGCGTGCTAAAAATGTAAGTTAATAAGTGAACTCAGTAGCAAACATCCTCTAATTCGGCACTACTTTTGGAAAACACAGTACAGTAAACCCTCGATTTAACGGACTAATTGGGACTAAGATGTGTCCGTTAAATCGAAAGTCCGTTAAATCGCAAAGTACTATTTATAATATTATTTTGTTATAATTATAGTACATATATATATTATTACGTACTTGTAATTACATATATTATTACAGTGCAAATTACATATATATATATATATAATATATATATACAATATATACAGTGTATATACATGTATTGGATAACTACAATATATGTATATACATAAATATATATTTTATATACATATATACTACTGTATATATATATATAAACACAATACATTACTTTTAATAATACAATATTGGTAATGAAGTACAAACGAATTAACACATATGCAACTTTTATGGGAATGAAACACTTTTTACACAGAAATAATAATTAATAAACAAGCAATAAACAAATGGAAAAAAAATTACAATGCCCCCAAAACAACAGGCATCATTTTATGTTATTTACATCATATTAAGGTTGCTCCATACTGCTGGATTAAAAAAAAGGCGTCTAGTATTAGTTGTTTCCCACTTGAATGCTGTTTTTTTTTTATTATAAGACCTCGAAATTGTCTAAAGTGTTCATAATACGCAAACACTTCGGGATCTGAAGATGCCCCTATGAAAGTAATGACGTCATCCATATGTTCTCGTACTGTAGATAATTTCGGTCGAAATTCGCTTAATTCTTCTTTCTTGTCGTCCTCGACCTCATGTTCATTATCATCATGCAGAATACTTTCTGCGATCTCCTCCTCATTTAGAATCTGGTAGCCTGGATCTGATTCGTCATTATCGAGCCACTGTTCTATATCTTTCTCAGGGATATCATCACCAGCCTCCATTATTGTACTCCTAAAATCCGAAATCTCAAACCCTGTAAAATCGTATTCAGGATCTGCGTCGTTGAGTAGTTTCGACCAGCCGTTAGCCAGTGTGGATACCTTCATTTCTCTCCACGCAGCAGCAAAATTAAAGATAGCTGATTTTAAATTGTAGGTGTTTTATCATGGAGGCTTCCAGTAAATAATAGTGATAAATAAATATTTGACATTTGTCAAATATAAAAATTTGAAATACGGGCGTTGAATTTCAGGTTAGGGAGAGGGGAATAATTTTAAATTAACGATTTTGATTTGTTAATTTAAGGATAAAGTGTTTAAAATGGATATTAAACGAAACCCTCTCTGCGATCTGCGATCACACTTACCCACTTGTTTTACTTTAATTACTGTTTAATTTTTAATTTTTAATTTTTTTTTATTTGTCCGTTGAATCCGATTTCCGTTGAACCGAGGTCCGTTAAATCTAGGGTTTACTGTATTACTTTTTTAATCAATCACTCGTGGTGTTTATAATAATCCAATGGAACTTCAGAATGAGAAATTACGTAACAACGCATTGCAAACGGCTGAGTCTCGAATCTATAAATAGCTCAGCCACCACTTCGACGAGGGGGGAAGAAACAAAACGTTTCTGTAGATAATTTCCGAAATGAAACAGTTGAAAGAAAAATAATTTTTTATCTGAATTAAGTACTTTTTGCATTTTAGAAAAGAATTTTATAGTGACTGGCAAACAAACTGATATGCCACATTTTTTTCTTCTACGAGCAGGCCTACTTTATATTAGGTAGATTTCGTATGAAATATTAGGTAGATTTCGTATGAAATACTACCTATTGGCGTCGTTCCTATGTTGGAATTTCTGAAAAATTTTTGCAGATCTACACCGATCATGACCCCTAGAGCCCCAAAACACCCTCAGTAAAAAACTTTATATCTATCTATCTATCTATCTATCTATCTATGTATCTATATATATCACTTTCTTCTGGACACGATAACTTCCACAATTCTGCACCATTCTCTTCCAAACTGATACATAAAATCAAGGGGCATACAATCTCGGTCGAGTTCGTTAATGGGCTAAATCGGACCAAAGGGATGGAAATAGGGAGAGGTTTTTTGAAAACCGAAATCCCCTATAACTTATTAAATTTTGTACATATAGAATCAGTTTAAAGTTTTTATTACTTCTAAAAATAGGGCCAAAAATTTATGTATCACAGATTTTTGATAAAGTTAAAAATGGGCTCAAGGGGCGCAAAAATAGGGTTTTTGGGAGATAAAAATTCATAACTTCGTCAATTCTCAAGATGTCAAATCCAATTAATTTTATCATGAATCTCCTTAACATTATCTACAACTTTTATATTCACAAGTTTTTGATAGAACCAATTTGTACCGCAAAAAAAATTAAAAACGAAAACAAAAAGGGCGTTTGAAGAAGAAAAAATCCATTAACTCCGTCAATTCAAAAGATATAAAATCCCCATGAATTTATCATATATCTTCTTAACATTGTCTACAACATCTATATAGACAAGTTTTGGATAGGACCAATTCTTACAGCAAAAACAAATTAAAAATACATAGCGATTGAAGAAAAAAATCATCTTAGTAAGGGTGTATTCAAATCCAAACTGCTTATTTTCTGACTCATTTTACAATTCATTTTTACTCTCAAAGGCTTCCAATTGGTACATTTTCTTACTCAGAAACTATATAATGTACCGTAATGGTCAATTTTTTGATAGAGGCAGAATATATTTTAAAACATGCTGTCAAAGTGGGCCTTTTGAACCGAATTTCCCGAAGCGGATTGTGTTGGAAAAGGAAATATTAATTTCCAAACTGCTTATTTTCTGACTCATTTTTAAATTCATTTTTGCTCTCAAACGCATCCAATTGATAGATTCGCTTATTCAGAAACTATATAATGTACCGTAATGATCGATTTTTTGATAGCGGCAGAATATATATCAAAAAGTTACGTCAAAGTGGGCATTTTATACAGAATTTCCCGAAGCGATTGTGTTAGAAACGAAAAATATTGTCCTACTGAGAAAAAAAATGTCTATAAATCAAGTTTTAATTAATTGAACGAAAAATAAAAACACAGGTCGCTTATGAATCTCGTCAAAAATCACGTCAGCAAGTTTAATATTTTTTCTTTTAAAAATGAATCTGAAAATGTGCCAGAAAATTTCGAATTGTTGAGCAAGGAAAAGTATTTTTTTGAATACCGCCTTAACATGATTCTGATAAAACCAGCAATTATATAAAAATGAAATAAAAACTCGTCAAAAGCGGTCAGATAAAATTGCTAAAGTGGGTTTATCTCTAATCATGATTTGGTTTTGTTTGTGAAATTAGTATACTTAACTTCGAAATCTACCTCCGCCTGTAGGCCGGGCCGGCAGGGATTTTATTCGTGTACATATTTTGTATGTACTTTTACATTATTGAGTATTTTTTTATTCTATGCAAGCTGTTTAAAGAATAAAAAACGTGCTTTACTGTCATTTTTTGTTTAATTCTAACCTCTACGTTTTTCACAACATTCATCCTATAATCCGGAAAATTTCGTAGTAAAAAGTACTTTTTTTGTTTTTAGTACAATATTACAGTCTTTTCAGTTAATCTGTTCAAGTATAATTTTCGAAAATGAAATCGGTTTGGATTAACCGAAATTTCGGATTAGGTTCTACTGTACTGTCTAATTTCTCTTTTACAATGTAATATTTCCCCAATATTCATTCTCAATTTTTTCTACATTCTGGCAGTTCTCGCACAAATTATTGGCGCGAAACTTATTTAATTGCAACCTTTTGTTCTATGAAGTGAAATGACGGGGTTATTTTTTCCAGCCAGTTTCAACTAGCATACCTTCCATAAAATAGACTCTTCTAAAAGAAGGTGTTTCCCAAGTCTCAACTCGTAATGGGTCAATAATATCTCTTCAAGAACTAAATTTTCAGTTTATGATTCCATACCTTTTAATGTTGGTCATTTTCATCTCATCTACACAATGAATAAAAATAAGGTATATCAAACCTTATTTCAAGCATATATTAAAGCCTTATCCAAGCAAAAAAAAAAAAAAAAAAAAAAAAAAAAAAAGCAAGATTGTCAGAAATGTGTTGTGGAAGTGTGGAATTTGATAAAAAGTACGATAATATGGAAAATGAGGCGGCCTTGCAGATTAAAAAATACGAAGTACTCGCATTAAAAAATAAAGGAGCTGTAATGTCATTTTGGGCAAAACAACCTATGGTGAAAAAAGAACATCACCAAGCATTTGCCTCAGTAGCTGGGAAAGCTGATGTTAAATTTGAAGAAGACGTAAAAATTTTAGAAGTACCTGATAAAGACATCCCACGAGAGCAGCCTGCAAAGAAAGCAAAGGTCCAAGAGGAACTTAAGCTAGAGTTGGATGTGATAAACAACGATTTAGTTGGTTATTATAAAAGAAAATCAAGTGGTATGTTGACTGAAGAACAAGAAACAAAATTAAAAGAATATGAAGCGAAAAAACGAGAAGTGGAAGCAGAACTAAAGCAGAAAAGCAATGACCAAAAGAGACAAAAAAGTGCAGAGAAGAAAAGAAGAAAAAAATTGCTGAACTATATGAAGCACATCCACATGTAAAGAAAGCCTTGAAAATTCGAGAGAAGTGCGGCAGGCCGATATTGAAAGTAGATCAACCAGAGTTATTAATAGCAATTGTTGACATTGCGATTCATGGATCAGCTGAACATGAAAAAAGATAGAGTTACGTCTATCGTAGTATAAAAACGTTGGATGAACTGACTGCTCAGCTAAAACTGAATGGATTTTTAGTATCAAGAAGTGGATTATATCTTCGCCTTTTGCCAAAATGGAGCTCGACCCTTAAAGGAAAACGACATGTTGTTACTTCACTTGTCAAATTAATTCGTGCTCAGAATGATTCCCATTTGAAGCATATAGATGGGCAGTTCTGTGTGGCAAACATTAAACGATTAGAGGAACTATCATCATTTCTTGGAGCAATAGAAGTTTGTTTTATTAGCCAGGACAACAAGGCAAGAGTGCCAATTGGCTTAACCGCAGCTAACAAACAGTCCCCTTTGATTATGGACGTAGAATACAAAGTTTCACTTCCAGACCATGATTTGGTTCTTGCGGCGAGACATAAGTTGATCCCATCAGTTTATGCCGGAATAGATTAAAAAAAAGATGGACTTGGTCGAATAGAAGCTGTTGGATATTCTGGTCCTACGTATGTAGCCATTCGTTAAGGGAAACACACAACGTCAACTGCTTATTCTCATGGATTAGATTTTGAAAGACTTCTGAAATTACCAGAATTTGATAAAATAATGAAATTCGACAATGCTGTCAAACCTGTAGTTGTTTTTGTGGTTGATAGAGGCTCCGATGAAAATCCAAGATATCAGAAAACTATTCAAGTTGGAGTGCATCATTTCCTGCAGAACAATCTTGATGCACTACTCATTGCAGCTAATGCTCCTGGGCGAAGTGCCTTTAATAGGGTATAAAGAAGAATGGCCCCATTCTTCTTTATAATTTCATTAGTAAAGAGATGTCCGGGCTCACTCTGCCTCATGAACAGTATGGGAGTCATCTTGATGCTCAGGGGAACACAATCAATCCTAAGTTGGAAGAAAATAATTTTGAATATGCCGGAAAGTGGTTGGCAGAAGTATGGTCGTCTGTTATTTTAGACAATTACCCTATTGTAGCTGAGTATATTTCAGCTGAAAATCGGAGCTAAACCAGGAGAGATTGGAAAATGTGAATGATAAATGGTTTTCTATACATATACGTACAAGCCAGTATCTCACCCAAATAGTCAAATGTTTAGATGTGAATTGCTGCAAAAAAGTACGGAGCTGGTTTTTCAATATTGTGCCATCAAGATTTTTGCCAACGCCAATTCCAGTGTGTCAGACAGTGGAAGGTCTTAAAGCACCGATTAAGCGAGCTGACTCAGAAGATTATAAATTCCCATCCATCTTTGTGGCACAAATTTTGAAAGCAGATGAACCTCTTCCCCGATCAGTGGGGAGTGGTTACAAAGTGCTGCCATATGACCTCTATTGTCCTTCAGTGCAAAGTGTGCTTCCTACTCGTGTTTGCAAGCATTGTGGTTTGTATTTTGTATCCAATGTCATGTTGAAGAAACACATAATTGGTGTACATGAAATCAGTGGAAAGTGTCAACCAGAGATTGGCAGAGTTAGACCGCTTCGAATAGCTGCGCGCAGACAACAAGAACTCATGGTCGTAACTGCTTTCACCGAAAGTGTTCAATTTTCAGATTGGGTGGATGAAGACGACATTGACATTAGAGGACTTACTATCCCCGAGGATGAGAGCGATGTCAAAATGCCTGTGCACTTGATGGGCGAGCATACATCTTCTCCATTGGAGGAAGAGTCGTAATAGTAAATTATTCAGAGTAATTTCTATTTTATGATTTTGTATATAATTTCATAAATGTTCATATTAATGTGACAAATGAAATGTGATGGCAATTCCATTTAAATAAAACTAATATTGAGGTTTCTTTTTAAAAATCAATCTGTTTTAAAGTATTTTGTGTTCATAAAGTAAAGATAGGATTTAAAGACAAATATATTAAATCCCATTTCAAATTTCCAAAATAATACTCATTTTAATTGCTCTTTCATATTAATATTTTATTACTATTGTGTATTAAATATGTTTTTGTTGTAAACCTTAATCTTTTTTCATACAAAATAAACGCACGAATCATTTTTATTGTTATGCTCACTAATGTCATTAAAACACATAGTTAAAGTTAAAAAATAAAATTTGAAATATGATCTATATAACGTAGTGCTTTGCTTCTGAACTGCAAGTATATGTTTATGTAATATAGCATGACATGTGACAAGGGGGGGGGGAGGGGGTATGGTGAAGTGTGACACTTTGTGACAAAGGAGGGGAGGGTGTCAAAAATATTGAAAAATTATCCCGGACGAATCTGGTGTTGAGCTGAACCAGGTTTCAGACCAGATGCTATAATCATTAAGGTTAGCTGGGTGAAAAAGTTCCACCAGATTCGTCCGGGATAGCTCAGATGGTAGAGCACTGGCGGCTTCAGCCAGAAGATCCCTGGTTCGAATCCTGGTCCGGGCATTTCTCGCCCAGTTGGAAATTTACATCTAATATACAACGAATTATTGTTTTGAATGCAGCTCTTACCTAGTTGCTTTCAAAACTACCCAGTACATACCATCTGAAGGTGGTTGCATATCATGTGCCCCCCATGCCTAAACTCGACCACCCTACCATCTGAGCACAGCGTTTTATTTATACGTTGAATTGTGATTGTCTTTTTTTAATCAAAGACTGGCATAAATTTCTATGTATCAACCTAGTCCATCTCTTCTTTGTACCAACAGACTTGGGATGATGTTGCTGTGATCTCCTTCACGTACATTTCTACTGCTTGTGTAAGAGAAGGTAAACATTGTAATGGAGTGGGGATGATACAAATGCAATCTATTCAGCCGTCTATTATCTTCACCGAAATTGGATTCGAAAAATACATTAGGGTGCACAATGTGCACCCTAATTTATCCATTTAAGTGTCAAGCTCTTTACAGTTTTCTTTCATACAAATTTCAAACAATAGAGTATTTTCTAATAATGCTCATCGGGATCAACTTTTGGGATATGTTTTATTTTCTTGAATAATATCTGATCTCTCTGGTGTTTTTCCGGCCGTAATTCACAATTGAAAGTCATTTCAAGTAATTTATTAACAGTTAACACAGAAAAATAACCCTTGGGAGAAGAAATCTAAAAATTAATAATGTATGTAAATTATGAGATATATTCAGATAAATATTCTTGAAAAAATTTCTGGGTCATTACCCTGCTTTATGCAGTATATTAATTTATGAATTGAAGTGTGCGTGTTTTTGTGGTTATTTATTAATTACACTGATAAACAAGAAATTTTTTCTTGGAAAATTTTAACAGATTTAAGTTGCCATATCTTTGGTAATTTAGGAAATATTCAGAAAAAGGTGAAGTTTGTTTCCATTTCAGAGATATGTGTGGTTAAATATATCTCATTATGTTATTTTATTTCCTTTTAAAATATTTGTTTCTACAGTCTAATGACCCTGTAAGTGAACAAATATCTGCTACTTATAATACATCAAGGCGCCAATAAGATGTGTTTCGTCCATGTGAAAAATGCAGCGCAGCAACACCACCTGTTGGGCGATTTACACCAAAATATAACCAGCATCAATTCATAAGAAGGTCTATTTTATTTTTGTTTGTTTTTTACATGGAAAGGAGACAGCAGAAATATATATATATAGATAGAGTAATACAGGGTTCATACACATTTCTTTAACTAAAAATCAAAGACTTTTAAAAACTTTCAAGGACCAAAAAAATATATAAGGCCCTAGAAATTAAATAAATTAATTAATTACAATATGCATTTTTTAATAAAGGGTTCCGTTTTTGTAAATACAGGTTTTAAACATTCAAATGGCCGGGAAGGGAGGGGGGGGGGAATTTCAGCGTCTGGCAGTAGAAATTTGGAAAATTTTAAAATAACAAATACAGGAGACGAAAAAACTAGTCGGATGTGCCAATCCCAAAACTTTCTCCCATCTCATGCATATACTACAAATACTACAAATTTACTATCAGAATGCCAATATTAAATGGCAATCTATGAACATCTGGAGGATTCTAAAAATATGAAATTCCGTGCATTAGTTCTTGAGATATGACTATTGCTAAATCAGTGTAAATCCTGAAAAACGCAGCATAGCAGTGCCACCTGCTGGGTGATTTACACTAAAACCTAATCAGCAGCAACTTCTGTTAACGTCTGACTAAATCTGACGTTTGATGAAAATCTGTGCATTCGTTTTTGAGATAGAGCTATTGCAAAAATTGGGGGAAATGCGCACAGCAGCGTCATTTATTGGGCGATAAATACTAAAACCTTATCAGGAACAATTTGTGTCAACGTCTAACTGAATCTCAAGTTTAATGAAAATTCGTGCATTTCTTCTTGAGATAGAGCTATTGCGGAAATCATTAAAAATTCAGTGTAGCAGCGTTACCTGTTTGACGATTTAAACCAAAACATAATCAGCCCCAATACTTATCAAGGTATACCTGAATCTGAAGTTTCATGGATTTGATTCGATATGTATTTCATTCGATTGAGCATAATTTCTTAGGGAATAACAAAGCTACAAATTACAAGTGTATAGATCAAAATATGGTAAGCAATTTTAAAAAGCTAAATTGCCACATATCATTAAAGCTGCATTTTTTTCAGTCTCACATTGACTTTTTCCCAGTTTATATGGAGCAATAAGCGGCGAGCATGGTGAACGATTTCACCAACAAATTTGTGCTATGAAGTCTCGTTTTCAATTGCAGCGGAATGCAGCAATGCTTTCCGATTACTGTTCGTTCATGACGGACGAAGATACTGAACATAAATATAACCGCAAAAATGGGTACTCATGTACTCGAATTAATACCCTCAAATTCTTTTCAGCTGCATAAAATATGCGGAACAGTGTACAAGTATACTGATGTTAAATTTAACATTTATGTATTATTATTATGCATTATTGTACGATCTCCTAAATTGTGATAGATCATAATAACCTATAAATATATATCCTTCGTTTAAAAAAAAATAAAAATAAGAACCAAGTAAAAATTTACTTGGTAACGAATCGACACCAGATAGACGTTCTAGCAGTGTTGCTAGTTTGGGGACTTTTTAAATTCAGATTATTTGACTGTCACCATTTTTTTTAATAGTATAATTCGTCTTATTTTTCAGGATTTTTAATATATTTCTAAATAGGCCGAATATTTCTATTTTTAAAAAAATGGTGACAATCAACAATCTGAGGATTAAAACCTCCCCAGTCTGGCAACACTGCGTTCTAGTGTTAAAACTCATGCTTTGAATTCAAATTGGGGAAGAAGTAATTCAATAATAGTCATTAATATTACATTAGAGAACAGGACATTTACCCTATATAACGTCAGTAAACCATTCGTTGCAAATATTTCCAAGGTAATACCTCTAATTGTTGAATATTAATTTTATATATGAAATAATTATAAAACAATGAAAATATTGCAGAAAAATTACCTTTATAAGGGAAATAGGCCTCCGAAAGCTGTCGAATATCTACCAAAATACTTGATGAACTGCCCTTGAACTTCTAGTATGTAAAGAACATGTTTCACTTCATATTTGACAATGAAGACGAATGGCATCACGGGGATACAGTGATAGATACTTACAATGAAGATACAATAAAGATGCAGTGAGCTAGTTGGCAAATTGTGGAAAATCCCTTTTAAGAAAGCTACTTTAAAAAAAACAACTCACTATATCGCCCTATCTATTTAAATTTTCGCGATATTTGACAGAATTTTTTTATATAAGTTGCCCCAAATAGCTGATTATTGAATTATGAAATAAAAAGTTTGGAATCTTTTACGTATGTGCAGTTAAAATGTGTAGTTATTTCATACAAATGCCCATATCTCATCAAATATTCAATATATTTATGTTTTGATTGCAGTACACTTTTTCTGCTGTTCTTTTTCAAGGTTTTTGAAAGTGGTATTAAATTTGCTTAAAAACTCTGTGTTCGGCAAACAAAACACATTTAAAATTTTCACAGAATCATTATGCTTACACAAATGCATACGACCATTAACACCAGAACGTCCGGAAATTTTCCTAGCCTTAATGAAAAAATTTGACACCACAATTTTTATCCAAAACTATTTCACATATTTATTCAACCTAGTTTTCTGCAGTTAAAATTTAATTAATTTTACGAATAAGTGTCTAATTCGAATCGACATTTTGTCAATTGATCGATGTCGAATTGATACCAGCTTGTCGTTCTAGTATTAAACAGTACCATATAGACATTTAGTACAGTGAAAAACTAATTTGATTATTTTGTATGACATGGGTGATCGAAAACATTATTTTATTTTTAAAGTTATTGTTGGACCCTCAATTCTCCCAGCTACTAAATCTTCCCTGAAAAATATGAAGTCAAACATGTTCTTTACACCCTCGAAGTTCAAGAATATTTCGCCAAGACTTTTGATATAGATATTCGATAAACCGTGAATAGTCGAAAGCATCCCACATAGCTGCCAGCTTTTACGGATTTTTCTTACCACTAAAATTGAAAAGAAATTTTTGACTTATTTAAATGTTAAAACTGTTGGAACTTCGGTGATTCAATTAGCTAAAACTTACTGTTAAATTTTTGTGGTATGTAATATCCGTACAAGTTGGCAGCCATGATCCCACCACTATTCCTTAACTTTTGGAGGCCAGTGTATGAGTAACGAAATCCCACTATTCCATAAATATTGTCTCAACTTCCTTTACTTTGGTGTTATATTCGTTGCCAATATTGATGCAATATTCGCCAGTATAAATCTTCTAATGTGTGGGTTGTATTTCATGCACAAAAAGTCGATCTAACAATATTCAGTAAATATATAGAAATAATAATCCAATATTCTTAGTTGAAAATCTCCCAATTTTATGTACCATTATTTCTTATTAGAATCATTTGCGTTCTTCAATTTTGAAATTTTGTGATTATATAAATCGAAAATTTTTATATTAGAAAATAATGGTATTTTAGAATCAATAGATTGGAATTTATGAATATTTTATTTTACTATTTCAGTAATTACAAAAACATTTGTACTGAAATATGATAAAAGAAATTTTACAATATAAAAAAAGTTACGGGAATTCATCTGGTTTAAGAGAACTTAAGTGTTTACTTTTCCTTTGAAAGGAAATACTATATTAAATCGAATCATACATTAAAAAAATGAATGCAGAAACTGTAAAATATGCTTTAGTTTGGTTAATTCTTCACAAAATGCAAATTTAAGCGTGTTGAAAATTAATTTCCATGGATTTAAAATTTAATAGTATGTATAATGTAAATAATATTCTGTTTTAGAAAAAAGAGCATATTTATAATGCAAACAGAATAATATTTATAATGTAAAAACTGCATTTTTAAGAATGGGTATAGATATGGTTCCATTTTTATTTCAAAATGAAAATGATATTTATTTTGATGTGTCATAATAGATGTCAATATTTTTCGTTTAGATCAATATTTACATATTCCTTTTTTGTATATATTTATAGTTAAAACGAGTTAAACTTGAAATATTTTTTTCCATTCAATGTTTAATCTAGTTTATTATTTTGAATTTGGTGCCTTATGTTCTTCTAAAACTTCTAAAGTATTCAAAAGTAAAATAAATTTTGAGAAACAAAATTGAGATATTGTGAAAATTTAGCTATTTGAAAAACTATATTAACTCAAGGGAAAACAAGTCTCGGTGCAATCCTGTGGGAAATTTGCGAAATTGAAGACCTGTTCCTCTGAAACTACCCGACCGATTTTAATGCAATTTTGAATTCATATTCATTGCATTATGCTTCATTCTTGCAGACAGTTTTTTTACTGCGACTAAAACTTTTTATTTTAGAGCAATGACAAATTTTCAGAAATTTTTCATGCAATCATATGCCATTGTATACATGTATGATGCTTATATTTATTACAGAAAGGAAGTTTTAAAATTTTTTATAAAAGACTTTAATTTTATTACAAAGACATAACAGTATCCAAGTATATGTTCGTGTATCATTGCAATAAGATATCAGTAATAGAATTACAAACAATACATATATCTAAATTTTACAAAGCTCGAACAAAACAGTTTGCGTGCAGAAAGATATGCTGCATACGAGGTAATATATCATAACAGAAAATTAATATTAATGGAAAAATGAGGATATGTTAACATTCATGAAATATCTTTAAAACTGCCACGCGAAGTTTTAATTTTAATTTTTCTCATGAGAGCATTTTGTGCAGCGTCATTAATCCTTTTATACGCGACGCTTTTACGTTTTTCATTCCCTTATTTTTCGAACATATTGTCCACTGAAATAGTGTTCCTCTTTTTTTTTTAATAAACTGCATTATTATAAATTATTCAGGAATCAATAAAATACGAATAGTTAAAAATACGTTCAGAAGAAAGAATAAAACATGCGTTATTATTAAATATGTTTGCTTTTAAAATTTTCTTTTGACTTCGATATTCAAATTGAATACTTTTATAGTAACAAAACCTTTTAACAAATATGATACATTGTCTAGTCAGTTTAGTATATAAATATATAAAGCGTGTTAATAAATTTCGGAAACCAATTCTTTTGTCATTTCACTATAAACTATAAAAAAAGTCGTCTACACTTACTACTACAAAATTTAATAGATGATTTTTTATAACGTAAGTACTTGTAAGCTTGTAAAGATGAAAGAAGCTTTGTTAAGCTTGCACTATTGCCATCACTTACACATATCATGCCATCATATGCATCTATGACGCTTGTATTTATTTCAGAAAGGAAGCTTTAAAATTTTCTTATAAAAAATTAGAAAAAAATATTACAAATACATCACAGTATCGAAGTATATATCCGTGTATCATTGTAATAAGATATTGCTGATAGAATTACAAATAATACATATATCTAAGTTTTACAAAGCACGAACAAAACAGTTCGCGTGCAGAAAGATATGCTACGTACGAGGTAAAATATCCTAACAGAAAATTAATATTAATGGAAGAATGAGGATATGTTAACATTCATGAAATATCTTTAAAACTGCCACGCGAAGTTTTAATTTTAATTTTTCTCATGAGAATATTTTGTGCTGCGTCATTAATCCTTTTATACGTGACGCTTTTACATTTTTCATTCATTTATTTTTCGAACATATTGTCGACTGAAAAAGTGTTCCTCTCTTTTCATAAACTACTCTATTATAAATTATTCAGGAATCAATAAAATACGAACAGTTAAAAATGTGTTCAGCAGAAAGAAAAATTCGCGTTATTATTAAATATGTTTGCTTTTAAAATTGTGTTTCTATTGGCCTACTTCGACATTCAAATTGAATACTTTTATTGTATCAAAATCTTTTAACAAATATGATTCTAGACTGTATAAGATATAAATATATAATGAGTGTTAACCCTGAAATGCATGATTTTTCATTTTGTTTCGAAAAAATTATATATGATTCTGAGAAAGGTTTATTACACAGAAAAAAATAATGAAAAAATAAGAGATACATTTTTCGTATAAGAACTCAAAATTTTCTTAGGTTGCACATTTGCAATACAAGTAAAACACTACTGATATAACTAAAATATTGCAAATTAGTAAATATTTTGATATTTAGATATTTTGATATTTAGATATTTTGATATCTAAATACCGTATTTTATATAATTTTTTTATTTTGTAAAACGCCTTAAACGCATTATTTAATCTTTTAGAATTGATTTTTTTTCCTTATATTAAAGATTAAAAACCAGAAATTTTAATATAGATTTGGTAACATATTTTTGAAATTGTTATAGAATTAAAATTCCCATATAAGTATAGTGGTTGATAAGAGTTAAATAATAGGCGATGCAGATATGCATCACTATGCATTTAAGGGTTAACCCAATAAAGACGAAATTATTTTTTTCTTTTTAAAATACAAAAATTGCCTTTCGTACCACTTTTTCAGAAAAGCAATATTTATCTTATTTTATAGCAGAGTTTCTATCATTAAAGAAAGTGAAAAATTTTGTTCCATATTACTGGTATTGAAACAGCAAAAGGGTTGAGAGCTATGCTGTGACCATATGGTAACGCCAGTCCTTAATGGGTTAATAAAGCTCGAAATGTAATTTTTATTTCACTACATTATCTATACAAATATTATAAAGAAGTAAAATTTTTTTCATTGTTACTTTGTTCAAGATAATCTCTGAAACTACCCAACCGATTTCAAAAGTAAGGGTCTCAAAACGATGGTGATAGTCTCTGTGCAACATACATTATATCTTATGTCTACGCCACCACCCCAAAAAGGGTGCAAGAGCAAAAGACGTTCTAAAAATGCTGTTTCTGTGTTACTGAAGAGCCTAGAAACACAAAATTTCGAATGGTAGTTACTTATAAGATGTAAATGGTCTCTACGAACATTTCTCACAAAATTCGAAATTTAAAAGCTGTGAAAAGCGCAAAAAGTGATATAAAAATAGTTCTAAATGGCGATTTCTCAGGAAGTACCGACCGATTTCAAAGTGCCAAAATGATGGTGATAGCCCTTGCTCCAACATAGGCTATATTTTATGTCGGTGTTATTACTCCAAATGTGGTTCAGGAACAAAAAACGTTCTAAAAATGTGATTTTTGTGTTACTGAAGGACCTGGAAACATGAAATTTGCAATGGTAGTTACTTATTAGATATGAATGATCTCTAAGAACATTAAAAATAAAAAATTCGAAAACTGAAAGGGGTGATAATGCGCGAAAAGCGTAGTAAAAAACGTTCTAAATGTTAATTTTTACGCAGTCTCAGGTAGTACCAAACAAATTTCAAAAGTAATGGTTGATGGTGACATTGAAAAATTGATGGTGACAGCGCTCTCTATTAAGATAGGCTATATTTTATGTCGGTGCCACTAACCCAAAATGGGTGCAGGAGCCAAAAACATTCTAAAAATGCGATGTTTGTGTTACGAAGGGCATAGAAACATGAAATTTGGCATGGTAGTTACTTATTTGATATAAATGATCTCTATGAACATTTCTTAAAAAATTCAAAATTTAAAAGGGTTAATAATGCGCGAAAAGTGTTTTAGCCCCTTGAAGGACACAGGTATATTATATATACCACTTAATTTTAATTCCTAAATTGGCACCAGTATTTTAAAACTAAATTTTGCATTACTTAATGTACGTGAAGTTAAGCTTTTACTTATTTTCATATATTTTTTCATGTAAATCCTGGTGTCAATCAATCATTATGCCACATAATGAACTTAGCTTTGACGGCTATAGACGCAAATGTCCGTCAACATGTTAAAAAACATTTCAAATGACGATTTCTACGCAATCCCAGGAAGTATCAAATCTGTTTCAAAATTAATGATTGCAAGGTATTGGTGACAGACCTTGTTCTAACATAGGCTCTATTTTATTTCGGTGTCACTACCAACTGTCCGTTGCAGGGACAAAAAACGTTCTACATTGCGATGTTTGTATTACTGAAGGGCCTCTAGAAACATTAAATTTGGCATGTTGGTTACTTATTAGATATACATTATCTCTAAGAACATTTCCTAAAATAAATCGAAAATTAAAAGGGTGAAAATGCGCGAGAAACGTTCTAAAAATGTTCTAAATTTCTACGCAATCTCAAGAAGTACGGAACTTATTTTTAAAATAATGGTGTGGGAATGATGATAATAGCACTTGCTCAAAGATCGGCTATATTTCAAGTCGGTGCCACTACCCGGTGCCACTACAGGGCGCGCAGGGGCGAAAACATTCTAAAAATGCGATTTTGTGTTGCTGAAAGCCTTAGATACATGCAATGTGACATGGTAGTTCTTATTAGCTGTTTTGACTTCAAAAACATCCAAATGAAGGTACGATTAAATGAATTATCTCTAAGAACATTTCTTAAAAAATTCGAAATTTAAAAAGGGTTTAAATGCGCGAAAAGTGTTCTAAAAATGTTCTCAATTGCGATTTCTACGCAATCTTCGGAAGTATCAAACCGATTTCAAAAGTAATGGTTGGAAATTGATTGTGACATCCCTGGCTCTAAAATGGGCCAGGCATTAGATCACTCCGACCCAAATGGTTGACTTTCACCACTAAATTTTAATAGTATTCTTTGCTTAATTAAATTTCCGAAATTCTGTCATTAAATATGACGAGAAATACTATTAAATTTTAGTGGTACCAATCGGTAATTTGGGTCGGAGCGCTCTAATCACTGATAGGCTCTATTTATGTCCATGTCACAATCACCTGGGCCTTGCAGGAGCAGAAAACGTCCTAAATCGCTATTTTGTGATACTGCAGGGGTAGCAACTTGAAATTAGGCATGGTAATTACTTATAAGCTATAAATGATCTCTAAGAACATTTCCTAAAAATTCGAAATTTAAAAGGGGTAGAAATTGGCCAAACGCGTTCTAAAAACGTTCTAAATTGCGATTTGTACTCAGTCTGAGGAAATATCAAACCAATTTCAAGAGTAATGGTTGCAAATTGATGGTGATAGTCCTTGCTTCAACATAGGCGATACTTTTCGTTGTTGTCACTACCACATGGGAGTTGCAGTAGCAAACAATTTTCTAAATTGCGTTTTTTGTGATATAGGGAGTCTAACATTTTGAAATTTGGCACTTAAAACATGCAATTGCTTTCTAAGAACCGTCGAAAGAAAATTCCAAACTTAACAGGAAGAAGTGAGCGAAAAGCGTTCTAAATAATGATTTTTATGCAGTCTTATTAAATACCAAATCCTTTACAAAAATAATAGTTGCAAATTGGTGGTGATAGAACCTGCTCAAACATAAGGTAAATTTTATGTTGCTATCACTACCACTAGAGGGTTGCAGGAGCAAAAAACGTTCTAAATTTCGATTTCTGTGATACTGAAGATGCTAAAAACTTGAAATATGGCATTGTATTTACGTTTAAAATATAAATGCCCTCAAAGTACAGTCGAAAACAAATTCGAAATTTAAAAGGAGTGAAGCGAAGGGATGGAGTGAAAAGCGTTCTAAAAAAGTTCTAAGTTATGATTTCTAGCAGTCTCAGTAAATAATGAACCTATTACAAAAGTAACGGTTGCGAATCAATAGTGACGGTCTCTGATCCGACATAGGCTATATTTTATGCCAGTACCACCACCATCTTGGGTTGACAGGAACAACAGACGTTCTAGAAAAGTTTTTAAAAACTTTCTACATTATATTTTCTATGGAATATTAGGAAAATACCAAGCCGATTTGAAAATTAATGTTAGCAAATTAAAGGTGACAGTCACTGTTTTAACTTGAGCATTTTATGTTGCTTCTACACCACGGTCTACCACCAGAGAGGTGATAGACCATTAGACAAGAAGCTTGGAATTTGACACAATGGTTAATTTTAAGATGTAAATGCGTTTTAAGAAGATGGTTTCTAAAAAAGTCAAAACGTCAAATGAATTCTGAAATGAGCGTATGAAATGAAAATAAAAGCTTCAAAGTACTTTGTGAATTATAATTTATTTAGAATTACTTTTAGTTCTTCTTATTAATTTAAGTCTCATTTCTGCTTAATGTAGTGTAATAATGAAGTTTAGTCAAATTATGGCTTAAATAGTAATTTTTAAGTTATTCCTAAAAATACCTTTCTTCCAATAATAATTAGCCATAGAAATATCAATTGCATATTACAACTATTACGCGAGCAAAGCCACGGGGTTTGCCAGTAAAGTATAAAGGATATCTTCCACATCAGCTATTACCAAAATAAAGAGATGATTTTTATTAATATCATAAATACTTGTAAAACTTTTAATGATAAATATATGAACACTCCGCGTACGACTACTTCGATTTCTGCGGGATAGCAAATTAACCAAATTTATTCGCTTACCAGCACTTTTTTTGGGTGGTGCTTCAACTTGGACATTAACAATACAGTTACCTCTCATTTATGCGCCTCTCATTTATAGGCGTCTCTCAGTTATACGCGATTTTCGTAAGGACGCGTCACCAGGAATAGGAAAATAATACTGTAGATTTCTCACTTATAAGCGACACTTTGAATTGCCTCTCTCAGTTATACGCGGAAATAACAGACTATTTTTAGAAATTTTGAAGGAATTTTATATGAAAATGGCTAAAAAGAAAAAAGTTCTACTACTTATGAATCAGTGTTCCGCCCATCCTTCATATCTACAATTACTGACACATACACGAGTGTTATATTTCCCCCTGTAAATTGTACTAGCAGGCTCCAGACATTAGATCTATTTATAATAAGGTCAGTTACAGCGCAGTATAGGAAAGATTTGGTGTAAAGGATGTTTATATCCCAGAGCAGAAAAAGGAATTCAAGAAAATTTGGATTCTGGATGCTATGCATATGTTCATTTCCTCTTGGAATAACGTAACAGCCACAACAACTTCTAACTACTTTACATAAGGGAATTTAGTTCATTCAAATTATGCTAAAGCTACTCCATTACAGGAAAATGAAAACAACAGCAATGGTTTTAAAATAGGCGAAAAAGAATGGAACAGCATAAGCCAAGATTCTCTTTCTTTTCAAGATTTTGTCAATGTTGACATTAACGGCAATAAGGAGATATTGAAACTGTTTTTGGTGACATGACAGCTGAAAAAAAGGAGAAGATGATGATGATGAAACTGATATCGTAACTGTCCCATCCTATGGTACTGCTTTAGGTGTCCTAGACGCTTTGAGATATTACCTTCAATATGCTGATGTAGCATCAAGTACAATGACGCACTTTAACCTCTTGAGGGGCAAACAAAAATGCCTCTAAATGTTGAATTCTCACCGGAATAATCGAAAAATTTTATTCTTAAATAAGGAAAAGCAATTTTTTAAACGATTTTCTCCCAAAGTTAAAAATAAAAAAATTAGTTAAAATTTTCTGGTGAGAATCTTGTTTAAATTAGGTGGGATATATTTTATCCCACCGCCCCTCAAGGGGTTATTGCATTAGAAAAGGTCGTTGTACAAACGCGGTTTAAGCAAAAACAAACTAGCATGGATGACCTCTTAAAAGAGGACTAATTGGCATATCTTCTTCTATGTAAGATGAAATATTACGTTTATCGTATTTTTTAAACTTAGTTTTATAGAGAAAGTGTAAGGATTTTAAGTACACTATACTAATATTACACCTCTTTTATTTTATAATTATTTATAGTTATTATATTAACTGTTATTAATAATAATTCTTATATTTAAAAATGTTTTTTCCCGTAATGTGTATAAAGAATTACTAGAAACAGCATCCTCCCAATTATGCGCGGCTCTCAGTTATGCGCGATTTTAAATCAATCTTTTCAAACGCGTATAAGTGAGAAGTGACTGTAAGTGGTAGAGAAATTTGCAAAAAAAATTACTTTTAAAATATAGTGGTGCGAATAGTATAAATTTAGTCAACTTGCTAATCTGCGGTAATCGCGGGAGCCGAACTCGGAGAGTTCAAAGATCTATTAAAAATTTTCATCGATATTTGTAAACAAAATTAGACAATTTTAGATTAATCTAAATAGTGGATTTTTTCAGGGTGATACGTTTTAATTGAGTAATATTTTCATATTTTTTGTGGTTCTTTAAATTTGCTAAATTTAATTAAAGGGTTATAATAATTTTGCTGAAGTTTTAATATCAAAAATTTTTGTATCATTCTGCGCAAAATAAATAATTATTTTGAACATCATGAACATTACAATTTTCATTTTTATAATTTTCGCATAAATAATTGAATGAAAAATTTAATTTTATGCTCTTTTAAGTTGTATTGCTATTAGTTGTGGAATAAGAATAATAAAGTATGCTTACGTTTCTAACTTACATATTTTTTATCCCCCCCCACCCCCCAGACAAAATTAGTCAGTAACAAATTTGTTACATTCTTCTGCACTAATATAAAATCTGTTTGAGAAAGAAAGTTTTGTTCGCAGATTTTATACTCAGATGCAAAAGTTACCTTCAGCAACCTTTATTATACAATATATAAAAAAAAGACAAAGGTTTTTTAATCTACGAAAATATAATATCACCACGGAAAAAAAACACGATAACATCTGCCAGTTACTTATAATTCCGAAAAAAGTTAATTGCCGTTATAAAACTCACAAACCAAAATAATTTTGAGATTTAAAGAATTTTCTATAAAATTAAAGTTTCTTTTGCTGCTAGTGACTTTCTGAAACGTTTCCGAATATTTTTTATGTATTAATCAACTTAGAAAAACCGGAATATCGACAATTAGAATTCTAACAATTTTCATTTAAAAACTTTAACTGCGTAACTGAATTTATACGTGCAAGAATAACAAGTTAATGTTAATGTTAATGTTGTTAATTTATCATATTTGTCTGTAAGACATGTTTATGGACCATCCACGAAATGCTTACTGAAAATGAATACCATCCGAAAAACCTATATTTCGGGTTTAGAGAACTCATTAATACACAATAAAAACTACTTGGAAATGTTTCCGAAAAAAGTGGCAGCAAAAGAACCTTGATTTTATAAATGTTTTTTTTTCTTTTTAAATCTTGAAAAATCCTGTTTCCTGAGTTTTCTAACGATAAAGAATTATTTTCAAAATTGTTTGTAACTTAGAAAATGTTGTATATTTCCGTTCGTGTAATAATACGTTTTCCTAGATTAAGAAAATTTTGTTCTTTTTTTACAGTTAAAAGACAATGGGGAATGTTCTTTTTTACATCTTCAGTGCTTGTAAAACATCTTTAAAAAATGTTTTAATGTATCTGAAGAAAAGGTTAATTGATATCAGTATAATAGAGTAGTTTTATTATCCCCTTAACTGCTGCATTAAATTACGGTTAAAAAATTCAAATAAATCATTGGTACCACTTTTTTGAAAAAGAAATATTCACTTTATTTAATGACAGGTATCTATGACTTGTACGCCAGGTATATATTAAGTAAATCTGTTATTCTGGACTCGATACCCTGGTTAATATTAATAGTAAAACACTTTTCAGAATATACTTTCATTTATTGCCATATCCTTAACAACCCTATAATTCCAATTTTGTATATTATTTTGAAATGAGATTAATCCTTCTTAATGTTTCACTATTTTGATTTTTCATTCATGTATTTTTCTCGTAAAAAATTCGATTGCAAATTTTGTTTCTCCTCTATCATACAATGCCTTTTTACAAATACCTCATGAGTCAATAAAATATTAATAACGAAAAACTCTTTTTTTTTAAGATAAAAATATAATTTTGCATTATTATTAAATGCATTTCCGTTTTCAATGTGCTTATTTTTTTATATAAAAATCTAATACTTTTTCGTTGAAATTTTGTCGTAACAAATGAGATATACAGACTACGCAGTATTGTACAAATATATAATTCGTGGCTCAAAAAGCAATTTTTTGTCGGAACTGGTGTTGTATATTAAATTATAAAAATGACTTCTATAACACATACTGGATACACAATAAAATTTAATAAATGAAGACACAATCTTGCTTAATGGTACACAAAACACGAACTTTAATAAGCTAAAAGTTATTTTCTGTTTCGAGCTGTTTCTACAGCCGTCTTCAGGAAAATATGATGAAGGTACAAAGTTCAGAGACAAAAGCTTCATGTGCAAGAGATAATTAGCCAAAACTTGACCAATGATTTTAATACAAAAATGTAGAGCTGCCATCTGGTGAAAATAAATAATTATTAATGAACTGAGATCAAATGAATCAAAAAGGTCGATTTAAGAAACCACGAGTGCCGCTATCTACACTCGAGGGACAAAAGCACGTTCAACTGAGTTTTTATTTAAGTTTTGGCAACATAATACAAGTTTAAGCGGAAATATTGTAATTAGATGTAGAATTATGACTTTATGATATTATACCAGATTTTTGGGATATTATAGGATAAATTATCGTTACAAGGTTTATCTTCAGGTGCAAAGATTTCAACTGATTCTCTAATTTTACTTTCAAAGGGGTTATTGCACGGAACAATAATTTCTACCTCTATAATTTACGTCATTGATATCGTCAGTAATAAGAAAGATAGGATCCCAATGGATCAAAACTCTGGTATATATGAAATCCGTATCACTTTATCTAATAATGTTGAAAAAGTCTACATCGGCATGACAAAACGTACATTGTCAGTAAGGATTATGGGGCATCGCAGAGACATTAAACATCGTAAACAGAATACAGCTCTTTCTAGATTCTACTTAGCTAATAAAGTCTGCTATATTAGCTTTGCTGAAGCAAAAATTATAGTTCTTTGCAATAACACCTTTGAAAGTTATATTAGAGAATCAGTTGAAAACATTGCACGTGAAGATAAACCTTGTAACGATAATTTGTCCTATAATGTTCCAAAAATCTGGCATAATATCATAAAGTCATAATTCTACATCTAATTAAAATATTTCAGTTTAACACTAGAACGGCCTAAAGGAGTCGATCCGATTCCAACCATATGATTAAATGTCAACTGGAACCAGAAATTCTTTCATAAAATAAGAACAATTTAAAAAACGCAGATTTACGTTAAATAAATCAATCAAACAATTTAAAAAAAAAATTCCGGTGTAAAATATTTTTATAAAACTTGAGTAAAATTCCGAGCGTTTTAGTCTTAAACTTGTATTATGTTGCCAAAACTTGAATGAAAACTCAGTTGAACGTGGTTTTGTCCCTCATGTGTAGATAGCGGCACTCGTGGTTTCTTAAATCGACCTTTTTGATTCATTTGATCTCAATTCATTAATAATTTTTTATTTTCACTAGATGGCAACACTACATTTTTGTATTCAAATCAATGGTCAAATTTTGACTAATTATCTCTTGCACAGGAAGTTTTCGCCTCTGAACTTTGAACCTTTTTACCATCATTTTTTCCTGAAGACGGCTGTAGAAACTTGCTCGAAACGTAGAAATTAACTTTTAGCTTATTAAAGTTCGTGTTTTGTGTACCATTAAGCAAGATTGTGTCTTTATTAGTATTACGAAAGATAAGATATGAGAGTTTTTTCATTACTTTAAAACTCGCAAGCTTTCTTTAAAAATGTGATTTATTATAACCTAAGAAATTTTGTCTATATTTTAAAACGGATAATAGAGCACTTTATACTGATTTACATCATAAAGAGCATTCTGTGATACAGTTAGAAAGATTAAAAGTAAAATAACAAATATTTATTGGAATTGCATAGCTGCCAACTTGTACGGATTTTTGCTACCACTAAAATTTAATAGGAAATTTTGCTTAATTCAATCGCCAAATTACGATGACTGTTGATAATTAAATAAAGCAGAAATTTCTGCTAAATTTTAGTGGTAGCAAAAATCTGTACAAGTTGGCAGCTATGGAATTGTTTATTCATTTATTTTATGTTCTACTACTCGATTACAAATAGCTCGGGAATAAATAAAATACGAACAGTTAAATAAAAAAGTATGGAAATAACGAATTAAACTAGGTTTTAGATTATTATAAATATATTTGGTTGTAAATTTTCTTTTATCTGTGTAGTTAATTAAATTTATTTATTTAATTCAGTATTTTTGTATACTAAATACTGATTGTTTTAGCGATTAAAAACTACTTTATACACAGGCATCCACTGAGCTTCTTGTTATCTATGAATATATTTTTAAATTCTATCAAAACATATTTTAGCAGTTTATAGGGTTTATTTTTAATTATAATTTCCCATGACAGGTTATTTTTCTCGCTATTCCTTTTTAAAGGGTTAACGCATCTTATTGGTACAGTTGTGCACGATCATATATCTTGTGATGGCAGAATGAATGATTTTACTATTCCAATGAATCATTCGGGCATACGGAAAATCACATCTGCCAAACATTTTTTTCAATTCAGTTTATACCAGAAATTCTGTATCGGAAAAGAAGTTTCTTATTTTAATTAAAATTAAATTAAAAACCCAATGTAATATAAAAATTCTTTTTCTCTTCGAAACTTCTGTACACCGCCCCCTGAATACTAGGCCTGAGCGCTGGACCAAAAATGGCGGCTGCCGAAGGCGGATTTTTTTCAGAGTGTGTACAGTCCCTTAAATATTCCTACCAATAATTTTTTGAATTTTTTTCCGCTTCATTTTTCTGAGAATAAACAAGGTGGAGAAATCTTTTATAAAATACTGGTGTCTACATTTAAGGGACCGTACCTATGCTAAAAAAAATCCACCTTCGGCAGCCGCCATTTTTGTGTGAGCGCTCAGGCCTAGTATTCAGGGGGCTGTGTTCTGAACGTAATTGATTAAAAATATTACGAGCATGTGAACATCATTGAGGGATTTCCCACCGCCCCCTGAATACTAGGCCTGAGCGCTGGACCAAAAATGGCGGCTGCCGAAGGCGGATTTTTTTCAGAGTGTGTACAGTCCCTTAAATATTCCTACCAATAATTTTTTGAATTTTTTTCCGCTTCATTTTTCTGAGAATAAACAAGGTGGAGAAATCTTTTATAAAATACTGGTGTCTACATTTAAGGGACCATACCTATGCTAAAAAAAATCCGCCTTCGGCAGCCGCCATTTTTGTGTCATTTTTGTGTGAGCGCTCAGGCCTAGTATTCAGGGGGCTGTGTTCTGTAGGTAATTGATTAAAAATATTACGAGCATGTGAACATTATTGAGGGGTTTTCCCACCGCCCCCTGAATACTAGGCCTGAGCGCTGGACCAAAAATGGCGGCTGCCGAAGGCGGATTTATTTCAGCGTGTGCACGGTCCCTTAAATATTCCTACCAATAATTTTTTGAAGTTTTTTCCGCTTCGTTTTTCTGAGAATAAACAAGGTAGAGAAATCTTTTATAAAATACTGGTGTCAACATTTAAGGGACCGTACTTACGGTAAAAAAAAATCCGCCTTCGGCAGCCGCCATTTTTGTGTCATTTTTGTGTGAGCGCTCAGGCCTAGTATTCAGGGGTCGGTGGATTTCCTAGCTGAGATCAGCTTAACCCTGTCAGGGACAAGGCACTTACGTTAGCAAAATACTGAAATGAATGAATGGCATCAGAATTTAAAAGCAAATTTATTTAAAAATAATTAAAAGCTTTTCTTCGTGTACTTGATCACCCGACCGGAGCACCAACCAAATAATGGCATAGGATGTAACGCTCCGGTGGAAAATCCCCACAACAATCACCGATGCCGGACATCGGAAAGCACCCAAAATAACAGGGAAAAAGGCACATATTCTGACGAACTTACATAGTAAATCGTAAATTTACAAAACAATTGATGTTGCTTTCATCATAATAATAAAAATAAAAACAAAAGTGAAGTGACTTAAATGTATAACAAAAGTTAAGACTATAAATCCTTGTTCAAGATTATGAAGTGTAAATGTTCATAAAAGTTCACTGTTCACTAATGTTCAAATGAGTTCAGTGTTCAAAAGAAAAATGTTCATAAAAGTTTTATATAAGATAAACTAACTTGAAGAAAGATCACCATAATGTTCAGACCTCAAGAGAAAATCACCGCCAACAAAAATGTCAGACAAAGGACAGTTACTATAAAAGGCACAATGTTGAGCCTTTGATGTAGTGTCAGAAAACCACGTAATGTCCGTAGCGAACCACTGATGAGTATTAACAGTATGATAGAAGTAAAAAGTTACAAGTGTAAAAATTATCAAAATTTATACCTAATAAATGAGTATTCCCTATTAAGTGCGTTGTACATAGCACACAGTTTTCCATAGTTTGAACGGGTGGTGAGAACGTTTCGAATATTCCATCTCAGTGTACAATTCCTGTTGAATTTAAATGTACAAGGCATTAACGGACAATGTCCAAACAAATAATGTTGTATACTTCCTACTTCACCACAGTTACACCTGTTATCTGGGCGTTTTCCTATTTTAAACAGATACTGTGGAAAAGCTCCATGTGAAGAAAGAAAATAACCTATCACCTGGGATTCACATAGAAATAAATCGTTAACCTTGTTTAATATCGCATAAGTATCTCTTCCCTTCTCCGAATTTTCCCAAGAAACCTGCCATTGATCATGTAGAAGTGTTTTAAAATGACGCTTTAAAATAGAAGTTGGTGCAGGAATGCGTAGAACTTTATCATACAGATCATTTATAATAACTGATTTTGCCAACATGTCCGCTCTTTCATTTCCTGATATTCCAACATGCGATTTTATCCAGCCAATATATATGACTTTATTATGCAACAGGCGCAAAGAGTTGAAGATATTAAAAAGCTGACCGTTAGATGGAAATAAGCGCTGAAGAGCGTAAATTGATGACAAGCTGTCAGTATAAAGATGAAATGAATCATGCGGGGAGTCGATGCTCCAACTGATAGCCTCGTCTATCGCAGCCAATTCTGCTTGAAAAACGGAGTTATAGTCATGTAATTTTAATCTCATGTCTAGCATAAAAGAATCCCTATACCAAACCGTAAATGCAGCTCCTACACTGTTCATCATTCGAGAACCGTCAGTATACAGTATCGGATGATTCACCACTGGTACTGTATCAACCACTGGCTTAACAAATTTTATATTTAAGTTTTCAAAGAAGTAAGGATAATTATATGTCCTCAGTTTATTCATAAAATCTTCACCTTTAAAACACATATTGTCAATCAAGACTGTACCATTTCCATAGATGATATTATAACGCTTAGAAGACAAATTCAGTTCTATGTCAAGTGGTGGAGCACCCACCAATACACACAATACGTCATTAGAAATCGTACGATATGCCTTTAAGACAGATAGCAGACATAGACGTTGACATGAGAGTAATCTTGTTATTCCATGTTGATTTAAGTCAGGCATCCAGATCTCATGCCCATATGAAATACGTTTCTTCAAGACGGTATTGTACCATATTTTAAGATAAATAGAAGGAAGGCCTCTATCACGGATTCTGGTTTGGCGCATTTTACACGTGAAATCGTTAAGCCTAGTTCTAATCATATCTAGGTGATCCATCCAGCGAAAATTGCTGTCAAGTAGAAATCCCAAATAAAGAATATTGTCCTTTACACTGATACTTTTGCCATTATGTTTAAAAATTGGTCTTCTTTTACTAAGAGTGTGGCTCCCAAACAGCATTGCGGCTGACTTCTCTGCACTAATTTGCAAATGATGTATAGAACAGATATCCGAAAAGTGATGAACACTAGTATTCATTTTATGTTCTAGCGCAGAGCGCGTATCTGCGCCCTCTATAATAACGCTATCATCAGCATAAGAAATAATCAGTAATCCTCTCTGCTTGCAACTCTTTAAAATCCTGTCAGCAACTAGTGTCCAGATAAACGGCCAAAGACATGACCCCTGCGGGCACCCACGGAATACATGAAACCATGTTAATCCATGCGTATATTTAAAACAAATAAGCCTATGACTCATGTAATTTTTAAGTGTAGACTTCATGTAATCAAAAATAGGTAAGATATTTATGATATCGGCTACAATACGCCAATCCAAAACGTCGAAGGCACCACTGATATCAAAAGAAATCATTGCACAGTATTTATATACTGATAGTGTTTCTCCAATGATATTCTTTAACGCAGAAAGTGCTGTCAAGGTGCTCCGTCCCTCACGAAAGCCATGTTGTCCATCATCAAGATAATTAGAAGACTCCAGCATCGTAATAACTCGAAGTTTTAAAAGTCTTTCATATAACTTACCCATCATAGGGAGAAGAGTAATAGGTCGATACGAATTAATTTTTTCAGCTGTCCTATTACGTTTTCGAAAAAAGATGATCATTCCTCGTTTCCAACATTTTGGAAAGTGACCAAGTAAAAGACAAGTATTAAATAGCGTCAACATAAGAGTTGTAAATCTGTTACACAAATTTTTAATAATTATTCCATCAATATCGTCCGGTCCTGGAGCTTTATTTATGTCCTGAAGGCGCAGTACATGAAAGAGTTCTTTTTCTTTAAATGGAATAAAATCAGGTGATGAGGAATAATTGAATGAGCTAATGTACTCATGAGGGACAGAAGGTCGATAATCCACGTCAAAATGACCAGACATAAGACTATGTGCTACGCTATCATATGTGTCAAACACAGAAGATTCTTCTAATGTAGTAAAGATCATGTCGTTATGTTTCAGGGTTTTACCTGAGACATGTCTGTATAGAGACCCATAGGCATTATCAGTGCGTTCACAGAATGACAGCCAACCCTGTCGTTTTGCACGACGTAAATTACTTTTATATTGTCTTCTAGCAGTCAGATATTTATCCTTGTAATCTTCTCTATTCAAATTCTTCCTATAACGCTTATACAAGGCGTTAACTTTGTTTCTTTCAACCCTAAGAATTTCTGTATACCATTTTGCCGTAGGTTTATATGATAATGAACCTCTTTTAAAACAAGCACTCATAATCTCATGCAAAAGGTCATAAAAATTAGCCGTCCAATCTTCTAGTGCATCAGGACTAAAAACTCTACGTAAAGTGTTCATCAACTGAGGAAGATACTCCAAGAGTCTTTTGTTGAAACTATATAAACTCTTGTTTTTTGTTTTATATCTTGTATAAGTCTTAAATGAGGGATCAAGAACAAGGTGAAACCTGATGTAGCGATGATCACTGTATGAAAAGACACTATCATCTACAGACCAACCATCCAAAACCTGTATAATTTCGTTACCGCCCAGCGTAAGATCTGGACGGCCCTTTCGGTCGTCTTGAACGTAACTATGAGGTGCCTCTGGCTCATTTAGAATAAATAGGCTGTGAGACATTAGTAACTCCAAAAGAGGCTCAGCCCTATCACTGTCGCAAGTATATCCCATCATCTTAAGCGGGACGTTGAAGTCTCCTCCAATCACATGCCCGGAAAAATCTGGATAAAAGTCAGTCCATGGGTCCATGTCATCTTGAAAATTTCCAGAAGGTGCCCGTAAGGCATGGTGACGTCACGGCGACGTCGTTGTGAAGTCACACTGTGACTTTGTGACCGTCGATGTGACGTCACGTGACGTGGATGTGACGTCACAGTGACTAGAATGCGAGGTCGTTATGGCCGTTTTAGAGGTCGTTTGTGACGTCACATTGTGACCACTCTGTGAAGTCACGGTGTGACTAATTTGTGAAAAGTGTGTCATTTGTGACTATTTTGGCATTAACTTTATGACGAACCTGTGACGAAAGTGACAATGTTTTGAAGTCACACTGTGACCAATTTGTGAAATATGTGTCATTTGTGACGAACTTGTCATAAACTCTGTGATGATTTCAAATGAAAATCAAATTTCAAATTAATTGCTTAAAAGGCGCAAAGGCGAACTAGTGAAAAAGATTCCATGCTGGAACTCGAACCCGGGCCATCAGTATAGCGCACTTACATTCTACCGACTAAACCACACGGAACGATACCCAGCCTGGAAAATTTTTCACTTTTACATGTTGGCAAGGCTACAAACGCAGCACAAGATGCAATATTTATCGTCAGCCACCGACATGGCGCAAACACGAAACTTAATTAAATCCAGCATCGATTGAAACTAATACTTGGAAATTTTTTTCTGAGAGAACCATTCGCCTTGCATACAATATTTCAAATGAAAATCAAATTTCAAATTAATAGTGTAAAAGGCAATTTTAATTTGAAATTTGATTTTCATTTGAAATACTGTATGCAAGGCAAATGTTTCTCTCTGGAAATTTTTCCAAGTATTAATATAGTTTCAATCGATGCTGGATTTAATTAAGTTTCGTGTTTGCCCCATGACGGTGGCTCACGATAAATATTCCATCTTGTGCTACGTTTGTAGACTTGCCAACATGTAATAGGGAGAAAATTTCCAGGCTGGGTATCGTTCCATGTGGTTTAGTCGGTAGAATGTGAGTGCGCTATACTGATGACCCGGGATCGAGTCCCGGCGTGGATATTTTTCACTATGTTGGCCTTTGCGCCTTTTAAGCAATTTATTTGAAATTTGAATTTCATTTGAAATATTGTATGCAAACCGAATATTTCTTTGTGGAAAAATTTTCAAGTATTAATATTGTGACGAATTTTAAAATAAAGTTTTGTTTGAGATATAAATTCGTATCTTTTTACCGTACTTTTTAGCAAAATATAGCTATTTTGGAGTCCTATTCTTCTAAAATAGTTTTAATTTTTCCACTTAAAAAACAATGTTTGTCAACTGACATCTTTTTTTATTAAGTTCTAAGCTTGATCTTGAGTTCAAGCTTGATATTAAGATTGTATAAGATTTTAAGGTGTTGTGGTTGTGATTAATCTTTGCTTTATTAAATACGACGTAAGCCATATTTATTTAAATTTTTTATTTCCGTGTAAATTGTATTTTGTGAATATGAGCTTAAATAGATTTGGTATGTTCTATAGGAAAAGACTGATCTGGAAAATAGAAAAAACAAATAAGAAAAATCATGCGTTAAGCATAGATTATAAAACACTTTCCAACACTTCCCGAATGCTTTAAAAAGCTTCGTTATTTAGGGAAATAAGGTAAATAAGAGAACTAAGTAAACATTTTAGAAAACGCATAAAACATTTGAAAAACTCATTTCCGCAGTTACTGGCCATAGCTAAATAGGTTTTCCAATTCTTTTGAACAGCCCTGTATTTGATCTGTAGGTTCATATATATATTATATAATGGGATAATTTAGTTTAGCAAGAAAACGCATAACAGGTTGAAACTCTCTTTCAGCAATTTATACTAATATATGGAAACATACTTTAATACTTTTGTACAACCCTGTAGTTGACCTAGAACCTTCATTACACGCCACCGTTTAGTTAAAATTTAATTCAAACTAAAACACACTTAAAACAGCTGAAATCACATTTCCAGAAATTATAATTTATAGACGGCCATGTATCCAATTCTTTGCATGACCCTGTATACCATTTTATCTATATTATACAACAGTAAATTAAATTCAGTTCAGCGTAAAAATGCACAACTCATTTAAAAACCACCTTTAAGTAACTTGTGCTCATACCCAGTAATCTTTGCGAATACTTTTGTGTAGCCCTGTATATGAATTATAGCATTTATATACACCATATACTAAGCATAAATATAGTGAATCATAAAAGCGCATATCATAATTAAAAATGCATTTCCAGCAATCATCACAAATGAACAGTACTTCGGATACAATATAGTATCTGAACTATATTGTGTGTGCCTGTAAATGCTATATACACTTCATATTCTACATGAAAAATTTATAGTATGTAAACCTCAGCGACGAATATCATTTTCATTATATATGAAATAGATTAACATAATTAAAGTACGCCGCAAACAATTCCCTCCACCGCTATATCATTATGTATTGGAATTTCTTTTTAGCCCTGTAAATGAACAATAACTATTCTTTGCATCTCGTATTCTTCAGAATGCATATTTTGGTACGTTTCATAAAAGCATATCAATTTTTTTCTGTATGAAAACGTGTAAAATCATGAAAAAACCTTTGAAACGATTTTTTCCCAGAGGCCGTAATGTAACGGAATACTTTTGACTGTACCTGTAAATGAACTAAACATTCTACAAACGTCGTTACACATAGGGACCGTGCTATGGTAAAGGTCAATAACATCTAAAAATTTCAGACCAATCCGAGTATATTTACGAGAGTTAGAGCGCGGACAGACGGCTAGACAAACCAAAGTCATAAACACTTTTCAACTTTGTTGAAAGGTGTTAAAAAGGAAATATAAAAGTAAAATAAATGATTGAAAGGAAATATAAAAGTAAAATAATGAACTTTAAAAAATATATACTAAAGCAGTTTAATCTATAAGCTTCCTATCAGGCATGAAAAACACTTTATTTCAATGCTTAAATATAATATTTTATTTTTTAAGGGTGTATTTCAATCCAAACTGCTTATTTTCTGATTCATTTTTTAATTCCTTTTTGTTCTCAAACGCATCAAACTGAAAAATTCTCTTATTTAGAAACTACCTAATGTGCCGTGCTTCTCGATTTTTTGATAAATGCAGAAAATATTACAAAAAAATGCTGTCAAAGTAGGCGTTTTGAACCGAATTTTTCACAGCGGAAGATCTGGGAATGAAAAAAAAAAAAGGTCTTACTGAGAAAATAATTATTTAAAACTTAAATTCTAATGAATTGAGGGGAAAATGAAATCACACGGCCTCTTAAGCATTTCTTCAAAAATCACCTCAGCAAGTTTCATGTTTTTACTTTTAAAAATGAGTCTGAAAATGTCTCAGAAAATATCGAGCTGTTGAAGGTGGAAAAATATTTTTTAGAATACACCTTTAATGCCAATATTTATGTGTATCGAAAACGTAGAAAATGAGTTTACAATCGAAGAAAATTTAATAACTGATTCTGAATGTCTATAATTAAATATTTGATTAAAATCGCAAATAGAAAAAAAATGCTTACATACAATTAAAAATAAATAAATAAATATACCAATTTGAAAAACACTAAAAATAATAATTAGTATTTTTAATTGTACTACTAAACAACAACTAACTGCAATAGATGAATTAAATGCATTATTAGATTTAGCAATTTCTCAAAAATCTTTTCATATGTTATAAGGAATTCCTATTATTTTATAATTTTGGCAAATGTTAAATCTGAAAACATTGGTATGAAGATTCAGGATTTTAAATAATAATTTAAAATATTATTAGCAAAAAAAAAAAAAAAAAATCTTTCAAAAGTTACGCTATTATAATAAGTAAAAAGACATTTTCCCACTATAATGTTAATTTCTAAACTGAAACAGTTTCGTAATATCATACAATTCGAATATAATATTTAACTCCAAAACAATAATGACGATAAATACTGTTATATGAGTGTTAGTAATCAGAAAAAAAAATAAGAAGCCGAAAAAAATTCCACATCACTGTCTGAATCTCAAGTAACTGCAAATTAATGTTTATATTCATCCCACTATGAATGTAGACATGAATTTCTTTTTTTTTTTTTTTTTTTGAGCGATGGCCGATTAACACATTTTACAAAACAGTGTCGATTAGGAAAATTTCGCTTCAAGACAATTCCAGATCAGTAGTCACTTTCTATATGTATAACATAAATCTATTTAATTCATAATCGTAATATACAAACAGAAATAAAAAATTTAAATTAAATAAGACTTACCTTTTTTTGCTGTAAATTAATAATATCCGAGTATTTTTGCCCGAAAATGGCAGACGTCTTTCTCTTACATTTAAAAAAGCAAAAACAAAAGCTGACATTGTAGGCTTGGTCATGTTCTTTTCCCGCGTGTATGACAAAAAGTTCTCTGTTTACCCTGCGGTTGCGGTCATATAATCCGACGCAGACGATCTTCAGCAGCTGATTTTACTGTTTATTTGCAGTCCTAACTTTCAGGCGGAATAGTTTTATGAGTTAGTCTGTAATTAAAATTGTCTATTTGAAGAATTTTCCAATGCATTTTACCATTTCTTTTTTATCAGTTTCAAAAAAATTCATTTGAAAACGGAAGTTTATTAGATAAAACACTGCTTAAATTTTTAAAATGTGTAAAAATAAATTTAATGGTAATAATACCACCCCCCTTTTTTTAAGTAAAGTTTGTTTCATGCGTAATAAATAAAAAATATCTTCTTAATAAATAAAAAAATGTTTTCGAGGATAAAAAATTTTTCTTTGTCAATCTGTCAATATTTTCATGTTAATTTTCTGCAGAAGAAAACAATTTGTAAAATAACTTTTTAAAAAGTCATACCTCTAAAACACAAATTGGAAATGCGAAAAATTAATTATATCATGTGTTTTGCATAAATTTTGTAAATATATTTTTTTTTTCGGAAAAGGCTAATTTTATTTAAAAAGGCTGAAAAAAGTAAAATTTTTTTTAAAAAGCAGTTACTAAAAATAGATTAACAGGAAAAAAATATGACTTGAATGCAAATTATAAAGCAATAAATGCATATATGACTAAACTCTGAAAATTCTTTGTGCGTGCTCATTAAAATCTGCAGACTTAACTGTAATAGAAAATGTTTAGTTTGAAACCACAGAAGTGTTTCGACCAGTGGTCGCCAAAAAAGTTAAAAAATTTCCTCCCTGCAAACTAAATATGTAAAAAGTATAGATTTAATATTTCTAATTCTAAATATGTTTCAAATTGCTCCAGCACATAGCATTTTTCTGAGAAATACTTTTATAATAATAACAATCCGTGATCTATTATTATATTAAATTGCAATGCTAGATAAAATTGAAATCATGAAAAAAGTATACTTTCACTTCTTAGATATCAAATTGATAAAATATAGCATGGAAATCTAGTTTGTTGATACTTGTACCGTGCATTTTTCTTTTTCTCCCCTCCCCCTTCTTTTCGTGTCCGAATTTACTATTTGCTGTCCACTAATATTCATTCCTTATGCCGCTGTAACTAGGGCATGTTTTAAATATTTCTCTTCATTTTCAAAAATTTTTGAAGTTAATATTTTTGTCACACTGTGATTTACAATATGGTGGGGTTTTTTTGTCACATATATGACGTGACGTACGTTACATGCAGTGACATAACAGTGACGTAGAATTTTTATAATTGTTTAAAGTTTTCTAAGAAGTTCCCATCTCAGTCACAATGTGACATCACTGAGTGGTGGCATTTTGGTCACAGATGTGACGTGACCACAGTGACTTACAGTGACGTCACAATGACGTCACTGTGACCATGCATGCTATGAGGGTGGTGAGTACACTGAACCAATAATAATGAAACCTTTTGCTGTTTGCAAGTTTACAAAAATACTATTTCTCGACTCAAAACTTTTCACACATGCATGTCCTGACAAAGTTGAAATAATAGCTGCAGTACCACCAAAAGAAATAAAGTAAACCCAGTCAGGAGGAAGACCAACAAAACAACCGTTAACCAAATATACAACCAAATAACCAAATAATATAACCAAATAACATCTTGACAAAGTACAAAATGTACGTTAAAAGAAAATACGTATTTAATAAGAGCATCAGTGGCGTCCGCACAGTGATGAAGATTTATCTGGACAAAATTTAAACCGTAATCATCAGCCGAAGAGCCCGAGACAACTATCACAATCGTTTGGCTAAAAGTCCATCCCTGTAAGCCTTAAAAGACGGACAGTTCGGGCTATCGGCACGATGGGAATGATCAATTTCATCATCCTGAAAGAAGCAATTACTGCAAGTAACTGTGTCCACGGTGCAATCCTTTATGTTGTGCTTTCCTGCACATTTTACACATTTTAGATCCCCAGCACATCTATTTGCAACATGACCAAAAGCTTGACATTTATAGCATCGCACAATTGGTATATACTCAACCATGCGGTACCTCTCCATGTCTATACAAATCCTACGACGTGCCAAAAGATAATCAAAACTTTCCTTATCCATGTCCAATAGCCAGTTATGTCTGCCCGCTCTAGTCACAATGTCTAGTATAATGTTTTCTTCGTGTACTTGATCACCCGACCGGAGCACCAACCAAAGAATGGCATAGGATGTAACGCTCCGGTGGAAAATCCCCACAACAATCACCGATGCCGGACATCGGAAAGCACCCAAAATAACAGGGAAAAAGGCACATATTCTGACGAACTTACATAGTAAATCGTAAATTTACAAAATAATTGATGTTGCTTTCATCATAATAATAAAAATAAAAACAAAAGTGAAGTGACTTAAATGTATAACAAAAGTTAAGACTATAAATCCTTGTTCAAGATTATGAAGTGTAAATGTTCATAAAAGTTCACTGTTCACTAATGTTCAAATGAGTTCAGTGTTCGAAAGAAAAATGTTCATAAAAGTTTTATATAAGATAAACTAACTTGAAGAAAGATCACCATAATGTTCAGACCTCAAGAGAAAATCACCGCCAACAAAAATGTCAGACAAAGGACAGTTACTATAAAAGGCACAATGTTGAGCCCTTGATGTAGTGTCAGAAAACCACGTAATGTCCGTAGCGAACCACTGATGAGTACTAACAGTATGATAGAAGTAAAAAGTTACAAGTGTAAAAATTATCAAAATTTATACCTAATAAATGAGTATTCCCTATTAAGTGCGTTGTACATAGCACACAGTTTTCTATAGTTTGAACGGGTGGTGAGAACGTTTCGAATATTCCATCTCAGTGTACAATTCCTGTTGAATTTAAATGTACAAGGCATTAACGGACAATGTCCAAACAAATAATGTTGTATACTTCCTACTTCACCACAGTTACACCTGTTATCTGGGCGTTTTCCTATTTTAAACAGATACTGTGGAAATGCTCCATGTGAAGAAAGAAAATAACCTATCACCTGGGATTCACATAGAAATAAATCGTTAACCTTGTTTAATATCGCATAAGTATCTCTTCCCTTCTCCGAATTTTCCCAAGAAACCTGCCATTGATCATGTAGAAGTGTTTTAAAATGACGCTTTAAAATAGAAGTTGGTGCAGGAATGCGTAGAACTTTATCATACAGATCATTTATAATAACTGATTTTGCCAACATGTCCGCTCTTTCATTTCCTGGTATTCCAACATGCGATTTTATCCAGCCAATATATATGACTTTATTATGTAACAGGCGCAAAGAGTTGAAGATATTAAAAAGCTGACCGTTAGATGGAAATAAGCGCTGAAGAGCGTAAATTGATGACAAGCTGTCAGTATAAAGATGAAATGAATCATGCGGGGAGTCGATGCACCAACTGATAGCCTCGTCTATCGCAGCCAATTCTGCTTGAAAAACAGAGTTATAGTCATGTAATTTTAATCTCATGTCTAGCATAAAAGAATCCCTATACCAAACCGTAAATGCAGCTCCTACACTGTTCATCATTCGAGAACCGTCAGTATACAGTATCGGATGATTCTTCGTGTACTTAATAAAATGAAAATATCCAAACCAAAATTCTGGTGTCAATGTCCCATTTAGGGATTAAAATTAGGTGGTCCGAAAATGAAACACCGCCCTTAAAGGGGTTAACACCCAGACTATAAATGAATTGCCTTATGTTTGAGTGAGCCATTGGGACAAGTATAACAGTAGTTTAAAACTACTTAATTGAAAAAAAAAATTAAGAAAAAGTAAAGGTATAAAATAATGGGTAGTATAAAAGTTAATTTTTTAAGTTTAAACTAAAGTGAAGTAAGTTAAAAAGTAGTAATTGATAAATGGTATAGATGCAGTTATAAAACTACTATATAAATAATAATATGGGGTGTTTCTAAATGAATATCGGTGTTTTAACGTTTGCTAGTATTTATTACATAAAACTTAAAATTATAATTAATACATGAAATGAAAGAGCAACTCATACAGTTTTACCTACAAGCTTACAAGTGTTCAATGTGAGCACCTTTCGTGATACGGCACACATCAAATCGATAGCTCAGATCTTCCCAAACGTTGATTGGCAAAGAAATTCTGTTCAGACGCTCACCCGATCTGAGGCCATGTGATTTCTACCTGCGGGTGTTCATAGAGGATCGTGTGTATGTCCTCCATTACCACCTGACCATTGCAACTGTTACAACAATGACCCTACAAACACTAATCAACGTTTGGGAAGAACTGGGCTATCGACTTGATGTGTGCCGTGGGACGATAGGTGCTCACATTGAACACTTGTAAGCTTGTAGGTAAAACTGTTTGAGTTGTTCTTTCATTTTATGTACAAATTATAATTTTAAGTTTTATGTAATAAATACTACCAAGTGTTAAAACCCCGATATTCATTTAGAAACACCCCGTATAATTCATTGGAAAAATTACGAAGGCTGCAACTATGCTCTATCTTCTTTTCTTTTTTACAAACTTTCTAGTGGTAATTGATTACAAATATATAATAAACAATTAAATTTTAAAAATCAAAAAACCCGACTGCGTAAAAAGCGAACTAATTAATTATTTCTCATCAATGTGAAACTACTTTTTTTTTTAAATTCCTACTATTAGCTCACACTCTCGCTATATATATATCTTGTTCAAATTTTCAATCGTTTATAAAATACTTATTAATCATCCAATCAAGCTCAAATAATTTTTTTTAAACTTGTCGTGGATGACACTTGATGTTAATCTAGTTTTTTTTTTTGAAATATTAATTCATCAATTTAATTAATATAATTAATTTTCAATAACCGAGAGAACCTTCTTCTTGATCAAGGTATTTTAAGACCGAGAGAGCCCTCTTCTTGATAAAGGCATTTTAAGCGCCCCTCAGGAGGAAAGAAGAATGGGAGAAAAAAAAATCTCTTATTGACCTAAGTAGGAATTGACTTAAAATATTTTCCTTTTACATTACTTGTTTATATTACTTACCTATTTTTTTATATACTTGTATTGATGACTTTTAAGTTGTGTTTAATTGTTAGTTCCTATCTACAGGGTGTTTCACAAAGGACCCCTAACTTTAAAAATGAATAATTCGGAAACGGCGATAGATAGAAACATGAAACCAGTGGTATGTTTAATAAAAAAATCGTAAGAATCTTATACATAAATCTCAAAATTTAGTTCAAAATGGCCCCGATAGATGGCGGTGAGAGCGTTAAGAATCCTTGGGCGTTTTCAAGATGAACGCGCGTCGCGCGCTCGGTCTTAGGAGATAGGAACATGGGGTGGGTCTTTATTGTAGATGGAATAAATGTTCAGTACGTTCAGGTAAGGATCTTGGATTTGATTAATTATATTGCTAATTATAAAGATAATCTGTTGCAAATGAAAGATGAGCTAGATAGCTGAAAAGAACAGAGCATTGAACTCAAGACTAGGGGTTATGGGTTCGAGTCCTCCGCGCCCAAAATTGTGTTTATGATTTTTTCAATTTATTGGTTGCTTTATATTTTTCATAATAAATAAGATATTTTTGATAAAGATAAATTTTTTATGTTAATAATACAGAAGCACATGGGAGTTTTTATCGAGACTAGGATGCAGATCATATTTTTTTTTTAATTTATAAACATTCTTGAAAATTTATAAACATTCTAATCATACTTTATTCACTACAAAACTAGACGACAAACCCCATATATTTTATCTCTTCTAGAAAATATGTGTTCAGATATTTTTAGTTAAAATAATGTACATCTATTACATTTTATTTTTATATTTTCCATGTTGATTTTAACACTGTAAAATATGATCTGCATCCTAGTCTCGATAAAAACTCACATGTGCTTCTGTATTATTAACATAAAAATTTATCTTTATCAAAAATATCTTATTTATTATGAAAAATATAAAGCAACCAATAAATTGAAAAAATCATAAACACAATTTGGGACGCGGAGGATTGGAACCAATAACCCCTAGTCTCGAGTTCAATACTCTGTCTATTCAGCTATCTAGCTCACCTTTCATTTGCAACAGATTATCTTTATAATTAGCACAATAATTAATCAATCCAAGATCCTTTCCTGAACGTACTGAAAATTTATTCCATCTATGATAAAGACCCACTCCATATTCCTGTCTCCTGAGCTCGCGCGCGCGGTGCCCGTTCATCTTGAACACGCCCAAGGATTCTTAACGCTCTCAGCGCCATCTATCGGTGCTATTTTGAACTAAATTTTAAGATTTATGTATAAGATTCTTACGATTTTCTTATTAAACATACCACTGGTTTCATGTTTCTATTTATCACCGTTTCCGAGTTACTGATTTTTAAAGTTAGGGGTCTTTTGTGAAACACCCTGTATAAACACTGTTTTCATGAGGTCTATAGATGTCTATGATGGTTAGAGTTGCAGTAAAGCTAGAGATCCTACCTACATAACTTCCAGGTTTTTAATATTTTAACGGAGCTTCTGACTGTAAAATGGTCAATGATTTTGATAGGTCTTCATTTTGAAAGACCTATCCAATGATAGGCCACTCAATAGGGTGCGCATTTTTTTTCGTCTCTACAGCCATTTTGTATTTTACGGCCGCCACTTTGAATTTATAAAAACAAAACCTAGCCTATAACCATCGGGTCGTAGAGACGAATCGATAGAGACCTCATTCATTAAAATCCATCCAGTCGTTGGGATGTTTCGAGGGTATAAAGAAATCCACATACACAAATACGCGTGAAACACATAACCCTTCTATTCAGTCGGGTAAAAAGGTTGGAAACTATGTTTTTGCGCATGTCCGAATAGTTCTTTCGATTCTAATATCATTTATTCTGCCCATCTCTACATATATTCTAACATTAAAATTTTTCATATGTAAAAATCCAAAAGAACCTGACTGAATGACTTCCCGTTGGATTTAAAAAAGTAAAATGTACCAATGAATTAAATATGATGTCAAAAGTAAGTTTTAGTTTTGAAAAATTTAAAGTGTGTTATAATTTTGATACGTAGACGATATCCGAAATATATATAAAATATTGCATTGATAATTAGAAGTTATTACTATTCGAAATGTCCTATGCAATATTGTATTTCAAATCATTTTTCTTCTTTGTATAACCAATTAGCATGTGCTGTACGTAAAAGAAATTGTTCATAATAGTAGTGTACAAGTTTTTAGTCTTTAATTTCTGGTACCAGCAGAAAGGTAAAAAAGTTAATTGCTAGAATCGATTTCAGAAGTATTTCACATAATTCTAATCTAAGTTGTCATTTTAAATAAATTTAATCTCCAATAATTTCTTCCTTCCATATGCAATTAATTTACAATTTCGATAAAAACATATGCTTGACTTAACATTCAAATATATTTACTTTTGAGACAAACAAATTGAAAAAAATGATTAGAAGGTTCAAATTTAAAGTATTTTTAAGTTAAGTATAATCCGAGTTGTCATTTTTAATAATTTTTATTTTATAAAAAACCGATGATTTTTTGTTGTTGTTGTTAATGCAATTAATATTCTATTCCGATAAAGAAATGTGTTTACAATAATATACGAGGTGATTGCAATAATCACAGCAAATAATCATAGCCAACTTCAAGTTCAATTTCACTCGCAAGATCTGGTATTGAATAGAGATTATACAATTACTGCGATGGAAGGGAATTGCTATCATTTTCAATAACTGTATGTCGGAATAATATGTTGTGTTTTACGTTCTGTAGATATCCTTTTAGATAATTAGTTTGAAAATTGAAATGAACCATCAAGCATATGCTTCATTAAACGCATTTTACTAATAATAATAATGATAAACAGTTGTATTTGAAAGATGAATAAATGTATATCGATAAATTACAATTCAAACAAAGCAGGCAGATAATTTAAACAGATATTAATTATTGTTAAGAACATTTAAACAACAACAAAAAATTACGTTCTGTATTTGCATCGTCATAAAAAAAAATAATAATATTATAAAGTACATGTTTTAATCGCAGTAAACTAATGAAGCTTTAATCAAAAAGCTGAAATTTTAGCTGCTTTCATTTATTTTTATTCGAACAAAGATTTTTCTATTTCTAGCATTTTGAAAGATCAAAGTACAGTAATCCCTTAACATTCGCGAGTGTTATGTTCGCGGCAACCTCCGCAAAAATGTCAAAAATGTCAAAATCGCGAATGTTGTGACTTCGTTTCCGTGCGTAAAACGAGGTTAGGTTTTATAAGTTTTTTAAATTGAAAAAAGCAATTGAAACGTAGAAATATATTTATTAAGCATTAAAAAGTACATGCTATAAATAAATTTAAATAATTAAAAAATATATTAAATTTTAAAAATAAAAAAAACCCGACTGCGTAAAAAGCGAAGTAATTAATTATTTCTCATCAATATGAAACTATTTTTTATATTACTTACCCTTTTTTTTATTTACTTGTATTGATGGCTTTTAAGTTGTGTTTAATTATTAGTTCCTATCTACAAACACTGTTTTGATGAGGCCTTTAGATGTCTATTATAAAGGTTAGAGTTACAGTAAAGGTAGAGATCCAAAGTACATAACTTCCAGGTTTGTGTAATATTTAAATAGAGCTTCTGACTGCAAAATGGTCAATGAAACATCGTCTTCATTTTTAAAGACCTATCCAATGATATGCCACTCAATTGGGTGCGTAAAAGAAAATTTTCGTCTCTACCGCCATTTTGTATTTTACGGCCCCTATTTTGAATTTATAAAAACAAACCCTATCCTATAACCATCGGACCATTAAGACGAATTGATAGAGACCTCATTCATTAAAATCCATCCAGCCGTTGGGATGTTTCGAGGGTATAAAGAAATCCACATAGCCAGGTACCCGTGAAACACATAACCCTTCTTTTCAGTCGGGTAAAAACATAATGTACTAAGTTTTGTCGCTAGTTGATGGTTGAAAAAAGTATTTATGTACGATTGTTTGGAAGAACAGAACTTTTGTTTATGAATTTCCATATAAGGAAAAGTTGCGACCTCGATTTCTCTTTTAAATCTAAGACTCCTCACCAATGCAGGATCGAATTCTATTGCTTTCTCAACAAGTTGTTCTTGAAGCTTTAAAATTCCCCATACAATTTTTGCACAAAGTTCTTCACTTGCAATAAAAATTTTTAATTTTAGAAAATTTAGGATTTTTTTATTTTTAGCATCAAGTGCAAGTCATGTTTCGGATGGCTCGGAATTGCCTATCTATATTTTGACTCAATACAAGGTCTGAAATTCTCGAAACTTAGGAAATACAGAACAATGCACCTCTCCAGTGTCGAATTGTTTAAGGAATTAGTAAAACAAAGCGAGTTTACTTTATAAAAAAAAATATTCCTTACAAAGCAAAATTCGCTAATAACCAAGTTAAGTATTCGCGAATGTTGAAGTGTTTTTCATTTTTTATTTCGCGAATAATCAAAACTGGTCAATGTTAAATCAACGAATGTTAAGGGATTACTCTATTTTCATTTGTATTCCTTTTAACACGTTCACGCCGGCGCGGTGGGTCACACTCGACTGTCTCAGAGTTGCGAAGTCTCCGGCTTTTTGCACACCACTGTTATTTTAGAGAACATCTTGTTCCTTTAAATCGCCCAATTGTTCTAATTAACTAAAACAACACTTTCTATATTAAAATATTGGTATCCAAAAGGCCGAATACTTTCCAGCTCTGAGACAGTCGAGTGTGACCCACCGCGCCGGCGTGAACGTGTTAATGATTATACACATGTTAGTGTAAAAGCCGGAAGTCTGATAAATCTTAGGTTTAACCATTGAATCCTAGCATTTACCGACGTGAGTTGGTTAATGCTAAAATAAGTTCTCGAACTCTTCTAATTCGGGCTTTTGACGAACCCTCCTGTAAATGCTGGGATTTACTAACCTCATTTTCTAAGAAGCCGAAATAAAAGATGAGCATATCCACTTAAAAAGATGAGCGTATCAACTTCTTTTGTAACTCTTATCTGTTCGAGCCAGTTGTAAGTATAGACAGACTTAGGGTATGTATAGATAGTGTGAAAAACTATGATCAGGAATGAGTTTTTATGGCTTCTTCTTTTGTTAAAAAATAAGCAGTATTATACGGAAAACGTTTTATAACTTTTGATAGTAAATAATAAGCACGATAGCAGCTTTTATTTAGCAAAGGAGACGTACAACAGTTTCATAAATGAATTAAAAGAAAAAAAAATCCCTGCCGGCCCGGCCTACAGGCAGAGGTAGATTTCGAAGTTAAGTATACTAATTTCACCAACAAAAACTAAATCATTATTAGATATAAATCCACTTTAACAGTTTTATCTGTCTGCTTTTGGCGAGTTTTTATTTCCTTTTTATAAAATAGCTGGTTTTATCAGAATCATGTTAATGCGATATTAAAAAAATATTTTTCCATACTCAACAACTCGAAATTTTCTGGCACATTTTCAGATTCATTATAAAAAAAAAAAAAAAAAAAAAAAAAAGAAAGAAATATGCTGACATGATTTTTGAAAAGATTTATAAGCGACCTGTGTTTTTATTTTTCTTTCAAGTAATTAAAACTTGATTAATAAACAATTATTTTCTCAGTAGGGCAATATTTTTCGTTTCTAACACAATCGTATCGGGAAATTCTGTTCAAAATGCCCACTTTGACATCATTTTTTGAAATATATTCTGCCTCTATCAAAAAATCGATCATTACTGTACATTATATAGTTTCTGAATAAGAGAATCTAGCAATTGGATGCGTTTGAGAGCATAAATGAATTTAAAAATGTGTAAGAAAATAGACAGTTTGGATTTGAATGCCCCCTTAATAAGATGATTTTTTTCTTCAACCTCTATGCATTTTTAATTTGTTTTTGCTGTAAGAATTGGCCCTATCAAAAACTTGTCTATATAAATGTTGAAGACAATATTAAGAAGATACATGATAAATTCATGGATATTTTATATCTTGTGAATTGACGGAGTTATGGATTTTTTATCAAAAATATGTGATGCATGAATTTTTGGCGCTATTTTTAGAAGTAATAAAAACTTTAAACTGATTTTTTATGTACAAAAATTAAGAAGTTAAGGGTTTTTTTCGGTTTTCACAAAACCACTCTCTATTTCCATCCCCTATGTCCACTTTTGCCCATTAACAAACTTGACCGAGATTTTATGTCCCTTGATTTCATGTATCAGTTTGGAAGAGATTTGTGCAGAATTGCGGAAGTTATCATGTCCAGAAGAAACTGATAACACAATTGCTTTGGGAAATTCCGTTCAAAATGCCCAATTTGACATCATTTTTTGAAATATATTCTGCGTCTATCAAAAAATCGATCATTGCGGTACATTATATAGTTTCTGAATAAGCGAATCTACTAATTAAATGCGTTTGAGAGCAAAAATGAATTTAAAAATGAGTCAGAAAATAAGCAGTTTGGATTTGAGTGCATCCTTAATGCAATGATTTTTCCAACACAATCCGCTTCGGAAAATTCGGTTCAAAATGCCCACTTTAACAGCATTTTTTTAAATATATTCTGCCTCTAACAAAAAATCGACCATTACGGTACATTATATAGTTTCTGAGTAAGAAAACGTACCAATTGGAAGCCTTTGAGAGCAAAAATGAATCGTAAAATGAGTCAGAAAATACGCAGTTTGGATTAGAATACATCCTTACTTAGATTATTTTTTTCTTCAACCGCTATGTATTTTTAATTTGTTCTTGCTGTAAGAATTGGTCCTATCCAAAACTTGTCTACATAGATGTTGTAGAGAATATTAAGAAGATATATGACAAATGCATGGGGATTTTATATCTTTTGAAGTGACGGAGTTATGGATTTTTTACTTCTTCTAACCCCGTTTTTGTTTTCGTTTTTAATTTTTTTTTTTTTTTTTTGGTACGAATTGGACCTATCAAAAACTTGTGAATATAAAAGTTGTAGACAATATTAACGAGATTTATAATAAAATTAATTGGAATTGATATCTTGAGAATTGATGAAGTTATGATTTTTTTCCTCCCAAAAACCCTATTTTTTGCGCCCCTTGAGCCCATTGTTAACTTTATCAAAAATCTGTGTTACATAAAATTTTGGCCTTATTTTTAGAAGTAATAAAAACTTTAAACTGATTTGATATGTACAAAAATTAAGAAGTTATGGGGGGGGGGGTCGGTTTTCACAAAACCCCTCCCTATTTCCATCCCCTTGGTCCGATTTTGCCCATTAACGAACTTGACCGAGATTTTATGCCCTTTGATTTTATGTATCAGTTTGGAAGAGATTGGTGCAGAATTACGAAAGTTATCGTGTACAGAAGAAAGTTATATATATAGATAGATAGATGCATAGATAGATAAATAGATAGATAGATAGATGTATAAAGTTTTTTACTGAGGGTGGTTTTGAGTTCTAGGGGTCATGATCGGTGTAGATCTGCAAAAAATTTTCAGAAATTCCAACATAGGAACGATCCCAATAGGTAGTATTCAATACGAAATCTACATAAAAAAGTATGAAGAAAAAACGAACAGTCTATTGTAGATGGTTGAATCGTTATGTTCTTCTGGATATAGGAGGCAGGGAGAAACATATAGCACCATTATCTACAGAAAAAAATGATTTTGTATGTTAATTTTCAGGAATTGTTCAACGTCATACATGAAGTTCATATCTCTATTGACCTAGGTGGAAGAACCCGAATCTTTAAGGGACTAAATCGTGGTAAATATAAAAACATAACTGGGATTTATCGTCAAGCATTTGAGACCATCAGGATTATAGCTTGGAGCTGCGGTTCGGATTTCTCTTTCCCTTTCCCCCTATGTGAACCTTGGTTTGAAATGATTTTTCTATTTCTAGCATTTTCAAACATAAATGTATTTTCATTTTTAATTTTTTTTTATGATTATACACATGTTACTGTAAAAGCCTAAAATTTGATAAATCCTTGCATTTACCAAAGTGAGTTGGTAGCGTAAAGTGTCCATATTTCGTACGCTCTCCTAATTTCGTCCCCGGTAACTTCTCCGCTTCTGCGAAAGTGGAGTCACTTATGACGCAAAGCACAGGGGCAAAAAAATATGCCACATACCAGATAATATATACTCACACAAAATTAATATTAATGGAAAGATGAGGCTATGTTAACATTCATAAAATATCTTTAAAACTATCACGCGAAGTTTAATTTTAATTTTTCTCATGAGAGTATTTTTGTGCAGAATCATTAATCCTTTTAAATGTGACGTTTTTTTACATTTTTCATTCATTTGTTTTTCGAAGATATTGTCCACTGAAATAGTGTTCCTTTTTTTTTTTTTTTTTTTTTTTTTTTTTTTTTTCATAAACTACATTATTATAAATTATTCAGGAATAAATAAAATACGAATAGTTAAAAATACGTTCAGAAGAAAGAATAAAACTTGCGTTATTATTAAATATGTTTGCTGTTAAAATTGTTTCTTTTGACTTACTTCGATATTCAAATTGAATACTTTTATAGTAACAAAACCTTTTAACAAATATGATACATTGTCTAGTCTGTTTAGTATATAAATAGATATTCGGAAAGCAATTTTTTTGTCATTTCACTATAAACTATAAAAGATGTCGCCTACACCTACTATTACAAAATCTAATAAGATGATTTTTTATAACGTAAGTACGTGTAAGCTTGTTAAAGAAATATGTAAATAAATCTTTTGAAAAATTACACCTATAGGGTAAAGTGCCCATATTTCGTTCCCTCTCCTAATTTCGTCCCTCTTAACTTCTCCACTTCTGCGAAAGTGACGCCACTTATGACGCAAAGCACAGGGGTCGGAAAGTAAAAGGGGTCAGTGTTGAAAGTTTCGTTCGCCAAGACGTATACCTAAATTAAAGACGATGAATTTCCTACATTTAGAAGACCTGAGTTCTTATTACGTCGTTTGTATAATGTTATTTACTGTACTGTAAGTATTTATTTCTTATTCATTGCATTTTTTTACGTTGGTAAGATGCTGACAGTAGCATACAGTTAGTTGTAGGACGCTCAGTTCATCTTACGGAAATTGAAGATCCGTAACATTGGGAAGTAGCGTGGTCCCGATTTCGTCGCCCTTGCAGTTCTTATTTTCCTCCCGGGGACGAAATTAGGAATGCTTTTTCATGACATTTTTCTTAATTTTTTCCTCATGTTTGGATGGCTAATGCATAGTTGCCATACTCCCGATTTTTTGGATACCAGTAAAATCTTACAAAAATGTTTTCTTTCTTTAATTTCGATAAAACTGCGGTTATATAAAGCAAGTATTTCCGCATAAAAATATTAGTATGAAAAAAATCGGGAAGTTGGAAACTATGTTAATGTTTCATTAAGTTATTCTTCCACTGATAATTAGTGCCTTTCTTTGTGCCTTACTTTAATGTAAATTAAATTACTTACTTATTTAGAAATAAATTTTGATTTACTTATACGTTACGCCTCGGCGTATTGGATTTTTTTTTTTTTTTTTGGGGGGGGGGGGGGAGGGAAGGGACGAAATTGGAACCATTTTTTTTTTTTTTTTTTGCATTTTTTAGATACTTTTGAAAAAACTATTTTTCGCATTGTTAAAATTTTTTTGTACGATATTTACCAACATTTCTATGTGCGTGGATAGTTAGTCTATGTAAAATCCAAATTTGGTAGATTTTCACTGAAAATTACAACTTCCAAGGGCCTAAAAGTGACTGGGGGACAATAATAGGGCAACTTACCCTATAAGTTCAAAATAAGCTTTCAAAAGCTCCTACTCCAGGCTTTTAGTGAACCATTTCTGTAAAGGCTAGGATTTACTCACTCCGTTTGTTAAAATGTTGGAATGAAAGATCAACCTTTTTGTAACCTTATTTGTCCGAGCCAGTTTTAAGCATAGACAGATTCGGTTAAGTATAGAGACATAGCTGTCAACATCTTGCGCTTATTCGTACCACAAAAATTTAATAGTAAGTTTTACATTTTTAAATCGTCTTAACAGTGTTTGCGATTTGAGGGGCTTCCTTGTCCTCTTCCACCCAGTATATTGATGATTATCTAAAATGAATGAGCCGTTGGGATGTAAAGTCTAACTCAAGGTTCTTCTACATAAGGTTGTTCCATTTGAAGAATAGCCAATCAGAGTAGAGCAGGACTGAAACGTCACGTGGCGGACAAGATCGGAGAAAGACCGGCCGTGACAATGTGAATAGATGAGTAAAAGAACGGAATATGAAGTAAATAATTTTTTAAAAAACAGATCCTCGAAAGTAAATTGAACGAAATCACTTTTTCTTAAAATAATTTGTTCAAAAACTGATTGGAGTTAATTAAATATAACATACATAATGGTTAAATAATATCGCGATACATTTGTTTCATTCAAATACTTCAGTAAATTCGCGAAAAAAAATACATTTTTAATGCGTAAAAGTACAAATGAAAACTTTTAAACTATTGTAAAATAAAATGAATGGATGAATTATATGAATATGATGACACAGTAGTAATAATAAAAAGACTAGAATTAACAAAAAGAATAAATTAAACAAAACTTTTAACAATAATCCATTGTCCGATTACTAGATAGAAGTTTTCAAAAAATTTCGAATGTCACTATGCTTATTCAGGATCAAAATCAATATGATTCAAATATCTGTAACAATATATATATATACACAGGGCTTAGTTTTTTAGCAAAAAAAAAAAAGTACCGGAGCTCTAATATTCTGCAGTAATAACAACAAAGTTTATAATCCCCTGCCCCCCCCCTCCCCACATACGCATATTTATATTTCATACACTATTTCAAATTTTAAAGCAATTTCGTCTTCCTCAAAAAGAAATTTATATTTTTGACATACCTTTAGGTATTAATATCTAATAAATTCTAATAAATAATCAGAGCAAAACCATTAAAATCAGGAGTGGGAAAATTTCAGAAAATCCTACTCGTCAGGGACTTCTTTGTATTGGCGCGCTGTATTTATAAACTCTGGTCTGTTCTGACTAATATTTAAATATTCACTAAAAATAAAGAACTACTGGAGCTGCGCTACTGTGATATTCGGAGAAAATTAAACACCGTGCAGAACTAGAAAGTTAATCGGAGAGAATATTTTAAAAACACGAACAAAAAGCAGCGAGTAAAAACGGCAGAAACAGTTGCGACTAATTCTGACATTCCTCATCGCCATTCTGAAACCATTGAAAAAAAAAAAAAAAAAAAACCCTACACAGGACACACTATGTCACATACGTAAGCGCTTTGGTAGGAAAGAACGCAAAAGATTAGAGATGGGAAAGAAAGATATAAAAATTTAGGCTTTGATTTTTTAGAAATACTATTTCCGCTAAATTCCGGAGTGAGCGCCGGTGAATTCAGGATAATATTTAAATTTCCACTAAAAACAAAGAAGTAGCCGAGCTGAGAATCAAACAGAATATATTAACGATAATATCCAACGCAAATTAAGCACTGCTTATAGGCTAATACTTCAATCCTACATTAATTTTCATCTTAAATTTCTGCTTCATTTTATAAATCAGAGTAACACGAATATAATATTTAATAAAATAAATATCATCGTTATTCTGTTTGCGAATCGCCGGGTTAGTTAGATACGAAGTACATGTCGCTGCATCAGCAGCCGATGTACAACAAAACTACGAAAAATCGAGAAAATCGCACAAAAATCGTTATCACAGCGCTCCCTTCCAGGGTTACATATCCATTTTCAACTGGGATCTGGCGTTAATAGCCAAAAATATGCGTATGAAGTTTGGTTCAAATCTATGCCTAAGTTTGTATGCTTTCCGGTGAATCAATAATGAAAATGGAACAAAAATCGCTATTACAGCGCCCCCTCCCGGAGGAATATCCCTAAATTTAACCTTGACATGCTGGCCATAGTCAAAAATACATAACTTCGTATACTTTCCGATGATATAATGAGACATACATATATACGGACAGACAGATATTTTGTAAAAAACATATTTTTCGGGATCTCTGGCATTTAAAACGTGTAAATCTGTCGAAAACTGGAAGTCGAACAAAAATTCGACTACAATACATTTTTCTGTTATAGATAAAAGAAAGTAAAAAAAGATAATGCTAAAGCAAATATTTTAATAGAGGAATTTTTTTTTAAAGGTAAAAAAAATCCCTATAACAAGATGCAATTTTTGACGTTTTCTTTTTTAAATTTTTGCGGCGATTTTTCCATATGAATAAAAGGAATCCGGCTTTATTTTTTTAGCCCACTATTGTATTAAATCTTGTCATTTTTTTCAATAAAGTTTATTCGGAGTTCGTACAGAGATTTTCGCATTTTTCTCGAATTTTTTATGCGATTTTTAGAATTTTGAGATTAGTAAAAGGAATTCGGTTACCATCTTTTAGCGAAATATAATAAATTTTCTCCTCTGCGAGTTTCGAACTTTTTTTCCCCCACTTCATGGCGATTTGTCTGCATTTGTGAAAGAAATCTGGTTTTAATGTTTTATTCTAATATAGTAAATGCTGTCCTCTTCTTTTTTTTTTTTTCTTTCATTAAAGTTTATTCTGAATTTCTCGCGATTCTTTTATGCAGTTATTAGAGATTTTCGCGCTCTGCAGGAATTTTTTGACGCTCGTAAAAGGAATTCGGTTTTGAAATTGTAGCTTAGTACAGTAAATTTTGTCCTTTGCGATTTTAATGCTTTTCTTTGCGATTTTCCAGAATAATAATCGCCAGTTAACAAAATGCCCGGATTTTGAAGAATTCGGAATTTCGAATTCCGGATTTGAAACTCTGTACTGTATTGTTAAAATGTATACGTGTTCTCCGAGAGTTATTAGAGCTGTTAAAATAATATAAAAATTAAAATTATTCACAGGAAAAAAATCCAACGCAGAACTGCATACAGAATACTATTGAAACGAGCGAAGCGAGGCGAATCTGTCCGCCACGTGACGTAATGCGCGAGCAGTTAAGGAATCTTTACAGTTGGCGCATCGCACGAATGGTACCCCCCTGGTCTAACTGTGGTATTAAATCTGTCGATGAAATAAGTGAAAAAATTCTTTTAAATTTTTCTGGTACAAAAAGCGGAATGGTCGGCATCCATTACATTTCTATTAGAGAGTGTGAACTTGTTACGTAAAGCGTTCAAAAAGATGTTATTTTAGCACCAAGTTTTCATAATATAATGCGGGGGCAAATTATTTATTTAAAACGTACAAAAATAAGTCAATTAGCATTATAAACATTTCAAAACACAAACACTTTATTTAACTGTAAAAATCTATACATTTATGTATTTCTACACATATTCAAACACTGAAACAATTTCATATTTACGTTACATCATATGAAAAGCATCACGAGAATTAAAGGTCAGAGGATAAAAATAAAATAGATAAAACATGGACAATGGATTTAACATAATCCCACCTTTTGTTTATGTCTTATAATCAAAATTTCACATTAAATAAACACAACATTTACATGAAGATTATAAATTTAGTCTCTCTGGAATCTTTAGCATTTTTAGGAAAGCATAGCTGCTGTAACTGTTGGACGATTTACACCAAAAACTAATCAGCACCACTTTATATCAAGGTATATCTTAATCTAAAATTTTAACAAATTCCGTGCTTTCTTGATATAGTTCTTGATATAGAGCGTCCACAAAAATTGTGTCACATACAGACAGACATACTTACACACTCAAAGACAGACTCAAAAACAGACATTTTATAAAAACAGTTACATCGTGTTCAGAACCTTCTACATTGTATGAATCCATCGAAAACCGAAAGTCGAATTTTTTCACGATTCTTACACTTTCTTCTTGTAATGATTGAAGAATTAAAAAAAAAAAAATTGAATGCAAAAACTATAAAATGTGTATTGGTTGGTTAATTCCTCAAGAAATGGTAATTTAAGCGTGTCGAAAATTAATTTCAACGGATTTAAAATTTAATTGTATGTATAATAAAAACAATATATTGTTTTAGAAAAAGAGGGTATTTATAATGCAAACAGAGTAATAAACATAATGCAAAAAGTGCAATTTTAAGAATGAGTATAGATATGGTTCCACTTTTATTTCAAAACCAAAATGCTATTTAATTTGAAGTATTTCTTAATGGATATTAATATTTGACTTTTAAATTAATATTTAAATATTACTTTTTGTGTGCATTAATTGTTAAAACGACTTAAACTGAAAAGACATTTTCACTTCAATTAGTCTAGTTTATTATTTTCAATTTGGTGATTTATGTTATTCGAAAACCTCTAACTGTATTCAAAAATAAAAGAATTTTTGAGAAACAAAATAGAGATACAGGGAAGATTTAGCTATTTTAAAACTTTTTAACACTTAAAAGATAATTTTTGTTAAACATCGGTAGAAATGCATGATACGAAAATTTGTAATTGTTGTACGAAATAACAATCAGTGATAACATCAGAAATTCGACGAGGTCTAACATCCTTGTGCATAAAAAGGCTATTTGTAAATAATCCAAAATAATCAAGAAGGGGACATATTAGGGCAAGATTTTTATGTGATGTCTTCAGTTTCCTGAACAGAAATGGGCCAATTAATGTCTCTCCTATATTAAATTCACCCACAAATATTTTTTTAATAGTGTGAGAGTGGCGCGCACACGTGAGGATTTTCTGATCCTCTTTCAATAAGTCATCCAGATGGAAGTGTGTTTCGTCCGAAAAACAAATACGATTTGCAGTAGTGCTACCTTCCTCAATCAACTGCACCATTTCACTCGCAAAATTGATAATTTTTCTTATTTTTTTTTTTTTTGGTAATAATCGAAAACTGGTGCTGCGTTTGATTTTTGTATTGTTACGTTTCCAATCACTTTCGTAACAGTTTGCTCATTGCTAATTTGCCGACTGAGCACAACGCTGCAATTTTGCTGACCAATTTCTTTATACACTGTGTAATAACAATTTTAATGGCATCCACATTTGTTGCTGTCAAGACCAAAAGGTGCCCCGCAAACCTGTCCCCGAAATCATTGGCAACACTACAAGTTCGTAAATATTGTAGTGCAGTTCTTTAATTCTACTTGAATGCAGACCATTTTCTACGTCAACCGTCACCTGGAAGTGTCTTCTTGACTCTGTTATACATATATCAAAGTAGCATTACTTTAATATCATAAATATTCATCTATTCAGCATATATACCATTTTCCATTTTCCTAAAATTGGGTTCAACATGTGCAACAATCTACTGACAAACATCCGAAAACATTCCGACCGCGTCAGCTATCTCAGCTTCGCGAATTCTTCGTATTTGAAAGTAGTGCGAAGTTGTAGGAAGCCTCTATAAGAAAATACTGTTTAAGGTCGGCAACATGGACAATTAAATTCAATTTCTCGAGAAGATTCTGGATGTAAACAAAAAATCAATTACATAGCCAGCCACATAGTTGCCAGCTCTTCCGCTTTTTTGTTCCACAAACATTTAACAGAAATTTTTGCCGTATTTAATCGGCATGTTACGGCGATTTCAAAATAAAAAATGTACTATAAAATTTTTGTGGTACAAAAAAGCGGAAGATGTTGGCAGCTATGGCCAGTCAGTATACAAAAGCTAATGTTCCTTAGATTGTTTCATTTGACTTAAACAAATTGTCCGGGTGAGCATGACCATAGTTTATATAAAAACATAAATATATCTAGCATCTAGCCATTTATCAATGATAAGAGTAAATAAAACAAGAATTTTTATTAAAGAAATTCGTGGCAAAATATATCTGTGTTATAAAGGACAAACGTCTCCGTGCGTAACCCAGACTTTTTTTTTTACGGTGGCAACAACAGACGATTAAATTTCACTTTTTCCGTAGTTTTAAACTTCTAAACATCGCACCTATCTAATAACCGTTGTTCTATACCATCGAATATGTGAAAAAACGTACTTTCAATTGTAATTTGTTGGGAAACTGTATCACAACCTTTTTGAAATCTATATCGTAATTTACTCCGTTTTTATGGTAAAATAATTTTGAAGCGTAAATTTATTTCTCATGTGTACAGACGTTTACGAAAAGTAAATCCGTTTGCACTTAAATTAATACAAATACCTAAGAATTTATGACCAGCTTGTATTTCATAAAGAAATTAAAACTTGATCCATAAACTTATAAAATAATAAAATATAAATAAAACACAAATTTAAGACATGTAATTAAACTACGCGTTTAATCCACTGAAATGATCGAAATAGAAAATACTGATGTAAGCGTTGATTTCTTCGGCTAATTCTTCATTATTCGGTTATGTCCTAGCAAGAGGTTAATACGAAAGTATAGCTTTCAATAAATTTCAAAATTTTATTTAAATGATTAAATGCTATTTTTCAGATAAAAATATAAAAATGATTTTTGATGTTGTTAGTGGGCATTCTAAAAATATATTAGAACTAAAAAAAATCTATTAGAGATTTAAATTAAAAAAAAAATGGTTTTCACCTATATTGTGTAACCAGGTAATCCCGTGTTTGTCTCCTTGTTACTCTAATAAGAGAATGTCTTGAATTGTAGCCATCACTGAGTAGTTACTGACTTTTAATACCTTACTACCTTAACATACATTGTCACTTAACTACTGTTAGCAGTCTCTGAGACCAGTGTTGCCAGTGGTCTACTTTTTTTTAATTCAGATTTCTTGATTGCCACCACTTTTTTGACACGGTAAATTTACCTTTGTTATCGCCTTACGTAATATGTCATTAAACAAGGCGTATTTTACCATTTCAAAAAAGTGGTGCCAATCAAGAATCTGAATTTTAAAAAAGTAGCCCATCTGGCAACACTGTCCGAGACCACTTGGTTGAAAGATAAAGATTCTTTCAATTCATAGATAAACTGTTCAACAAACTGATTGATAAACTGTTGGTGTGCTAAATGTGACGTACAAGACTATTATAATTAAAATTTGCCTAGCCAAAATTCTCTATGCAGATTGTGCTAGGGCTCTTTTCGAAACAAATTTTCACCAGTATCTAAAGTTAAATTAAGTCAAATTGTGAAAAATGAGAAAAAAAAAACAGCGGTCTGTGAGAAGTTAACAGCAGTTAAAGGTTTATAAAATTCAGTCGGACTATCAGCTAGGACACCCTGTGTAAGCCTATGTTACGGTACGCTGAGATTACATTATTTCAAATTTGCTGTAAAAAATTGCTGTGTCAGTTTAAATACATCAAAATGAAATAGGCTTTCTTTGTTCTCTCTCGAACTCTAAAAAACTCAAAAAACAAACATACACGTACAGCCATGTCTAATGGCGTCACACGACATTACTAATTACTTTAGAATGTAGTGTTTTATACGAAATTACCACGAATCTATAAGCAGGGTCCGTACGAGTCCTTGAATTTCAAAACTAAAAAATTCTTCGGTACCAATATTTTCCTATAGAAAATCTTTCCTTAAATAAGGCAAAATTTCGCGCGTTTAAACTTCATTTATTTTTCTATAAAAAAGTTACTGATATTTGGCCTTGAAATTAACGGTACCTGTACGAACTCTGTATAAAGACATCATGACAGTAAAATAATTTATTCGTGTTTCTCCAAAATGATTCATTTTAAATTAAGTAATATATATATTATATAAATCTACATATTACATATCAGAAATGAAGCCAAATACACCTTAAAAACTTTGTACACGATAATATAACATCAATGATAAACTAACACTTTCTTTACCAGCTGTTTAATAGCTAATCCCCTTTTTAATGCTTTTTTTCACCACTATACACTATATGGCCAATGGTGATTGGTCACTTGCGATTTCAAACATTTTGTTAAATATTTAAAAAAGCGTTCAAACTGTAGAATATGATTAAGAGGCTTATTGTAATAAACTGTGTTCATTTCTATGAGGATAGCATGTATACTAATAGAGCAATTAAAGTTTTTATAAAAACAGTCCCAAATTTTGTCAAGTTTTTTGCTTATAATTTCCAGAGTTCTTAATATAAGAAAATGTTCTTTTCAGAAAATATAACAAACATTATTCCACACAATACCCTGTAATCAGAATTTTAAAAAATAATAAAAATTGGATGAAAAATGTGCAGGTTTACTAAAAAATGATAAAAAAGATTTTGGTGCTTTAAACGTTGTTTTTTATTTATATTATACTTCGCCAAGTAATTTCTTATTATAACTACAGGGTTCCTACGCATTCAGCTGAAATAGCAATACTTTTATCTAGGAAAACTCGACTTATATAATCGCGAAATTGCAAAAGGCGAGTTTTGTTTGATGAAAATACTGGTGTATAACTGACTAAAGTCATGACAATTACCTGACCTGTAGGAACCCTGTACTATATTTTCATATACTATGAAACATTTGTCTTGTGTATCATATTTGTTACTGAAATATTTTGAAAAAAAAAATATGTATATCGAAGCCGGAGGAAAGATGGAAACGTAAACATACAGTATTTTACTTATTCGGGAACTAATCAAACCCTTAGCAATGCAATTTATGAGAGGAGAAAAATAAATTTTTCATTCGATTAGTTATTCGAAAATTATAAAGGTAAACACCGTAAAGTGAAAATAAATTAAAACTAATTAATTTTGCTCAAAATATTGTCATATTTTTTTAATAAAACTTCTGTGATATTATTTTAAATGTATTTAATTAATGTTAGCCTGTTTAAAAAACTATTAAAAATATAGATATACTACTGAATTTAAAAACTCAGCTTGAAAAATATCCAGAATTTAGATTAATCAAAAATTCTCAGTTTTTGTTAACAAGTAGGGTAAGGCGACTTATTATCGTCCCCCAGTCACTTTTAGGCCCTTTGAAGTTGTAATTTTCAGTGAAAATCTACCAAATTTGGATTTTACATAGACTAACTATCCACGCACATAGAAATGTAGGTAAATATCGTACAAAAAATTTTGACAATGCGAAAAAACGTTTTTTGAAAAATATCTAAAAATGCAAAAGAAAAAAAGTGGTCCCAATTTCGTCCCCCCAAAAAATCCAATACGCCGAGGCGTAACGTATAAGTAAATCAAAATTTATTTCTAAATGAGTAAGTAATTTAATTTACGTTAAAGTAAGGCACAAAGAAATCCACTAATTATCAGTGGAAGAACAACTTAATGAAACATTAGCATAGTTCCCAACCTCCCGATTTTTTTCGTACCAATATTTTTATGCAGAGATACTTGCTTTGTACAATCGCAGTTTTAACGAAATTAAAGAAAGAAAACATTTTTGTAAGATTTTACTGGTATCCAAAAAATCGGGAGATTGGCAACTATGCATTAGCCATCCAAACATGAAGAAAAAATTAAGAAAAATGTCATGAAAAAGCATTCCTAATTTCGTCCCCTGGAGGAAAATAAGTACTGCAAGGGGGACGAAATTGTACCACGCTACTTCCCAATGTTCCGGATCTTCAATTCCCGTAAGATGAACTGAGCGTCCTACAACTCATTGTACGCTACTGTCAGCATTTTACCAACGTAAAATACACGCAATGAATAAGAAATAAATACTTACAGTACAGTAAATAACGTTCTACAAACGACGTTATAAGGACTCGGGTCTTCTAAATGTAGGAAATTCACCGTCTTTAATTTAGGTATGCGTCTTGGCAAACGAAATTTTCAATGCTGATACCTTTTACCTTCCGTCCCCTGTGCTTTGCGTCATAAGTGGCGCCATTTTCGCAGAAGCGGAGAAGTTATGGGAGACGAAATTAGGAGAGGGGAAGAAATATGAGCACTTTACCCTATAGGTGTAATTTTTCAAAAGATTTATTTACATATTTCTTTAACAAGATTACAATTACTTACGTTATAAAAATCCTCTATTAGATTTTGTAATTGTAGGTGTAGGTGACATCTTTTATAGTTTATGGTGAAATGACAAAAAAATTGCTTTCCGAAATTTATTAACACGCTTTATATATTTATATACTAAACAGACTAGACAATGTATCATATTTCTTAAAAGGTTTTATTACTATAAAAGTATCCAATTTGAATATCGAAGTAAGTCAAAAGAAACAATTTTAAAAGCAAACATATTTAATAATAACGCAAGTTTTATTCTTTCTTCTGAACGTATTTTTAATTATTCGTATTTTATTGATACCTGAATAATTTATAATAATGCAGTTTATAAAAAAAGAACACTATTTCAGTGGACAATATGTTCGAAAAATAAATGAATGAAAAATGTAAAAAACGTCACATTTAAAAGGATTAATGATTCTGCACAAAAATACTCTCAGGAGAAAAATTAAAATTAAAACTTCGCGTGATAGTTTTAAAGATATTTTATGAATGTTAACATAGCCTCATCTGTCCATTAATATTAATTTTGTGTGAGGATATATCAGAGTTTTCGCTGGCTTTTGACCAACATTAGCGATTTGGCGAATAAGAAATAAAAGAACAGTAGCCAAATGAAAAAAAAGTTAGCAAAATACTTTCGGCGGGAAACATTGAAAAATTTATCTTCTACACCTTATTGTATCCCTTTTTTCAATAAGTTCTAAAATAACCTAATTTTTTGTAATTGCTTATAAAATACAAAATCGACTATCCTCTACAGAAACTATTAAAAATAAATAACTTCTAAATGTCTCCAAAATGTGTAAAACTTTCAGACATTCTTATAGCAGTCTAAATGAAAATTCAAAACAGCTATTTTTAATTTAGCGTAGCAAAAACACACACTAAAAATTGCTACGAGATCTCGAATCTAACCGATAGAAAAATTTGACCGGTCAGTGATATATTGTATACAACTAATAATTAGTATGGTAAATGGCTAATTTCAATGAAGTATTCTAGCGAAACTTCTCTCTATTTGCCCTTGATGAGAGTAAATTTTGTTTGCGTTTTAACCCCCACATAGATAGTAATTAACTGACAATACAGAAAAACCGGCATGGCATAATACTTTCGGTGTCTTTGGCTCTTACTAAACTGAATTGGTATTGAGTCAGTACCTCGATATTGAGCACTCGCAATTTGGCGAATCCGATTGTTCGTTTACTCGCCAAATGAAGCATTTTATCGCGATTTCGCACAATGGCGAGCGGCGGCGAGAACCCTGGGATATATTATCTGGTATGTAGCATATTTTTTGCACGAAAACTGAAACAGTTTGCGTGCAAAAAAATATCGTGCTTTGTAAAACTTAGATATATGTATTGTTTGTAATTCTATTAATAATATCTAATTATAATGATACACGGATATATATTTCGATACTGTGATGTCTTTGTAATATTTCCCTAATTTTTTTTAAGAAAATTTTAAAGTTTACTTTCTGAAATGAATACAAGCGTAGTACATGTATATGATGACATGATCAATGTAAATGATGGCAATAGTGCGTAAATGTTTTAAATATTATTCATGAATTCCGTTTACTGTGGTGTGTTTATAATATTTGCTTAATTTTGTATAAAACAGCTTACATTTAAAATAAATATAAGGATCCTTATGCATAGGTACATACATGCTTTAAAAATATTTCATGAATACTACCATATTCCAAAATATGATTTTTTCTAATAATATGAATTGATCTTTGATGAAATATTGCCGTACATCATGTGTTTAAACACGCAAACAATTTGGGACATCTATCTTTATGTCTTTGCAATTGCCGTAATTTCCGGTGTATAGCCCGCGGATCAAACAATCGTGTTTCGACCCAGAAATGTTTTAAAATAAAATGTAACTTCCTAGATCATGGTAAATATTGGTCTTCAAATACTGAATAAAATTTTTGGGCCCAAACTGAATTGTTTGATTACACCCGAAATTACGGTATGTGTGCAATTTTACTCAGAATGTCTTACTTAAGAAATAAACGGTTGCACATTATTGTATTATGTCTTTACGTTGTTGTTGTATAAGAAAATTTAAAGCTTACATTCTAAAATAAATCTATGGATTTTATATGTATATGGTAGCATTAGATGTCTATTTAAATATATTTCATGAATTCTAGCATATTCTAAAATGATTCTTTTTTTGCAGTAATATTAATTGATCTCTAGTGAAATATTGCCGTACATAATGTTTTTGAACACGAAAACAGTTTAGGTCGTGAATTCAGACATCAAAATTTTTGTCTTATGTGTAATTTTAATCCAAATATCTCATTTCAGGAAAAAACGGTTGCACATTATTTTATTGTTGTTTTTTTATGCTGTTTTTATATAAGACAATTTAAAGCTTATCTAAAATAAATATATGAATCATATATGTATATGCTGTAATTAGACGTATGTAAATACATCTTTTTAAAATATATCATGAATTCTAGCATGTTATGATTTTTTTTTTTTTTTTTTTTTACTAATGATATTAATTGATTTTTAGTGAAATATTGCCGTACAGCAAGTGTCTACACACGCAAACAGTTTTCATCATAAATTATTAATCTAGATTTATGTTTTACGGGTAATTTTAATTACAATACCTTATTTAAGGGAAACACCAATGCATATTTCTTATTGTGATGTCTATATACTGTTGTTGTAACTTTTGAAATAAATTTAAAATCATATTTTCGGAAAACTTTCTTGTGTAATTTGATAACTTTAAGCGTATCTATAATTGTATGGGCTAATGTTTGCATATCTTTATACGAGGCTTATTATCAATAATATTTTACCTCTAGTGTGATTATTATCAAGTAGAATTTTCTTTTAGCACTGAGATATTTCTATCGAGATTTGAGAAATGTAGTTTTATGTCTTCTTTAAACTCTACTTTGAATATTAAGCTTGAAATATACGCAAATGAAAAGTATTTTGCAGTAATATCTTCACAACAACGTTGTAATTTTGTATTAAAATTATTAAAGTTGTTGTTTTGAAGTGGTACTTATACACCAGAAGTATATACACACGCTTGTATGTAAAAAAAAACTCATTTCGCTAAAGTTAGAATGTCAAACCCGCCAATGCCACGATTATTTTGTTATTAAGTAATTTTGAAGCAATTTAAATACGTAATAATAGCAGTTATACTATTATTTTTACAGAATCATACTGCTTGGTAAAGCTATCATACGAAATGAATATTTGAGCGAAAAATGCCCAATCCGGGAATCGAACCCAGACCTTTGGCTTACATTGCCAATGCTCTACCGCTTAAACTATCCTAAATTCTAAGTTCGATTCCTGGATTAGGCATTTTTTCGCTCTATTGGAAATATTGAATTGGTATGATAACTTTACCAATCAGTATGGTTGTGTTAAAATGGTAGTATATCTACGTACCCATCGTTTATATTGTGTTCCTTTACCTGCGGTTTATTCTGTTGAGCTGTCTACATGACAGACCACATGTTATTATCAATAAGGTTATCTGAGCCAAACATATTCGTCGGTTGTAAGCCCAGGAAGCTTAAACGGTTGAGCATTGGCAATGTATGCCAATGTTGCAATGTATGCCTGGGTTCGATTCCCGGATTGTGCATTTATTCGTTTATTTAGAAATATTAAATTCGTAAAATAGTAGTAGTTTTTTTTAAAAAATAATTTTGGAATTTTGATTTTTTAAGTAATTTAATCTCAGATTTAAGCTATTTAATAAGACGAAAACGTTCTTTTTAGTTATATGGTGCAAAAAAACGTAGCAGATGCCAGATATGTTTATGGTAAATTGTGCTTTTCTGTTAATATTAAAATATTGTAAACTGGCATCTAATACATTCGTCTTTTCATAACTGCAAACTTTTAAACTTTTTGTTTCCAGAAATTTTGAAAAGTAATTCTGTTTTATTTAATCCCAAAAATTTTCATTACTGTTGATAATACACTATATGGCCAAAGAGGATTGGTCACAAGCGATTTTAGACTTCTTGTTAAATATCTAGAAAAATACATGAGGAATTATCCTGAAACTTCATGTGTGTAAACAAAATAGTACAGATCAAACTTTGTGCGAATTTTAATAAAAAAGCTAAAATCTTTAACAAAGATTTCACGCACAAATAAGGTACAGACAAGACAAAAAAAATCCCATACGATCGTTTTGAGGATTCCTGGATCCCCTTCCTCAGTGAGAGAGAGAAAAAAAAGAGAATTAAAATGGGTTCGAAGAACCCCTCGTTTATAGCTCCGAGTACCAGGGATGAGATTTCCGCGTTTTTGCCCACCAGTATTTTGTTAGAGAAAATGATATTTCATTTAATCGGAACATTTTTGCGATTTAAGAGAGCAACATTTTCTCTAAGAATATACTGGTGTGCAAAAACGCGGAAATCTCATCCCTGGAGCACTGGCTTATGGACTGATTGAAAAGGCGAAAACAAGAGTTTATATATCTTAAAGAAATGACTTAATGAACCAGAACCAACTGAAAAATGTTCCTGTACAAGGTGCTTTAGATTGTTTGAGAAAAAGATTAAATGAGTTTCACTATTTTCACTATGAAATTGAGAACCTGATTTCTTTAACCAGAGTTTGTTTGTCTCAAAATTATTTTATGTTTCAAGGGGAATTTTATAAAATGTCGGAAGATTTAGCTATGTGTAACCCTTTAAGCCCAGTTTTCAGTGATATTTATATGCATTATTTTGAAGTTAAATTATTTAAATTAATACAATTTCCATTTTATACACGTTACGTAGACGATTCCTTTGCTTTACTTGATTTGTCTAAAGATAATAATAACGCAGTTCTTGATTTATTTAATTCAATTGATCCATGTATACAGTTTACTTTTGAAACTGAAATTCAACAACGTCTAGCTTTTCTGGATGTCCTGGTAATTCGTAATGATTGTGAGTTTTTGACGACAGTTTACCGAAAACATTTTGCTGTAAGTTTACCCCCTCATTATAAGTCCAGTCATCTCCCACATCAAAAACTTGCAGCTTTCAATACTCTTATATTCCGTGCACGTAAAATTTGTTCAAATTCTGAGTTATTTAACAGTGAAATTAACTATATAAAAGCAGTTGCCATCGATGGTGAATTTAGTTTGAATATCATTAACCGTATTTTATCTAAACCTCCGATAATCACTGATTCTGTTCCAGCAAATAAATAATTAAAAAATGTTATTGTCTTACCTTATTTTCCTAAAATCAGTACACAAATTTCTCGTATTCTCAATAGGTTTAGTTTTAAAGTTGTTTCCTCTCCAACCAATAAAATTTCTTTCTCCAATCTTAAAGATCCTATTGGCGACCATAATACCTGGGGCATTTAGAGAATTTTTTGTGAGTGCAGCCTCTCTTGCATTGGGCAGACGAAGCGTGCACTTAGAATTAGGCTGAAAGAACACCAGAATTACGTTAGAAATCTATAGTAGCGAAACATTGTTAGAATTCCAACCACCAGTTTAATAATCCAGAGGCTAAAATTATTCAAAAATGTAACTCAGTTTTTGATCTAGACTTTTACAAAGCTCACTATATTCATAAACATCCTTCCTACTTAGTGAATGATATGGCCAGCACCCCTTTTCTTTCGCCAGTGTGGAGGGATCCTGCGCAGTGATTTCTGTTTTTCGTTTGGTTCTGGTCCATTACGGCATTTCTTTAAGATATATAAACTCTGGTTTTCGCCTTTTCAATCAGTCCATAAGCCAGTACTCGGGACTATAACCGAGGGGTTCTTCGAACCTATTTTAATTCTCTCTTTTTTTTTCTTTTTCTCTCTCACTGACGAAGGGGATCCATGAATCCTCGAAACGATTGTATGGGATTTTTTCGTCGTCTCTGTGCGTTATTTGTGCGTGAAATCGTTTATAAAGATTTTAAATTTTTTATTAAAATAATATAGGTCATATATTTCCGGAAGATTTTTTTTCCCGAAACCCCATAGGGGACCGTCAACAAATTGAAAAAGAACGAATTTCTTTTGGATAACCCTTTAAAAACTAATGTAGCAAAAGCTTTCAAACTCTAGAACATGATTAAGAGACTTATTGAAATAAGCTGTGTTCATTTTTATGAGGATAGCATGTATACTAGAAGAGAAATTAAGGTTTTTTATAAAAACAGTCCCAAATTTCGCCAAGTTTTTTGCTTATAATTTTCAGTGTTCTTAATAGAAAAAAATGTTCTTTTCGGAAAATATGGCAAACAATATTGTACAGAATACCCTATAATCAGAATTAACAAATGATAAAAATTGGATGAAAAATGAGCAGGTTTACTAAAAATTGTTTCACTGCGCATGCGCGAATACAATCAAAATATAATGTGCATAATATATTAACTAAATGTATGGAGCAGCGTTTGTGAAAGTCTAAAAAAATCGTCGATATAATAAGTTATTTTCAATAATAATAGATAATTCAAAGATATCTTTGAATCCACTTATATTACACTAGCAAACCCCGCGGCTTTGCTCGCGTAATATTTGAAATATGCCAAGTGATATTTATATGTCTAATTTTTATTACAAGGTACTAATTAAATTTTTATTTTATTAAAAGGTAATATTTTATTTTATTAAAAGGTTTTTTTTATTAAAAGGTACTTATTACTTTTAGGAATAATTTTAAAAAATTACTATTTAAAACACAGTTTGACTAAATATCATTGTTACACTGCATAAGGCAGAAATGAGATTTAAATTAATAAAACGAAATAAAACTAAATAAATAATAATTTAGAAAATATTTTGAAACTTTTATGCTCAATTAATACGCTCATTTCAGTATTCATTTGAAGTTTTGAATTTTTTAGAAACCATCTTCTTACATCTTAAAATTAACCATCATGTCAAATTCCAAGTCCTACCACCTCTCTCAACATAAAGGGCTATGATGAAATAGGAACTGTCACCATTAATTTGCCAACATTAATTTTGAAATTGGTTTGTTATTTCCTAATATTCCACAGAAACGTAATTTAGAATGCTTTTAAAGGCCTTTTTTAGAGCGTTTGTTGTTCCTGTGAATCCCAGGTGGTAGAATCATCGGCATAAAATATAGCCTGTGTAGGATCAGAGACTGTTACCATTGATTCGCAACTATTACTTTTATATTTGGTTTATATTTCCTGAAATAACTTAGAAATCGTAATTTAGGACTTTTTTAGAATGCTTTTCGCACCTCCCCTTCACTTCACCCCTTTTTAATTCGAATTTATTTTCGACAGTCCTTCGAGGGCATTTATATTTACAAGTAACTACCATTCCGTATTAAAAGTTTCTAGCCTTTTCAGTATCACAGAAATCGCAATTTAGAAAGGTTTTAGCTACTGCAACCATCTGGTGGTAGTGGCACAGACATAAAATATAGCTTATGTTTGAGCAGGTTCTATCACCAACAATTTGTTATCATTATTTTTTTAATCGGTTTGGTATTTGAAAAGATTACATAAAAATTGTAATTTATAACGCTTTTCGTTCACTTTATCTTTTTAAATTTGAAATTTTCTTTCGACAGTTCATAGAAAGCAGTTGAATCTTGTAAGTAAATAACATGCCATACTTTAAAGTGTTAGACCCTTCAGTAATGCAAAAAACGCAAATTAGAACATGTTTTGCTTTTTCAACCCTCAGATGGTAGTGACAGCAACATAAAATATAACCTATGTTATAGCAGGGACTGTCACCATTGATTTGCAACCATTACTTTTGAAATAGCTTTGGAGTTTCCTGAGATTGAGTAGAAATCGCAATTTAGAACGTTTTTAGAACGCTTTTCGCGCATTTTCACCCCTTTTTAAATTTCCAATTTTTTCGAAACTGTTCTTAAAGATCATTTATATGTAATACATATGTACCTTGCCTAATTTTAAGTTGCTAGCCCCTACCGATCACAAAAATCGAAATTTGGAACGCTTTTTTGCTCCTGCAATGTCTAGGTGATAGTGATACCGACTTAAAATAGCGTCTATGTTAGAGCAGAGGCTGTCAGCTTCAATTTCTTAACATTACTTTTGAAATCAGTTTGATTCTTCCTGAGATATTGGTGACAAATCGGCATTTAGAAAGTTTTTAGAACGCTTTTCGCTCATTTTGCTCCTGCATCTCCTCTGGGTTAGTGGAAACCTATATAAAATATAGCCTATCTTGAAGCAAGATCTGTCACCATCATTTTAACACCATTATATTTGAAATCGGTTCAGTATTTCCTGAGATTGCATAGAAATTGCAATTTAGAACGTTTTTTGCAACGCTTTTTGCGCATTTTGACCCCCTTTTAAATTTCGATTTTTTTAGGAAATGTACTTAGAGATCATTGATATCTTATAACTAACTACCATTCTAAATTTCACGATTCAAGGCCCTTCCGTCACGCAAAAAAACGCAATTTAGAACATTTTTCTCCTGCAGCCCCTTTGGGGTAGTGGCACCGGCATAAAACATAGCGTATGTTGGAGCAACGATTTTCACCATCATTTTGACGCCATTATTTTTTAAATCGATTTGGTATTTCCTGAGATTGTGTAGAAACTACCATTTAGATCGTTTTTTAAAACGCTTTTCGCGCATTTTCACCCCTTTTAAATTTCGATTTGTTTAAGAACTGTTCTTAGAAATCCTTTATATCTAATAAGTAGCTGATACTTCAAATTTCATATTTCTAGGCCCATCAGTAAAACATAAATCGCATTTTTAGAACTTTTTTGCTCCTACACGCCCTTTGGGGTAGTGGCACCGACATAAAACATAGCCTATCTTGGAGCAAACGTTGTCACTATCATTTTGACACCAATATTTTTTTAATCGGTTTGGTATTTCCTGAGATTATGTAGAAACTACCATTTAGAACGTTTTTTAGAACGCTTTTTGTGCATTTTCACCCCTTTAAAATTTCGAGTTGTTTAAGAACTGGTATTAGACACCATTTATATCTTATAAGTAAGTAATATTCCAAATTTCATATTTTTAGGCCCTTCAGTAACGCAAAAATCGCATTTTTAGAACGTTTTTTTGCTCCTGCACCCCCTTTGGGGTAGTGGCACCGACATAAGACATAGCCTATGTTCTAAGTTGGGCGAACACCATCATTTTGATACCATTACTTTTGAAATCGGTTCTGTAGTTCCTGAGCTTATCTCCGACAAATAAACAATTTTTTCCTCTTTATAATATGAGTATAGATTGGTTGTTTCCTGAAATTTACTGTAATTGTATTGGCTAATAAACTTTATCATTGAATCCTCTTCTCCTACATATATTTCAGCAATTACTTTTTTTTCTGGGCAATCGTGTATTGCACTAATGATGGTATAGCAACAAGAAATAAAGTATTTTGGTGCTTTAAATGTTGTTTTTTATTTATAACCCTGTAGTATCACCGCGAACCAAAATGTACAATAACCTCATCCTAGTTATTCATAATTTTGAAATGTGTATCATTAGAAAACTCGGAAATTAACATAATTTTCAGATTTAAAGAATTTCCTATAAAAACAAAGCTCCCTTTGTTGCCAATGATTTTCTGAAATGTTTCAGAATACTCCATATTGTATTAATAAACTTTTTTAAGCCATTAATTCCGTTTTTAAGGTTCTATTAATTCTCAATTAAACATTTTCAGCTGCGTAATGAAATTTATAAGATCTAACAAAATAACATTAATTTTAATGTTATTACCGTTAATTTATCAGGATTGTCTATAAAACATGTTTATTGAACACAAAAATGTTTTATTTCGGGTTGAGATAAATCATTAATGCACTATAAAAACAACACGGAAACATTTAAGCACAAAATAAACACAAAATAAGTGGTAGCAAAAAAAAAAAAAAAAAAAAAAAAAAAAAAAAAAAAAAAAACGTTGAATTTATAAATGCTTTTTTAAATATCGAAAATATGCTGGTTCCTAAAGTTTCTAAACATAAAACTATGCAAAATCGTTTGCAATTCGAAAGACGTTACTGTGTATTCCAGGGTTCGTACGCATCAAGGGATCAGGAGACTTTAAATGTTTTAGCACCAGAAATCTCGGAAAGTACTGGTCGCTATATCTGAAGATAGATTTTTACCTTAGATAAGGCAAATATTTCTTTACGAAAATTCTGTTAAAAGATGCTTGAAAGTCGTTGAAGCGTACGAACTCTGGCATTCCCTTTAATGTAATAATATATTTACCTATATTAACCCCTTAATTCTCGCTTTAGTCAATATCAGGGCTGAGGTGTCGTTCGTTATTTCTCGTGCCCGTCATATTTCCGGGATGGAGATTTATTGTTGCAAAAAACTTCTGAAACTATAAAAATGTAACTGGCATTTCGGTGTGAAGTCTTTGAATATTAGCGATTGGGTTTGGTTTTTGGCGATGATTGTGATGTTGGACTTTCTATTGCATGTTTCGAAATAATCACACTTAAAACATTTATTAATAATCAAAATTTAATGTATATTATATTATTTCAACTATTATTTCAAAAAAAAAATTATGATGATAAATAAAGATGTAAGATGTGAAAAATAAAGGTCTTATTCGCATTACATTGTATGGTGTAAAACGAGCATTAAAACACAGAATTATCGCATAATGACATTTCCACAAATGTAAATTTGTTCTGTAACATCTTTTTTTTTCGCCTTAAAAAAAAAGAAAAAAAAACTTGTTGCTTATTTTATATAGAAACTGTATAATTATTCAATTTCTGTAATAAAAAAATAGGTAGTTTTTTGATGGTTTTTACGAATATTAAACGGCCGTTAAGAGGTTAAGGGAAGACACGACTGGGACGCCAGTTAGTTTTACTCTTACATTTTATAGGCAGTTATTATATGTAACTAAATTTTATCCGAGTGTTTATATGTATATATTTTAATTCATGTGTTTGTTAAATCTGCGTAAGAATTTCAGACAAGTTAGAAGTGTAAGTTTTTTAGTCCTCCGAAAAATTGTACTTTTCAGCTAAAAACTTAACTCTTAAACTACTCGAGCAATTTCGATAATTTTGTTTTTATTGGTAGAGTATAAATACACTATATTGCCAAAGGTGACCGGTCACTTGCGATTTTTAACGTTTTGTTAAATATCTAGAAAAATACATGATGAATTAACCTGAAATTGCAAATGTGTAAACAGTATTGTGAAAGTCATATATTTACGCGAAGATTTTTTTTTCCCGAAACCCCATAGGGGGCAGTTAAAAAATTGAAAAAGAACGAATATCTTTTGGATAACCCTGTAAAAACTAATGGAGCAAAAGCGTTTAAACTCGATATTATTAATAAGTGTCTTATTCTAATATACTTTGTTCAATTTTATGAGGATAGCACATATACTCGTAGAGAAATTAAGGTTTTTCATAAAAACAGTCCCAAATTTCGCCAAGTTTTTTGCTTATAATTTGCAGAGTCCTTAATATAAAAAAAAAGTTCTTTTCAGAAAATATGACGAACAACATTGTACACAACACCCCGTAATCAGAATGAAAAATAATAAAAATTAGATGAAAAATATGCAGGTTTACTAAAAAATGTTTCACTACGCATGCGCGAATGCAATCAAAATATAATGTGCATAATGTGCTAGCTAAGTATATAGAGCAACTTTTGTAAAAGTCTCAAAAACATAGTTTTAAAAGTCAATAATCGTTTATAGAATAAGCTCAAAATCCGTTGTTCCCAAAATGAAGCAAAAACATAAGGGGTTGTATCTATATATCCATTGATTAGTGCCAATTTAGCATACACAATATTGCACGTAATACTGTATTTGGATACAATCCCTCATCTTTTCGCTTCATTTTGGGAACAACGGATTTTGAGCTTATTCTATAAACGATTATTATCAGACTTTTCAAACTATGTTTTTGAGACTTTTACAAAAGTTGCTCTATACATTTAGCTAACACATTATGCACATTATATTTTGATTGCATTCGCGCATGCGCAGTGAAACATTTTTTAGTAAACCTGCTCATTTTCATCCATTTTTTATTATTTTTTCATTTCATTGCGGGGTATTGTGTACCATGTTATTCGTCATATATTTGGAAAAGAACTTTTTTTTTATATTAAGAACTCTGCAAATTATAAGCAAAAAACATGACGAAATTTGGGACTGTTTTTATAAAAACCTTAATTTTTTCTACGAGTATACATGCTATCCTCATAAAATTGAACAAAGTATATTACAATAAGACACTTATTAATAATATCGAGTTTAAACGCTTTTGCTCCATTAGTTTTTACAGGGTTATCCAAAAGATATTCGTTCTTTTTCAATTTTTTGACTGCCCCCTATGGGGTTTCGGGAAAAAATCTTCGCGTAAATATATGACCTATACTATACTGTTTACACACTTGCAATTTCAAATTAATTCTTCATGTATTTTTCTAGATATTTAACAAAACGTCAAAAGTCGCAAGTGACCGGTCACCTTTGGCCATATAGTGTATAAGATCATACATGGAAGACAGTTAAAAAAAATTTTAATTGGTTTCAGATTTTTTTTTTTTTTTTTAATGGAATATTTCTGAAAAATTACCAATGTTCTAAAAAAAAAAAATAGTCGCAGGAAAAAACTGTCTGCCATAAGTCTCAAGCATAATCCAGTGAATATGGATTTCAAATTTCATCAAAATCGGTCTGGTAGTTCCCGTAGAAACGGGTCTTAAAGATCGCATTTTTCCAATAGGATTGCACCCAGTCTTGTCTTCCCTTAACCCCTTGGGGACGAGCGACACGTATACGCAAAGCGATATAAGTAAGCGTCCTATCTTAAATGGGAGAAGTATCCGCAAGATTAAAAGCGAGGTCACATCAATTAAGGTCATGCGCCACGTAGCGGATGGAGTGTGAACTAGAGGTAGATACCTAACTGTTTTCTTACTCACACCACTAAAATTATAAAGTTTTTTTCCACTTGATTAATAACTGAAGTTTTTCTGATAGGGCGAAGAAAACTTCGAGGTGTCAAGTGCGTCTGGATACCCCACTCGCTACGCTATTTTGTAATAAATGTGGCAAACAAAATTCATTTTCATGAGCGACTGAAGATTTAGAAAATACGCGCCACACTAAAAGCCCGCGTATGTGAATTATCACTCCGTCCACAAGGTGGCGCAACTGTGTTAATTTACGCCTGATTCCAGCATTAAGTTTGTTCGCTTACTTATAACGCTTTGCGTATACGTGCCGGAAATAAGCCTAAGAATCCTCGTTTATCCTCACCAGTAAAATTTTACTGTAAAATTTGCCTTATTTAATCCGAGCATTTTCCCGATTTGAATAGGCACAAACTTCTGTTTTTTTAAACCGGTAGCAAAGTAATAAACATTTCGTAAAAGGCTCCCGTCGCGAAGGGGTTAAGAATTCTTTGTCTTTTTCTACAGTATAAAGACGATGAAGAATGTTCTTTTTTACATCTTCAGTGCTTGTAAAAAGTATCTTTCGAAATACGTTTTAACCTCTTCGGTCACTGGGTCCCCAAACGGGGACCTTTGTTCTTTTCCTTATAAAAACTAAAATATCCGATTTTTTTGCATTTTCACATGACTTCATAATAGCTGAATGTCTTTTGCGTTCAAAGCAAACGAATACATGGCAGCATCTAAGCTGATTCCCCCACAAATTAAATGCTATTTTCGTCTGAGTTTGCAAAATGTCTAAAAATGCCCAAAAGACAGTATGATCAAGAAAGTGAGAAATTTTCATATGTATTTAACTTAAATCTTTTTTAATAAAAAAATTTGAGGATATGTAGATTATTTAGTTGTTTAACCCTAGATCTACCGGGAATTTTATTCAAGTTTTAATAAAACGTTCTACACCAGAATTTTTATTTAAAACTATTTAACTTATTTATTTACCTTATTTTTGTCTGGTTTATATACTTAGTTTATTTTAAAGAAATTTCTGGTTTGAATGAATATTTTGTATGTACCTGTCGGGTCCAATGGACCCGTCTGGTAGACGGAGGGTTAAAGCTGTTAAATTTGTGATTGCGTTAATTTAGGTTAATGTTTATTAAATTGGTATCTTATGGGGGTTTGCAGTTTTAGATACATATTTTATAACCTAAATTACTAATCCCCTAAAGGATCGATTTCAGATATTTTTTCTGTCAATTACGATGTAATTTTGTTTGGAAAAACCAGTGAATAAGCATTTGTATTATTATTTTAGCTTCGGAACTGAAGAGGTAAATGTATCTGAAGAAAACTTAATTTATATCTGTATAGTAGAGAATTTTACATTAAGCAAACAGTAGAGTATTTTACATGAAACTACATCGTGAGTTTCTTCCCACTTAATTTTAATCTCCAAATGTCATATTGGCATCGGAATATTCAGCCAAATTTATTTGAAAATAGATTAATGCATTTTTCGTGTATATTATAAGTGGAATCTTTTGTTTACAAAGTACTGGTGCCAATGTGACATTTGGGCCATTTTGAAGGAATTCACACCCAGAGTTCAAAGAGTTAAACAAATTTTGAATACTTCCATAATGATTAAAAATAAAATATAACATTTTATTTGGAATTATGCATCTGAAAATATTATAGATAGGGCGTTCTTTCATATCATTGACAAATGGACACTATTCCTGTGATGTCACAATCGGTTAAAATCCGACTTTTATAGCCTCGAACCGAAAGGAAGAATGGGGTCCATTTCTTTATGGATTATTAGCTGAAATAAATTTAAAAAATCAAAAAAACCGACTGCGTAAAAAGCGAACTAATTAATTATTTCTCATCAATGTGAAACTATTTTTTATATTATTTACCTATTTTTTTTATTTACTTGTATTGACCACTTTTAAATTGTGTTTAATTGTTAGTCCTTATTTCCTATCTATAAATACTGTTTTGATGAGGCCTGTAGATGTCTATGATGGTTAGAGTTGCAGTGAAGCTAGAGGTGATCCTACCTACAGAACTTCCAGGTTGTGTAATATTTAAACGGAGCTTCTGACTGTAAAATAGTCAATGAAATATCGTCTACATTTTGAAAGACCTATCCAATGATATTCCACTCAATAGGGTGTGTAAAATTTTTTTTCGTCTCTACCGCCATTTTGAATTTATAAAAAAAATCTAGCCTATAACCATCGGACGATTAAGACGAATCGATAGAGACCTCATTCATTAAAATCTATCCAACCGTTGGGATATTTCGAGGGTATAAAGAAATCCACATACCCAGATAGGCGTGAAACACGCAACCCTTCTTGGCAGTCGGATAAAAAATTGCTAAACTATTGATGTTCTTTTAACCTGTTGAGGACCAGCATATTTTGCACGAATTTTATTCTTTTTGCACCACATTTTGTTAATTATTTGACTTAACTTTATAAATCACGAAAATGTCGTAATTAAACAAAATCAATTTTACTTTTCTTTTTTACTGGTATCAAACTCAAGCGCTGAAAGCCCTCTTTGAGGATTCATATATGTACCCATGGTCCCGAAAGGGTTAAGTGGCAATGAAATTTCCTGTAATCGTCTGCATGCGGTAAGCACAATGAACAGTATTCGTGTGACGTCTCAATTGGTAAAATCGCGATTTTTATAGCCTCGAACCAAAAGGAAGAATACGGTTCATTGGTGATTCCTTAAAACTGCGGTTCCTTGACCGATTCTCTGAACCTTTAAATTTAGATATGTTGTTCTAATTTCAAAAATGTTTCATATTGATGGTTGTTCTTCACCATACGAAAATCATATGTTAGCACTTTCTGCTGTAATCATCTATTATATAAAAGTGATTTTTGTGTAATTAGTATGTACTTTAAAATGTGCATAATCTATTCAAGTTTTCAATTAAAAGTGATTTTCATTTATGATTTGTACGCAAGGCAGGTCTTAATTTGCGCCGGAGTCCAACGGAGCTCAGCTCCAGCACTTCTTTGTTTTTGGTGAATATTTAAACATTGGTCGGAATCCACCGGAGCTCATAAATATTGCGCTCCGGAACCCAGTGGAAGACAACTGAAAAATCAAAGCCTAAGTTATATTTTCTTTTCCCAACCGTCTAAACTTATTTGCGTTCTTTCTTACCGATATTTTTATATATGAAAAGTAGTGCCGGAACATAATTCTATCTAACGTTTCCAAGTATAGAATTAATCTACTTTTTGTTCTAATGGTTTCCGAACGGCAACGAAGAATGCCAGAATTAATTACAACCGTATCTGTCATTTTTACTCGGCGTCGTGTTATAATTACACGTTTACTTAATACTAAGAAGACCCTGACAAATAGAATTTCTGAAAATGTTTCATTCCTGATATTAATGCTTTTGATCTGTTCATTGATTACATCTTATAAATACAAATAAGATGTAGTCAAAATGATTTAAAAACCTAAGACAAAATTGCTTTATATTTTGCAAATCATTTATTAACATAAATGTGCGGGTAAAGTAGAGGAAGGGAAATGCAATTTAGTTGTTATTACTCTAGAAAATTAAAGCTCCGGTACATTTTTTGTTACAAATTAAGACCTGACGCAAGGTATTACGTTATGTAACTCGGGTAGCCAGGGATAGATACACTGGTTATTGGTTAATATTAACCCGTTAGATCCAGCATCTTGAGCAAAAATTTTATTCTTTTTTCACCACTTTTTGTTAAATTACGAAAATGTCGCAATTAAATAAAATCAATTGTATTTTTCTTTTTTACTGGTATCAAACTCAAGCGCTGAAAGCACTTTTTGAGGGTGCATATATGCACCCATGGTCCCGAACGGGTTAATAGAAAACCACTTTTCTGAATATGTTTTCATATATGCCTTATCCCTAAATTTTCAATTTTCAATTTTCTCTTGAGTGTACTTTGGCCAATGACATAAACCCTTTATGTATTGAATTATGAATTCATGAAAATTCTATCTTCTAAAGTATTTCTCGTGAATTTTTGAAACTACATTAGAAGATTTACATAATCCTTTAATAAATGTTAGTAGGATTGAAGGATTAATTAAATGTGAACTTACAGAGATTTTGTGCAATATTTTTATCCCCACTCAAAACTTTTATTTTAAATATTTTTCTTAGTATTTTGTAGAATTAGAAAATGTACAAATATAATATTCTTACAATAGAAATATAGAAATATTTCCGAATTTAAAAATCCCTCCCCCCCCCCCCCTTCCACAACGCCTAGAAAGCTGAAAAGATTCAAAGGCAAAAGAAATCATTCTTTAAAAAATATTTTTGTTTTGTGTAACCAATAATGCTTAAGTAATGCATCTATAACTCATTCCAAACTGTATTACTACTAATCGATGTATTAAATGTATTTTATAACAAGTTATTTTAAGGGTACTGATAAGTACCGTCAGTATATAAAGGGTTAATCCTTTAAAATGTTTCAGTGTTTACATTTTTCATTCATATAATTTTCAAATAAAATAATCGTTGGAAAATTTTATTTCTTCTCTATGATAAAATACATTATAATTATAAATAGCCCCCGAGTCAATAAAATATTTATAATTGAAAACGCGTATTTAAAAAAACGATAAAAATATAATTTTGCATTATTATTAAATGCATCTGTGTTTTCAAAGTGCCTATTTTTCACACATTTTCGATGTAAAAATTTAATACGTTTTCGTTCAAATTTTTTCTTGAAAAAAGAGATATACAGCCTACGCAGTATTGTGTAAATATATAATGTGTAGGCTCAAAAAGCAATTTTTTGTTGGAACTGTTGTTGTATATTAAATTATAAAAAATGACTTCTAATTTAGTATTACGAAACATAAGACGTGATTGTTCTTTCATAACTTTAAAGCTTCTAAACTTTCTATAAAAATATGAGTTATTTACTCGATATTTTAAAGCGAATAATAAGGCACGTTTCATTGATTTACATCGTAACGAGTATTTTGGGATCAGTTTAGAAAGATTAAAAGTAAAATAGCAAAAATAGCAAATATTGATAGGAAATTTTTATTCGTTATTTGTGTGTTCGACCGCTCTTTTATAAAGATCAGGGAAAAGTAAAATATGAATAGTTATAAATAAAGTATAGAAATACGTTATGTACTAAATGTTATGCACTCCCGAGCCCCTGCGGTCCCCAAATTTTCACCCGAGGACATGAATGATGTCCCTAAATTTAGAAAAGGGCTCCTCGGAGGGCAAATTTGGTGTGAGGGGCTCCGGAGGTGCACGGCATGAATAAAAGGTCACAGCCGTTTCCAACAATATGACAGATGTAGGGTCGGTAAAAGTTAGAAAAATGACCACCATTGGGTCTACTATCGTCTGGAATACATCCTCCCCCCTCTCTTTTAAATACCATTTACAGAAAGGTGTTACTGTGCACGTTGACTATATAGAAAAGGAGTAATACAATGTAGCAATTTCATAAATTTTACTCTATTATTTCTATGTGAGGGCAAAAATTTCTTGATACACCCTCGTAACTAGACGCTATTACTATTCAACTGCTATCAATGTTATTTTTAAATAATTGTTTGCGGTGAAGTTAACAGGAGTATTTTTTTCCACAACTGTACCTATATGTACCCTATATTTGTTTAAACTAAAACAGAGGACAAGGTTGCAAATGATTGTAGCTAATCTCTGAATTTGACAATTAAAACAAGTAATATAAAAAATTTGTTTTTAAAGTCAATTCCTATTTAGGTCACCAAAGAAAAATTTAATATAATCCCTTAAGCTAATATTAGTTTTTGTTGCATTAAAATATCTCAATTTGTTGATTTTCTATAAGCAAGTAGGTTTACAATGGAATTCTATGGGAATTTGGCGAAATATTAGAAATATCGCCAAGTTGGCGACAAACTTGGCGGTATCTGGCGACAGAACAGTGTCCCCCCCTATGGTAACCTCTTATTGAAAATACTTTCATTGATCTTCAATAACCAACGGCCGCCATTTTGTTTCCCATTCAAAACTAAAATCAATTAATTAAAATTTAATTAATTAATTAATATTTTAAAAAACTGTATTAACATCAATTGTCATCCAGTACAAGTTCAAAAAAATTTATTTCAACTTGATAGGATGAATAATGAGTATTTTATTAACGATTGAAAATTTGAACAAGATATATAAATATATAAATAAATAAATAAATAAGTATAGGGAGAGTGTGAACTAATAGTAGGAATTGAATGATACCTGGTGCACAACAATATCAGAATCTAAACATGGTTTATAACATCAGAACTTTTTATCTTATAGCATGCGAGTTTCAGTAGCATTCAGCGTATCGTCATCAGTAATTGGTAGGATTTCGCTCATTTATACGGAAGAGAAACAAGTTTGAGGAATGCGCTTATTGACGAATCGGATTAAAAGAAATTACGATTGACAGCCAGTTTTAGTTAGATTAAAGCAATAAGCACAAAAAAAAAATATTAAATGGAAGACAACAACAAAAAACAAACAAATAAACTAATTTAACTTATTACTACTACAGAATTATAAGAAATCACGCCAAGAACACACCACGGCCTTTTTTATGTCAAGTCCACTCGCTTCGGAATTGATGGCATGATATTGCTGTTTTTGGAGATGATAACATGAGATGGTCGTATCAGGAACTCCACGAAGAGCGCAAATTTCTGCGCGACATTCAAAGTCTATATACATATTTTTAGATAAATTTGAAAGTGTCCATTACCTGTAAATTATCCAACATGGGTACCGATACTTTAAAACAATTGCATAAGTTATTAATATTTGAAAAATGATGATATTCTAAAGACATTATTCCGTAGTATAGGTAAAAAAAACTCAGTAACTCTGAAAGTAATCGTCCGTAATTAATGATGACAAAGTTCTAAGATCAATGTCGATAAATAAAAAAAATAATTACAGATATATAAACCGTAAATAATCGTGATGGTATCATTCAAGAAAACAGATGACAAGTTCGATGCAATTATACTTAGTACGGCTCACGATCATAGGAATCGACTTCACGGGGCCAAAATAGTTATTCAAGCACACTTCTACCACTAAACTGAAAATCTTTTTTGTCCTATTTAATCACTATGGTTAAGTCAAAATAAAATTTTAAAATTCGTGATGGAAATTTGCTTGATTTGCTTGTGTTACAGGGTTCGTACGGGTCCTTGAATTTCCAGACTAAGGCATTCTTCGGTACCAGTATTTTCTTAGAGAAAATCTTTCCTTAAATAAGGCGACATTTCGCGCGTATAAACTAGATTTATTTTTTGTAAAAAAATACTAATATTTGGCGTTGAAAGTAACGGAACCTCTACGAACCTTGTGCTAGTCGGTGCATTATTCTCACAACGTTCCTATTTAAACTTTTTCCACTGTTTCAAAACAAATCTATAACAATCAAATCGACCACATCAATTGTTATTGTTTCTAAATAATATTATCAAAAGTAGAAAGTTTTATGAAAGGATGCAAGCCTTGTCGTATACATGCACATGTTAAAGAGATTTCATTAATGTATGTATGTTCTAAAACATGCCATTCCTCTATAATTAATTTATCTCTACAGAGATATGCCGTGTAACATTACTTTCAGCACGCAACCAGTTTCGGTCGTGATTTGTAAAATATAGATTTATGTCAATAATAGGAAAGAACCTAATACATAAAATGTTAAAGTTTATCTTTTATAAAACACGAAATATAAAAGCCAAATATTCAAAATTATGTAATGAAAATATGAAAATCGTTCAGAATACCGAGTTAGAAAAAACACAATTTCTACAGAAAATACTTTCCCTAGAACTAGTACTTTCTACAGAAAATACTAATGACAAGGTTACCACAATTGTGTCAAAGGCTAACTTGGCGAAATATCGCCGAATTTGGCCCTGCATTTAAAAAATATATTTTGTTCTTCATTTTAGTGAGTTTTAATGAAAGCATGTCTTTTTATTACATTTATGTTATTTTACATGTGTTACCACTTTTTCAAAACAAATGTACGACAATTTAGTACAACGGGGTTCGTACGGGTGCTTGAATTTTATGATCAAGAAATTCTTCGGTACCATTATTTTCTTATGGAAAATCTCTCCTGAAATAAGGCTAAATTTCGTCCGTTTAAACTAGATTTATTTTTCTGTAAAAAAATTCTGATATTGGGCCTTGAAAATAACGGTACCCGTACGAACCCTGTACAAATGTACCACAAATGTTATTGTTTTAACCCTTTGCACTCGAGGGCTCTGGAGCGGAGCCATTTAAAATTTGTCTTCAAACTCGAGGGCTCCGCTACGGAGACAATGCAAATAATTTTGTGATACCTGTCTAGAAAAGTCAAGATTACATATTGACAATTGCTTCGAGAGGTGTCACACTTTGGAGGATTACAAAATGTAATAATTTTATAATGTTTATATATATATATATATATATATATATCATAACATTTGTATTCATAAAGAATTTAAAAAATAATAAGATATAACTAAAATCGCTACTAGTTGCTGGTAATACGAATGAAAAAAAAATACTTCAAGTGCAAAGGGTTAAAATAGTAGTAGCAAAGATAGGAAGTTTTAAGAAATGTTGCAGGAATTATCGTCAGTGGCGTGGCGTCCGGTCATCGCTGGATGCGGCGATGACCAAGCAATATTTTAAAACTCTTAATAAGCTTTTAAAACTCTACGATCCAGTTTTAGCAGAACATTTGGAGTTCATGTATAAGTGAAGGTAAGATTTAAAGTTTCTTTTTTGAACTTTCAACCATTGAATTTTAGAGTTAATAATTTTTCACCACAAACTTAAATAATTGCGATGACCACCGAAAATTTTCACGCCACGCCACTGATTATCGTATACATGCTCATGTTAAAGAGAATGGAACCACTCACCTTTCTGATATGATACATTTGACAAGAATACATTGGAAGAATACACCGCGCTATGTGAGAAAGAAGGCAGCTAACATGATGTAGACAATAAAAAAGAAACATTATATAATGCAAGTTATTAAACTCTATTTATATCTTCTACCTTTTCCAGACCGATCTTCTAATACAACGTAGGTAAGGATTGGAAGATTAAAATTATCCGAAATACCAAAAATGAAGTCCATTGAAGTTTTATTTTAGATATAGAATTCCCTATTAGCGGATATATTTGTCTGTTTACCTTTCTATTTGCCGATAAAACTCCTTTATTTTCGATAAACGAAGAAATCCAACAGCATTAGACACACTTTCGACATTAGGGGACTTTGACTTGTATCAAACATTCTGCCTTTTTCGAAAAGAAGAAAATGCTAATCGATTCTAGCTAATGCGCTTAAAATAAAAAATGAGCTAGTAAATGTATCAGAAACTAGCCACTTTGGATGCGCTTAAAATAAAAAATGAGCTAGTAAATGTATCAGAAACTAGCCACTTTGGATTTCGATACAGACTTGAAGAGTCATGTTGGAACTAATGTAGGTATGCTCTAATATATGTATTTCTCTTAATATTAATTGATCTCTTCAGAGATTTGTCGTGTAATATAACTTTCAACACGCAACCAGTTTCGTTCGTGATTCGTAAAATATAGATTTATGCCAATAATCAAAAAGAATCATTACACTTATTATATTATCTAAGCTTGTAGTACATAAAATCGAGGATGAGATTTCCGACTTCTTGTGTACCTAGAGTACTTACTATGCTTTTTTTTAAATTTTATTACGTAATTTTAATAAGGCATTCTATCATTTTCTTTATTGTGAGCAAAAAATAATGGAGAAATTTACTTCCCGTAGTAAGAGAAACACATATTAATGTACTTATATGTCTAATCCTTAAAAAAAAAGATTGTTTAATAAAAGTACTTACAGTATTTTAATAAAAAGCCGAGGAAGTTCAACCATATTGACGTTCTTTAAAAAAAAAGAAGCGTAAATTTTTGACAACCTATCACAGCAAAGTGAGAGTTATGATTGAGTTGATACACGTTGTTTTAGGAAGCAGGGATTAAGGTGCATTGTTCACAAAAGCTAAAACTTTAAAAACACCAATAGTTTTTTTTTTATAAAATAGCTTATGGCCCAGTTACCTCGTGGGTCCAGTTACCCAAACAAACCTTATTTTTTTTAATTATTGATATTAACATGCTCTGAAAGAAAGCAAAAGTTTTTATTTCCCTTAAAATTTTTGGATAATTTAGAGCCAAAATAACAGCAATACCAAATACATAGTTTGATCGTAGCAAACTATAACATTTTACAATAAAGACGCGAAACTTTTATTATTTTTGTCTTATTTTTTTAATTCGTAGAAAGTTTCCTCATTTAAATAAACAAAAATTAAGAATAATAATAAACTGTAGTTATTCTATAATAAACAATTTTAATTCAAATAAATGCGTCAGTCGATTTTAATATACTTATGTTCCTTAAAAAATTACAAATCCAATTAATTTTGTAAAGTCGATGAAGAAATACGTTTAAAGTAAACAAGATTATTTATGATATGAAGGAAATGAAAAAACAAAGTACGTAGGCCGTATTAATATATATTTTTAAATAATTGAAATCCTAGTTGTATTTTTAATACATCTTTTACGCTAATTGCTTTTTTGTACATTAGATTAATTAGTATTGTCGATAAAAGCGTATTTTTACAGATCCAATTTAATTCTTTTATTCATAACAGAAATAAAATAAATAACAGGATAATTAAGAAATTGCGCCTGACAAATAAAAGGCTAATAATTTTTTTAAGGCAATTCCGAGGATATTCAGATTTAACCCCTTAAGGGGGCCAACGTTTAATGAATATTCGCACCAGAAAAATTTTATGAAATTTTACTTTTATAAATTTGGTCGGAAAAAAGTCATAAAATTGTTTTTCATTATTTTGAAATAATTTTTTTCTAAATTTTCGGTGGGAATTCAGCATTACAGAAACACAATTGCTTGCCGCTCAAGGGGATAAACAGGAATGAGATTTCCGACTTTCAGCGCACCAGAATAATCTTAGAAAAAAATGTTATTATATTTAATTGGAACATTTTTGCGATTTAACTGAACAATATTTTCTCTAAGATTATACTCTTAAACAAAACGTCGGAAATCTCATATCTGTATAAAATATGATAATTCTAGTTGATATCGCCTGATTTGATCTGACATGAAAAAAAGCTAATATTACTATGTGAAAAGTGGCGACAATCAAGCAAAATACACAAAAAAAATAGCGGACTAACAACAAGATCTGAGCTAATAGTAGTTAATCTTCGTTAATCATGCTCATAGTCTTACGGCGTTATTCAGCAATTGTGATCTGGCATTGCCTGAACTGTTCTTAAACAGCATTTAATGAGGTTCACATTCATTTTACATTACTCAAAACATTGCAACGATAATGGAGACGCTCGGAAATATATCTAATTACTGAAAATAAAACAATCAAGAAAGAAAAAAAAATGCATTTAACCCTTTCATGGGCGGTGCCCTTATAAAAGGACAACTAATTTTTATTTTACTGGCACCCAGAATATTTAATTATTTTCCTTTTATATATACTGTATTTGAAAATAATGAGATTCTAATTTTCTAATAAATTTGTTTATAAGTTCTGGTGTCTGTCCATCATTTCATCGGTTTAAAACAGAATTATCTGCACCGGAAAGGGTTAAATTTTTTCTTCTTCACAAGACATGGATAACAAATTTTCTATTGGCGTAACTCTACCATTTTCTCTTAGTTATTTTACATTATTATAGCAAGCAAATATTTATTGGCGAGGTAAAAGAAGAATATTTCAAAAATCACTAAATTGATCTAAACTTTTCCAATAAGTTTTATTTGGAAGTACATTTGTTTTCTTATTCGATAATGTAAAAATTTAAATCATGCGATACTTTGAATTGAATGTATGATCGATCTTCGAACATTGACATGCAGACTGGCATGTTCCTCAACTGTGGAAGCTGGTGAGTGGCATTTGAAACCTTTAGATAGCCAGACCACCCCAGACCACGGCTATCCAGACCATGATAGCCAGACCACGGCTATCTTCAGATAAGCTAGGGTACTGGAGGTAGTGACGTCACAGTAGGCTAGCATTGCTTTTCCAGAGTTGCCAAGTTTCCGGCTTTTTGCACACCACTATTATTTTAGAAAAAATGTTGTTAGCTTGCTGCTCTCTATCCTTCTTGCTGCCGTTCATTTCCGTAAAACTGTACCGATATCTCCTGTATTAAATAAACACGCTTCGAATGAGAAAATTAGAAGTACTTCATTGTCTATTCGATAATTTGCGTAAAACTCTACCGATATCTTCTGTAGCAAATAAACACGTTTCGAACCAAAACAAGTATTTATTAAAACGTGTTTTCAGGTGAACAAGCGATAAAATGACGGGATACCCACTAGCAGTGCTACTACACTCCCTGTATATGAGTAAATGTTTATCACATCATAAAGGAGTCATGAATATAAGTCTAGCCATAGCACAACTATGCTATAATATAAGGTAAAAAAGGAAAAAATAAAACTAAGGAAAATGCTGTAATATTTTGATAGGTTAATCCGAGAGAGTGTCTTCTTTCATTCTGTTGCTTTTATAATATTATACACTGTGTCCACTCTCAAAGATGTCCAATGGCTAATTCCTAAAGCGTTAGTCATAGACATGTAGTTCCAATTGCAAAAATGTTTTATATGAGGTAAAGAAACATTTTAAAAGCTATTGTTGTCAATAAAAACATATTTCTTTAAATAACGAAATTTAAATTTTTATACGGTCCCTTGATCCTATAAGTTATATTTAGTAAAATTTCTCTACTACACTGACAAGTAAAACAAAAAAAGTCCCGTCCATATAACACTAAAATTGACCGAGTTTTGAAAGTTTAAAAATGCGTGCCTTATACCACTTTCCCGCATCTGTGCACAAATCAGCTAAGCCATGGTTTGAGGGGTCATATAGTAAGTGCTTAAATTATTCGAAGAACTTATTTCATGTGTATCTAAGAAAAAAAATCCTACAAGTATTACGATTGAGTTAACTTTAATTAAGTTTCAGATTGGCTAAAATAATAGTATTTTAACATATTTTTTATTTTCTAAGGATTTGAGACAGTTTCTTTTCATGACTTCTTTTAACAAAAAAAGTATGTTATTTTTGTTTTTATTTAACTTCAACGATCGTATGAATGTTTGTCCAGTGCATTTGTACTCAAACTTTAACTCACTTTCAAATATCCGATCGAGATTAAATTTTACATACTGACGTAAATCCGATGACAATCTAATATTATTATGAATTTCGGTGGTTACCACTTATACGTTACAGGATTTTACAGGATAACACAAAAATTTTTGGATAGATTACCGTCAAGAAGTTTAAGAAATAGTTTTAGATTAGATAACGCAAGATTACGATGGTTGTGTTTTTTAACTTTTATGTATTTTTTAGCACAAAATTCAAAAATTACCGTAATTCTTAACATCATGTCAGGATATTTCGCAAATCGTAAATTGTCAAAGTTAAAAAATACAAAAATCGGATACTTTGAAATAGAGGAGATGGCTGGGATTTTTAACTTTTGATAATTAATTTTTATATACTTTTTAGCACTGAATCTGAAAATGACCTTCATTCTTAACCATCACGTTAGAATTTCTTTGCAAATCGTAAATGTCAAAGTTAAAACATTGTGAAAATCCGATACCGTAAATCACACGTAAAATTTTATTTTATTTTATTTTATATTATTCTATAATTTATTGAATTCTTTAGCTTATACTGGGATTCTTACAGCTAAACAGCTGAGGAGTTCGATTACCACATATTTTAGGCAAACCATGTTAAGACTAAGGGATAGCACAATGTTCGTTGATTTTTAGAAACAGTTGTTAACATTGGAGTAAATTAATTTTTTTCTATTATTTACCTCGAAAAGTGCAAGAATAAAGCTTGTGGACGGTAAGACTACTAATAAAGCCACGATCATGAAATTGATATTTAAATGCTGATTTAAATTCTGCAGTAAATTTCCTGTCAAAGAATTTTAGACATTCTTTCTCTAGCGTACTTCTGCATGAGAAAAAACTTTAAAAAAATTCTGTGGCTCCATCTGAAGCGATTTTCTGTATAAGTTTAGCAAGAGGGACGATAAGGATGAAAAACCCAGGGACAGAGTACAAAAAGTAATATCAACCGTAAAAATGTATGCAGGTTAATTTTTTGCTACATATTTATATAAAACAATTGTCCCAGTTTCGGAAAAAAATTACATCGAATTACTTTTATTGAAACAATTTTATACAGACAGCTCCAAACTTAAAAATCAGCATCAGGGACACGGCACGGTATGGGAGTTTTCCTGGTATTTGGACCCCTAACATCGTCCAGAACTTAATTATCTAGTTAATGTTGTTATGCAATCATGCAATGGGATGTTCCCGAGTATATGAAATTTAAAAAAAACCCACAAAAAAGTGTATTAAAATAAAAATTATTATTCAGGGACATGAAAGTCAAAAGGTTGTGAGAATGCCTCGTATCCATTTTATTTTTTATTGAAACAATTATAAAACGATAAGTGTGACACATTTTACGATGAAGTTGATATATGATATTTTTTAAAATGTCGATATTCGATCGTTGATAATCGAAATATTGACGTTCGAGATGATGCTATTGTCTAAATAAATATTTTTTTGTTGTGTATAAAGAAATGGTATTGTGAAATAGTATTAAGAAATAATTATCGTAATTATTAACTAAAAAGTTAAAAATAACTAACTTATAAGATGCCTTGTAAAGAAAGAGCCAAAAAATGGAAGTTTAGGAAGCGGCAAAAAGAAAATAAAGAAGCTCGTTCTGTATATTATAAAGATTGGAGTAAACAGAAGAGAGAAAAACACAGTGTTTCAAAGAAAAAATGGGAGACCAAAAAATTTCAGGAAATAAATCAAGGAAAAGTTTTTAGCTTCTGATAAACTCTGCCAACGATAAAAATTGTTGGAATATTCCCATTTTAAATCTAAATGGTACCAGCGGTATATCGTTAAGCTGCGTTATAGCTACAAACGTACAGATAATAAAAGGCAAGTGGAAAACGCAATAAGGCGCCAAAGGTATTGTAAAAATTTAGTGATAGACCGCCAATATTATTACAAAAAAATTCTTGCGTTTTTAAAAACGGGTCGTCGGGTCTCAGAACAAAATATTGTAAAAAAGTTATTATCAAATATGGATTGAAAGCCACTATCAAATATAGAGGTATCTGATGAAAATAAAGCACAGTTCCACATAAAAAAGCTTCTAGCAGAAACAATAATAACAAGAGCGCTTGGCAAACGAATTTTTTGTTTTATTTTTAGCTGAAATCAAATATTACAAAGATAAAAAATATATGTTCAGCAATATTAGCCAGCACTAATGACAAGGACAAAATTTATGTTGAAGACATATGTGGGCAAGGATTCCACGTTTTTATATTCTGAACCGTACTTCAAGGAATTTGCATACATGGGAACAGGTTCAGTATTTGGAAATTTTGATAAAACTAGCAAAAGTCATACTTTGTTTGGATTCGCAAAACATTATTTAATAAGATAAATATTTGAAAGTAACAATATTTTTGTTTATTATTGTTGCATATTTATTAAGCAAAAACGTTATTTGATGGTTTGGCACATTTTAATTTTAGAAATGTAAATTCAGCCAAATAACTAATAATTCCCTCGGAATTTTTTATTTGTGATGTAAGACTGGTACTAATAAAAATATTATCGAAGGAAAATTTTACAAAATAATTATATAACGAATTTAACAATTATTTTTTTTTTTTGTTTACAATTCTTTTATAACACTTTACAAAAAAAAAATCATAATATAATTCTTATAAAATGGGTAAGTGTCGTCTGCGTAAATGATTTCGCATAATAAGAATAAATTGTGTATTTAAATTAACACTGAAAAATACTTTTATAACTGAATGTAAATAATTGAATTTTCACAAATTTTAATTCATTAAAAATATGCTATAATTTTCATAAAAAAGGGTAGTTTAAAAATTTTATAAAAAAAAATCGTAACTCCATGATTTATTTTATCTTCCGAAAATATACATGTTTCATTTTTTTATTTACAAAAATGCAACCGTAATAGGAAAAAATGTAAAATAAATTAATTAAAATAATAATTTTTTTAGAGCTATTCTGTAAAAAAAAATAATATTGTGCAAATCATAATTTATTTTTACTTTTAATTTCAAGTCAAAATACTGAATAGTTATTTGTAAAGTGTACGACAAAATGTAATTTGTGTAGCCTAGTAGAGGATTCGTTTCGCTCATCCTAATAATAGCGGAAAACAGGAATAAAAGTGCTAGAAAGCATCAGATTCAGTCTAATAAAAATCGAAATTAAACAATAATAGTCGATTCAAACGTAGATGAAAACGAAATTCAATATGAAACCTCAGTTTTCGATCCACATTCAGAGAAAACTGATACAAAATCGTTAAATACAAAATCTTGCGATCTAGCACTCTGTAAACTGCAAAAAATTTGATAAAGCGCATTGTACACTTGTTAAAAATATTTGAAAAAGAACAACAAATTTTCGGAAGTTTTTTGCCAATAAAATAGATACATGCTCACAAGAGCATCAAAAAGGTCCTGAAAAACTAGGGCACCCTTCTTTCTGCCTGCCCGATTCGTGTAAGAGTAATTTGTTATTTATGCGTCGTTTTGGCAGTTCCTTTTCCAAAAATTCGATTACTACTAAAAATTTGTATTCTGTTAGGCAATATGATTTAAAATTGCATGAGTTGGAAGAAGCTTTAATTAAAGGCAACTCTGAATGCCTTGAAAAAGTTTGCAATTGCAGACAGAACCGAAAACAGCTGCGTGGCAAATACTGAACCGTCGCAGTTACCAGATGACCACATGTTGGGAAAATTAAAATATTATAAAGTTTTCCTAAAGGAAATGGGGCAGATTCCCCATTTTTCATGTGCTTCCTATAATATTTTTTACTATAGTTCGTAAAATTACGTTAGAATATAACGAAAATGATGATTTTGACATTTTTATTGGCTATAAAAAATTAGCGAAAAATTAAGTTAAAACTTAATTTTTCTTAATAATAAAATATTTTCAATTCAAAAAACAGTAAATAAAAAAAAATTGCATGGTTACGATTAAATAATAATTAAAGACAAAAGAGATTCGCGTTTAAAAAATAGCAAGTCACAATGTTTGGCGCGGTTTGTAAAAAGAAATTTGGTATTTTTTCACTGTAGGGGCCTTGCGTTTTTTTTTTTTTTTTAAAGCTTGGTGCAATTCGGGCGTCAGAAATTCGATTTGTTGCCAAATGATGTAAACAGTTATGAAAACAAACTTGATGGGCTTTTTTGTTTACTTATATAAGTATTTTCAATATATGTATATTATTAATGTTTTTTTATGTACAAATTACTTCTATTTCTATATAAAATTAGATAATTGGTGACTTTATGTTAAATAATTGTATAAACCTTCAAAAAAATTCTTGTGTATATGAAATGAAACAGTGAATAAGTTGCCAGAAAATATGTTGCCAAATTTCCTTCTCCGCGCCAGGTCTATTTTCTCTATTTCGCTAAGGTACGGGTATACGGGAAAAGTACCAAAAAATCTTTGCATGTTCAGGATTGAAATAAGTGGCGAAATAGCATACATTTTAGTATACAGTTGGTATAACGTAAAAGTAACGAAAGATCTCCAAAAAACTTTGTCCCAAATTACGCCAATTCCCTGTAAATTAGAATGTGGAATAGGTTCGCTTTAAAAACACAGAATCAATTTATCCCTTTTTTCAACGAGTAAGCACACACGCTGTGATAAGTCTCAAACCACTCACATTTTTGTCTTCCAAAAAGAAATTATGTATTTCTCGAGGACACTTCTGATCTTCCTTGTAACTTGCAAGGTCAAGGTTGAGAAAGGTTGTGTGAAGGAATGTCTTTTCTTTGTTGGCTAGAAAGGGAGAAATATGCCTTTTGGGATTAAATAATCCCGCACGTGTACAAGCGTTTCATTTCGATATGTTCATTGGTTACTGAATAGCACACACTAAAATTATCTTACTGAAAGCGTGACATAAAAGCTACCTGTATATGTTGACGAAAGTGTATCAAATGTAATTAATGTAAATTTTATAAAATAGTCCATGTTTTAAGAGGTAAAAACTCGTTGCATATGTTCTCTATATAAAAAAAACTCGATTTTTAAAAAAACTGTTGCAAATACGGAAAATAAATATGAAACGCTTGATATTTCCCTAAAGAGAAGTAGTACTGATGCATTTTACAACATAGAGTACTAGACTTGCTTTTAAACCGCATTTAGCCAAAAATATAATAGGTGACAAAATGAGTTGAGATTTACCCCCCCCCCCCCCCCCCACCCTGCGTGTGGCAACGTTACAAAAATAGGTGCGTGGGCTTGCGGTTAAGTTAATTATGTGCTAAACGACGCCCGGTAACATGCGCCAATTGTCTGTAGACTCAGTTATGTAATTTATCCGTTCCAAATACGCCAATTGTCTGCAGACTCAGTTATGTAATTTATCCGTACCAAATACACCAATTGTCTGCAGATTCAGTTATGTAATTTATCCGTACCAAATACGCCAATTGTCTGTAGACTCAGTTATGTAATTTATCCGTACCAAATACACCAATTGTCTGTAGACTCGTTTACGTAATTTATCTCCTTAATTAATGCATATTTTACAAAGGACACCTAATTTCCAATTTTCCCGATAATGGTTATAATTAGATGTAAATAGTTTAGTCATTATCGCGGTATTTTAGCTTGACCTACGAAATATTATTATAAATATCCAATATTAGCAATATTTCTGTTACCATGTACAGGTGTATTATATAATACTTTCAATCACTTTTGACCATTTTTCTGCATTCAGTCGTTTTTAGATTTTTTTTTATTTTTAAATTCCCATTAAGCTTCAAAAACAGAAGTTTTTCCTTTTTATAGTCTTTTCGCAGTTTTAATTCCTTTCTTATGACTGTTTCTTACCCTAGCTTTTTGTGTGTTTGAGGGGTTGACCTATGATACTGCAAAGTCCCTTAAACGAGAGAAGCGTAGGTACGTAGCAGAAAAATTCAAGAGATCACACTGTATAGAACTTAGTCTAAGGACTAGTCTGGCGGCCGGTCCTGAGTAAAATATTGGTCAGTATCCTAATATGGGGGCTAGCAATAAGTATGGGGTCATTAGAGCTCTTGAAATACGCTGGTGAACTAATGTTCTGTTAGTTTTTGATTGGGGCAATTGGTTGGACCGGCTGATTGAGGTTATTGGTTGGTTAGTTGGGACGGTTGTTCGGTTAGTTGAAGTTGGTTGATTAAGTTCCTGAAAGGATCTGAAAAAGGTGTGAAATGATATAAAAAACTGTTGGAACCAGAGATAAAAGTAAAGCTCGATCTAAAAAAGTTACAATAAAAAATTTGCAAATATTTTCAGTCCAAAAAAGTAAGTATTGCGTAGAAAACTAATGGAACCAGATTATCTGTAAAGCTCATGAAATTACCCAAATTTTTGTTGAAAACTGAAATTGTGGACTGGGCTTTACTGGTGCCTTATATTCAGAATCATATTATCCACTCAAAATGAGTACCGGGTATAGTAAACAGAATGTATAGTTATGTACGAAAAAGTTCTGTCAGGCCAAGAATTGTGGACGTGATTGCATCTATTCAGAATCATATTATCCGCTCAAAATGAGTACCGGGTATAGTAAACAGAATGTGTAGTTATGTACGAAAAAGTTCTGTCAGGCCAAGAATTGTGGACGTGATTGCATCAATTCAGAATCATATTATCCACTCAAAATGAGTACCGGGTATAGTAAACAGAATGTGTAGTTATGTACGAAAAAGTTCTGTCAGGCCCAGAATTGTGGACGTGATTGCATCAAGTCAAGCTAAACTCCGCAAACCTAAAAGAATGCAAACTATGAATAAATATTTTAACATTAATATAATCAAGTTGTTGAGGAATTGTTGTTATTAATATTTCTGACATAACAAATCTAGCGTAATAATTTTTATTCCATGTAATTACTGTGAAAAGGGAATCTTATGTCAATGTACTTAAGCCAGAAAAGTAGTTAACATATTGTTGAATCGTGAATACTTAGGGTTTTGGGGTTACTTTGGGATTTGATCTTCCCAGGCTTATCAATGACCCCTAGAATGGAATTTGGTTCATACTTCGTACTGAACTGACCTCTCAGGTTCTCGCTCATTACTAAATCAGCCTCCAACCTATTCTTATGAGCCCAAATTTTTAACTGGTTATGAATGTTTGGAATTCAGAATGTGTTAAAAACGAAATTTATTCTCCTGATTGATTTTAAGGCACCAGTAAAGCTCAGTCCACATTTTCAGCTATCAACAAAAATTTGGGTAATTTCATGAGCTTTAAAGAAAATCTGGTTGCACTAGTTTTCTACGCAATACTTACTTTTTTAGACTGAAACTATTTGTCAATTTTTTACTGTAACTTTTTTAGATCGAGCTTTACTTTTCTCTCTGGTTCCAACAGTTTTTTTATGTCATTAAAAAACGGAATGTCTGTTATTAATTAAAGCAGATATTGCCATTTTGATTTTCTGGTGTGAATAAGGTATATACGAATAAAAAAATCTATTACATTCAAAACACTGTTGTTTGCATATATGCAAAGCTGCGCACGAAAGGGTTAACCATTTCAGGGCAATGTACTTCCATTCGTAAAATACAGAAATCATTAACTGACACCAGAATTTAAAAACAAATTTATTTCAAAATAGGTAAAAGCTTTTCTTCATCTACTTAACCCCTTCGGGACGGGATCCTTTTACGAAATTTTTAATCTTTTGTCACCGTTTTTTAAAAACAGAAATTTGTGTCTTCTTGAATCGACAAAATGCGCTGGCAAAGCGCTGCAATAAGGCAAATTTTACTGGTGAGGAAAAACAAGGATTCTGAGCGCTTCATGCGGCACGTATACGTGCCGCTCGTCCCCAAGGGGTTAACACCTTAACCTACGATTTACATTTAACAGCTCCACGGTTTGGCAAATCCATAGCTACCACTAAAATTTAATAGAGATTTTCGCCTTGTTTAATCATGGAATTTCGACGATTAATTTAAACTATATTTACTGTGAGATATTAGTGGTAAGAAGAATTTACATTTGGCTCGACCATCGTACGTGGGCTATGCCCGTCATTGTAGGTTAAGGGGTTAATAAATGTAAATTTTTCATTCCAAAATTCTGATGTCATTGTGGCATTTGGCAATTAAAATTAAGTGGGATATATTATATACCAGCGCCCTTCAAGGGGTTAATAATCTCAATTTAAAATGTTAATATCGTACATTAAATATAATGTTAACATGTTTCAATTTTAATTTAGTATTTTTGTTTTTTAAAACATTATTAAACATTTCCCATCATTTAAAATGATTTTTTTTAAAAAATGGGTCTATTATTGACTAATAAAAATTCCAAAATCGTTGTGACTTTCCCTAGTTATGGTAACATAAAACATATTCAAATAAAATAAAAATAAATGCAGAAAGAAGATCAATGGGAATGCAAAATAATTCAAAGCGAAAGCATACGTATTACAAATTTAATAATATTTAATACGCAAAATATAGGTTGCAATTTAATTCTTATGCTAATTTTTAATAAAACTATGCTTGTTTCTGTAAAAACATAGTAATATTATCATCGTATTGACTTCCCTTGTTAAGGCAATACATAAATGATGTTTCTTTAAAATCACGAATTGACACAATTGTTCAATCGGTAAAGAATATATGAAATACATGTTAAAACTAATAAAAAAAATTAACAGTTTTACGATGTTTTATGCAACTATATAGTTACAAATAAAAAAATAAAAAGGTTACAATTACAATTGATACACAATATTATAATTTTTAATTAACAATGAGGTTATTAAATTCTAATTACAGGTACATTTATAAAACAAAAAATGAGAAAAGCAAATGTAGCACATTACAGTAGTATGGAACCCGAGGCTGCGTATCAACGAACAAAAGCCATACCAACTGAATTACGACCAACGTAGTCATCTCGTTACAAAGTAAGTATTTAAGTTGTGTTATAATATTAGAATCCCTGTTTCTCGAGAACTATAGAGCGTTGAATAAAATCCGCTGAACCAGAGACTAAGGGGCCTCTACTCTACAACATATATAAGCGTTGCCAATTTGGCCTCCATTTTTATTCAGAAATTACGAGTTCATACCATAAATAAAAAATAGTACGTTATGCTTAAAAAATGAGAGACATTTACCAGCAAATTAAAGTAAAAATTCTTCTTTCGAAATTTCCTGTATGAAATGGAAATGTCGAATTAAGATTAGAGGCCAAACTGGCAATCCTGACATATATAAAAACTAGTCGTATGTGGCAAACCCAAAACTTTCTTTTATCTCATACATGTTAATACTTCCTGAAAAATGCAGCATATCAGCGCTACCGGTTAGATGATTTACACCAAAATCTAATCATCAACAACTTATCTCAACTTCTAAATGAATCTGAAGTTTGATGAAAATCTAGGCATTAGTTCTTTAGATAGAGGTATTGAGATATTGTAAAAAATTCTGCATAGCAGCGCAACCTATTGGGCGATTTACAGCAAAAACTAATTCGGACAAATTTATACCAGGGAGTAACAGAATCTAAAGTTTGATGAAAATTCATGCATTTGTTCCTGAGATACAACTATTGCGGAACTCTTGAACAACAAAAGTTAAATAGCACTGATTTATATCAGTGACTAACTGAATCTAAAGTTCTATCAAAATTCGTGCATTTGTTATTGAGATAGAGCTATTGCGATAATCATGGATAATGCAGCATAGCAGCGCTACCTGTTGGGCAATTTTCACCAAAACGTAATCAGCTTCAAATTACATCATTGACTAACTAAATCTGAAGTTTTATGAAAATTCGTGCAGTAGCTCTTGAGATATAGCTATTTCAGAAATCGTTAAAAATGCATCATAGCAGCGCCAACTTTTGGGCGATTTACACCAAAAAGTAAATCAGAACCAGTTTATATCAAGCTCTAACTGAATCTAAAGTTTTGTGAAATCCCGTACATTAGTTCTTGAGATAGAGCGTCCAAAATCGTTTGTCACATACAGACTCACAGAATGACAGACAGACCCACAGACAGACATTTTCTAAAAAGCATCAAATCGTGTTCAGGACATTCTAAAACGTATAAATCCATCAAAAACCGGAAGTCGAAAATTTTCAAGAATCCAATGCTTTCTTCTTGTAAAGATAGAAGAAAGTAATAATCAAAATCTGCGATCAATATGATTGGCCCTCTACTTGTTAGTTCATTTGAACATGTTTATTTAACACTAGAAAGACGGCGAGCGGTCATTTTCACCGCTACCAGATGAATATAGTTCGGTTCGAACCAGAAATTTCTTTATAAATCTAGTTAAAAAGATACAAAGAAAAAAAACTAGTTAAATAAATAAGTTAATAATTTAAAATGAAAATTTTGGTGTGAAATATTTTTAGAAAATTTGAGGCGAAACTCCCCGTTTTTCTAGGGTTAATGCAATTTAAATAGAGAAGCATTGAAAAACACATGTTTTTTATCGCATAAAAATGGCTATTCTCAATAAAGCACTGCCATTTTTATTACCGTAATTTCGGGTGTATAGCCCGCAGATCAAACAATTCAGTTTGGACCCAGAAATTTTATTCAGTATTTGAAGACCAATATTTACTGTGATCTAAAAAGTTACATTTTATTTTTAAAAATTTCTGGGTCGAAACACGATTGTATGATCCGCGGGCTATACACCGGAAATTACGGTACTTATTTCCACTTTCTAATACCAACAACTTTATTCTGAAGAAATCTAAAAGATTTCTTAAATCCAGCGACCTTCTTCTGTGGATTTCTATCATATTTCAATATTACAACAACCTTAGTCTAAGGCCTTCCAACAGATTCCTTAAGAAGTTTAGTAGAAACGATGAAGAAATTTTTCAAAACGAATAATTTCAAAGAATAAATCTATAATTATAAGTTATTTATATATTGAGAAATTATTTAAGTACTTGGAATTTGCTGAAATAATAATTTTTAATATATAATTTCTATCCCCCCCCTTATTATTTCAAGAAATTTATATCGACGATAAAGTCAAATTTTTTATTAAAATGATAGAAGTATTTTTACTTTTGAAAAAATAAATAAACGATAATTAACGTTTCAAATCTATTAATATATATATTTTTACCAATTCGGGACCATGGGTGCATATATACACCTTCGTGATTTTATAACTAAAGGTAACTTTAAAAAGAAAATGGTGCCAACCGAATAAAATTCAAGTAAAACCGACTGTCCCGAATGGATTAAATTAAAATCTAATTACATTGGACAACAGTGGTTTTGTCCTAGAACTAAAATTGGTTGATTCTAGATCAGTTTTTAGCGCTGATTCCGAATATGCTTTCCGTTTATCTCTAAGTGGTTTAGGTTTTGAGAAATTTACATATTTAAATTTATGCAAATTTAAACTTTTGTGTGCTATTTTATGCAAATTTTAGATTCAATATATGTCACATCTAATTACGTTTCATAGATAATAACTACTTAACTATTTGCTTCAGATAAATGTCAGGATTTGCATATTCTTAACATTTATTTATCAGTTATTAAGCCTAATTTACATATTTTTCAATGGTGTATTGTTTACATCACTACCAACTTTAAAATAGGTGCCACAGAATTACTGTAATGTTTTTCTAGACTAGATTTTCATGCCGATTTCAAATCTGCAGTCTGTTTTCTTATGTCATGTCTAGTTTTTGAGTAAGATGAATTTCTACTTTTGCACGGCATTAACACAGGTTTGATATAAGATGCTTTTTAGGTGTGTGCAATTTATTGACATGAAGGTGAATAGGGTCAGATTGATATCAGAGACATAAACAAAAATTTATATAATCGAAAAAAAAATAATAATTAGTAGAATCAATTCTAACTAGTTGAAGTTTATCATACAAAGTATCATAAAAAGCTATTTCTGGCTCTTTTGACCAAAAACTAAAATTTCACTTTTTTCAAAAACTGGACGTGATAGAAGAAAACAGATACAAGATTTGAAATAAGCTCAAAAAACTGGTTTAGAAACATATTTGCGTACTCGTGCAGCAGAAATATTTGAACGTCAAGAAACATTATTAGAAAAACATGAAAAATGTGAAAATTAGGTACAGTATTTCACAGTCACATGTCAGTATAATCTCAGAAACAATATTTTTGTGAAGTAAATTAGATATTAATCATAACATAAAACAAAAAACCCTGTCTGATATTGCTTTATACCTTAAATTTGCACAAATTTACTAAATTTGCATAAATTGAAATATGCAAATATATCTCAAACTTGACGTGCTGAGTAAATCTAAAACTAGATTCGAAATCAGCATAAAAAACAACTAATTTCTGTTTTAGGACAGAGCAAAAGTTCAAATTTCTTGACCAGTGTTTTACATTATAAAACAATATATGTATATTTTACTGCTAATAATTTTTCGCATTTTCATAGCCATTTAATTTGTGTTGGTGACAAATTGTGGGTTTACACAAATATATTTCAGACATCAACATAACTGAAAAAATATATAAGTTGCCAAACATGAAATATTTTCATTAACTATGATAAAAAAAAATTATTATTTTTCCTTTATTGTTAAAGCGATTAATTTGAATTGTCCATCAAGAAATATGCTTTTAAAACTATACGATATGGATACAAATTACTTGTACAAATAACACATTTTTCAATAGATTCTATTTCAATAGCAAAATCAGGGGATCAGGAATAAAAATTAGTTATCGACATAAAGAATAACTCGTGGATGTATAATTTATCTAATTTATATGTTTCTTAAATAATTACTAGGGTCAGGTGGGGTGGAATGGGTAATACTGTTTTGTGTCTAAATTAAAATCATACTATGTAGAAAAAATATTTGTAAATCGTGTATATAATTTATTAACCATTCAACTTCCATTTTAAGTTTAGAAAAAAAAATATTGGCAACATTTAGCCCATTTAGAATCAGTTTTGAATGGCGCATGGTGAATGTCAACGTCACTTAGTGCTACATTAACTTTATTGTATTTTTTTTATTTTATTGCAGAAATATTTTTTTACTGCATAGTTTATATATAGCAGTGTCCTTTATTGGCTAAAACAAACATATAAAAAAAATTCTTTATTTTTTAAAAGTTATAATAAAAAATGTAAAGTGGGGTGAAATGGGTATATGATTAGGCTTAAGAAAAAAATACTCAAGAAAAAAAATCTAAAAAATATTTTAATGCCCAAGCGATTGAAACATCAGATCCTCTTACTTACATTGTGTAATTTCTGCATAAATCATCATTAGGAAACTTCTATACCTTTCCTAACAAAGATGACAAGGTAGAAATCGACATTAAATAACTTTCAGAAAGCTTAGCTAACCAACACTTAATAATCAGGGACATTATGTATTTAATGAGAAAAAAATTGGTCAGTATAATTGTCAATAAATAATTTGACATAATAAAATATATAATACACTGAAATTTGGGTTATTAGTTGCTTTAAATGCCTTTTAAACTTGGTTACCCATTCCACCCCACCCTATGGGGTGGAATGGGTATAAAAACAGTCATCAGAAAAACTTTTTTTTTTACACTAATAAATAATCTTTTGAAAAACAATTACAATGAAAATGGGATGTCTATAAATGTAATGTAAACACTGAGTCATTTCTTTCTATAAATTCCTTTCCAATTAGGAATGGTTCCATAATCATTTCAAAAACTTGTGTTTTCATACCCATTCCACCCCACCTGACCCTATTTCTAAGATAATTCTAAAATTACGATACTTTTACATAGTTGCCAACTTCCCTATTTCTTTAGTACCAATATTTGTATGCAAAAATACCTGTTCTGTACAATCGCACAATTTCTGCAATTAAAAAAAGCGAACATTTTTGAAAGAATTTACTGGTATTCAACAAATAGGGATGTTGGCAACTATGCCTAAATCGAAAAATTACTGAGCATCGAACATAATTTGAATCACAGTAAAATAATGATGTTTCTATAATACAACTATTTCTCCCTCTTTTCATTATTAGGTTTGATTGCTTTCCATTCTAACATGTTATATTGTACAAAAATATAATAATAACAATAATAAGAAGAAGAATTTGAAAATACTTTAAAAAATAATATTCCAAGAAAACTTCCATTGTAATGCATTTATGTTCTAATGAAACTTTTTCACATCCATTTGATTTCGTAATGCCGACAACGGTATATGTTAGTTTTGTATTTTTTTGTATTTCTTAAAAGAAGAAAATGGAAAAAAAAGTAGATTATTAAAATTTATAAATACCTTTAAAGAAATAATACTCCAAAATGCCCCATATTATATTTTATTTCAGATCATTTTTTCTTATTTGTATATCTAATTATTACGTGCTGTCTACTAAATAAATTGTTCAAAATAACATACAAGTTTTTATTCTTTTATTTCCGGTACAATCAGAAAGATAAAAAATTAATTGCTAGAATCGATTTCAGAAGCATTTCACACAATTATAATCATTTTTAATAAATTTAATGCCCAATATTTTTTCCCTTCCGTATGCAATTAATTTACAATCTCGACAAAAACATATGCACTGTAAACTTAAATGTCTGAAATTCAGACATTTAAGTGTCTGAAACGCAGTGTTCAATTTTCAGACGTTTTAAAATGTCTTAAAATTTTCAGACACTTCTTGCGTCTGAATTTCAGACACTCAAGTGTCTGAAACACGAGTGTTCAATTTTAAGACGTTTTAAAGTGTCTTAATTTTTTCAGACACTTCTTACGTCTGAATTTCAGACATTTCAAATGTCTTAATTGCGGCCATCTTTGAGCCTTTTTTTTTAGCCAATATGAAGCCATCTTTGACCATTTTCTTTCTAAACCATATACGCAGCCATGTTTGACCACATTGAATATTTTTTTTATAAATGGGAATAATTTGTTGCCATACAGCAGAGCTGATTGCAGCTTGGGAAAACTGGGATGCTTCTCTGCCCCCTGATTTTAGGGTACCCCAAATTGGGTATGAAATTTTCATAAAGCTGATATTTTAAATCAGTTTTGACCTTATGAGGATTGTAATCAGTATTTTGTAGTTTTAGAATAGGATAATATATATTTTTTTTTCACCTAAATATGTATTTATGTGTTATCATATATGCCCTACGGCATCAAAAATGTTTATTACTTTTAGTGAGAACTTCAAATTGCTTCTAGTCCAAAGACCTAGTATTCATTCACCCCCCCCCCCCCATTGCCTCCATATACTGTTACAAAAAAAAAAAAAAAAAAAAAAAAAAGAAAAAAAAAAGAAAAAAAAAAGCCTATTCGATGTCGTCAAATACATATTTGGATAAATATATCATTTTCTTTAGCCTAATCATGTTCTAAAAGTGCAAAATATTTATTAAAATAAGTGTAAGATCAAAACGAATTTCAAATATCAGCTTTATGGAAATTTCGTACCAAATTTAGGGGCCCGTAAAACTAAAGGCCCATAGAAACAGCCCAGTTTGCCCATGCTGCAATCAGCTCTGCTTTATGGTAACAAATTACTCCCAAATATAAAAAATGATTCACTCCTTCAGAAAGAATCCCATCCCTGCTATGTTGTGCAATTTTTTCCCATTTAAATAAGATATTCCCAGTAAATTAGTTTAAGCATTTTTATTTCTGTGTTAAATAAAATCTAACACTGGATTCCCCCAAATTTACAGTATATGAGTATTATATTGTAATATTTATTAATCAATATTTATTATTAACCAATATTATGAATTTCTAGAGTAGAATAAGGTTAAAAACAAAATATATTTTTCTTCATACAGTAAAACCTCTCAATAGCGGGCACCTCGGAACCGTGGAATTTGTCCGACGTTTGGAGGTGTCTGCTTTTCTGAGGTATAAGTGTATAAAAATTTTGCATATTTTCAATAAAAAAATCTGTTTCCTACATAGTGGTGTCCTTTATTTAGGATTGTCCGTTATGGAGATTTTACTGCAAAGCCTTCATACGAACAGTTATCTTTAGCGAACACTCACCTTTATCAATATACAGTAAAACCTCCCTAAAGCGACCACTTCCGTTCCAATAAAAATTGGTCGCTCCGAAAGGTGGTCTCTTAATGGAGGTCATGTTAAAATCTAGAATTTCATTGTTGAAAAAATGTAACAATTAATGTTACTAAAATTATATTTTTCAAATTAAGAAAACATATGAAAATTTAAGTATCAAAACAAAAGTTAATTACATAAGTTAATTACTGCAGAGTTTAAAAAATGAATACATTGATGTTTGCTTTGCTTTTATGGTTTATCTACTATAAATTTTATTCCCATGTCCTTTCAAAATTCAATAAATAAATGCAATTTTTTTTTTTTTTTTTTTTTGTCTGGAACGAATTTTGACGATTTCATTACTTTATCTATTCCTTTGAGAGTTTCCTGACAGAATAGGGCAGGGGAGTTTATGGACCGTCATCCTTAATGTGTCATCAGAGTTAAATTCATTGCCTAAAAAGGAACAAAGGGTTTAAACACTTAAAAGTTACCGGAATAAATAAAAATTCTAAACTTAGTTTAGAAGTTTGATAAATAATGCGCTCTCCGGAATTATTATTCTAATAAAACCTTTTTCAAGCGACCCGGAAAAAACGGAATTTGTTTCATTTTCGTCAAAGAAATGGGTCCCTTATGGAGGGAGTTCAATTGGGGTGGTCTCTGAATAGAGGTAAAATTAGTATTGAGCCTATGGGAATAAATTTCGTACCATGAAAAAATGGTCATTCAGGGGGTGGTCGCTTAATGGAGGTGGTCGCACAGGGAGGTTTCCCTGTATGTATATTTACCTCATAAAAGCTAACACAATCGAACAGCAGACAGATTCAGCGTTCTGAAGGTGCCCGCGATTAAGAGTTTTTACTGTATTTAAAATTTTTTATACTTAACTTTTAATCTTATTCTACTTTTTAGTTCAAAATACTGATTATAACCAATATACAATGTCGAAACACATTTAACGTATAAGCTTTAAAAAAATTGCATATCGAATTTGGGGCAACAAAAATCGTAGGTGGTGGGGGGCGGGGGGGGGACATGTCAAAGTTTACCCTTGCTTTAATCAAGTCCTTCTAGAAAAATTCCAACTCTGCATTGTGATTCAATAAATATAGAATAATTCAGCTTTAAGTACAAAATCCAGTTATGCTTAAGTACATATAGTATAAAATTCTATTTTTTTACTGATATTCATTTTAAATTTCAGATTTCTTTTTTACTAAAAATAATCAAAAAATCAATATTATAATTGATTTCAAATGAAATATAGCTGTATATATTTACCGTATTTTTACAATTATGTTAACAGCACATAATTACATGAATTTAAGAATTTACAAATAATCATTATGACTAATACAGAGATAAGGCGAGAACATTTTCTAAATAGTTAAATAAGAAGATTTATTGAAAACGCCAACAAAATTTTCTCCGCTTTACGTCTACAGATTTCAGACGATTTCTGATGAGTCGTCAAATTGTGGTGTGAATCACCGGGCTTGAAAATGAAAACATCTGAAGTTGACTACTTTCAGTATAGGAAATAGAGTACTTCTAAAATGCTCGGAAACAACAAAAGTATATAGCATTAAGGGAAAACAGATTTCATGACCGGATTTGAGTTTTATCAGTCAAAACAGTTTAATCTAATAAATAAAGACAAGTAATTCGCTGTATGTATGGGGAAATTAATGATATGGGTAAATGGAAGGATTTTCGAACTATATTCTTTTAAATAACTTAAAATTTATCACGGTGTATAAAATCTGAGACGCAAGAAAACGTCATCAGACATGAAAAGCATACATAATAAATAAAAAGTAAATAAGGATGTTTACTATAAAGAGTTGGGAATTTCAGTACATATCACATATTAAACATATGGGAAATGTAAAACCGATGTGAACGTTACAAATGCTGTCGCATTAAATGCTTATAAAAATATTGTATACATAAATAAAACCCATATAAAAGGTACTCTTGTGTAATAATTACTCTAAGAAAACGCTGTTAAGATAGCCTTGATGGTAATTAAGAAATTATGAGCCGATCAACAGGTGAGGTCACTGTTATTTTTAAAGTAATGGCGTGCGAGTAGACAGAGAAAAAAGGCTTAGAATGGTGTATCTCAATAGATTCAGCAACAACTAATACACCATGCAGACTTGCCAAAACTTATTTTAAGGATAACATCGGATGTAAAATAATATAGAAACATGATTGCAGATGATTTGAATAGTAGAAATTTAAATATTAGCAAGATAAAATTTTAACATGGAAATCCAATAGGCAAAATGCTTTAAACAAATTTTGGCATAACTCAGGAACTAATAAAGCTATAGACTCGTGTGAGGTCTCTATTTAAAGAGAAAACATTCGCAGAGAGTTTTCAATACATAGTGAAGGGTCCACTTACCTGGAAAAAAGTGTGGTTATTCCAAAATCACTTCCACCCAGGCGACGTCCGGATTGGAGGCTACGTTAGTATCCGTGAGTTAAGCACATTTTGATATTAAAAAAAAAAAAAAAAAACCCTTTGCACATCCGGCTAGCTCTGATAAAAGAATGGAATATTTCCATCCTAAAACCATAGCCCGCCAGACAACAGTTCTCTTTACCTGCTTTGACGAGACGAAGAACACTATATTATTGTTATTGCTTGACACCTTCCATTAATATGGAATATCACTATGTCGATACGGATTAAATCCTGGAACTTCACATTCCGAGAAAACCGAATCAAGTCAAAATAAATTATTAGTTAAAATGTACGCGTAGATAAAACAAACGCTCAGTTTGAATTACAAACGAACATCCAATTCGAACGAAAGGCATCTAAAACGCATGCGCAACTAGAGTGCCGCCTGGTGGTTAATGCGGAACGGAGTTACAAAGTGTCTTAAAAGTAGACACTTGCAGATTTTTAAGACACCTTTCTCAGTTCGTTTACACCATGATCATAGTAAGACACTTATATGTTTTAAATTAAGACATCTATCATGACTGAATTTTCAGATTCAGATACTTAAGTGTCTGAAATACCTTTTCAGTCACATATGTGTCTTAATTTAAGACGCCTCTTACTGCATAGTTTATATATAGCAGTGTCCTTTATTGGCTAAAACAAACATATAAAAAAAATTCTTTATTTTTTAAAAGTTATAATAAAAAATGTAAAGTGGGGTGAAATGGGTATATGATTAGGCTTAAGAAAAAAATACTCAAGAAAAAAAATCTAAAAAATATTTTAATGCCCAAGCGATTGAAACATCAGATCCTCTTACTTACATTGTGTAATTTCTGCATAAATCATCATTAGGAAACTTCTATACCTTTCCTAACAAAGATGACAAGGTAGAAATCGACATTAAATAACTTTCAGAAAGCTTAGCTAACCAACACTTAATAATCAGGGACATTATGTATTTAATGAGAAAAAAATTGGTCAGTATAATTGTCAATAAATAATTTGACATAATAAAATATATAATACACTGAAATTTGGGTTATTAGTTGCTTTAAATGCCTTTTAAACTTGGTTACCCATTCCACCCCACCCTATGGGGTGGAATGGGTATAAAAACAGTCATCAGAAAAACTTTTTTTTTTACACTAATAAATAATCTTTTGAAAAACAATTACAATGAAAATGGGATGTCTATAAATGTAATGTAAACACTGAGTCATTTCTTTCTATAAATTCCTTTCCAATTAGGAATGGTTCCATAATCATTTCAAAAACTTGTGTTTTCATACCCATTCCACCCCACCTGATCCTATTTCTAAGATAATTCTAAAATTACGATACTTTTACATAGTTGCCAACTTCCCTATTTCTTTAGTACCAATATTTGTATGCAAAAATACCTGTTCTGTACAATCGCACAATTTCTGCAATTAAAAAAAGCGAACATTTTTGAAAGAATTTACTGGTATTCAACAAATAGGGATGTTGGCAACTATGCCTAAATCGAAAAATTACTGAGCATCGAACATAATTTGAATCACAGTAAAATAATGATGTTTCTATAATACAACTATTTCTCCCTCTTTTCATTATTAGGTTTGATTGCTTTCCATTCTAACATGTTATATTGTACAAAAATATAATAATAACAATAATAATAAGAAGAATTTGAAAATACTTTAAAAAATAATATTCCAAGAAAACTTCCATTGTAATGCATTTATGTTCTAATGAAACTTTTTCACATCCATTTGATTTCGTAATGCCGACAACGGTATATGTTAGCTTTGTATTTTTTTGTATTTCTTAAAAGAAGCAAATGGAAAAAAAAGTAGATTATTAAAATTTATAAATACCTTTAAAGAAATAATACTCCAAAATGCCCCATATTATATTTTATTTCAAATCATTTTTTCTTATTTGTATATCTAATTATTACGTGCTGTCTACTAAATAAATTGTTCAAAATAACATACAAGTTTTTATTCTTTTATTTCCGGTACAATCAGAAAGATAAAAAATTAATTGCTAGAATCGATTTCAGAAGCATTTCACACAATTATAATCATTTTTAATAAATTTAATGCCCAATATTTTTTCCCTTCCGTATGCAATTAATTTACAATCTCGACAAAAACATATGTTTGCATTCATTTTGAAACATGTTTACTTTTGACATAAACATAATGAAAAAATAATTTGAAGGTTCAAGTTGAAAGTATTTTTAGATAAGTATAATCTGAGTTGTCATTTTTAATAAATTTTATTTTATAAAGTACCGATAATTTTTTACTGGTACATGCAAGTAATATTCATTTTTGATAAATAATGAATTTGTAATAATAAACGAGGTGATTGCCGAATTTTTAAGCAAATAATCAGAGCCTATTGCAAGTCCAATTTCACTCGCAAATCTGGTATTGAATAGAGATTTATCCAATTACTGCGATGGAAGAGAATTCCTTTCATTTTCAATAACTGTATGTCGGAATAATATGCTGTGTTTTACGTACTGTAAATATCACTTTAGATAATTAGTTTGAAAATTGAAATCAACCATCAAGTATATGTTTCATTAAATGCATTTTACTAATAATAATAATGAGAAACAGTTGTATTTGAAAGATGAATAAATGTATATGCATAAATTACAAATCAAACAAAGCAGAGAGATAATTTAAACAGATATTAATTATTATTAAAAACATTTAAACAAAAATAAAAATAAAAAATTTTTACGTTCTGTATTTACATTGTCATTACAAAAACAGCATTATAAAACACATGTTTTAATCGCAGTAAATTAATCAAGCTTTAAATCTAGAGGCTAAAATTTCGATTTCGGTTATTTATTTTAAATTCGAACAAAGAATTTTCTATTCCTAGTATTTTTAAATATAAAAGTATTTTCCTTTTCTTTTATGATCTTATATATGTTATGGCAAAACCCGAAATCTGTAATTCTTAGGTTTAACCGGTAAATTTACCTAAAAATTCTAAAAAATTAAAAACCATTTACTAATGTGAGTTGATGAAAGCCTAGAAGAAGTTTTCAAACGCTTCTATTTCAGGTTTTTGCCGAACCATTTCGGTAAATGCTAGGTTTTACTCACCCCGTTTGTTAAAAGGCCGAAGTGAATGATGATCATATCCACTTATCCGCATATCCACTTAAAAAGATGAGCATATTCACTTCTTTTGTAATTCTTATATGTTCGAGCCAGTTGTAAGTATACAGGATTCTAAATTCATGGTACAAACTTTAAGGTTTGGTACAGGACACTGTAACATTTATTTATTGTGCAGGAATGTATGGGCGCAAGTGACGCGTTAAGGTACAAACACCAGAGGGCCAATTTGGCCCTTTTTATATTTCAAAATTTCTCATTCATCCCAGAATATTCCTGTACTATTCTAATCTTTATTTAAGACAGACAATTCATGATTACATAAAGAAAAAGTCTTCTTTGAAAATTACCTGCATGAATTCGAAATTTTTGAATAAAAAAAAATGCAATTTAACAAATTACTAGGACCATTTGTAAAACGATTTTTTCAAAGGCTAAAATTTAAGGCATACAAAATCGCACGGAGTTGATCATACATTACGTACGCCATGGATTACATTTTTCGGCACTGTAAATTTTAAACTTCTATGGAGCTGGTCATACATTGCTGGACAGATAATTACACTTGTTTATTTCCTATTTAATTTACACCCAAAATTGTTAATTTGTCCAAATCATCCTAGCAACCTCATAGTAAACCAGTATATAATTTTATATACCTTAAATAAATTCAAATAACATAAGTGATCGTAATTACGTAATTCTAGTAGAAGAGCAACGCGAATAATTAATAAAATTAAATTATAATCCGCGTAAAACTGTAATTATTAAATTTAATTAATTACGAATAAAATTAAGAGTTTGCGTTGTGACTTATTTAGACGAACTCATCCACTTATGAATTAAACTAAATTTAAGCTGTAAAAATAAATTGACACACCTTAAACATTTATCAATTAAATAATTACAGAAACTTTTTAATACTTGATTAAATATTTTATTTACATTGAACACAACTATATACATGTACACATTATATTAATTCAAAAAAAAAAAGGAAAGCAACACTTTTGTTTGCTGCTCATTATTATGTATATTTAATCTTAAAAAAAATGTTTTCATTTACTCTTATTATTATATATATATATATTTTTTTTTGCAAGAAAAATAATTTTCTTTCTTTTTTAAAATACCTTAATTATATTTAATTATTGGTTTTGTTGGATCTCAGATTGCTCTCTACCATAAAATATCATAAAAAGATATTTATAATTTCTCATATAATTAAAGTGGTACAGGAAAAGATTAATGTAATACCTTGAATCATATACGGGATGGTGGCTTTTATTCATCAAATTCAGAGCTGTCGCGATGCTAAGGATCATATCCAAACATCATCCGGATTCATCTTCTCATCAGAGCGGCGAAATCGGGATGGCGGGATGCATAGCTACGGACCAAAGCGTTATAAGTAAGCGAACAAACTTAATGCTGAAATCAGGCGTAAATTAACATAGTTGCCCCATCTTGTGGACGGAGTGATAATTCACACACGCGGGCTTTTAGTGCGGCGCGTATTTCTTAAATCTTTAGTCACTCGTAGAAATGAATTTTGTTTGCCACATTTATTATAATATAATGGCGTAGCAAGCGGGGCATCCAGATGGACATCACACCACGATGTTTTCTTTTCCTTGTCAGAAGTACTTCAGTTATTAATGAAGGTGAAAAAAACTTTATAATTTTAGTGGTGTGAGTATGAAAACAGTTAGGTATCTACCTGTAGTTCACACTCCATTCGCTACGAGGCGCATGACCATGATTGATGTGACCTCGCTTTTAATCTTGCGGTTACTTCTCCCATTTAAGATAGGACGCTTACTTATATCGCTTTGCTACGGACCGCAGTAAGACAATCCATTTTATTTTGACACCAGGAGCGACATCATCAGGTCAATTATGCTAGCTTAGGCTCTCTCCGATATGTCCATCTCGCCTGGTCATTCCTAGGGCTCGATTGATGCATGACATGGGCTTTCAGGATCGCTCTTGCGTCTTCGACTTCTTTTCTTAGACTCTCTTTTTCAAACCTTTTTCTTCTTGCACACCAACTCTTGGAAGTGGGTGGAACTATTTGTATAGTCCTCCCTTATTGGATGTGAGAAGATTTTGCATTATCCTTAGATAGACCTATTAGCTAACAGTCTGCAATAGCCCCTTACATATACTTTAATATTATTATATGCCTTAAAGTTTGGGTGGTCTAAAGCCATAAATTTATTCCAACACTTTTATTAAGGCCATAAATTTATTCCAACATTTTTATTATTTTACGATTTCTAATTATACACCACCTTCCACTGGCTTGTCATAAAACGACACCATGGCGTCTGGTTATTGTTGTTATCTGAGATCCGAACTATATTCAACATTATACATTCATTTTACAATAAAACATTTTTTTAAATATATATTTAATATTTAAAATCAACTTAATAATTTTTGTAAGAACTTCCACTCCTAGTTTGTTCGAAAATATAATTATTATAATTTTAAACTCATAATTATGTTTTATAAAAAAAGAATTTGTACAAACAGAAATAACAAATTGCGCAACTGTACTTTGACTTAACCAACATGGTGCGGGAACATATTATTGTTATATGTTGCCCAGCATCTCTCCGGGTAGTCAGAAAAAAAAGAAAAAAAAACTGATTGCTGTTTTTTTTTTTTTTTTGTAAAGCATAAAAGAATGTACGTGTCCATATGACGGTGTACCTATACAGCTTTCAGCACAGCCTACCATAATCAATGTTCAATAGTTTTGGTATATTTTATAAGAAGTTCTTAATAAGAAGTTTTCATAACAGAAAGTTCAAAACATGATTTATTCATAGTTGTCTGTTGACATTTTTATTCCTAGAAGACATCTATCTGTGCTGAAAATGTGACATCTTCTTCCAAGAATTTTCTTTACCACACACATGTTTAATAATTTTGTTAATTTACAGTTTAAGTGCCCAAACATACCAAAAAAGCTATAATTTTGTATGAAACTAATATGCCGAAATACACCTATATACAGGAAAATAATGGCATACACATTTGACATATCATTTCATTACATATAACCTTGTGACACAGTGTTTCATTTGAAACACATTTTATAATGAATAAAAGTAAATACAATGCTTGTAATATGACATTTTATATTTTCATATATATATATATATATATATAACCATTAATTAAACATAACCTACCACCATCAAAAACCGTAATTTTATGAATTAAAGCTGTAAGTATAAATTTTTTTTAATTAATTAAAGCTGTAAGTATAAATATATATATATATATATATATATATATACACTTAACATTTGAATATTTTCACATAATTAATCTGATGTATTCAAATCATACTCATAAAAATATTGTATACAAACTTGCTATCTTATTTTATTTATTTATTTTTATATTTCTTTGTATGATACGTCAAAATATACAAGCTCAATCTATCTCCTTTGATATATTATTACTTAAGATTCTCCTTTTTCACCCGAGACGAAATTCAAAACAGATCATAATCTCTTGAAAACCAGGAAAGAAAAAGAAAAAGAAAAACCAGTTCTTAACCTCCCCCAATTCTCCGAGTGCGAGGGGTCGGCCAAGCTCTTAAATACTTTTTGCTGACGTGATTAGAGCTGTGACAAAAATTTACGACTTCCAAAGATATGTACTTCAAACCCATTTTATGCTTATAATGACCTTATTAATTCGTAAAATTTCTTGATATACTTTCTTCTTAACTAACTGTGCATGTCTGTATGTAATTTTTAACATAATCTATGTATAAATAGTGTATGTATTTGTGTCACATCTAACGTAAACCTTCTGCTTTTGATTTGCAGGGGAAAATGGCGAGATGCAGCATTTGAATTCTCCCGCGTTGTAGCAAAAACAACCGTAGCTATTGCTGATTTATGCCGACAGGTTCAAATCTAACCAAATTTGCCTTTCAGGAAAAAAAAATGCCTATAATTTTCTTTAACTGATTACATTGTATATTTTTAGACCTTTCTAACAAACATAAATTTTGATTCATGATATTGTTTACTAATAAAATGTAAACAACACGGAAATATGACTTCTACTGCCTCTCAAATGCGAAATATGCATTACGCTGACATTAAAAAAAAGCACCTGAATTTAAGACTATTAAATTGTGCTGTCAGACAATGAAATTGGCGAAGAAGAGAACAATTTTTTTTTTAATTATCATTTATTTAGCCAACTATTCTATCTTAAAAGATTGTTAAATTTTCATATTTATTTATTTTTACTGAATGAAATAAAAATTTATTTATTCAAAATTTTATTTATCATTAACATTCCGTATGTGAATTCTACTGTTTAAAATTTAATGATATGTTTAAAAATAAAAGATAATAAATTATTATTATTAATCAAACATTAATAATTATTATTTAATTATAAAAAAATGTTATTAATAAACTTGTAAAATATTAAAACAACCAAAAAAAAAAAGATAAATACTCCGTAAAATCGTATGTAGTAACCCATGAGTACTCGGCCGAACCAAAGAATTTCTGCCAGCAGAAAAGAATCTTTGTATACTCATAAATATCTACACCCAATTGTTACAGATTAAGTTTTTTTTTTTTTATAATACTTTTTAGTGACTTTGTCACCCTTTTGACTCGTATTTTTATTATTTGATTCAAACCAACAATTTTCAGTTGAGTGCGATTTTCTCTGACAAATGCCACATTTATTTCTGTAATTTTTATCATATTCAATTTTTTTTCCGACACCCCTGTAAATTCGTAATTTCCGCCTCTGTATGACCTGTTGCATATTTAGGAGCATATAATTGATCCATATGTCGTTTGATCGGCTCTATTGATTTATCTGGAATATATTGCAATAAATAATTAAAGTTTCTAAACTTTTTAGTAACTTCGTAGGGTCCTTGAAATGTAGGCTCTAATGCACCTGGTTTTTCAATACGTTTTAGATATACTGTTTGACCCAAATTTAAATCCTTTACCTTTTCGTATGCCTCTTCATCTATGTATTCTTGCATTATTTTCTCTTGGTTTGCAAGAGATTGAATTTTGATTTCCTTCATATGCTGTATTCTGCTTTTAACATAAGAGTGGGTATATATTTCCTCAGAAGGAATATGAGCTGTGAAGGGATTTCTAATTTCCCTTGCGAAAAATAGCAGTGAGGGACTATATCCCGTGGCGCTGTGTTTCGAGGAATTATACGCTAGTTTAAAAAAATCCAGTCTTATGTCCCATTCCGTAGTGCGTTTCGACATAGCTACAATTGATGTTTTTAATATTTTATTGGTAACTTCACAAAGTCCATTTCCTTGCGCACGGTATACACTCACAAATTTCCTTTGTATGTTTAAAGATTCCAAATATTCTTTCATAATTTCGCTTCTTAAATATTTTGCGTTATCAAAGATAATTTCTTTACAAATCCCATAATTTGAAAAATATTTATTTAGTACATTTACTATAGTTTGTGACTCTACGTTTCGTAGGGGAACAGCTTCCAGGAATCTCGATGTCGAATCAATTATAATTAAAATGTATCTGTTTTTCATTAACGTGAGGTTTAAAGGTCCAATGACGTCAGCATGCAGGACTGTACCGACTTCGTGATCTTTCACCATTTTTTTTATTGGTACTTTTATTGTCGTGTGTTGTTTAGATGTGAGGCACTGCACACAATTTGCACAATAATGTTTAATATCTTTGTACATTCCGTGCCAAATAAGCCTTGTTTTCACATTATCATAAGTTTTTTGAAATCCGAAATGCGCTTTATGAGCTTCTTCTATGGCTGCAATTTTTAATGAATCCGGGGTAATTAACCCCTTGAGGGGCAAGCAATTACGTTTGTGAAATGCTGAATTCCCACCGGAATCTTTGAAAAATTCTATTTCAAAATAAGTAAAAGCAATTTTACGGATTTTTCCCATCAAAGTTAGAAAAGTAAAATTTAATAAAATTTTTCTGGTGTAAAACTTCATTAATCGTAGGTGGTATATAATATATACCGGTTCCCCTCAAGGGGTTAAAAGCTCTTTTTTATCTGAACCAGGTTTTAAAATTAATAATTTATTTTGATTTAAAGTAAATCTCTTCGTGCTTCTATTATTTTTGTCTTTTTCGATTTTATTTATTATAATTTTTAATTTTTCGTCTGCGTATTGCTCCGATTTAATATTTTTGTCTGTACGTGCTATGTTACTTGCAAACAATTTATTTTGGAGTTCTCTGTCTGTTGTAAGATTATCTAGATTCCTGCTCAAATAGTCTGCTGGATTGTTAATTCCTTCGACGAATTCGAAGTCAAAATTAAAGTCTTGTAAATCCGCTACCCATCTGTTTATAATTTCCGATTTATCGTGTAAATGTAAATGCTGAGTTAGTGCTTTCGAGTCAGTTAACACAGTAAACCGTCTACCCGAAAGCATATATTTAACCCTAGATCTACCGGGAATTTTATTCAAGTTTTAATAAAACGTTCTACACCAGAATTTTTATTTAAAACTATTTAACTTATTTATTTACCTTATTTTTGTCTGGTTTATATACTTAGTTTATTTTAAAGAAATTTCTGGTTTGAATGAATATTTTGTATGTACCTGTCGGGTCCAATGGACCCGTCTGGTAGACGGAGGGTTAAAATGCATAATTGCTTCATGCATTGCTAATAATTCAAATTTAATACTCGGATAATTTTTTTCTGGTTCTCTAAGTTTTCTCCCGAAAAATTCAACAGGTAGCAAACGACCATCCTTTTCTTGAGCTAAAACCCCTGAAATTGCAATTTTGCTCCCATCCGTGAATAAGAAAAATTCTTTGTTAAAATCGGGGGGTCTGAGTGTTGGTTTTTGTACAATTTCTTCCTGAATTATCAGAAAAGCTTTTTCTGCTTCTGGACTCCACTTGAATTTAACTTTATCTTTAGTCAGTTCTACTAAAGGGTTAACTTTGTCTGAATAGTTGGGTATTAGTGTACGAAAATAATTCGCTAAACCCAATAAAGATCTCACCCCCTTTTTCGATTTTGATCTGACTAAATTTTTCCCTTTTTCTATATTCTTTTGTGATGGAGAATATCCCATTTGATTCACCCTAAATCCTAGGAATTCTATTTCTGGTTTGCAAATTTGCATTTTTGAAGGTTCGATTGTCATGTTATGATTTATTAATACCTGTAAAACTTCTTCTAAGGTTTTCATCATCTCTGCTATTGTGTTTGCAGATATCAACACATCATCAATGTAGTATGATACTTTGCTTTTATCAAAATGTCCCAGAATTTTATCAATTATTTCTGCAAAAATTACGCTAGAATTTCGTGTGCCAAAAGCTAAACGAAGTGGCATATGTTTGCCAAATTCCGTAATAAAAGCTAATTTTCTACAATCTTCTGGTTTTAAATTGATTTGAAAAAATGCACTATGTAAGTCTAGAACAGTATAATATTTCTTACCGCTTATTTTTTGTAATAAGTCTTTTACGTCCGGCATCGGATAAGTGTATGGTTGTAAAATTTGGTTCAATAGTCTTAGGTCCGTTGCCATTCTAAACTTGGGTTCTGCATTCGGGTTATTACTCGAGTTCTTCTTTCTAACGAAAATAACTGGAAAAGCATACTCGGAGTCTGTTTTCTCAATAATTTTAGCCTGTAACAATTGTTCAATTTTCCGTTTCGCATACTGTCTTACTGCCTGAGGCAATTTATATGGCTTAGCTTGTACCGGGAATTCATGACTCAATTGAAAACTTGGTGCAACAAACGCTGATTGCCCCAATGTTTGATAACTTTTTGAAAATGCATGAACATTACCCATTAAAATTTCTCGAAATTTTTGTTGTACTTCCTCTGATAAATGGTTTAAATTGAAATCCGTTTGTTTAATTTCTGCCTCTCGCAATTTTCTTACATCTTCTATATTTAAATTATTTATTTCATAAAATGTCCCTTTCTCTATATTATCAGTTGAGTCATCTTGCTTGCACTCAAAGTTCTTTATAATTTCCCCCATTTTAGTTTCTTTCTGAATAATTAACTTTTCTGACAGTTTATTCTTTATTATAATATTTATGTTATTATTTTTTTGAACTTCGTGTAACGAAGTCTCGCATGAAAATTTACTATTTTCTTGAAATGGGTCAAATATAATCACATCTGACATATTTATATCCTCTGGGCATTTTAATTTTACAATTTTCGATTCTTCCGGTTGAATAAAAATTCTATTTTTAGTAACGGCAAACCTATTTTTATTTGAATGTTCCCTTGAAATGCATGGCGTAATGTTATTCACCTCATAATTATTTACTTCATTTGCAACGTTTAAGTTAATTTATTGATTTTTAAATTTTAAGGTTTTCTTGCATAAATCCAAAATCATATGATTTTCCTTGAGATAATCGTACCCTAATAGCATTTGGTACTGCCTATCAAAATCATCATTAGTGACATAAAATGTGCCTGTTGTGAATATACCTTTTAATCGAAAAGTTAATTTTACACATTGTTTAAAAAAATCTTTGAATTCGTTAAAGTTTTAATTTGGATCTAATTGCCCAAATATTTGATTTTGACGTTTGTATCTTTAATTTTTTTTAATAAAGAAGGTGATAAAAGGGAAACGGCGGCGCCTGTGTCCAACAGAGCTTGTATTTCGACTCCCTGTATACTTAGTGATATAATTGGCAGACTATCTTTGTCTGCATTCGTCATATTTGCGATTGTTTTATTTATTTTATCGATTTCCGTCTCTGAAAATCCCGAATCTTGATCCGATTTCACTGTTTTCTTTGCCCATTTTTTTCCTTTTTTTGCTTTTCAAATTGGTAACAATCTTGATCATAATTCCCAGAATTATATCCAAAATCCCTATTTCCCGAATTCCAGTTAGGTTGTAAATTATCATACATCCCATAATGTGTCGGGTAATTAAAGGAATTGTAGTAATCCTGATAATATTGTTCATAATCGTTATAATGAAAATTGTTATTGAAATGGGGACCCTGATAATTATTGTGTTTATTAAAGAGTTTCTTATTCCGCGGAGCTCTATCATCTCTAATTGCATGGTTTTTTTTCTTTCATTTTTTTAGTTTTTCAATCTTTCCTTTTAATTTCTCGATTAGCTCTTTGTTTGGCTTACTTGATTCTATAATGTTCTCATAAACATCTTTGTTTTCTTTATTTATTGCGTTAATTTCCTCAAACTTTGATTCATTATACGCACTTTCCATAAGTTTTGCTAACACGCATGCCTCATTGAAGGACGTGGGCGCGTTTTTACGAACATCTAGTGCAATATCCGGTCTAATTGCATTTAGAAAATTCGACATTTTTAAGATTTCGATAAAATTCTCTTCCTTATTATCAACATTTTCGCCTGCACTTTCGATATAAGATTTTACACCCTTTTTAAACTCCAAAATGAAATCCTCTATCGTTTGACTTGCGGCCTGTTTTAACTTTAGGAAATTGCTCTGAGCATTAAGGAAGCTTAGTTTTGTACCAAATAACTCCACCAAATTATTTTTAAATAAATTATAATTGGTCTCATTATATTTTTCAATCTGTTTACTTAAAATATGTTTTGCGTCCCCAGTAATTTTAGCCTTTAAAATTAATAATTTAGTTTCTTCCTCTATATCTTTAGAATTAAAAATATTATCAAATTCATCTAAAAAATATGTTTTTGTTCTTTTATTGTCAAATGGTGACACTAACTTAATACGTGTATCTATATTCAGCGTCTGAGTCATTTTTAACAAATATTAGTAATCAATGTATACTTTTTCAAAATATCAATTCAAAATAGATCCTATACCTCTTAAAAGAATATTTTGTATATCATACTATTTTCTCTATATTACAACATATGTATGAAAATATTCTAAATTGCATAAATACATAAAAACAACAGCACTAAAATTTAAAAATATTTCTTAGCAGATGAAGTTGTTTTGTAGATTATTCTTTTACACACATAAATATCCGTAAAATGTTTATAATACACACATATATAAAAACACCATAATTTCATTTAACAGAAAAATATCTGTCTTTTTCTACAGAAACAACAATCTTATTTTTTTTTAATAAATATTGTACCACTACTTCGTAGTACGACTCATAAATTTTCTTTTGTATCACCTTGATACAATTTCAAAAATCATGATCTATTGACCTTTCAATCATTTTTATACCAGTCATATTATAAAATTTTACTCATTATTCTTCTTATTATTATTTATACAATATATTAAAAAAAAAATTATTTTTACAAATGTGTCATCCGTGATGTGAATGCCATTATTTCTCTATGGTAACTGAGATCCAACCAAAAAGAGAAAAGAGAGAAAAAAATTGTAATTCCTAAATTTACCTATTATAAATCCTATAATTATTTTTTTCTTTTTGCTTTATTGCTAACATATATTATTCATTTTATTTATTTAAATTATTATATGTGTGTCATTATTGTTACAATAATAAGATTAATTTTAATAAAATTTTAATCAATTAAATTTGCGTACCTACAATATCTTTAAAATTGTGACATAAAATAATACTTAAATTTATTTTCCTTTATTATTATTATTATTATTATTATTATTTCTAATGACCTCAGATGAACGTTGCCTGAGTCATATCACCATTTTACTTAATGAGGGGGAGATGCTGGACAGATAATTACACTTGTTTATTTCCTATTTAATTTACATCCAAAATTGTTAATTTGTCCAAATCATCCTAGCAACCTCATAGTAAACCGGTATATAATTTTATATACCTTAAATAAATTCAAATAACATAAGTGATCGTAATTACGTAATTCTAGTAGAAGAGCAACGCGAATAATGATTAAAATTAAATTATAATCCGCGTAAAACTGTAATTATTAAATTTAATTTATTACGAATAAAATTAAGAGTTTGCGTTGTGATTTATTTAGACGAACTCTTCCACTTATGAATTAAACTAAATTTAAGCTGTAAAAATAAATTGACACACCTTAAACATTTATCAATTAAATAATTACAGAAACTTTTTAATACTTGATTAAATATTTTATTTACATTGAACACAACTATATACATATACACATTATTTTAATTCAAAAAAAAAAGGAAAGCAACATTTTGTTTGCTGCTCATTATTATGTATATTTAATCTTTAAAAAAAAATGTTTTGATTTACTCTTATTATTATATTTATATATATATATTTTTTTTTTTTTTGCAAGAAAAATAATTCTCTTTCCTTTTTAAAATACCTTAATTATATTTAATTATTGGTTTTGTTGGATCTCAGATTGCTCTCTACCATAAAATATCATAAAAGGATATTTATAATTTCTCATATAATTAAAGTGGTAAAGAAAAGATTAATGTAATACCTTGAATCATATACGGGATGGTGGCCTTTATTCATCAAATTCAGAGCTGTCGCGATGCTAAGGATCATATCCAAACATCATCCGGATTCATCTTCTCATCAGAGCGGCGAAATCGGGATGGCGGGATGCATAGCTACGGACCGCAGTAGGACAATCCATTTTATTTTGACACCAGGAAGACATCATCAGGTCAATTATGCTAGCTTAGGCTCTCTCCGATATGTCCATCTCGCCTGGGCATTCCTAGGGCTGGATTGATGCATGACATGGGCTTTCAGGATCGCTCTTGCTTCTTCGACTTCTTTTCTTAGACTCTCTTTTTCAAACCTTTTTCTTCTTGCACACCAACTCTTGCAAGTGGGTGGAACTATTTGTATAGTCCTCCCTTATTGGATGTGAGAAGATTTTGCATTATCCTTAGATAGACCTATTAGCTAACAGTCTGCAATAGCCCCTTACATATACTTTAATATTATTATATGCCTTAAAGTTTGGGTGGTCTAAAGCCATAAATTTATTCCAACACTTTTATTAAGGCCATAAATTTATTGCAACATTTTTATTATTTTACGATTTCTAATTATACACCACCTTCCACTGGCTTGTCATAAAACGACACCATGGCGTCTGGTTATTGTTGTTATCTGAGATCCGAACTATATTCAACATTATACTTTCATTTTACAATAAAACAATTTTTTTAAATATATATTTAATATTTAAAATCAACTTAATAATTTTTGTATGAACTTCCACTCCTATTTTGTTCAAAAATATAATTATTATAATTTTACACTCATAATTATGTTTTATAAAAAAAGAATTTGTACAAACAGAAATAACAAATTACGCAACTGTACTTTAACTTAACCAACATGGTGCGGGAACATATTATTGTTATATGTTGCCCAGCATACATTATGTACGCCATGGATTAAAGATTAATATTCCTGGACCAATTTTAAATGAAATTTCATTTTTAAACTTCTAAACATCCCACAATATTACTTTCTACACCATCGTATAGAGAAAAAAATGTACTTTTAAATGCAATTTGTTTGAAAGATGTATCTCAATTTGTTTCTGAGTTATTAAATTTTTTTGTAGTTTTTATTACTTTTTTGTCATAGTTGCAACAAAATTATCCATCTCTGTTGAAAGTAAAAGGAAAATACAGATTACTGTATAGACCAATCAGAAAACGAATAAAATGCGGGATTCAACTAATAAAACGCTTCAGATATGTTTTTGATTTCCTACCCTGACCGAGGACAATAACAATTTTTTCAAATGGTTAAAAATAAAAAAAACTGGCAAATCTGACAAATACAGGAAATACATAGAAAGGAATAGAAATGGAGTTTTTTAATTCAAAAATTTTCAAAGAGATTTTTTTTTCTTTATGTAATCATGAAATGTCTGTCTTTAACCCTTTCAGGGGCGAGATACTTCTATTCGTAAAATACAGAATTCAGTGAATGACACCAGAATTTGCAATCAAATTTCTTTCAAAATAGACAAAGCTTTTGTTCACGTACTTAATAACCGGTAAAATTTTCTTTCCAATATCCTGGTGCCAATGTGGCATTTAGGAATTAAAATTAAGTGGTCCAAAAATGAACCACCGCCCTTGAAAGGGTTAATAAAGAAAAGAGTAGTATGGAAATTTTCTAGTATGGATGAGAATTTTGAAAAAAAAGGGCCAAATTGGCCCCTTATGTTTGTACCTGAACGCGTCACTTGCGCCTATACGTTCCTAAATAAATGATTGTTGCAGTATCCTGTACCAACCCTTAAAGTTTGTACCATGAATTTAGAATCACCCTGTAGCGTAGAAAGTGTGAAAAGCTACAATCTAGAATGGGTTTTTACGAATTCAGCTTTGGCTAAAAATAATCGATATTATGCGGAAAATATTAGGTCTTCAAGAAAATTCTGTCGTTTTTATGTTCTGTCACGTCTACTTTTTAAAAATGTTGATTTCTTCATTGGCACCACCTTTTTTGAAATGGTAAAACTCGGTTTGTTTTCACCTTAATGTCAAATGTGAAAACTGTGGGATTTTTATCATTTCAAAAAAGTGGTGCTAATGAAGAAATCAGAATTTTAAAAAAGTAGGCGTTACAGAGCTTTAAAACGACAGAATTTTCTTGGAGAACTAATATTTTATGACTTTTTATATGGACTTTTTATAATTTTTTAATGGAATATTAGCCGTAAGAAACTGATGAGCTCTTTATTGTTGTTTTAAGAACAAACGGATTAGTCTTTCGTAATCTAGCTCCACGCGATAAATTAAAAAACATTTGATGCTTGAAAATTATTTTTAAAACCATAGACAATCAGTACTCTGCAGTACAGTTCGATGCACTTTGCAAACAAATTTCATTTGAAAGTATTTTTTTCCAATTTGGCTATGTAAAAATATAAATTGTTCGGTTACAGTTATGTTAAATTTGCGTTTTTTTTTTTTAAATATTATTCTTTTATTTAATTATAAAGGAAGTATTAATTTCGTTATGGAAAATTAGTCGGAAATAAATGCTGAACAATTTTGTTGCTTTATGTGCAAAATATTTCTTATTATTGTGCATTGAAGCCGGCACGTAATAAGATAAATTACAAAAAAATCTGCTTGAAAATTATTTTTAAAAACATAATAAATCAGTCATTTAAAATACAGTTTTTAAACAAATTGCGTTTGAAAGTACATTTTTTACATATTCAACGCACTATTAATTGAAAATATACGGTGGTCAGAAGATTAAAAAATTGCAGTAGCGAAAATTTCAAAACCAAAATTTGATCGTAAATTGTTGCCATTTGTGACGTCATCAAATTTCAAAACCGAAATATGATCGTAAAGTGTTTCCATTCATGATGTCAGCATTACGCACAGATACATTTGTCATTTATAATGTAGACACGTAATCCGTAAAAATTAAAAAAGATCAGTTATTATGGTGAAGTTATCAATTGAGGCTCTTATCTTTGGTATTCCGGAATGAAAAACGGCAAAATTTATTCCACTTTAACACGATCATAGAATCCCCCCACCCCCCCTTGAAATCTAAACGCGACATTATTTTCAGCTTCTCAAAATCTACACACGGACCTCTCATATCCGTATCCACCATCTTTTAAAAATTGGTATTTTAATTTGATCATTTTAACTCAAAACCTGAAGTCTTGATTCTCAGCAACATCTTTGCATGTGAACAGTCGCACTCGTAACTCGAGATTCTAATCTCACTACCGAAGAGTAAAAATTGCCATAATTTAGGTTTTTAGACGCATTTGTGTAAAAATGTTTAGTTTTATCTAAGAAAATGATGGTTTTTATTTAAATATGACGTCATTTTTAGCTATTTAATCATTTCGCCTAGTATCTGAAACTTAGTATCAGTACACATGCAGAAAGAAAAAAATCAGAAAACTTTGAGGAAAAATGCGTGTTTTCAAAAGCAGTATGTAATTTTTTGTTCAAAAAATTATATCCATAATGGGATTTTGCACCTCTAAACCCTATGCAACAATTTTTATCAACACTTTTTAACTTTTATCAGTAAGTGACATGAATAAAGGTAAATAAACATTTTTTTTTCTTCTCCGCAGTAATGAAAGCTATCTAATTACTACCATTTTGAAGACATTTCATAAAATATAAAAATGGGGATATTAAAAAAAAACAGCAAGTACGGGCACATCTACAAACAAACACCTTACAGTTAAAAAAATTATTAGTAAAAATGGTTCAGCAGAAAGCTCCGGGCTGATGACTAAAACGCAGCCTTGTGTTTTAAATATATAGATTATATAAAATTATGAAAAATTAAATTAAGCAAGTTATGTTATTTTGCTAAAATTATAGTAGAATGTCATAAAGAATATCAATAATAATTTTTATTCAAGAGAACTTTGGACAAAAACTTGGGAAACCTGATATTTTTCTAAACCTTGAATAAAGATCTAAGGCTAAGTAAGGCGCGATCTAAGGCTCGAATAAAGGCTAAGATCTTCTTTGTTTACATGTCTAACTCAGCGAAGCGAATTCATCTAGGCAAGAATAATCCGATCTGAGCATGCACAATGTATGTTACTGTTCTTCTATAAAGACACTCTAGTATTTTTTAAAACATTGTGTTTTATCATTTTCCGAAGTAAAGCATTTTCACCTGTGAATAATTTCAAAGCAGGTGGTGTGAAGATTGCAAACTTCCTCAAAACATATTTCCGTTTTAATAATTAAAATTCATGCCTTTTTAATAAAATGACGTCATTTGCATCTACTAATGCATTTCAATTTTACTATCCAGTCTTAAGCAACATCTATAGAAAAGTATGCATATGACGTCATTATAGCAAAATAATACACGCACCCATCAAATAAGCAATGTCGTCATTCAAGGTGCTTGACAAAATAAATGGGTATCTAATGAATCACATGCCTTCTTCTTCTTTTTTTTTTTTTTTTTTTTTTTATAATAGTTCCATGTTTTATCAGAAATCATTCATTTATATTTTTTCAAAATTCAAGAAAATATTATTACACACGGGTTAACAAAATTGCATTCTTTGTTTATAATAGCTCCATGTTTCATCAGAAATCATTCATTTAATGTTTTTTTCAAAATTTGGAAAATATTATTACACACGGATTAATAAAATTGCATTTTTTCGTATTTCTGATAGGAAATAAGTGAATGCGGCGAAAATAAGTAGCACAAATATTCTTTAAAATACATTTTTTTTAAAGGCTAAGTGTTGTATCGTTTTTAAAACAAGTTTGCAATAAACTAAAAATCATTTAATTTATTAAAAAAATGACATAAAACCAAAATTCACAGTGTTTTACAGCAGACGATATTCTTGACGTATTACGTATTTTTATTTCATTTTTTTTTTCAGTTTTTATGAGAAAATGGCAACGAAAAGATACAATAATCTACTATTTTCCCTTTACTTTTAATAGAAATGATGTACGTCAGTTGCCACGATTACGAAAAAAGCAATAAAAACTACAAAAAATTAATATCTTAAAATTAAATTGAGATACAGATTTCAACCAAATTGCATTTAAAAGAGCATATTTTTCCTTATACGAAGGTGTAAAAATTAAAAATGTGCGATGTTTAGAAGTTTAAAAATTTGCAGTGGAGAAAATTGCAAAACCAAAATTTTATTTCATATTTCAAAGTGTTTCCATTCATAAATGACGTATGCGTTACGCACAGATATGTTTGGCCCTTATAACATAGATATCAGCACAAATGCAGAGAGCTCCGTCATTTTGAACAACATATTATTTTATTTTTGTTCATTTTGTCTGGGATTCCCAAATGGTTAGCACGGCCAAAGCCAAAAAGTTTTGCTAGTATTTTATAAAATCCAACAATAAAGATTTTGCTCTTTCAGAAAAAAAAACGGGTATTATATATTAGATCTACCGGAAAGTTCTGTCCAATAATGTCATTTCACGCCTTCTTTTTTTAAAATTCAGATTTCTTCACGAGCACCACTTTTTTGAAATGGTAAAATTCCCGTTGTTTTCACGTTTCACATTCAGGTGAAATTAATGGAAATTTTACCATTTCAAAAAAGTGGCACCAACGAAGAAGCCTGAATTTAAAAAAAGTAGGCGTGAAACAACGTTATCGGGCAAAACTTTCCGGTCGACCTAATACATGGTTTGATCGCTCAGGTGTTATCATCTCATAAATATTTCGGAATGAGATCCATGACAAATATGTTTTCAAGCGAAAATATTAGTTAATCAAAAATTTTAATATGAATTCGAATAACTACTTTATAGAATATAGACTCATTTCCTTATATAATAAACTCTCTGGCTTTAAACATGTTTGACATGTATAAGACTCCGGGATAATTAAGCGATGTTGGCATTTATGTAATCCCAGCAAAGTACTGAAGCTTTAAAACAAGAACTGAAGTAACTTTAGTTTTTCTTTTAAATTCCGTCAAATATATATGTTTTTTTAATTATTGGAGTCTCAAAATGAAATAGAATAATGATTTCTGAATATTTATGACTAATATTTGTGTATATATATATAATTATTATTATTACCATTATTTTAACGAATTCCATTAATTTATGTCAGTTATAAAGTCATTTGAAATTTATATAAAGACAACAGAAATTAATTAGATGCCTCAAAGTTATGCATTAGTTTAACTAATAATAATCAGAGTTGAAAATGTTAATGTATTTCATTTTTAAAGACTTTTGATTATTTTAAGTGCAGTTAATCTGTGTGTTCAATAATAGAATATGCTTTAAATAATATGGGCAAGTGTTTTTAATTAGAAAATGATCAAATATTTGCATAGAGATTCAAATTAATAGGTAAATGTAAATAAATGTTATTCGAACCGACCTTTTTAAGAAATATTTTTTCTGTTCAATGTTCTCTATATCTAATGCAAATTGCGTTATGACTTAATATATATGATTATAAAAAGTCGCTACGTGATAGCCAATTGTCTGATCAAATAAGCACAGCTTTTTACAGAATTTATTTCGCCAGTATAATTCGCTACTGAAAGGAGATTAGTCAATTACTGTATTGCACTGGAATTGTTTTCACTTTTTATCGCTGTGTGTCGGAATAATATGCTCTGCTTCACGTCACTGAAAATATTCGAATACATAATTAGTTTGAAAATTGGAATCAACAATCAAGGCAGTGTTTCGAAACATGAATTTTACTAATAATATTAATGAGAAACAGTTGAATTTGAAAGATAACTTTATATACATAAATAAATTTCAATTGAAGCAAGGCTGATGATTATTCTAATATGTTCATAAATGTTGCTCAAAATACAGGGTATCCATAAAATAATGTCCCAGTTGTAGATATTAATATTCCCAGATAGCATGAACATTAGCAGCAAGTTTGATTTTTTCTGATATTATCTTGCCGTGACAAATTTGAATTGAGAAATTCGCAGCAAAGTTCCCGCAAGGTATACCATCACCTACATGCATGAGTAGTTTGTTGTGTAGCTGATGGCAAGACTTTTTAATTCACGAAAGTGACGAAAGCAAAAAAATCCCTCTGTTGAGAGAATAGACAATCAGCATATATGCAGAAATTTTATTCGGTTGGCAACGCTTTTTCTAAACGTTATACTTATTAAATACCAAAAAAAAAAAAACTGGTATTGAAAAGTACAAATATTACCGTAACTTGTTAATTGTTATGAAAACGATGCATGCACCTTCTGATGGTGTGTTTGCATCAATATACCTGATCAGGTCTATAGACCCCTTCGAGTGGGTTAAACTTCTAGTGTAATAGTTGTAAACAGATAGTGGGGCATGGAAAGATTACTACTTTGCAGTATTTTTGATTACTTGCTTGCCGTTAATTTGCAATAAATTTGATACAGGATGAATTTAACTTGGACGCAAGTTAGCTGCAAATTCAAAGTGTGGTGACTTCGGTGTTTGCGTTATCTTGCTGCAGTCTTGTTATGAACTTTCAGTCTTGTCATGCTGAACTTACCGCAATTTTGCAGGTTTTCAAAGTAAGACTTCTGCAAATATTCTGCAAATTAAAAATGCTGTGTGGGTTATCATCTGCAAACATTATAGATTGTTGGTTCAAGGTCACAAATAAAGAGTAACTCAAACAGTTCTAGATAAGCGCATGCGCGAGTGCTACTTTGTTATTGATTCGCTTGCAGTAGCACATACGCAAAATGGCGACTCCTGAGCGTAAAGCTTTATTGCTGGGCTGAAAATTTAAAAGAGTACATTACCGGAAAAAACTTCCTTTGGGGCTTTATATCCTGTCTACGTTCCGCTGCTACCGAATGATTCTCTGAGTTGGTAATCTGAGGCACAGAATTGAAGAGACTATTGCTTCCGTTACTCCGGACTTGTTAACCGCTTGAAGGGCACCGGTATATTATATATACCAATTAATTTTAATTTTTAAATCCCACATTGGCTCCAGAAGAAAGTTATTATATTTTGCTTAATATGATGTACGCGAAGAAAAGCTTTTATTTAATTTCATATAAATCTGTTCGTTAAAACCGGTGTCATTCCATCATTTTAACATTTTAGCAACAGAAGTGCTTTCCTCCTGGGCATTTCCACGAGCACTTGTCGTGTAATTCACATACTATATTTTTTGACTACCAGTATTTTAATACGGAAAATGTGACTTATTTTATGGGAGATATCTCATTAACTGAAAAAGGCGAAGCAAACTTTTATAAAATAACGGTGGCCAACAAGCATAGTATGTGACTTACACGACAAGTGCTCGTGGAAATACCCTCCTGAAAGGATTAACCGAAGTGTGGGAAGAATTAGACTTTGGGTTTGATGTGTGCCGTATAACTAAAGGTGCACATAGTGAACATTTGTAAGAAAAACTGGGTTAGCTTACATTCAATCTGATGCATGATTTATTGTTCATAGTCTAAATTAAACTGTTATATTATACTAATGAAACGAGGACATTCCTTAATGGACATCCTGTACTGTTAGAATGTATAAATAAAGACTATATATTTTCTAAAATTACAGCATTATAACAAGAAACAATGTTATCAAGTGTTTGCTATAACTAATGTAAATTGGAGAAGCCCCTTAAAAATAAGAAACAAACATTTTTGTTTCAACACAAGGATTTGCATTCCCGCTAATCTCTCCACTCTGGTAAGTGATGGGGATATGTCAAACCTATGAGTAATTTAGAATAACTCTGAACCATTGTTTTATAATAAATCCATAATTTCTAAATCTTTTCTTTTTCCCCCCCATTCAATCCGTTTGATTTGTTGATAAATATAAGTTTCCAGGTACAGTTTTTTTTCTGTATAAAGCTAAGTAAAATATAATAATAAGCTTTAAATCTAAAAATATTTAAAAATAATTACACAGTTCTGTTATTTTTTCTATGTGATTTTCCTTTCTTGAAGATGCAATTAATAGATGCTCTTGGTCAAAACATATGTTTTTAATAACATATAAGATTCTCTCAAATTGCTTCATCAAATAATGATACCTTTCTGTAGATTTTATTTCAATAGCAAAATTTGATATTGAATGGACATTAGCCAATTACCGTTCGAGATACGTATGCAGTAAATGATGGATTTATCTATAGTTAGCTACAGTTTTGTTATAAAGCAAGAGTTTCGGAAACTACTCTGATATATATAGTTTTTAGAAATGACAAATTATGAGTTATCGATAGCACGATTCGTTACCGTTTGAAGTGTAGCTGAATTTAGAATAGATCTGTGAGGTATATGATAAAGTGAGTACTTTTGTGGAAATAATTGTTTTTGAGGGTCGTAAATGTATTTTATGAAGTATTAGTTTATCTAACAGATTTTTATTCATAGGTTTTCTTTTCTAAACTTTTTTTTAGCTTTTAATGTGTGAAAGGGAGCCGCAGAAGAGACTTTTAATTATATGTAAGTATAAAAACGTTAGTCGCTTTCCTAGTTCGATTTTAGTATAAAAGCACAGGGATTCGAAATTATGTTGTATTTCCCTTGTGTTCCATATCTGAGCGGCTTTGTGGGACCCTGGTAGGGTTGCCAGGTGTTTCGCGTAAATCAGGGCTTCAAAAGCTTTGGACACCACTAATTTTTGACAGTTTATTTCGCAGATAATTCTTTCTTTAGATGAGGTGAAGAAAACTATTTTAAAATACTGGTGTCCAAATGCTTGTAGCCCCAATTTACGCGGCACACATGGCAACGCTAGGCCCTTGTAATACTCACATAATCAAATCTCGAAAAAAGTCTTATGTTTAAATCACGTATACCATAGTAAAGTATATTTTGAATAGTCAATGGATGTTTAAGAAGCATTATTACTTTGAGGATGGTTACTTTAACGATCTTAAACCAATTGTGTTAATTTTGTATAAATAGTTATACTAAAAGCGAAAGTGCAATAAAGCTTTAATTTACTTATATAAAATTGATTTCAAGGCATTGGTGTGTGGTTTAACCCCTTAATTCTCGCTCCCGTGATATTCACGGGCTGTGTTTTTCTTTATATGGTTTGAGTCCCACCAGTTTTATAAAATAGTGTAATTGGCTTTATTATGGTATCATTTTACCTGTCATTAAATAAGGTGAATCTTTCTTTTTCAAAATAGTGGTACCAATAAGCAATTTTAATTTTTCAACCGTAATTTAATGAGACCGTTAAGGGGTTAAGCGACGCAAAATTTTCGCATAGATTTCTTGATTAAATTGTTTTTAGTTGTTTCCTACAAAGCAAATTAATTAACATTTTTAATGCACAAAACTGGTTCCATGTTATTTGAGCCCTGGTTATTTCATGATGTCTGATGTCGATGCTAGTGTTGCATGTTTCCCCTCCATCATGTGCTGGCGATTTCGATTGTTCGAGATCGATTTTCACCCCCGTTCACGACTGCAACAGGTGTTTGTGTATCAAGCTTGTTAGACAATGTTCCCAGGTTCCCGTTTCTTCAAAACTTTTTATCATAGCTTTCAGTGTTGTAACATTAATCGTTTCTGCTCCATTTTAACTCGTTGCATTGTAGGATAGGAATGCAAAGCTAAACTTGCCGACCCCATCATTTTATAGAACAGTGTAACTAATAATGCTTTATCACGCGAAGATAACATGTCTAAACATATGTCAAATCGTACAGATCAAATCTTATCGAAGTTCCTTTAAATTGGAATTTCTTCAATCTTCGAAAGTTCTTTGAACTGAAACTACCTTTTCAACGAAATCGAAAAATTATATTGGGCTAGGATGTTGCGCAATGAACTCATCTGATTATATAAAGCTTATATAGATACTTTCGGCACTGTGTACTAGGTAAAACCTGTTGGTAAAAAACGTAACTATATATATTTGGTTATATACTTGGATTTGATGAAGAAGACACATCATAAGATCTAATTAAGTTTATTTAAAACATGAGTAAATTCGGATTAGCATAAGCTGGGCTAAAATCACGGTATGCATCATGGTCATAAGAGAGAGTAATACTAGCGCCAGTACATACGATCATAACTAGACATCCCTGCTGCCATTCAGGCTCTATAAATAAAGTGTTGCCATTATGTACAAAATCTTGATTACTACATAAGCGTTGCCACAAATATACAGATATTACAACGAGAACATTTTTTTTCATTATAAACAAAAATCCCGCACGTTTTTGAAAATTTCTGTGAATACCGCATTTTTGTTTTGTTCACAGTTTTCTAATTATTAAGTTTTTCAAAAGTAAAGGGACTTCTGGATCATCCAGTATATAAAAAAGTATTGTCAAGTTAATGGCCTTATTTTAGTAAACCAAACAATCGTTGAAACAAGAAACGAACATTTTTGTTATTTATTTATTTCCTTAGAAAGGATTTTTTTATTTCTATCATTGTCGGAAAAAGAATAAGAATAATGATTTCAAAATAATTGCTATAAAAACATATCGTTCTTTTATAAAAATCCAATTGATATATTTATTATTGCATTTAAAAGCATAATAAATTGTTAAAAGGTGGGTATAAGTACGTTATAATAGATATCTTATATGAAAAAAAAAAACTCTAACACATTGGATTTCTGAATATATTTTAATAATTATAATCAGAATTGAAAACTTGAATACACCAATTTTTTATCAGTTTGCTTAGTTTTGAATAGAATTAATCTATATTTTCTCTAAAATGTTTACAATACTATAGGAGAATCTTTTAATTTAATCTTTTTAAAAATTTATCAGGTTCAAATTTGAAAATTGTTAAATAAATATAATCCGAATTCTCCATTATAATACATTTTTAATCATTTTTCTCTATTGCTTTACAAAATCAATTTGTGTCTTCACTAACGTTAATAACAATATTGGAGGTAATTGGAAATTTTGAGATCAAATAATAACAGGTTTCTTTAGAATGTGTATGGCTACAAACTGCAATGTTTTTTAGACATCAGTATTTATACAAAGCAGATTTCTATAATTTAATAACGCAAAGAACTGATTTTGGGAATACCAATGCCTTAACACCGTGGCAATCGGCAGCTAAAAATTTATTTCACTAGCAAGGTCTGGCATTATATGGAAATTAGCCAATTACTGCATTGCACGGAAATTGTTTTCACTTTAAATAACTGTATGTCGAATTTAATATGGGCTGTTTCATGTACTGAAAATATCTGCACAGATAATTAGTTTCATAATTGGAATTAATCGTCAAAACATGTTTCGATCTAGGCATTTTACTAATAATATTAATGCGAAACAATTGTATATGAAAGACGTAAATGGCATTACACTCTACATATATGTAGATATATTACAGTTCAAAGGAATGAGACAGATAGTTTAATCGATAATTAATTTCAATTCAAAACATTCTAACATAATTAAAAACAAAGAATAAATATTTTCTGAAATTACAGCCTTTAACAAGGATTAGAGTATAGAAGTATTATGAAACATGGTGTTTGATCGTAATGCACATATAACGTTTAACTTTAAAGTACCGATATATATATATTTTTTTACTTCGAACAAAGTGCTTTTATATTTACAACTTTCTCAAAACTAAAAATATATAAGAATCTTCATTTGTATTTCTTTATGATAATATAAGTTCTTTTTTAACACTTTCCAACATAGTTGAAAAGTGTTTATGACTTCGGTTCGTCTGGCCGTCTGGCCGTATGGCCGTCTGTCCACGCTCTAACTCTCGTAAGTATGCTCGAATAGTTCTGAAATTTTTGGATGTTAGTAACCTCTACCATAGCACGTTCCCTATTTCAAATGAAGTTTGTAGCATGTTTAGTTCACTTACAGGGACAGTCAAAAGTTTTCCGTTACATTACGGCCAATGGGAAAAAATCGTTTCAAATGATTTTTAATGGTGTTACTCTCTTTTAAACATGGTAAAATTGATATTATGAAGCCCACTAAAATATGCGTTCTGTTGAATATGCGGTGCAAAGAATAGTTATTGTTTATTTACAGGGCCACACAAAAAATTCCGTTCTTAATGGTATAGGGGAAATTGTTTGCGGTGTATTTGAAAAGATTTCAGATACTATATTGATTCCGAATTACTGTATATTAGTAATGATTGCTCGAAATGCATTTTTAATTATGATATGCGCTTTTTTAGGGTTTCGTTCATCTGACGAAACCCTATTCGTCTCGTTCGTCTGTCTGTCTGTCCGTCTGTCACAGAGCCCGTTCTCAGAAACTATACATGTTGGAGACTTGAAATTTAGCATACTTATAGCTGAATACCACACATCATACGAAAAATCGTAAAATTTTGAAAAAGTCGTACATTTAACCCTTTCGGCTCCCATATATGTATTTTAAACAATTCTTTCTAACTGAGTCCCTAATTAGGTTGGAAGCGTGAAATTTGGCATACTTATAGCTGAACACCTCGCATCAAATGCCAAACCATAAAGTTTTGAAAAAGCCGTACATTTAACCCTTTGAGATCCCATATGTGTATTTTAAACAATTCTTTCTAAGTGAGCCCCTATTTAGGTTGGAGGCGTGATATTTTACATACTTATAGCTGCACACCACATATCATACCACAAATCCTAAAATTAAAAAAAAAAATCGTACATTTAATTCTTTGGCCTCCCACATGCGTATTTTAAGCAATTCTTTCTAACTGAGCCCCTTATTAAATTGGAGATTTGAAATTTTGCATACTTATAGCAGGACACCTGAGGCCAGGCGAGAAATCTTAAAATCTTGAAAAAGTCATACGTTTAACCCTTTGAGCTACCAAATATTTATTTTAAGCAATTCTTTCTAAGATAACCCTTTATTAATTTGGAGACATGAATTTTTGCATACGTATAGCTGAGTACCTCAGACCACACAGCAAATCATAAAATTTTCAAAAAGTCTTATATTATTTACTCCTTCGCGCTCTAACATGCGTATTTTAACCAATTTTTTTAACCTCCGCCCTTTTCACCCGGGGAGCACTTTTCCAACTTTTGCCGACACCCCTTTGACCATTCTTTCATATTATGCATAATAGCCTTACATATTTTAGTTCCACTTTTTACCGCCAGGGACACCCGCTTATCTCGGGTGTTATCGCCCAATCCCCTCGACTTACGAATAGTATATAAAACGGAGTTTCGTTCGGATAGAGTTTTGTTTAGAATAGAGTGCGCTCCTGGTTGCGTAATGTGGAACTAACAGATTTTTCAAAAGGATAAAGTGTTTTGAAAGGAATATTAAACGAAACCCTCTGTTCGATCTGTGATCACACTTACCTACTTATTCACTATATTTATGCATTCTATAAAGTGCGTGTAAATGCTATAGTTCATATACAGAGCTACAGAAATAAATTCGTAAAGGTTACTGAGTATGAGCATAAATTGCTTGATGGTGGGTTTTAAAGGAGTTATGCATTTTTACGTTGAACTGAATTCAGTGTACTAAGAAATATTTGTAAAATATAGATAAAATAATATACAGGGTCATGCAAGAAATTAGATAGATACCGTCTATGGATGATAATTTCTGGAAATATAAATTCAGTAGTTTTAAGCGTGTTTTAGTTTGAATTAAATTTTAGCTAAATAGTGGCATGTAATAAAGGTACTAGGTAAACTACAGGGCTGTACAAAAGTATTCAAGTATGTTTCCATCTATTAGTATAAATTGCTGAAAGATGAATTTCAACCTGTTATGCATTTTCTTGCTAAACTAAATTTCCCCATTATATAGTATATATATCAACATACAGATCGAATACAGAGCTGTTTAAAAGAATTGGAATACATATTTGGCTATGGGCGATAACTACTGAAATCACATTTTTAAATGTTTACTTAGTTATCTTATTCACAATTTTTCCCTAAGTAACAAAGTTTCGTTAAAGCTTTGAGGGAGTATTGGAAAGTGTTTCATAATCTATGCTGTACGCATAATTTTTCTTACTTGTTTTTTTTTTAATGTAGTTACATAGTCTATAAACTTGTACGGTGATTATAATTCAATTGCAACTTTCAAAAAGCTATGTAAAAACGAACCACTCTTCAGAATGACCTGAAATTTGAATATACGAAGAAGGCGGAAATGGTATTGCATAAGAAAAGAAAATAGTTTAAAATTTTATCAATAAATAGCTCTTTACTTGTCATAATGTAAATGGGTTTGGCGACCAGTGTCATTATTAGACTCACAACGTTGCGGCTATTGCGTGAGTTGCAGGTTAAACCAATTGTACTGCTCTATGTGAATGACAGTATCGGTTTCTTACTGAAAAAATGACTTCCAAGTCATTCAGCAGTTATGGGACTATTAGTAGGAAGTCCATCAACCACGACAGACTTGCCACATCGGATGGGAAAATTCAGTTTTTAACTGTCCTGTGGTCAAAAACCCCAGATAAAGCAACAATGAAATCAGTTTTTAACTGTTGCAACACTTGCTCAAAAAATGTTCAATATGCCGTCCATGTATTCTGCCACAAGTTGAAACTGAGAAACAGCATGTTCTACAAAAGTTCGGAACGTATCAGTGGGGTCGTTCTCAATATCTTGTGAAATGCGTGTCTTGAACTCAGCTAAGTTTGCAATCGGGCCACTGAATGCTATATTTTTCAAGTAACCCCGTAGCCAGAACAAGGATTAAAATCTGGTGGCCGTGGCATCCAGGCTGTTGGAAAATAAGGACTGATAGTTTTATCATTTCCTAAATACGTATTGAGCAGCTGCATCACTGTATTTACAGTGTGTGAAGGAATACCATCTTACATACAAATTACGCTACCCACACATACACGCTGTTGATGTGCTGGAATGACTTGGTTATGCGAAACAGTCTCATAGCGTTTACCATTCACACAACAGGTAACTGGTCCCACAAGACTTATGTGCTCAAAATAGAATGGTCCTGTGATAGACAATACCGTAAACAAACACTTTTGCAGAATGACTAGGTACTGCTTCAATTCCGAATAAAATTTCCGTTGCTCATTTTCTACAATTCTGAGTATTGACAGATCGTAGGAGATGGAAATAGGTTTTTTCTGCACACAAAATGTTCCATGGCCATCCATTGTTACTTACACGCGAGCAAGAAATTCCGGATGCAACTCCTGAATATGGGTAATTTTGAATGGACAGAAATGTAAGATGTTCCGTAAAATTTCACGCATCGTGCTGACAGTCATAACTAAATATCGGAGAATTCCGCGTGCACTGCAGCTTCGGATACCACTACTCCTCTTTTCTACTATGCTGTAGCGACATCTTTTAACCCAAGTCTTCTTCTTGTCCATTCTTGTAGTGCAAGCAATTGATTTCCTCCCTCTGCCAGATTTCACTTCAGGTGAAACCGTGTCTCCGAATTTCTTAATGATTTTCTTCAGACCATTGGCAGACAAAAAGCCTTTTTTCATAACCTTAACTCATTAAAGCTTGTTGGCAAGAAAACATGCCAGGTAAAGCGAACGAAATTTTTAAATTTGAATACCAGTATTTATTTTGGAAATTTCCTTATTACTTAACCCTAGAACTACCGGAAATTTTACTCAAGTTTTAGAAAAACATTCTACACCAGAATTTTTACTTAAAACTATTTAATTTGTTTATTTAACTTATTATTGTCGGATTTATACATTTAGTTTGTTTTGAAGAAATTTCTGGTTTGAATAAATATTTTGAATGTACATGTCGGGTCCATTGGACCCTTCTGGTAGACAGAGGGTTAATCTCAGATTTTGAGCGATTAAATAAGTCCAAATTACAAAGTGGCAAAAACTGGTTTCGCTGAATTAAAAGAAGTGTAAGGGAGGCTCCTTGTTAATGGTTAATGTCTGGAACTTCTTCAGAGCTGTTCCGCACAGTCACCGTTCTTGCAAAACAGTATCATAAGCAGAGCGCTATCCTTCATTGAGAGGTTCATGACGAACTTCTCGGAACTTCTCTAAAATATGAGGGCTTTTTATAACAATTGAAACGCCCATGACACGTTTTTTATTTTGTATATTCTGACGATGAAAGCGCCACCTATTTCTGAAATTTAGAACAAATTTTCTTGTCTTATGCCTTAAAATTTCATTCTTCTTCGCATACATTCAGGTCACATTTCAGGTTATTCTGCCCAGTGGTTCTTTCTTTTTCAGACTTTTAAAAGTTGAACTTGTTGAAAAGTTGAATTATGTGTAATAACCTTATAGATTATTACAAATAGGGCTTAACAAATGTGGTCGAAAGGTGGCATTGGTGACCAAAATACTTTATCTGTTGACTGGAAGCATCGGACTAAATGATCTAAGGATCATTCACTTGTTGTGTTTACTGATTTTAAACAACGGAATGCTATAGGTAATTGGTACTTTTGATTTAAAGAAAAGACAGATATGCACAAGGACATACGATAGTAGATACAAAGAAAGAAAATACAAATTTTGAAGAACAATAACAAAAAAGTGTTTATAAAACGCCTTTATAAAGTAAAATGCCATAAAGATGACACTTTAAGGATATTGTCCAGTGGTTTGCTTAAGTAATCTCTTACAAAGTAATTTTCTTGTAAAAAGATGATGATTTTAGTAAAACAATTGTTTTTCTTATGATGTTGCGTACTTTATTCGGTGAAACATTATAATGTATCTTTATTTCATTTTTTTTCAGAACTATAATGTTTGCAATTTTCGTCTAGAAAGTTAATTAATGTTAACCTTCTAAACTAATTTATTAATTTATTATCTGAGTTGTCGAGGTAACGCAATTCAATATATTTTATAACTATGGTTAGGATTAAACTTTTCTAACAAATTCATAAATTAATATAAGTTAGTTTTGGAAAAAAAAGATTAGATTAAAAACGGTCAAAAACTAACGACGGTGGGAGGAAAATGGGTAAAAAATTTATACTGTTGATTAGAAATTATTTGTATATACCTGCTTAAACAAATATACCAAATTTTACTTATTATATAAAAATAGCAAATAAAGCCTTTGTGCAAGAAAATTAAAAAGCAGAAAGCGAACGTTTAAAAATGCATAAATGATACATAAAAAGCAGCAAACAGCTGTTTCGAATCTACTAGTGGGATTCTTCTTGAGTGCAAGGTAGAACAAGGCATAGCGTGCTAAAAAAAGCAAGGCTGGGCAAAACGACAGAGACGCGCCGGCTTATATACCCGATGCGGGTAGCGAATGTGCCAAAAAACAACGAATGAGAAAGAAGCAGATGAAACACCTGAGTAGATAAATAGTGACATCTACCGGAGAACGAGAGAAAATGAAACCAAAAAAAGAGGAAATTAAATTAATGCTTTCCAAATACTTCGAAAATCAGCAGTACTAGATAAGTCATTGACTAAAGTGTGAGAATTTATACAGGCGCATTCCCTACCCGTATTGAGTATATAAGCTCAGTCATTTTGCCCAGCCTTGCTTTTTCTTGCACGCTGTGCCTTGCTCTATCTTGCACTGAAGAAGAATCTCGCTAGTAGATTCGAAACAGCTGTTTTCTGTTTTTTATGTATTATTTGTGCATTTTTAAACGTTGGTTCTTTGCTTTTTAATAATTTACTTATTATATGAGTAAAATAAAAAATTAAACTTAAACTTATAAGCTAAAAATACTACGTTGTTAGCAGTAGAACTTTCTGTCTTACAACAGACAAATTTCGGTAGAATTCAGCTTAGCGTCATCAGTGTATGACCAGAATTTTCTAACTTGTAGCAGACTAGTTTCGTTAGCATTCAGCCTACCGTCACGAATTTCTGATGACGGTTTGGTGAATGCTAATAAGTTAGAAAGTTCTTGTGCTAATAATTTTGTTTTGTCTGTTTATATTGTATTGCGCCAAACATCCCCTTAATTTTCAGCAATTAGACTTGTCAAAATTATGAGTAATTTTAAATATTTATGATTCGTGGTATTTATTATATTAAACGTATAATTTCCTTTTTCCTTCTTGAACAATTCTTTTTCTTTTCTTGTACACATTTAAACAATTTTTATCGACAAATTATTGCGTAGCAACTCTTGTGTTGCATTTTTATGGTATACGATCTTTTGAGTGTTTGTTGAAAAATATGTACCAATCAAGTATATATATTAAAATGTGTAAATTATAAGCTGAAATGCAATTATTATTTTATAATTTATAAATCTTTGTTAGATCTTTCAATAGCCCAAGCATTCCTTAAAATTCCAATTAGTGTGTGTAAGTTTCTAAGTATTGAAAGATTGATTCATTGATTGATTATTTAGGTTTTTCCCATTTTCTCAAGAGAAATTTTTTTTTTTTTTTTTTTTTTTAGATATCAGAATGCGATAAACTGTAGATTGTAGCTATGTTATGAAAACGCCTTAAGGCTTATTCTGGGAAATCAGACCAATAAAATTAAATAATATTTTCACAGTAAATCGCTCAGTGGTACGAAAGGCGTGTTTTTGTGGCCCATGGATGTAAAGTTCGTAAAAAACACAAAAATGACTTGATATTTGGTAACCTTTTGTTGTTAAAGGTGGAGAATGCAAATCTGAAATCAGAATTGGGAAATTTCTAGGACTAAAGGCAGAAAATAAAGAATCCAAAACTTAAAACCTGGTATTTTCAAAATTCGGCAACAAAATTAACTTCGAACGCGTAAAAGAGTTTTAATTAGTTTCATAGGACTATGAAAGCCGGGAGTACCGTGGTGGATGCCATTATTATGAATTTTTCTCACTCAATACATAAGAAAATAAACGGTCAAGTGCAAGCATTACTCGCGCACAGAGGGTTCCGTAGAATAAATATATGAATTTGTAATTGTATTATAAAAAAACCATTGCTAAAATAATACTAATACTTTGTAAAAACTATACAACGTAGGGTTGGGTATAACTGTATATATTAGAAAAGTGTAAATGGGTACACCATGAAAGTTCAAAGAGATATGGAACCTAAATAATATCAAATATAGTTATTCGTATAACTCTTTTTTTTTAAATTATATTAATCTGTTTATGATTAACTTAATTCGGTACTGACAATAAAAGCAGTGCATAGTTAAACTTCATTTGACATTTCATGAAACTAAATTCAGCGTAGTAATAACCTTTATTTCTACAGTGTAGCTAAAACAAAACCTTTGTTCAAAGTTTAAATTTAGCATTGTGCTAAGCCCGCTTCGAATTGAGGTCTCAAAGTTGCAACGCCGCCTTGGACAGTGCCGCGTTTCTCCAGATAGGTGTTTAATTAACTTTTAAAGTCACTCGAGGCGTATTGAGAGATACAATCAATGCAAACTATCGCGAATCCCACAGTATTTATGCGATTCATTCTAACTAAATCTTTCGAGGGCGATGCCCTTAAAAAATGGATACCTAATTTTAATTCCAAAACAGACAAACGGCACCAAGAATATTTAATTAAAAATTTCCTTTTATCATGTACGTGAAAATAAGCAAGCTCGCATTTTCTAATAGATTCGTTTATAAATTCTGGTGTCAGTTCATTATTTCATAAGTTTATAAATAGAATTACTCCGTGTCGGAAAGGATTAAGTGGTCGCAGGACTCTTAAGGCTTCAAAATTTAAGAAATTTTAATTTTTTTAGATGTTAAACTCCTATCTTTTCTGAATATTTTGATATAATTGTTTCCTTGAAATTCCCATTAGAACCCCCATTAGAATTCCCATTAGTTTTGGCTTTTAGAATTATACCCGCTCAATAGCTGAAGCGGCATTTCCGAAACTTTAAAGTCATAGTTTTCCAAATGGCGTTTTCTGGGCATAACGCGCAGGATACCTCAAAAACTTCTGAATATTTTTCCATGAAATTTTCAAAGCATATATTTCATGTTAGTCTGTATAAACTGAACCTAAAATTTCCTTTTTATTGTTCAAAAAAATATTTTTTAGGTGATTTTACTGTTGAAATTTTCAAAATTTTGTATTAGCTAAATACAACATTGTATTAAAAATATAAAAATGCTTTAAATACAAATTTATTTAAGTTCAGGGAAATTATTACAATCTGAAGTATAAGTAAGCACCAAAATTTTTATTCTAGTTGCAATATTTATTTTGTAATCCTGCGCGTAAACTGTTATGCCAATTTTTTGTTCGACAAATGTCCCCCTATAAATACTAATTCTGTATCTTGCATTTTTTTATCGCAATTAAAATTGTATTTAAAATCATATACATTTTAAACATTAAATGTTGAAAATGGACTTTTTTTTTTCATTTTTTCCACTTTTTAGAGTCCCGAGACCCCTTAAATTAGTATGTTTTTAACAATTTGACGTATATTGCTTTTATACTGTTACTGGACATTACATTACACATATATGTCATTAAAAGTTGTTAACTAGGCATAGAATACGCCGCCCCTGTCCTTGTGTATGTCCAAACTGACCGTACATTTAAGGGTTAATATCTCGGTTAATTGCCGATGATTTTTTTCGAAAATCATTATCAACAATGCTTTTATTCTTCTGCAACGATAGGTATATTCAGCGATGCTCAACAATTTTTCTGAATACCCGTAAATCGAAATTTGTGTATAACAGAAAAATGCTAATTACTCAAAAACTATGTGACCTAGGGTATTCGCTATAATTTTCCGGCAAGGTTTACATTAACACCTACTACCTCTAATTTTTTCATAATTTTAGTTTCAGTAGGTTCGGAATTAGATGGGGTGGGGGAACATATTTTTGCGCTACATTTTCAGCAATATCTTTGAAAATATAATACCTAAAATTAAAAGGAATGTATTTTTGAGTTCAGCGTTACAAAAGCTTTCACAGGATACCCCCACATGATATGCAAAGAAAAGATTTTTTTTTCAAGTAGCATAATTAGCCCCTCTACTTTTTTACTAAATATATTTATGAATGTTTATTGATCTGAAAATATGTGGGTCAATGGTCCTTATTACTTCCCTGAATTTGAACTTTCCACGTTCCATAGTTTACGAGTAAAATGGCTGTGACAGACAGACACAGGAGTGATGTTATAATGGTTCTGTTTTTACTTTTTAAGTACGGAACCCTAAAAAGAGAACAAAAGCCGCTTTCGAAAATAATTCGTAACATTTTTTAAATTAAAATTCTAAAAATTACATTTAAAAAGAAGTATTTTTATAATCAAGAGATAAAAAAAGCTACAAAAAAAATAAATAAAAGCATTTTTGAACTACATTATTTTTGACTGAATTACACAGAACGACAGAAAAAAACTTCAAGATTTGTGAAAGGGAAATAACAACTGCCAGCTTCAACTAAACAAATAGGAGAAAACTCAAAATTATGCAACATTCGATTAAATAGACGAGTTTATTAAAGGTAAATGTCGCATTTTCCTCCTGTTTGCTGATTTCTCGCCTAAACTTTGGAATGTACTCAATACGTATCTAGTTTTTTTAGTAATATACAGGGTGCAATATGTTATCTATCGCCGACCTTTAATTTCTCAACCGTTGGTCGTATACATATAGTTCCAATTACAAAAACGTTTCAAATTAGGTAAATATTCATGTTGTGATATTATAGTAAAAAATCAATTTTATAAAAATTACGAAATGTAACTTTTTATACTGTCGCCCAGTCCCTATAGTTATATTTAGTAAAAGTTTACACATATCATAACACATACAACATAAAAAGTTTGACATCTGCACTACAAAAATTGACACAGTTATTAAATTTCAAAGTTTGAGATTTTTGCACATGATTTTGTCTTTCATTAAGGGATCAGTTAAAAGATGAATTAAAGTAATTCGAGATCAAAATCAGGGTGCTATGTTCTTTCTACGGCAAAACCACCTTTAGCCGGCATCGCCAAATTGGGGTATCACCAAAGAGGATTATTTCATCTAAAAATTTGAGATGACTTTTAGGGGTCGTATAGAAAGCGTAGAATGAAATAGTGAAATTAAACTGAAAAATAAATATCAATTTATTATAATATCAGAAAAAGGCCTAGTATAAAAAATGAATACATAAAACGCCGGAATCTACTAGAGATACTGCTCAAAGTTTTCTTCGCATTCAATTGTTCATTGCCATCAATGGAGAACACTTTGAGCAGTATTTCTAGTAGATTCCGGCGTTTTATGTATTCATTTTCTATAGTAGACCATTTTCTGATATTATAATAAATTGATATTTATTTTTGTGTTTAATTTCTATATTTCACTTTTCGATTTCTATGCGACCCCTAAAAGTCAGCTCAAATTTTTAGATGAAATAATCCTCTTAGGTGATACCATCTAAAGGTGGTTTCGCCGTAAAAAGGAAAACCCCCATTTGCAAAACACTTGGAACCTCACTTGCAAAACAAATTTTATGTATATCAGAATAAACTGATTAATACAGAAGTTTAACTTCACACATTCAAAATGAAAAATTGAAGCAGTTTATTATTTTTCTTCATCAGAGTGGGGTACGCGTGCCCTATTTATGTATCGTTTAAGATAAATTCTAAAGACATCAACATAAAATGAATAACCTAAATAAAAATTGTCTTTAAAAGGAGCCTCAGGAGGCCCTGAAACAGTATGAAAATTATTAATTACTTAGATTTAATTATTTAAATCCAATGAAATGAAAAATCTTTACTATATTTTTCAAAATCACAAGGGAGGAAAAATCCCAAAAATTTGAAAATCAACAGAATGCTGACTAATAATGAGCTCGAAGTAGCTAAGAGTCGTTCGGTAGCTTCATTTCCCAGAGACTAACCCTTACCTCTTTTCGGTGTCTTTAATTTGTCTAATTTCCCTTTTAAATTTGTCCGGTTTCAATTTTCGATTTTTTTTTTCAACCTAGCTTTCGCTAGAGTGTCTTTCACTCGGGACGTGGCTGGGGACCCAGGAATCTTGCTTCCGCAAAAGAGTCGGACTAGAGTAGAAGGAAATAGGGCTGCGGACGATGATGGGCCGCTCGCCGCGGCGGTTGAGCTCACAAACTCAAGAACTCAAAAGAATTCCATTACATTACAGTATATGGAGAAAAATCCTTTACAGAGTATTTTAATGACGTTACGCTATTTGAAATGTATTGAAACTGATATAAATCACTGAATTTCACTACGATCACTTTAGGGCAGGGTATTAATAGCATTTTTTATTCATTTACAGGGACACACAAAAGAAATCGGTTACAGTGCTGTCTTTGAGTAATAATTGCTGGAGTGTAAATATTAAAACTCCGTATACGCTTTTAAATTTATCTAATGTTTTGCATGTTACTCGTTATATATAAATTCTATACATCATATACAGGGCTGCACAAAAGTATTTACGTACCATTCTCCTTATTAGAGGAAATTGCTGAAGGAGAATTTTTAACTGAAGTATATGTATTTCTTAAGTGAACTAAATTTTGGCATGCATGTATTGATAGATACAAATCTACATATCATACACAGGGCTACTGAAAAAAATTCGAATAATTTTCGGATTGCAGATGGGAACAGCTGAAATTTGGTTGTGAAATATGTTAGGTGTTTCCCCATGGTTGAAGTGGACGTAATATTTCAATTTTTTAAACGGTCAAGTTTTGTTACATTAATCTGAATGTGTTGGAAAGTGTTTCATAATCTATTCTTGACGCATGGTTTTTTCTTTCTTGTTTAACTTTTGCAAATGTCGCAGATTTTGGACATTTCTTCCAACTGTGCGATGTCTAAATAGTGCAATGAACTGAGAAATAGATGTTTTTTCTGAAAATCACACACAGGAAGTTTTATAGGTACATTAGCACAGATAAGTATAAGTTCTTGGGTAATTTATTTTACAGACATAAAGAGAATGCAAATAGTAAGCATTATGTAAATTATAGACAATCCAAATTTATATTGTAGTATAGACAGGTATAAGTACTTAGGTAATTTTTTTAGACATAAAAGGAATACAAATAATAAGCATCATATAAATCACAAGCAGACACTCCAAATTTATATTTTAGTATAGATATGTATAAGGACTTAGGAAATTTTTTTCCCAGACATAAATGGATGCAAATAATAAACATCATATAAATCACGGGCAGACACTCCAAATTAACATTTTATTATAGATAGGTATAAGATCTTAGGTAATTTTTCCACAAACATTAATAATGGAATGCAAAAAATAAGTATAATATAAACCACAGACACACACTTCGAATTTATATTTTATGATGGATAGGTATAAGATGGATTAGGTAATCTTTTCCCAGACATAAAGGAAATGCAAAAAATAAGCATCATATATAAACCACAGAATGACACTCCAAATTTATATTTTAGGATAGATAGGTATAAGTTTTTAAAGAATCTTTTCACAGACCTAAAGAAAATACAAATAATAAGCATCATATAAAACACAAACATACAATCAAATTTATATTTTTGAATAGACAAGGTATAAGTTTTTAGGGTATTTTTTTAATGACATAAAGATAATTCAAATAATAATCAAAATATAAACTACAAACAGGCACTTCAAATTTATGTTTTAGAATAGATAGGTATACGTTTTAAGGATTTTTTCAGACAAAGATGATGCAAATAATAAGCATCATATAAATCACAACCAGACTCTTCAAATTTATATTTTAGTCTAGGTAAGTTCTTAGGTAATTTTTTCACAGACATAAAGGAAATAGAAATAATAAGCATCATATAAACCACAAACAGGCAATCTAAATTTATATTTTTGAATAGATAGGGTATAAGTTTAAGGTAATTTTTTTTCAGACATAAGGATAATTCAAATAATAATCATCGTATAAATTACAAACAGACACTTCAAATTTATATTTTAGAATAAACAGGTATAAGTTTTTAGATAATTTTTTTCAGAAATAAAGATAATGCCAGTAATAAGCATCATATAAGTCGCAGTGAGGCTTATATTTTAGTATAGATAAGTTCGTAGGTGATTTTTTTTCTAGACATTAAGAGAATGCAAATAATAAGCATCATATAAATCACAGAAGACACTGCAATTTTATTTTTTAGTATAGATAGGTATAAGTTCTTAAATAATATTTTTCAGGCATACAGAGAATGCAAATAATAATAATCATATAAAATCTATTAAAAAATAATTTGACTGACATCTTTTTAAAAATATCTTTATTTTCGAAACACTTTTCTTTTTTTTTATATGCCATTAATATATATTATGTCAATAAAGACATATGTTTATAACAAAAAACGAGCTGATTAGAATTTGTTTAATCAAATAATCACAGCTTTCTGCGGGATGTATTTCACCAGCACCATCTGGTATTGAATGGAGATTAGCCAATTACTGCATAGGACGGGAACTGCTTTCACTTTCAATAATGTGTGTCGAAAATAACACGGTCTCTTTCACATACTGAAAATATTCACTTAGATAATTCTATTACGAAACAGTTGTATTGGATAGATAAATATGTATATACTGATAAATTATGATTGAAAAATATTAGACAGGAAATTTAATCTGTATTTTATTATTGTTAAAAATAGTTAAAAAAAAATAAGATCAATGGATATATGTTTTCGTAAATTACTTTTGTTTTTGTTTTTGTTTTTTATATTTGTATTTAGACGTTTATGTTAATGGGAGATTCTCAAAATGTGGGATCATTAAACGTTAACTATATGTAATTTTTAAAAATTTCAAATTTAAGGCCAATTTTTTTAATAGTACAGTAAGCCTACAAAATTATACACAAACATTAAAAGACAGCAACTATTCTGGAAAATGAGTTATTAAATCATTTAATTAGCAGTTGTGTACGTTACAAATTTTGGACATTTTTTCGCCCGTAGGTTACAGATTTTGGACGTTACGCTTAGTATTTAAAAAAGTCTTAAGACTAAGAATGTAGTAAATTTATCCTATAATTGTATGTGTATACATATATATATATGTATAATTAACTTTTTGTTATCTAGTAATAATAATAATAAAATCAAATGTTAATCTCTGATATTAAAATATTTACTACATTTTTAGAAGCAATATCATAATTTTATAGAAATTACACATTATGCAAAAAACATACCTTTACATAATATTAGAAGTATCCAACATATAATTTATTATTTTTTTTCTCAAAAAAAAATTATACTGCCATTTTTTTAAAGCACATATCTATAATTTCTTTATCAAAAGAAAAGTCTCCTCTTGCTGGCACCGGGTGAGGTGGATTTGGTGATTTCAACAAAATATCTTCATATTTTAAATTTCTGCTGTCTTTATTAGATGGATAACGAAACCTGTTAAAATCAATGTCTGCATGAGGAGTCAAAAAATGTATAGAAAATATTTGTTCACAATTATCAATGCTGATCTTTTCAATAATACCTGGCCATAAGTTTTCATCATGAATTAATACAAAGTACCAGTCACCAATGTCAATCTATTTTCAACTGTGAGGAGTCAATTGTAGAAACAATATTTTTTTCACCAGCTTCACTGGTAATGCATTCTTGATTGTTTTTTACAGAGATTCTAAAAACCAGACCCATTTCTTATTTGAATAGTACCAAATTTGATTGTCGTGTGTACGAAGTGAATCTTTTGAGTACCTTTAACAATTTTCGCTGGCTGTCTTCTATACTTTAAATACTGTCAATTTCTGCGGTTTTATTTATTTATTTATTATTTTTTTAACAAAGTTAAAGCACGAAGTGGCTTAGGCTTAAACGTTTTATTTGCCTTGCATTTTGGTAGGGGAGCAAAGAGGAAGAATGGAATTTTAAGGAGATGGGATTGTTAAACCTCGAATTAAAAAAAAAAAACTAAAGTACAATAATTTAACAAAAAATTATTTATTTAATTTTTTAAGATGTATGTTAGAACAATGGACTCTGTTGTAATATATTTATTTATGTATTTAGAAAATTAAAATTATTAATGTTTAGATCGTTCCACGATTTTGACATTGTTATTAAATAATCTTTTGGGGTACATTTGCTACAAAGAAAACTTTGCAAAATACAAAAAAACACGTAAGATCACTGAAGAATTACTTTTGAAATAAAAAAAGAAGTTTATTAATAATTTTAAATCACACTTTTAAATAAGCATGTCCTAAATTTCGTAAGGATCGCAGCGGTCGCCATATTGTGTCTATCGTTACACACATTAGTTGAGCATGCTTCAAGTCAAGTTATATTATTACAGATACTAAATACACTTTATTTATACAAAACACGGTAATTATTTACGATAAAACATTAAAATAAAAATCTTTTTATACGTTTCAGGACACCAAATCATCTTTAAAAAGTCCTTCCGGCCAGTGCCGGGAGGAAGAGGTAGCTTTCATAATCCTTATTTTAAAAAAGCCAACTTATATCATGCAAACACACGAAGCTCAATTTAGTGGAAACCGAATATAGGAGATTCAATACTAATTTTTATCAATATAATGAATGAGAATTTCGCGAAATTAGTCAGTTTTATCCAAGCTGTTTTTCTTTAAAGTAACTTATATTTGGCTGCCAAATTCGGTGATTTCTTAAAGTGCCTGTCATTTTAAGACAACATGGTGGATGAGGCTAAGCAGTGAACTTGGTCGAGACCTTAGTAATTGCTGTGCACATGCTCACTCACATCGGAATCGGTTAATATATAGGAGTGCTGTCGCATGCAAAAAATCAGATTTTTCAAAATGTCACCCACAATAGAAATTGAAACTGCTATATCTGAGCCATTTTTTAAGGTAAAGACAAACAAAAAATGCTCCTGAATCCTTATATCAAGATCAAATACTTAAGAAAGAAACCTTTTTCAATTTCTAATTTTTTTGCACCTCACTTTAAATATATATATAATTTTTAATTTAATGGCCGCCATTTTGAAACAAGATGGCTGATGAATCTGGCCAGCGAACTTGGTCGAGGTGTTGATGTATACTATCCACGTGCCTTCTTACATCGAAATAGGCGAATACGTGTGTTATCGCGTGACAAATACAAGATCGTTTCAAAATGTTAGCCATGCTAGAAATTCAAAGTGCTATAAATCAACCATTTTTTAAGATATCAACAAAAGAACAAATTTTCAGAAACAAAAACTGCTCCGAAATCTTTGTATCAAGGCCAAACACTTAAAAAAATCTTTTTCAGTTTCCAATTTTTTAATACCTCATTTTAAATTTTAAATTTAATTTTTTTAAAAATGGCAACCCTTTTGAAACAAGATGGCGAATGAAGCTGGCCAACGAACTCGGTCGAGACATTGGTATGTACTATGTACAGACCAAGTTACATCCAAATAGGTTCATAAATACGCCTGTTATCGCGTGACAAAAATCACGTCGTTTTAAAATGTCAGCCACAAGAGAAATTCAAAATGCTATTACTCAGCCATTTTTTTTTAGATATAGACGAAAGAAAAACTGTTCCGGAATCTTTGTATTAAGGTCAAACACATACAAAAAAAATCTTTTTCATTTTCCAATTTTTTTGGTATCTCATTTAAATTTTTTTATTTTTTAATTTTTTAAATGGCCGCCATTTTGAAACAAGATGGCGGATGAAGCTAGCCAACGAACTCGGTCGAGATATTTGTATGTACTATGTACACACCAAGGTACATCCAAGTCGGTTCATAAATACGCCTGTTATTACGTGAGAAAAATCAGGACGTTTCAAAATGTCAGCCACGCTAGAAATTCAAAATGCTATAACTCAGCCATTTCTTAAGATATAGACGAAACAAAAACTGCTCCCGAATCTTTTTATCAAGGTCAAACACATAAGAAGAAAATATTTTTTCAATTTTCAATTTTTGGTACCACATTTCAAATTTAAAGTTTTCTTAAAAATTTAAATGGCCGCCATTTTTAAACAAGATGGCGGGTGAAGCTGGCCAACGAACCCGGTCGAGACATTGGTATGTACTATGTATAAACGAAGTTACATCCAAATCGGTTCATAAATACGCCTTTTATCGCGTGACAAAATTCAGGACGTTTCAAAATGTCAGCCACGCTAGAAATTCAAAATGCTATAACTCAACCATTTTTTAAGATATAGACGAAACAAAAACTGTTCCGAAATCTTTGTATAAAGGTCAAATACATAAGAAAAAAACATTTTTCCATTTTCAATTTTTTGGTACCATATTTCAAATTTTAAATTTTTAAAAAAATTTTAAATGGCCGCCATTTTGAAACAAAATGGCGGATGAAGCTGGCCAACGAACTCGGTCGAGAGATTGGTATGTACTATGTACACACCGAATTACATCCAAATCGGTTCATAAATACGCCTTTTATTGCGTAACAAAATTCAGGACGTTTCAAAATGTCAGCCATGCTAGAAATTCAAAATGCTATAACTCAGCCATTTTTTAATATATAGACGAAACAAAAACTGCCCCGGAATCTTTGTATAAAGGTCAAATACATAAGAAAAAAATATTTTTCCATTTTTAATTTTTTGGTACCACATTTCAAGTTTTAAATTTTTTTAAAAATTTTAAATGGCCGCCATTTTGAAACAAAACGGCGGATGAAGCTGGCCAACGAACTCGGTCGAGACATATGTATGTACTATGTACACACCGAATTACATCGAAATCGGTTCATAATTACGGGAGTTACAGTGTGACATAGGTCAGATATATATATATATCAATTTTGAACGGAGGGTGGTTTCGGGGTCTGGGGGTCATGATCGATGAAAATATACCAAAATTTTTTGAAATCGCTTTCCTCCGAACGGCTGCAATAGGTAGCTTTTTTGTAAAGAAAGCTACCTAAAATAAATTTACCCAAAATAAAATCGGCGTTTCCATCGTTATCCGATTCCACTTTCTTATTTGAGAAAAGTGCATTTATTGCAAAAAAATCTTACAAAAACACATACAAATAATTTAATTTTTTTAAAAAATGATTTTAAAGATAGATAAAAGAGTTTAAAGTACTTATTTGATGTATTTTTTGTGGAAATGATAGCTTTGTGGCGTACGTTACTTTTGGACATAACAAAATACAGAAAAATTCTTTAGAGAAAAGTCCTTCTACCTTAAAAAAAGCAATAAATCAGCCTGCCATCTCTTAACGAAATTATCAAACAATCATCCGTTTCCTTTATGCATTCGTTGTTTACCATTAGAACCACCTGGAAGCAAGTTAAAACTCTTTTTCTTGGTGGTACATTGAAGCAGTTAACGTTATGAATGTCCAAAATTGGCCTGTTTAAGCATAAACGAATAAAATTTTAAGATATTTATACAAAGCTTTTACAATAAATTATGTCATTTTCTGTCTCTGAATAGAATTAAAAACTCAGTGTAAAAATAAATAAATAAATAAATAAAGTCAATGATAATTAAAGTTATTTTTGAAAGGCTTAAAGTTATGACGTGTGTCCAGTGCCCACCTTTTGAGAATCGCCCTAATAAAGAATTCTACAATTTACGGAATCCAAATTTATTTAAAATAAAATTATTTTAAATGCAAGTAAAAAAGTGTTATTTATTTATTTTAAATATTGGAGTAATATATTTTTCGAACACTAAATTCGCAGAACAAGTAATTGTAAGAAAGTTTCATTCGCGATAGTTTTAATCATCAATATTTAAAGTGTAAAAAATAAGTGCAGATAAATGTCAAATCTTAAATACGATTTAACCCCTTGAAGGTCTGTGGGATATATTATATCCCAACTAACTGAAATCACGATTTTCACCAGAAACTTTTAATTAAAGGGTCTAGCCGAATAAGCCTAGCGAAATGGCCCCTACGGCCGATGTTTGAAATAACATGTGTGGTAATAAGGCTCACCATGAGAATACAATATAGAGTGTTTTTAGCCCCTGACCTTGAACTGCCCTTGAGATAATCGGTGAAGTTTGCGTCCACACTACAAATTTTCATACGTTTTTCTCAAAAAGTACAAAAGTTAAAAAAATGAAACCAACGCCAATTATTGAATAATATATTAGTTCACATCATATATTTTTTTCATATTTTTACGCAAATTTTAGCATAAAAAAATAAACAAAAATATTTTTTGAAAAAATTATTAATGTAGTAATTTTATACTTACACCAACCAAAAAATTACAGAATAATGCTCAAAGTACGTACTTTTAAGAAAAAAAAATTTCGTTAACATCGAAGATGCGCTTTTTGAGATATAAAAAAAAATAATGCTAGCAACTTGCTAAAATATTAGTAACGTTCCCTGTTTGCATTTGTAGAAATACTCTACTATCAATGCAATGGTCGATTCGTGACATTTCCACTCGGGCAGGATGCGCAGTGCGCCAAAATAAGAGAATGTTTCCATACATACCACTTCCCTATAGGTTTGTTTCGTGTTTGTAAATATTCTGTTATTTTGGCTCACTGCGTATCCTTCTCGCGTTATAATATCAAGAAATGACAAATAAAATGGTAACATTTACCTACCATGATTTTCACGTAGAAGAAGGCTATGAGGCTGTACAGTGTACATATATAACGTATAACTTTAGGGGAGAGTTTATGTGTGTGTGTGTGGGGGGGGTATGGCACTTGACATTGGAAGATACCTGTAGGGGGAGGGGGTGTTGTGATTTGATATCGTTATAATTTTTGATCGAACCAAAATTTACTTTTTTGGTATCTTTTTCTTTACATTTGTAATCTTAATTTTTTAAAGTCTGTTTTCTTCTTTTTATGAAAGTACAAAGTTATTATTAAAATCCTATTCAATGTTTATAAAACATTTCATTCCAAAATGTCGAATAACCCAACGTTCAACATTAGTATTTTCCTGCCATATTGGTATGTAAATCGTTGTTAGAGAAACCAGATTTGAAATAATACTTGATATTTTTGCTAGTAAAAGATGGGAAAGAATTTTCTCCACCTGTTTTGTTTGCACAAAGTTCTGTTTAGCCCCGTGGAAGGGCGAAGTGCAAGAAGACAGTACTACTGCTCAGTGCATTATAATGTAAGAAAGAGCTATTTTAAAAACTTTAAAACAACAAGTATTTCTTTAAAATGTTATTTGATGTACAGTTATTTCTTATGTAAAAGTGATATTTTATGAATTTCTTCTCATTTAAATCAGTAAAATATGCGAATAAAACATGTACAACCATACCTGTATATCGCATTGAAACGTATAAAAAGAAAAAAAAACGAAAAACAATTGTAAAAAAAAAAAAAAAAAAAAAGACACAAAGCAATATTATTAGGAAGATGGGATTTCGAGGAAAGATAACTTCTGATATCGGAAGGTTGGTAGGGAGTCCGAAATTGCCAAAAAAGTTGATAACTTAATATATTTTGATAGCTTTGTGGCGTACGTTACTTTTGGACATAACAAAATACAGAAAAATTCTTTAGAGAAAAGTCCTTCTACCTTAAAAAAAGCAATAAATCAGCCTGCCATCTCTTAACGAAATTATCAAACAATCATCCGTTTCCTTTATGCATTCGTTGTTTACCATTAGAACCACCTGGAAGCAAGTTAAAACTCTTTTTCTTGGTGGTACATTGAAGCAGTTAACGTTATGAATGTCCAAAATTGGCCTGTTTAAGCATAAACGAATAAAATTTTAAGATATTTATACAAAGCTTTTACAATAAATTATGTCATTTTCTGTCTCTGAATAGAATTAAAAACTCAGTGTAAAAATAAATAAATAAATAAATAAAGTCAATGATAATTAAAGTTATTTTTGAAAGGCTTAAAGTTATGACGTGTGTCCAGTGCCCACCTTTTGAGAATCGCCCTAATAAAGAATTCTACAATTTACGGAATCCAAATTTATTTAAAATAAAATTATTTTAAATGCAAGTAAAAAAGTGTTATTTATTTATTTTAAATATTGGAGTAATATATTTTTCGAACACTAAATTCGCAGAACAAGTAATTGTAAGAAAGTTTCATTCGCGATAGTTTTAATCATCAATATTTAAAGTGTAAAAAATAAGTGCAGATAAATGTCAAATCTTAAATACGATTTAACCCCTTGAAGGTCTGTGGGATATATTATATCCCATCTAACTGAAATCACGATTTTCACCAGAAACTTTTAATTAAAGGGTCTAGCCGAATAAGCTTAGCGAAATGGCCCCTACGGCCGATGTTTGAAATAACATGTGTGGTAATAAGGCTCACCATGAGAATACAATATAGAGTGTTTTTAGCCCCTGACCTTGAACTGCCCTTGAGATAATCGGTGAAGTTTGCGTCCACACTACAAATTTTCATACGTTTTTCTCAAAAAGTACAAAAGTTAAAAAAATGAAACCAACGCCAATTATTGAATAATATATTAGTTCACATCATATATTTTTTTCATATTTTTACGCAAATTTTAGCATAAAAAAATAAACAAAAATATTTTTTGAAAAAATTATTAATGTAGTAATTTTATACTTACACCAACCAAAAAATTACAGAATAATGCTCAAAGTACGTACTTTTAAGAAAAAAAAATTTCGTTAACATCGAAGATGCGCTTTTTGAGATATAAAAAAAAATAATGCTAGCAACTTGCTAAAATATTAGTAACGTTCCTTGTTTGCATTTGTAGAAATACTCTACTATCAATGCAATGGTCGATTCGTGACATTTCCACTCGGGCAGGATGCGCAGTGCGCCAAAATAAGAGAATGTTTCCATACATACCACTTCCCTATAGGTTTGTTTCGTGTTTGTAAATATTCTGTTATTTTGGCTCACTGCGTATCCTTCTCGCGTTATAATATCAAGAAATGACAAATAAAATGGTAACATTTACCTACCATGATTTTCACGTAGAAGAAGGCTATGAGGCTGTACAGTGTACATATATAACGTATAACTTTAGGGGAGAGTTTATGTGTGTGTGGGGGGGGGGGGGGGTATGGCACTTGACATTGGAAGATACCTGTAGGGGGAGGGGGTGTTGTGATTTGATATCGTTATAATTTTTGATCGAACCAAAATTTACTTTTTTGGTATCTTTTTCTTTACATTTGTAATCTTAATTTTTTAAAGTCTGTTTTCTTCTTTTTATGAAAGTACAAAGTTATTATTAAAATCCTATTCAATGTTTATAAAACATTTCATTCCAAAATGTCGAATAACCCAACGTTCAACATTAGTATTTTCCTGCCATATTGGTATGTAAATCGTTGTTAGAGAAACCAGATTTGAAATAATACTTGATATTTTTGCTAGTAAAAGATGGGAAAGAATTTTCTCCACCTGTTTTGTTTGCACAAAGTTCTGTTTAGCCCCGTGGAAGGGCGAAGTGCAAGAAGACAGTACTACTGCTCAGTGCATTATAATGTAAGAAAGAGCTATTTTAAAAACTTTAAAACAACAAGTATTTCTTTAAAATGTTATTTGATGTACAGTTATTTCTTATGTAAAAGTGATATTTTATGAATTTCTTCTCATTTAAATCAGTAAAATATGCGAATAATACATGTACAACCATACCTGTATATCGCATTGAAACGTATAAAAAGAAAAAAAAACGAAAAACAATTGTAAAAAAAAAAAAAAAAAAAAGACACAAAGCAATATTATTAGGAAGATGGGATTTCGAGGAAAGATAACTTCTGATATCGGAAGGTTGGTAGGGAGTCCGAAATTGCCAAAAAAGTTGATAACTTAATATATTTTGATAGCTTTGTGGCGTACGTTACTTTTGGACATAACAAAATACAGAAAAATTCTTTAGAGAAAAGTCCTTCTACCTTAAAAAAAGCAATAAATCAGCCTGCCATCTCTTAACGAAATTATCAAACAATCATCCGTTTCCTTTATGCATTCGTTGTTTACCATTAGAACCACCTGGAAGCAAGTTAAAACTCTTTTTCTTGGTGGTACATTGAAGCAGTTAACGTTATGAATGTCCAAAATTGGCCTGTTTAAGCATAAACGAATAAAATTTTAAGATATTTATACAAAGCTTTTACAATAAATTATGTCATTTTCTGTCTCTGAATAGAATTAAAAACTCAGTGTAAAAATAAATAAATAAATAAATAAAGTCAATGATAATTAAAGTTATTTTTGAAAGGCTTAAAGTTATGACGTGTGTCCAGTGCCCACCTTTTGAGAATCGCCCTAATAAAGAATTCTACAATTTACGGAATCCAAATTTATTTAAAATAAAATTATTTTAAATGCAAGTAAAAAAGTGTTATTTATTTATTTTAAATATTGGAGTAATATATTTTTCGAACACTAAATTCGCAGAACAAGTAATTGTAAGAAAGTTTCATTCGCGATAGTTTTAATCATCAATATTTAAAGTGTAAAAAATAAGTGCAGATAAATGTCAAATCTTAAATACGATTTAACCCCTTGAAGGTCTGTGGGATATATTATATCCCATCTAACTGAAATCACGATTTTCACCAGAAACTTTTAATTAAAGGGTCTAGCCGAATAAGCTTAGCGAAATGGCCCCTACGGCCGATGTTTGAAATAACATGTGTGGTAATAAGGCTCACCATGAGAATACAATATAGAGTGTTTTTAGCCCCTGACCTTGAACTGCCCTTGAGATAATTGGTGAAGTTTGCGTCCACACTACAAATTTTCATACGTTTTTCTCAAAAAGTACAAAAGTTAAAAAAATGAAACCAACGCCAATTATTGAATAATATATTAGTTCACATCATATATTTTTTTCATATTTTTACGCAAATTTTAGCATAAAAAAATAAACAAAAATATTTTTTGAAAAAATTATTAATGTAGTAATTTTATACTTACACCAACCAAAAAATTACAGAATAATGCTCAAAGTACGTACTTTTAAGAAAAAAAAATTTCGTTAACATCGAAGATGCGCTTTTTGAGATATAAAAAAAAATAATGCTAGCAACTCGCTAAAATATTAGTAACGTTCCCTGTTTGCATTTGTAGAAATACTCTACTATCAATGCAATGGTCGATTCGTGACATTTCCACTCGGGCAGGATGCGCAGTGCGCCAAAATAAGAGAATGTTTCCATACATACCACTTCCCTATAGGTTTGTTTCGTGTTTGTAAATATTCTGTTATTTTGGCTCACTGCGTATCCTTCTCGCGTTATAATATCAAGAAATGACAAATAAAATGGTAACATTTACCTACCATGATTTTCACGTAGAAGAAGGCTATGAGGCTGTACAGTGTACATATATAACGTATAACTTTAGGGGAGAGTTTATGTGTGTGTGTGGGGGGGGGGGGGTATGGCACTTGACATTGGAAGATACCTGTAGGGGGAGGGGGTGTTGTGATTTGATATCGTTATAATTTTTGATCGAACCAAAATTTACTTTTTTGGTATCTTTTTCTTTACATTTGTAATCTTAATTTTTTAAAGTCTGTTTTCTTCTTTTTATGAAAGTACAAAGTTATTATTAAAATCCTACTCAATGTTTATAAAAACATTTCATTCCAAAATGTCGAATAACCCAACGTTCAACATTAGTATTTTCCTGCCATATTGGTATGTAAATCGTTGTTAGAGAAACCAGATTTGAAATAATACTTGATATTTTTGCTAGTAAAAGATGGGAAAGAATTTTCTCCACCTGTTTTGTTTGCACAAAGTTCTGTTTAGCCCCGTGGAAGGGCGAAGTGCAAGAGACAGTACTACTGCTCAGTGCATTATAATGTAAGAAAGAGCTATTTTAAAAACTTTAAAACAACAAGTATTTCTTTAAAATGTTATTTGATGTACAGTTATTTCTTATGTAAAAGTGATATTTTATGAATTTCTTCTCATTTAAATCAGTAAAATATGCGAATAAAACATGTACAACCATACCTGTATATCGCATTGAAACGTATAAAAAGAAAAAAAAACGAAAAACAATTGTAAAAAAAAAAAAAAAAAAAAGACACAAAGCAATATTATTAGGAAGATGGGATTTCGAGGAAAGATAACTTCTGATATCGGAAGGTTGGTAGGGAGTCCGAAATTGCCAAAAAAGTTGATAACTTAATATATTTACAGCCCCTATTCAGCTTCACTTGCACAATCGACTAGACCATTGACGATATTATTACGTGAGAAGTATGCATTGTACGCCAAAATAAGAGAATATTTACAATCACGAAACAAACCTATAGGGAAGTGGTGTGTATGGAAACATTCTCTTATTTTGACGCGCTGCGAATCCTGCCCGATTGGAAATGTCACGAATCGACCAATGCATTGATAGTAGTGTATTTCTGCAAATACAAACAGGGAAATTACGAAGATTTTTTTTATAACTCAAAAAGTGCATCTTCGATTTTTACGAATTTTTTTTTTTTCAAAAGTACATACTTTGAGGATTATTCTGTAATTTTTAGTTGGTGTAAGTATAAAATTGCTACATTAATAATTTTTTCAAAAAATGTTTTTGTTTATTTCTCTATGTTAAAATTTGCGTAACCATTTGTACTTTTTGAAAAAAACGTATTTGAAAAATAGTAGCGCAGGCGCATACTTCGTCGATTATCTCACAGACAGTTCAAGGTCAGGGGATAAAAACACTCTATATTGTATTCTCAAGGTGAGCCTTATTACCACACGTGTTATTTCAAACATCGGCTGTGGGGGGGGGGGGGGGGGGTCATTTCGCTATGCTTATCCGACTAGAACCTTTAATTTTTATAACTTTGGTGGATAAAGGTTGTAAAATTGCTTTTCCTTATTTTGAAATAAGATTTTTCGAAAATTTCTGTGCGAATGCAACATTACAGAAACACAATTGCATGCCCCGGAAAGGGTTAAATAATAATAATATATTCCTTCAACGCTCATCAATATTTTCTAAGACATTTCTTAATATTATTCTTAGTATTCTTAGTATTCTTCTTTTTCTTACTTTCATATAAATTTTCTTGTAAATCCTGTTGTGAATCAATCATTTTCGCATTTTAGCAACATAGGTACTTTGGACCACGAGCCGTTAATTCCCAAATCGGCTCAGCCGAGCTCAGCAATCTGATTGGCTAAAACTGATATTTATATAGTAGAAAATTATATTTATTTTCTTAAGTATTGTAATGTAAAATAGAATGCAATTATAATGACTTAAATTGATTTATTTTGTTAAATTTGATCAAAATCACAGTAAAGTAATCCAAAATATTAATATTAACGAACAATCAGATTGCTGAGTTCGGCTGAGCCAATTTGGGAAGTAACGGCTCGTCTTTGGACCTGAAAGGGTTAACAAGTTCGTCCGTACACCGTACGTGCAAGAAGAGTTTTCTTGTTTGTTAGTAAAAGTTTATCGACACGAACTAATTTTAATCTGAAATACTCGCTTTATTTAATTTTAGATATATTACAAATATATATGGAATATATTTGTATTATGTCTGTGGAATGTATTTGTAATTTTAGATATATTACAAATATATATATATGGAAAATATTTTAATACGGTAAAAATCGTGTATGGTCCCCATTTCTAATGTATTGTGTAAAAAAGATTAATTTCTTAAGGGATTAAATCAATAAAACATATATAAATAAATGCCAAAAGATGTGAAAGTCTAAATAAGTTACAAGCTTCCTCATAAACGACCGAACTTCATTCATTTTTTCTTTCTTAACCCTTTAACTGTTTTGCCCGAGTACCGCTCGGGCAAAAAGAGTTTGCTACCTTCGATATTAAAGGCTTTTGGATACCACTTAATTTTATCTGTAAACTTTGACTTGTTAAATGACGTACCCTTTTTCGATTGTACAAAGACAAATAATTTAGTAAAAAATTAAAATTGGTGCAGGTTCCTTATTTTTAAATTACTGTTTCAAAAAAAATAAAAAAATAAATAAATAAATAAAAAGAAAAAGAAAAAGAAAAAAAACAATTTAACAAATTACAACGACCATTTGGAAAATGATTTTTTCAAAGACTAAAATTTAACACATAAAAAATCGCACGGAGTTGGTCCTACATTACGTACGCCATGGATTAAACGATAACATTCCTGGACCCATCATGAACAAATTTTAAAAGAAATTTCAGTTTTACAATTTTTGGTACTGTAAATTTTTAAACTTCTACGGAGCTGGTCATACATTACGTACGCCATGAATTAAAGATTAATCGTGTTATTACACATAAAAATTGCAAGCAAGAAAAATCGCCTGCGACTCGTCAGATTTCCTATGAAACTTACGTAATAGCCAAGTATTTCATTGGCTGTTCGGGAAAAGGCTTTTCTATCATCAGATTTCCAAAAAATCTCACGACCAATTTTAAATAAAATTTCATTCTTAAACTTCTAAACATCCGACAATATTACTTTTTATACCGTCGGATAGAGAAAAAAATGTACTTTTAAATGCAATTTGTTTGAAAGCTGTATCTCAATTTGTTTCTAATTTATTAATTTTTTTTGTAGTTTTTATTACTTTTTTGTCATAGTGGCAACACTCTGTTGTCCATCGTCGTTGAAACCAAAGGGAAATACAGATTACTGTATATACCAATCAGATAACGAATAAATTGCGGATTAAACCAATGAAAACTTTCAGATATGCTTTTGATTTCCTACCCTGTCGAGAACAATTACCATTTTTCCAAATGGTTAAAAAAAAAGAAGAAGAAAGAAACAGTTAAAGTGTTAAAAACCTATCCAGCTTCCTTAACTCAACGAAAGAAAAGAAAAAAATACTTCAAAATTTTTTGCAACATCTCGGTTAAATTTATGAATAAAAATCCGTATTAGGATTCGAGTGAGATTCTATTTTCTAATGATTAAATGGATTGTGAGTCTAGTTTTCTACATAAAAATCATTTGTTGAAGTGTGAATGCCACCTCCTAAAGTTTTTCAAATGATTTTTAAATACCCCTGTATACATTTGAATTATCCACCGGGTGTCCTAAAAAGGACTGACTGATTTTAAAATTCAATAACTTGCAAACGGTGACAGATATTTAAAAATTTCTTGCAGGAGGTTTATGCATAAGGTCAAAAGTTTTATTACAGTGATTTTCGATTTTAGTTTGAATCACAAACAATAGATGGCGCTGTAAGCAATAGTCGCTAAATACAGGCTCGATTTTTGGTCCTTTCTCTTGTTCCATGCGGAAAAAAGAGATGGAAATGTATTATCCGGGCCACGAAGTACCAAAAATCGAGCCTGGATTTAGCGTCTACTGATCGCAGTGCCATCTATTGTTTGTAATTCGAACTAAAATTGAAAATCACTGTAAAAAAACTTTTGACCTTATGCATAACCCTCCTGCAAAAATATTTTAAATATATGTCACAGTTTACAAGTTGAATTTTAAAATCAGTCAGTCCTTTTTAGGACACCCGGTATATCAGTGGTTCCCAAACTTTTGACTCGCGGAGCCCTTTTTAGAATGAATTTCTATGACGGAACCCCTGAAGCCTACCGTACCCTATGTTACAATGTATTGTTTAGGTGCATTGCTACCGAGCACAGGAAGATGGAACGGATAGTAATCTAAACAATTTTGCACTGGCCCAGAAATAAAATTATATTTTGAAACTTTTATCGTAATACTGAGTTCAGTTTCAATCATCATCAAAACAGACTGAATTATCAAAATTTTACATACTTAAAACTCATGAAATTGTAGCATTTGCCTTACAATAAATTTTACATTATTTGAGTGGCAGTAACGCATAAACGTTCAATGTGATTGGACTGTTTTGCACAAATGCCTGTATTCGAGTACAGTTGGTAGTAATTTCAGGCGAATGTTTGGTTCTGCTTTTAAAAGACTTCTGTATTTCGTTTTGTTGGTTGCGTTAATCGAAAATCTTGCTTCACAAGCATATGTCGTTGAGAAAGGCAGCAAAACTAATTTTGCTTTCTGGGATAAAGTTTTAAATTCATTTGACAAATAAATGAAAAAATCTGATAGTCTTTGGTTTTAAAGTAAGATCTTTAACACTACGTATATCAAGAATTTTACTCAAGTATTATAAAAATATTTCAGAGCAGAATTTTTATATAGAAAAATATTTAACACCTTTATTTATTTTTTTTTATCTGCTTGACTTATATTATGAAAAATTTCTGTTTCGAATCGAAATACTTTTATTTGGTACCACCAAACAACAGATTGTTGGTAAATTCATTATAAACTTGCTATGAGATATCTTATCAACGAGGACCTCGTTTCACTGAGTTTAAGTTGGCTGTTTTTTTTATAAGTTTAACACATTTATTATGTATATAAAGCCGTCCAAAGAATTTTATATTCAGCTGTTAAAAATTGCAGTTTAAACGAGTTTTTCAAAGCTGCAGGATGCTCCTGAATATTTATTTGTATTTTTTTTCAGTCTGGTGTTGTTCGCGTTTTTTTTTTAACAAGAGGGACGTAATCAATATCATCGTTTCCCTCAGAATCCGAGCAATAACGTTTCATTTTAAAAGAAGACACGTTTGGAAAATATATCGGAAATTGTGACAGATTTTCATTGCAATGATAGATACATTTGTTTCATTTTGCTAAATATATCGGCCATTCGGGCATTCAATTAGCATTCACAATCTTGATTAATTAAATTTTTTGCCACTTTAGAGTTATGGTTCTTCTAATTTCACCTCTGCAATTGCAACAATATCGGGTAAACGCTCTTCCTCGACATGGCCATGTTACTTCGGTATGCAGTAGAATGGGCGGATACTGGCTTCGAATAACTTCACAAATAAGTTTAAAAAGTTTGCTTTTAAGAGTTCGTGATTTTATATAGTTTATTATTTTAATTGCAACATTCAACCCTTTCCTAAATTCAGAAGATATTTTCTCGAGGACAGCAAGTATCTGTAAAGAGTGCAATAGATGGTGCTACAGTGCTTTACCATCTCTTTAATTGTTGCAATGGCTCGAGCAGTGGCGGCTCGTCTAGGGTTCACAGTCAATTTACTACCAGAAAATTCGTATATTAAATTTGAGCTTATATAATCGTGGAATGTCCTAGAATTAAGTAAGGTAAACTATTTTTGATTAAAATACTGGTAAAAAAGTTATTGTGAACCCCCTGACGAGCCGCCACTGGGCTCCAGCATTGTGACACATCATTGCTTTCGTATCATCTGTGCATTCATGTTAATATGTGTTTTCCTATTCATTCCATTCGTCCCTTAGTGCGTTGGTTTGTAGTTATCTACAAGAAATATGATCCTGATAGCTTTGTGAAACCTCTTTTAGACTAGCCTTAGTGAGACACTTAATTTTAATCAAGTTAATGTACTCAAACACCGTAGTAATAGAGAAGTCAAGTCTAGTTCCAGGTACCAGTTTCAAAAAAGTAAATTAAAACTCTTAACTGCCTTAGTCTGAATGTCATATAAGTATATGTAACTGAAAAATACTAATAAAACTGCTAAACCAGTAACGCCAGTAGATTTATGCATTTGTAGTGCACATTTAGTACATCTGAAGAGGATGTTAAGTGTTATTTTACGTCACCAGATACATAGTTAATTTAAAAAATCATTTGACAAGGTAATATTGGGCACTAAGTTAACAACACTTTTATAAAGCAAATTCTTGACAATATTATTTTTACAAGATTTATTAACCCCTTAACGCTCGAATTAAATTACGGTTGAAAAATTCAAATTGCTTATTGGCACCACTTTTATGATAAAGAAATATTCAGCGTATTTAATGACAGGAAAAACGATACTAAAATATAGCCAACTTCACTATTTTATAAAACTGGTGGGAATCAAATAATATGAGTAAAAGACACAGCCCGAGTATATGACGGGAGCGAGAATTAAGGGGTTAAGAGTCTCTGCAATTGTATGATCTTCACGAACACAAGTGACTCGTTAAACTATCATATAGGCGTCAGGGGGGTCCTAGGCGCCGACATAAGGAGGGCGACGAGATCAAACCAGGCAAACTTCCATCACTAATTTTATAGCATTATTTTGTCCTAATTAATCACAGTGATTCAACAGGACAAAAAGTAAATTTTAAATTATTGGTAAAATTATATATTATTACCTATTTAGCCGCCCTGAAGTCTGCGCCTACGTCCAGGACATTTCATATTTGTTTTAACAAGTGTTGTGATAGTTTGTTTGCCTTTCATATTAAAAATAATCAGACCGTTTATATTCAGAATCAGAATGATTTCTTTTGAAATGGTGACGCAGTTGAGTATGAAACGTGGCGTTATTGCATAACACTTTACCTCAAGTCACACGGAGAAGTGTTGAGAAATTCAAATATCCAAATTTTCCTTCAGAATACAATTTCTGGCTTTCTTACACTATACATTTGTTTCAACATTTATTGCATTTGATCGGAAAAAAGTAAAAATAGTGCAAGTAGAAATTAATATCGGTACCGGAAATTTAAAAAATAAAATATAATTTAGTTTATTAAAAATGCTCAGATAGTTAAAGATAGTTATTAATGTATAAGTATTTTTGTAACAAAAGAAACCTTGCTGTGAATGCGTTAGCTTCGTTCAATTTTTCTTTATTTTCCTAAAGCGTGGCGGGTACCCTACACTGTAAAAAAAAAAAAAAAAATCTGTAATTTTTACAGAAAATAATTGTATTTTTTTTCAGAAAAAAAAACTGTTTTGAAGAAATACATGTTTTTTCTGTAAAAGAAACTGAATTTTGTAATTTTGCAGAAGAAATCTGTATTTTTTACAGTAAAAAAACTGTTTTAATTAAAATTTACAGCATTTTTCTGTACATTAAACGGTTTTTTACTGGCGCCTAAATTGACAGTTTTTTTCTGTCAATTTGGCAGATTTTTTTTTACAGTGTAGGGCAGCACAGTTTGGGAACCTCTAATCTATCTATATTTCGTTAAATACACGCAGATATTCGCTGTAGTAAATTACATAATATTCTACCTTAAAATCTACTTTTTTATTGTTAAAATACATCTTTTCAAAAAAGGACACTTACATTTGTAAATTGAAGAAGTTTATAGTATGATAATTTGCATAGAATAGTCTAAACAATAGAATAAAGTTATGCATCAATTTTTTTATTATTATTATGAATAAATAAAAATTTCGGTGTAAAAAGGGAGTTTTATAGTTCAATACAATCGTTAGTAGTATTGTTATTCAAATTCGTTGCTTGTACGTTTTCTTGTATGAATTTCTGAATAAATAAACAAATAAATTTTCGTGAAAATTTATTTATAATAATAAAAAATGTGCCCACTAAGTATTCGATATACATTATTTGAATGCAATATATTATGAAATATTTCTGTTAAAATTTTGTTAGTTTTTGTTGAATTATACAATAAATAAGGGCATATCATGCATTATATCAATAAAATTTATATAATTCAGATAATCTGAATATTTTATTTTTGTACGAGTCAAAAACCTGTTAAACGTACAGAGAAGAAAAAGTATTTCAAAAAAGAAATACACCAGAAAGTTTATCATCATATTCGTGAAAATAATCAAGCAAAAGAATCCAATAAAACATATTTTACGTTTATTTTGTCGGAAATTTTATTTCTTTATTTTAGTATGTGTAAATTTTGGATTTAAAAAAATACTAGCCACCCTTGGCGACCAGTATGGTCTCCCTTATAATTTATGTTTGGGAAATCATGTAAAGCATTGTATCATGTTACTTTTGTTCATAATTTAATTTATTTGGACTACCTTAAATGTATTTAATATAATCCCTTAAGCTAATGTTAGTTTTGTTGCATTAAAATATCTCAATTTCTTGATTTTCTGTAAGCAAGTAAACTCTTTTGGTTTACAACGGAAGTCTATGGGAATTTGGTGAAATGGAGATATTTCCAAGTTCGCGACAAACTTTGCGGCATTTGGCGACATAACTTGGTCACCATAAGATAAACCCCTTATAGGTATGAAGATCTGTTAAATGCTGTTCGATAACCAATGAGATGCGTTTCATTCGAGCGTTGCCATTAAACAATTAACAAATAATCGCGATTTCTATGCCACGTACGATAGCGTAATATATTCACAGATTATTATTGTTTTTCTTTTTTGACTCTTTCCAACAAAGTTGAAAAGCGTTTATGACTTCTTTTTGTCTGTCCGTCTGTCTGTGTTCTGCGTACGCTCTAACTCGCGTAAATTGACTGGGATTTTCATGAAAATTGATATATGTTAATGGTGTTTACTTTGGCATGTTCGGTATTCCATATATAGGGTGTAGCATTAATACACTGTTAAAAAAAACGGACTAAAAAACGAAAATACTACTGACACTCTAGACGCCAGTACTGTTTCCGTTTTCTTACGGGAATTTTTACCCATAAATTACAGAAAAATTTCCGTTTTTAAATAGAAAAACGGAAAATTTTCTGTAATTTATAGGTAAAAATTCCCGTAAAAAAACGGAAATAGTACTGGCGTCTAGATTGCCAGTAGTATTTCCGTTTTATAGTCCTTTTTTTTTTTTTTTTTTTTTTTTTCTTTTTACAGTGTAGTTCATTTACAGGTGCACACAATGGATTTCCGTTTCATTGTAGTCAATGGACGAAAATCGTTTGCAGAGAATTTTAATGACATTACGCTATTTCAAATGTATTGAAATTTATATAAATCACTGCATTTCAGTACAAGATGATAACTTTAGAAAAGGGCTTCCATAGCAGTTGTCCTTCTTTTACAGGAACACAAAAGAAATCGGTTACAGTACTTTCAGCAATAATTGCTGGAAGTGCGTTTTTAATTTCGGTATACGCTTTTAAATTTAAGATTTTTTTTTTTTTTTTTTTTTTTTTTTTTTTTTTTTTTTTTTTTGCTCGTTGCTTGTTGTATTAAATTTTACACCTCGTATAGTACATATACAAGGCTACACAAAAGAATTCACGTACCATTCTCCTTATTAGCGGTTATTTCTGAAGGGATATTTTCAGCTGAGGAATGTATTTCCTAAATTATTTGAAAACAACGTTTAAACGCACAATAAAATAAGTTGATTTGATCAGACGTATACGTTTCGTGAGTACTAGCACTCATATCCTCAGTGTAAAAAACTTTAAAAACAATATCTCCCCCCACCCCCCACCCAACTACATGTATGGTGAAAAACCCACGGCAAACATGTACGGTGGGTTTTCACCGTACATGTAGTTGGGGGGGATATTGTTTTTAAAGTTTTTTACACTGAGAATGTGAATCCTAGTACTCACGAAACGTATACGTCTGATCAAATCAACTTATTTTATTGTGTGTTTAAACGTTGTTTTCAAATAATTTATATTTCCACACAAGTTCTGTACTTACAATGCATTTCCTAACAAAACTAAATTTTTGTATGTATGTAGTTAACATATACAAATATACATGTTGCGTCCAAAGCCCGAAATCGGCCAGTGCGTGAATTGGTTGGCCATTCCGCGAAGTGGCCAACTTACTTTTAAATGGATTGGCCAATTTGCGATCTGGCTGGCCAGATCGACAGACGGCTTTTAGCCGAAACAGCTAGAACTCGTTGGCAGACAGTTAGCCAGACGTTAGCTGGCAGACGGCTTTTAGCCGAAACGGCTAGAAGCCGTCAGCCAGTTTACGAAATTGTTAGAAGAGACCGGTGAGTCAGCGAAATGGCCATGGTCATGCGGCTAAAGTTCAAATAAAAACTCACGAGTTTTGAAGGTATGGTTTGTACTTAATCCATATTAACATTTAATTTTTTAATGAATGCTATTCATTTGCAGATGAGCTCGCAGAAGATTGTTTTTATTACGTTTTATTTTAAATTAAATGTGCTTAATGAAATTTCGAGGAAATGCTGGCAATTAGGTTACTTCCATTTTTCATAAATAAAAAAATTGTATTGTATTTTTATTGTGGCCTTTTTTTTCATTACACAGGATTCGTATGGGTACCGTTATTTTCAAGGCCTAATATCAGTATATTTTTTTATAGAAAAATAAATCTAGTTTAAACGCGCGAAATTTAGCATTGTTTAAGGAAAGATTTTCTATAAGAAAATACTGCTAGCGAAGAATTTCTTAGCCTGGAAATTCAAGGACACGTACGAACCATGTTACAATAAAAAAAATATTTTTTAATTTGAAAAAAAAAATTGTTTAAGATCATCAACGGCCAAGTTGCCTTAAAAGTAAATTAATATTATTTAAAAAATAATAAAAACACACGATTAGCTTATAAACGATGTATGCGTGAAGAATATCTAACACCGATACAATAAATATAAAAACTTATGCTCTATGATGATTATGCGATGCTAAAAAATTAAGATAAGATAACAGAATAAACCGAGCAAATTTAACTTTCAGACACTTCAAGCCTTCAGAAGAAACCTTTCTTTAGTACAAAAATGAGAATGAAAATTAGCAAGGGTAGCGCACAGGTTGTAAATTTAATGTGAGTTTGCTTTTCTTTACTTTGGCATTATATATTCATCATAAAACCTATTATTCATACACAGAACACTGGATACATTTCTTTGTCAATATGGGAGCCCACAAAACAAAATTCAAGATATCCGTACATACAGATTTAACAGCAATCTGTTTTTTTTTTTTTTTTTTTTTTTTTTTTTTTTTTTTTTTTTTTTTTTTTAAATGGCGAACATAAACATGAAATATGTTAAACTGAGTATGTTTTTTTAAATAGAACCCCACGTGCAAAACAATTTTTAAGGATATCAGTGTAAAAAAAAAAAAACAACAATGCGAAGTATAACAACATATACATTAAAAATTCAACGACACATATTAAAAATTCAACAACACATATTAAAAATTCAACAACACATATTACAAATGACGACTTGAAACAGTTTATTTTTTTTTTTTTTCGTTTGGGCGAGAAGAGAGCTCTGTCTTTTGAACTTCGTTTAAAATAATGGTTAAATACATGAACATAAAAGAAAAAAAAAATTAATAATTATCTTCATTGAGGATAAATGTGTGGGGGAAAGGGAGGGAGGGTCAGACGGAATCTGACCCTATGACGAAAATTCTTAATTCCTACTCATTTTAGGGTTTAATTATCTTAAATATTTTGAGAATAATATATTTTGTTATAATTTTCTAAACAACACGCGGAGAAAAAATAATTAAATTTGAAAATTGATTTTCGACAAGGGATATTTTCTTGTAGGTAACGTAAGTAGAATATATGAGGCATTCTCACATACTTTTGACTTTTAAGTCTCTGAATAATAGTTTTTATTTTAGTACATATTATTGGTTCTTTTCCTATTTATTATACTGGAAAACATCCCATTGTATGACTGTATAACAATATTCACAAGATAAATAAGCTTTGGACGATGTAGGGGGTCTAAATATAGCACGAAATTCCTTACCGTCCCGTGTCCCTGATACTGATTTTTAAGTTTGGAGCTGTCTATATAAAATTGTTTCGATAAAGGAAATTCAATGTAATTTTCTTCCGATACTGTTAGTATTGTTTTATATGAATACGTAGCAAAAAGTAACCCTGCACACATTTTTATGGTTATTATTTTTTAATTCTGTCCCTGGATTTTAGATTACTTGCCGTCCCTCTTGCTAAAATTATACAGGAAATTCCTTCAGATGCAGCCTCAAAATTATTTTTTCAACTTTTTTCTGATGCAGAAGTATGCTAGTGAAAGAATAGCTAAAATTCTTTGGCAGGAAATTTACTGCAGAATTTAAATCAGCATTTAAATGTCAATTTCAAGCATTGTTTCTTTATTGGTAGTCTTACCGTCCCTTAGGTTTATTCCTACACTTTTCGAGGTAAATTATTTTTTTTTAATTGAATCCAATGTAAATAACTGTTCCTAAAAAATCATTTAACATTGTGGCTATCACTTAGTCTTAACATGATTTGCCTTACCGTATCATCCTTACCGTCTCTTTTTTTTTTTTACCTTTCCTTTTTACCTTACCGTCAAATCCTTTTAAAACAATGTTATACCAAAACTTTGTACTGAAAATTCTACATTGTTTTTATTTCTTATTTGAATGTTCTGTAGGTACTATGCAAATTCATTATAAGTAAAAATTTAAAAGAAAATAAAAAGTTAGAGAGTTGAAATGTCAAGGGGACGGTAAGGAAAATTACACTCGCAAGTTTAATTTAAACCTCAGTTAAATAAAAGAAATGCTAGCTGTTGACCCATTTTTTCTTTATTTTGAATCATTAAGGCATTCGTCTATAAGTTTAAAATGTTATTTTATTAAGTTTAATTTCACCTGTTTTTTATTCCTGAAAGTTAAAATTTTGTTGAGAATGCCTCATATATATATTTTTTAACTGTGTAGTTCTTTTACCTACGAACTGCCCCAGCCAATCCCTGTACATACCCGCAGGTTCTAATAACATAATTATTGTTCTGTTTTGTTTTTGTTTTTTTGTTGTTGTTTTTTTAATATACCCTATAAAGTAATATTAAAGGATGTTCTCACAACAGGAGCTATCTTTTTTTATAATAATGCTATTCTATTTCTAATTGCTAAAAGGTGTAAGATTAAAACTTTAAGAGGGTCCGGGGCTCAAAATTCTATATATTTTTTTATTTATAGGTATTTTGTTATGAATTTTTTTTCTGAAATATGTTTTCATATAATAAGAATATTGCACGTAAAAAAAATCTGAAAATTTTTAAATTTTTTTTAATTAAATTTTAAAGTATTAAAATTATTTAATTTTTGATATAACTCTGGATGCACTTACTCGATTTACAAAATTTTTACACTTCTGTATACAGAAATGGTGTCATTTTAATTTGTCTTCAGGATTTCTTAAAATATTGATTATGAGTTTTATAAAAAAAAAAAAAAAAATAAGTAAAAAAATGTTGAGTTCTACATTTATTAGCATATTTTCACAATTATCACTCAAAATTAAAAATCCTGAAAACAATTTGTTGGAACTATAGAAACCTCTGTTGAAAATTTCATACATATATCTTGCAAGGAACTGTAGATATATTCTTTTAAAGTTGACAAATCGTAAAAAAATTCATTCTAGAATAAATTAAATTAAATTTCTCGTCAGAGAGCAGCTGATGTATCGCTTCTCAAGGCAAAGGGTGTTTTGGAAACTGTTGGAATTGTTTCTTATTCAAATTTAAGTTAATATGCACATAAAAAATATTAATAATATTAACCTCGAGCTCTCACAAGTTATAATAAGGCTGTAGTGGAGGGTATATGGGGTACGTCGTAAACCTTAAGGATCTTTTTTAAGAAATTCCGTAAGATATAGCGTATATTTTATGGCATATGCCCTCTGTCTATAACATATAGTAACTGGGTTTATATCTCTGGATCTAATGAAGATAAAAGCATGTGATTTGCGGTATTTAACGCTAAAAACTCATTATTTTTTTTAAGCCAATAAAAAAAAATGCATTTTTTTTTTTTTTGAGAATTTTTAGCCTCGGACCCTCTTAAAAACAGTAAAATGGTTTTATTTGACTCTTGACATGTTCCGACTCTACCCGAGTCATTTTCAAAACAAATAAATAAAAATATTCTGAAATTGCATGGTCTGTGATGCATTGATCTGAAACGCCTTCCTTCAGTTTTTCGTGCAACGCACATTATTTTTTTTTATTTTACTTGGATGTTTATTTCTATTTTCGTAACCATTTGGTAACTCCAGCCACAATTTCTGTAAGTTAAATGATGCTGCATCGCTATATATGGAATTTTTACCTGTTAGAATCTCTAAGGTTTCTCCTATAAGAGATAATATAGACAATGGAGTTATGGATAAAGTGGAGGAGGCATATAGTATATTGTCTACGAGTTGTGCGTGAAGTAACTGAGGAGGTTGTCACAAGGTGACGAACGATTTTTCACATCGGACAAACAGGTTCTAATTACCGCCTGAGCAAAATTTCACCAGTAAATTTGGAATAGAAAATTTTGCGTTAATTTAACGGCTTTTTCATGAAATATTACTCTTAAAAATATGGTTTTCTATTGGTTTTACTGCTGGCTGTTTGCCCAGGCATTATAATATTTTTCACTGACTCTGAGAGCGGGTTGTCTAGGTTGTCACAATAGGGCGGAAATGCAGGGCCTGACTAAAGCCGAAGTAAATTTCAACCAGTCAAATTGGATATCTGTTTTTGCCATTATATATGACTGAAAGTATTATTTATAAGGCGTTTAAATAAGAAGAAAATTTCTATTTAAATTTACTGGTGGACGTTTTCCCCGGTGGTAATCAACACCATTGAAAGCGGTTACAGTTGAAGCTTCACTATATTAAGGATATTTCACTTCCTCTTTATTAATAGTTCCATGATATAGACTTGAGGGAAGAATGATCTTACCCTCATTGAAATTTATTTGGATGAATTCTTCTTTATATAATCTTGCCAGGGCTATGGTTACCAGAACTGTAGATCGAGTTACTCAATGTTTAAGAAAATAGAAATAAATATCCAAGTAAAGTAAAAAGAAAATAACGTGCATTACATGAAAAACTGAATGATGGCGTTTCAAATCATTCCATCATAGATCGTACAATTTCAGAATATTATTATTTATTTGTTTTGATAACGAGTCTGGCACAGAAGAAACATGTCAACACTCAAATAAAACTATTTTAATGTTTTTAAAAGTTTTAATCTTACGCCTTTTAACAATTAGAAATAGTACATTATTTCAAGGTGTTAATTTGTTATACATTTACAGATTGTCATTAATTTCTGTTTAACTGGTGGGTTTTCCGTTTCCCAAGGCCGCATCCATTACTACCGAGAGAGCTGACAACTGGGTTTCTTATGAATTAAGATGTATTGCAAATTTATAAATCATCTTGTGTTACAGGGTTAAGAAAAAAATGTCGCTGCATACCCCACTTAATTAACGTCTAGAATAAATGTTTTCTTTTAGATACTGTAAGCAAAACACTTTAAATGCACTGTTTGGAAAACGACATAATTTTCCCCTTTAAATTCTTTTCGCAGTTTATGATTTGATCAATTTAAATTTTTCTTTCTTTTGAAAATCGCCGTATAAATATATTTTTCACTTAAAAAGTATTTGGATTTGGGCTTTCCTAAAACCTGATAACATGAGATAAAGGAGACTATTCAAAATTATAAATTAAATTTCTGCTAAAATATTTTTTTTTATTGAAATATTACAATTTTTCCAAAAAAGGGGAGGGGGAACCCTAAAAGGTTAGACAAATTTAATAAATCATTGAACACTGCAACCACATTCTGATGACTTATATGGATTCAAAAGATGGGTATATAGCTAGAAATAATTTTTTATTCTATAGAGCTGATTTAACTGGACTATCTTCACCGATTCCAACATTAAATGAAACTTTTAAAAACTTTTCGAATTAAAAACTGTCTTGTGAAACGTGTCTATGTCATGGTTATCTATAAAACTGTCTGTTTTAAAATTTTTATATGTAATCGTTTTAGGATAAACCAAGAAAATAAAATGATTGCAATAAGTTCAATTATGTCTGCTGCAGCATTAGTTACTTTTTTTCGAATAAAGAGAAATTATAAAATAGTTGCACACAATATTCAAATAAAATAATAAAATAAATCATCGCGTGGATTGTTCACTTCAACCATATGCACGTCAGTGGTACAGTCGTGGAAAAAAAAAAAAGTAAACACCCCCTACTAACTCCTCAACAAATCATCGTAGAAGAAAGTTACAGGTACCTAACGATTGGAAATAAAGTCTACTTTTAAATGATGTACATAAAATTTTCTTAGGGGGTCATCTACATATTAAAACGAATCCAAACTTCATTTTTTTTCAATGGCAATACCCAATTTTAACGAGATATTTCAAATCTTCGGTTCAAACTATGCCTAGACACCAAATTTCAAGTCATTTGAATGATAAGTTTTTGAATTATAGACATTCAAAATTTAGTTCTTCTAATGTTAAATTACATTTTCATATTTTTATTTATATCTCCCGAAATTATGCTCTTAATGTGCTAATTTTTTTTGTAATAATAATACTAATATACCCAAACATAAATAAGCTGAATTTGCAATTTTTATAATTTTATGATATGAATTATGAATTAAGAAACTAATATCCGAAAAAATTATGAATTGCAACCTACAATTTTTTTGATGGATTTAGATTTATTAAGTCCTGCTTTATGGAAATTCAAAAATTTCACATTTTTCTTCCAAGTAGTTTTCAAATTATGCTTAAAAAACAGCAAAATGATGGTTTAAGGGGCCGTCTATGATGGAAGTGAGTAGACATTTTGAAATTTATTCTGCTGTACTGTAATCTAACGCGCTTCATTGTCTCCTTGAGTGGCGCTTAAGGTGCCTTGATCAAGAAAGGGGCTCTCTCGGTTAACAATCCAATACGGAACTTCAATTTGGATACAGCCCTTAAAATACGCTCGTTTTAAAATGATTAATATCTCGGAAAATAATGTACGAATTGAATAAAAATTCGTTTTTAGGCTAATTGAAGGGTGTAGAGTTCATTTATGCTGTCAGAATTGTGTACTGCTATTGAAAAAAACAAAGTTATGGTTCGTTTTAATATGTAGATGGCCCCCTAAGCAAATTTTATATGCATCATTTAAAAGTAGACTTTATTTCCAATCGTTCGGTACCAGTAACTTTCTTCTACGATGATTTTTTGAGGAGTTAGTAGGGGGTGTTTACTTTTTTTTCCCACGACTGTACCTACCGGACAGCCTTGGATCACTACTTCAGATATCTGACCATTTCTGGAATTGACCGGCCAATACACTGTACATCCGGATTTTGTCATGATTCTTGGCAACTTCGTAAATTGTCCGGCCAATTCGCGAACTGGCCAAGCTTCGGGCTTTGACTGCAACACATATATCATATACAGGACTGATCAAAAAATTCGATTAATTTTTCCGACTATATATGGGAATTGCATTACTGAAATTGGGATTTCAAATGTGATATGGGTTTCCAAATGGTTCAATTAGATATCATAATTCAACTTATTAAACAACGAAGTTTTGTTGCATTATTTTGAGTGTGTTGGAAAGTGTTTTATAATGTATGCTTGACGCATGATTTTTCTTTCTTGTTTTTGATCAAATCGAATGTCTTTACGCAAATTATTAAGCAACGGGATTGGTAATTTCTCACAATCACCAGAATTTAATCGTGTCATTTTGGCTAAATATAACCCCCTTTAGTAAATTCCTCCCATTTTCCCGGACTTTTTTACTAAGCTCAGCAACACATTGGAAAGGAACAGGCACTAGATGGCAGCTCATACGTGCTCAAAATTTAGTAGGAATATTGAAGGTGTAAGAAAAAAAAAAAATATTTTTTCAACAATTATCTTAATAATGTAGTTATTTTGCATACGATAAAGACGTTCATACCGGAAATTATTGTTTGTGGATAGTAGTAGAAAACAACTTTTTTTTTCCACAACCTCTGTTTACTATTACAACGGTGTCTCTTGCCTTATTATGCAATATCATTATGCAATATGCTTATTATGCAATAATTACTATCAATAGACTTTCATTTATTTCTGATTTTAACAACCACTATTTATAAGCAATATTTGTTATGGTAAATTTCTGCTAATCTTCCATGTATATTGTTTTTGTTTAGAAATAGTGGTAAAGAAAATAATAAAAATATAAGTACAAGTGACAGACCCGCGATAATTATGATATAAAAAGTAATTCTTAAATTTCATATTTTATATACACTTAACCCCTTGAGTGGCGGTGGGATACATTATATCCCACCTACAATTAATGAAGAATGAAACAGAAAATTTTTAATAAATTTTACTTTTCTAACTTTGGTGGAAAAAAAGTCTAAAAATTGCTTGTCCTTATTTTGCAATAAAATTTTTGAAAGATTCCGGTGTGAATTCTACATTACAGTAACGCAATTACTTGCCCTCAAAGGGTTAAACTATACATACGTATAATTTGATCAATGAATTCAATTTTGACGTCAAAATTCAAAATTGTCTGAGATATTATATTGTTGATGTCGACTAGGCATTTGCGAGGAATGAACCAGGGACCTCATGAACTGTAGGCGAGAGACATAGCATCGAGCAAAAGTCTTGTTACTCTATGTTAGTACCTATTCTGTTTAGATAAGATGGCATCACAGCAATCTCCATCCCCAAACAGGAAGACGTCTTGTTCATAATGGACGAGCGCTATGCAGTCGTGAACGATCTTGTCGTGCGTATGTGGGACGAGTGCAGTGAAGGGCTTTGTGCTGGGGATGATGGATATTAAGTATATATTTCGATTTATGGATAGTAAATATTGATTTTGATAGGATAGTCGATAGCTCTGCACAAAATATGATCTAGAGAAGAACAAAATGATGGTAACTTTAGTACAACTTTTTGGATCACTTGTTACGTCCTTTGTAACCTTGGTAGTTACAGAGAATATTTGTTTTCGGTGTATCTGAAACCCGTTTAAACCATTGACATGTGTTCTGAGAGACTTAATAAATTTTAGGTCATATTAAACCAGACACGAAAAAAGGAGTTCGAAGAGACATTTCCCTTTCAATAAGACAATGGAGATGGCATATGTGTAATCACCAGCTGGAAACTAAACCATCTTGAGTGAGATCTAATAGCTTATCCACCTTATACACCAGACATAGCCTCTTCAGATTACTATCTCTTTTTGCACCTATAACTTTATCTTCAAAGCACAATTTTCAATTCAGCAGATGAAGCCATTTCTGAGGTCAATACATTTCTTGTGCAGCGGTCATCACAGAACAACTATTTATCTATGAAAGACGGGTAACCTAGTTGCTAATTCATTAACTACCCCTTGCGATTGAACTAACACTCTAAAGCGAAAGCTGAGTTCCTGATGCGGTCATCGCTGTCATCGCTGCTAATTCATTAAAATTTATCAAACAAAGCAAAATAAATACAAATGCCAGCGACAACATTCCACGACAAAGAATTATGACAACAAAAAGTCAACTTCCAACAATAAAGACGAAACACCAAAGAACAAAATGTCTTTTGAAATATAAGATTGTTAAAAGACAATTCGTAAAACTCGATTAAAAATAAGATCGTAATTCACAAAAGCAAGTTTCAAAATGTAACTGTCAATACTTCAGCATCGACCCGGCATAAACGTCGTATTGCGGTGCGGTGCCAAATCAACACGCATAAATATCAATCAGCAACCGACCTAAAAAAAAAAAACACCTGTGGCTGTACGATCCATGAGGGATCAGGGCCTTACTGTGCCCAATTCAGTTTACTTGACCCTGGGCCCAGAGGTGCTGTGCAGCATGTGCCCCGGGCAGGTGGTCAGCCCAACGCGAGGCCCTCGGTGTTTAGTTCCCAAGCAAGCCTGGTACTCATTTTATCAACACCGAAGGGATGAAAGGTTGAGTGAAACTTGCCCAGCCGGTAGCCGAACTCGCGACCTGTAGCGTGGCAGACAGGCGTGCTGACCACTACACTACTGGGCTTCAGCAACCGACCAACTTAAGAAAATGAAGGAAGGTAACAAGTAGTACTACAATCACGACGGATTGGAAGCAAGGAAAATCTAATAAATAGACGACATAAATGACGTCACTTAATTCCATTGCTACCCAAATCCCGCGTACGCCATATTTAACCGCGTCTTGCACTGGACATTGCCGATTGGACTCCAATCGGTCAATGACTAATGTGGCGGACGTTGGAGAGAAGGTAGGTACTCGTTTTTCGGCATCAACGCTTTCCACAGAAGAAGTTTGCTATGCCCACGCCTCTTTATTCATGTCTCCATGGTTGGAGACTTGTAATGTAGATTTCCGCTATGCGAAGTTTGACGATTCTTTACACCGTATCTTAACCCGTTTAGCTAAGAAAAATTCCGGCAGCTACAGGGATGGTCAGAGTTATTCAAAATATCTGCCCAAATGTCTGCAGAAAATTGCAAATCAGAATAGAAATTACTATCGTATCCTAATTAATTTTAAGTTTGTATAACCCTTTTTCATGTTTCAAATAAAATTTGGGTTCCGAAGACAAATTCCCCAACCTGATATAAAGATAAAATATTGGAGGCATGTTTTTCACATAACTCTTAAATATTTTATCGATAATTAACTTTTATTAAAAATCTAGCCAATAAATAAGACACTATATGGCCAAAGTTGACCGGTCACTTGCAATTTTAGACGTTTTGTCAAATATTTAGAAAAATGCATGAGGAATTAACCTGAAACTGCAGGTGTGTAAACAGTATAGTATAGGTCATATATTTCGGCGAAATTTTTTTCCTGAAACTCCATAAGGGACCGTCAACATATTGAAAAAGAACGAATATATTTTGGATAACCCTGTAAAAACTAATGTAGCAAAAGCGTTCAAACTCGAGATTATTAATAAGTGGCTTATTGTAACTAGGGATTACAATCCCGAGACTAATTTCCAATACCGGGATTTCGGGATTGCTTAGATTCAATCCCGGGATACCGGGATAATCCCGGGATTAGGAAAATTAGAATTTCTGTAATATCATCAATTTTTACAATAGCTAAATATCATAATACTATAGAAAAGACAAAGCAAAATTACAGCCTAATTTACATATGAAAATATACCAAATTAAAAAAATTAACTTCATTTAATTATCAAAACTTATAGGATAAATTAGAACAATTGAAAATTAAAAGAAATACGCTGTTGATGTTTGAAAATGCAACAAAAAACATGAAATATCTATGCTTCATCTTCTAGATAATTTCTTTTATTTCCTGTTAAACAAGTTTTTGAATAGCTTAATATTTACAACAGTTTAATATATACAGTATAATAGTTTAATATTAAAAACTAATAAATATCACGAATTAAATTATGAATTATTCTCATACCCACGTAATTAAAGTTTATAATTCTAGGATATTGCAAATGCAAGGTTTTCCCTAACATGAAGATTTTTTTTTCTTGAAATAAAAGAACTTAGCACACACACACATAGAATAAAATAATGCATAGATGTATAGTTTAAATTTCTAAATAGCAATAGCTGTTAAAATTCGAAAACGTTGCATAATATAAAAAATTATTACGTACCTCGTGAAAAAAAAAAAAAGATTATTTTGAATAGTTCACTGTTTCCTAACTAATCGGTATTCCTTTGAAAATATGTTCTAAGAAATATGACGGCATCTAAAGTTTCATCTCCAAGTCCCAGTTGTAACATTGTGTGTTTTTAGGGAAATGTCATATTCGTTTAAGCACTCTGTTAGCATTTCAATGCACTTTTTTGCTGTAAAAGATCCATATATGCGCATAAGGCCTAAATTCCTGAATTTGCTCAAATTTAAATTTCTTGAATGGGCATTAATGGAATGCTTTCTTGCATAAATCGAAAGCATAAATTGAAAGCATAAATCGCTTTCTTGCAGTAAATGTCCATTCGTCAAAACTAAATTTTTTTCCTCAATTTTTAAAAGTTTGTATTTCACTTGTAATTAACTCTTTTATTATACACTGTAAAAAATAGTGGGAACGTTTACTATTCTAACAGGAACATTTCTGATAGTACCGGATATGTGAGAGCTATTTCTATTTTCCGAAACAACCGGGAATGTTCCTGGGTGTTTCAATTTACTTTCCCTCGTACTTTCCGTGTAACAGAGAAAGCGCCTGTACGCATGCGCTCCAAGTATTTCACTACTATTTCTCCTTACGCTGAAACGGACGGGAAGCAATCGCCTAAAGTGAAAGTCAGCTCGTGTGTATGAGATGGCGGCGTAGGACCACGTGTATTTGAATTCGCTTTTATTTTGAAAAAAAAAAAAAAAAAAAAAAAAAAAAAACAATATTATAACATTTTTGTTATATTTTGTGGGTATTTTTTATTGCGTTTTAAAATTATGCAAGAAATGTATCTTGGATATTATCAAAGGACTTTTTCAGAGCTTTGGAAATTTAGTAATTTTGAACGCGGAACGATCGTAATTCTGGGTAAGTGTTTTCTTTTTTTTTTAACCATCTACAGTATTACTTTTACTTACTATTATTTATTATTACTTCTTTATTAGTTTTCTTTGTTGCAGTACACGAAAAGAAATTAATAACCTATTTATTTTTTAATATATCAGACTTTGTTTTGTCTGTTTTTTTATTATAATATATATATACATGTGTGCATGAAAATCAGATAATATAGTTAAACTTGATGTTCATACTGATCGCGGTATCGTATTCTCCTTTTTACAGCGTGTTCTTAACAAATTATTAAATGCGTTATAACTTAAAAGAAAATTTATGTATTATATTTTAATCAAACAAGCTGAAGGTTCATTGTCATTTTACTTCTTTATTGTTGATTGTTTTTACGTAAAAAATACGGTATTGTGAATAAAAATAAACAGTAAACTATTCTTACAATTATAGGATTTATTTTTATGAATCATTATAGTAAATAAAATTGATTCATTTGTTTTGCTGTTTTCTAAAAAGATTTCAAAAATTTCATTTTTTATATTCACCTTTTTTCTTCTCCAATTTTGAAATAAAAATAAAAAGAATCGTTTTAAGATCATTAACTTGTTTAGTACTCAGGTTTAAATATGTAAATCCCCCCCCCCCCCCCCACACAAACACACACTTTTTTTTTTTTTTTTTTTTAATGCTTCGAAAAAATTAACCATTGCATTTTTTGCGATTTGAATTTTACTTGTTCATCTAAATGTTCTTGCTTGAAAAGAAAAATGTTTTCTTCTGATTTTGCAAGACTGAATTGTAAAAAAAAAAGAAAAATACTATTGTTATTTAACTTATGCACTTTACAGTAAACAAAATTGAAAAATTCTAGATCATTAACCATCAGCTTATTTTATGAAAATATAGTACACAAAATTTCTTGCTTTAAGTTATAAGGCATTTTAATTTATTAATATTATGCTGTGAAAAGCATAATACGATATTGAATCAACAATAACATAAATTGCAATCATATCTTATTTACATGCACAAATAATAATAAAATGTTATGTATTAAAATGTCTGTGCAACAAAGAAACGCTTATAAAGAACTAAAATAATAAGTAAAAATAATGCTATAAATGATTAAAAAAATAAGTAAAACGCTTTTCGAAAGAATTTATCATTCCATTTTCAATAATAATACAGTTCAGGAGCTTTAATGTTACTTGTTAATTCGCATGGTTAAAAAAATATCACTGCAAGATGTTAAAACGCAATAAAATGTTATCTAAATTATGAAAAAGTTATAATAATATTGATTTTTTTTCAGAATAAATCCAAGCAGATGTATATATATATATATAAACTCAGAAAAAAGATCATTCAGAAATGAACTTCCATATAAGACTCTTTCATAAAAATTCATTTAATAAAACTGGCTTCTTCACAAAATCCATTTTACTAAACTAAGCCCCTTTCACAAAATAATCTTCAATAATTGAATGTTTAAATACTAGTGCTAAATTCAACTTGAGTAAATAATTAAAATTTATGTAAAAAAGCTCAAATAAATGTACTAAAACTACTTGCAGGTGCATTACACATAATATAAAATTATTTAAAATATATTAGAAATATCTTAAAAATTTTAATTTATTTTTGAGATATTTCTAATGTATTTTAAATGATTTTACATTATATGTATGCACCTGCAAGTAATTTTTGTACAGTTATTTGTGCTTTTTTATGTAAATTTTAAAATAATCCTCGTCTTCAGAAAGGTTCCACATATATTCAGAAACCTTTCCAATTCGTAATAAAAGGTTTCCTATACATTCAAATTCTTGTCTTCAGAAAGATTTCATATGCATTCAGAAACCTTTCCGATCCGTAATGAAAGGTTTCCGATATATTCAGAAACATTTCATTGCGAATCGGAAATGTTCCGTATTATAACCGAAACAGTTTTCTGCTCGAATCTGAAACCTTTCCGTTAGTATCGTGCAGCACAGGTCTCCGTTACATTCGGAAACGTTTCGGAAAAATTTTTACAGTGTAGTTCACTACACGATTTCGAATTGATACTGCAGATTTTGGCAAATCATTATAGCCTTTAGCTATCAGTAAGTTTCTTAAATCAGTTGAAGTTAAATGAAAAACAGTCTTTAGCTGTCATCCGCAATATCGCAATAAAATTAAATCCAGTGATTCCTTATCACTACTAAAATAATCTTCTATTTTCCGCTTTTTAGAAAGCAATGCATGTTCTATGCAATCTTGACGTGTGGAAGGAAGAGATGATGTATTAAATTCTTTCTAAACTTTAGTACCATGTTTTGTCGATAAATTTGCATGCAACCCTTAGTCGATGCACCTAACATTTTAAGCACTTGGCTACATCTTTTACGTTTAGCAATTTTTTCATCTTTTGACCTTAAATAGCAGTGCCATACAGAAGATGTATCATTATCTTTCCTATGAGCTACAAAATCCTTTTCAATAGACATTTTTAAAGCAAAATAAGTATAAACGACCGAAAAGCAAAGAAGTTAGCACATAATAATGACAATGAAACTCAAATGCGACGCTTATCAGTAAACTCTAATTCGAAATTTTGTGATTCCCAGTTGCTGAAACGACCGGCTTTCTAAACGCGGCGAAATCGAAATAAACAAATGATTTCATTGTTCCCGAATAATAGCTGAGCGGGTTACATCTGTTTGAAAGTAAAAAGGTTTTCATGTTAAACGATTTAATCGCTTTGAAATATGTATATTTTTTCAAGGATATATAAATTTCATAAAAAATAATTCTTTTTCTTTCCAAATGAGAAAGTCTATAAGTATATATATTTTTAAATTTCAGCTGAATATTGTTCCATTTTTTTAAAAAAAAAGGACAATCCCGAAAATCCCGGGAATTGGCAGGCAAGATCCCGGGATTTTCGGGATTAAAAATGATGCGGGATCCCGGGATTGTAATCCCTAATTGTAACATACTGTGTTCATTTTTATGAGGATAGCATGTATACTCGTAGAAAAATTAAGGTTTTTATAAAAACAGTCCCAAATTTCGCCAAGTGTTTTGCTTACAATTTGCAGAGTTCTTAATATAAAAAAAAAAGTTCTTTTCAGAAAATATGACAAACAACATTGTACACAATGCCCTCCAATCAGAATGAAAAACTAATAAAAATTGTATGAAAAATGAGCAGGTTTACTAGATAATGAATCACTGCGCATGCTCGAACGTAATCAAAATATAATTTGCATAATGTGTTAGCTAAATGTATAGAGCAACTTTTGTGAAAGTCTCTAAAACATAGTTTGAAAAGTCAGATAATAATCGTTTAGAGAATAAGCTCAAAATCCGTTATTCCTAAAAGGAAGCAAAAAGATGAGGGGCTGTATCCAAATACGTGCAATATTGTGTATGCTATATTAGCACTAATCAATGGATATATGGATACAACCCCTCATCTTTTTGCTTCATTTTGGGAACAACGGATTTTGAGCTTATTCTATAAACGATTATTATCAGACTTTTCAAACTATGTTTTTGAGACTTTTACAAAAGTTGCACTATACATTTAGCTAACACATTATGCACATTATATTTTGATTGCATTCGCGCATACGCAGTGAAACATTTTGTAGTAAACCCGCTCATTTTCCATCAAATTTTTATTTATTTTTAATTCTGATTGGAGAGTATTGTGTGCAATGTTGTTAGTCATATTTTCTGAAAAAAACTTTTTTTTTATATTAAGAACTCTGCAAATTATAAGCAAAAAACTTGGCGAAATTTGGGACTGTTTTTATAAAAACCTTAATTTCTCTGAGTATACATGCTATCCTCATAAAAATAAACACAGTGTATTAGAATAAACCATTTATTAATAATCCCGAGTTTGAAAGCTTTTGCTACATTAGTTTTTACAGGGTTGTCCAAAAGATTTTCGTTCTTTTTCAATTTGTTCACGGTCCCCTATGGGGTTTCGGGAAAAAATCTTCTCGGAAATATATGACCTATACTATACTGTTTAAACACCTGCAGTTTCAGGTTAATTCCTCATGCATTTCTCTAGATATTTAAAAAACGTCTAAAATCACAAGTGACCTGTCACCTTTGGCCATATAGTGTAGTAACTGATCTGTCCTAAACTGTAATAATGCTAGAATTCATGTGTAAATCGCATTCTCTCATTAAACTCTCGAGTTCTACTTCTTAATTCTAGATATTTACTGAAACGCATTTTTTTGTTTTTTATTCTAGATGATAAATTGAACGTTTTTGCAGTTTACGAGACAGCGCCTTTTATTTACAAAAATTTCACCTTTTTTTTTCTTTTCTTTTTTTTTTTTTTTTTTTTTTTTTTTTTTTTTTTTTAAAGAGTGTATGCAAGTGTAAGCTGCTTTATACATATGCCACTTATATGATCTTTACATTTATTATAGTTTATAGATTATTGAATTTTAAAGTTAAGGAGTCATTAGTGAAACACTACGTATTTGATAGTTATCAAAAGGACTTATTGTCGTTTTTCAAAATAAATAACATTGCTTCTTTTTTTAAAATATGAAGTAAGTGTATGGTTATGCCGCAATTTTTGCTGTTAAATGTGGAATGATTTGACGGGTGGAGAGATATATTATATGTCACTTAATTTTAACCAAGTTTTGCACCAAACATTTTTTATTAAATTTTACTTTTAGAACTTTGGAGGAAAAAAGTCTGGAAAATGACTCTTCCTTATTTGGAAATAGTTTTTTTCGAAAATTCCTGTCAGGATTCAACTTTAGAGAAACACAATTACTTGCCCCTAAAAGAGTTAACCCAAAGAAAACATATTAGGCAAAGATTTCGAATCTTAAATAGCAGTTTCAGACACCTTGAAACTTTTAAGGAGTATAATCACCTTGAATATACCAACAGTTATGTTTGGACTTTGACACTTCTTAATTCGGCTGTAAATTAATTTTTACATTTTTCATATTTTTATTTACGAAAATAAGAAGTATTACACACAACAGGGTATTATTATGAACGTTAGCAAATATAGTCATGAGATTATGTAAAAAAATTCTATATTAAACTAAGTTGAACATTTCTGTAGAAATAAAAAATTAAATATTTTATAGTTTCAAATTTTAGTACATATATATATATGTAGATTTGAGAATTATGCGTCTGCGTATTCGGCTAGACCATTTCCCGACATTTTAAATTTGTTTAGTATTATAAACAAAAGTGTCCCATTTCTCATAAAAAATTTAACAAATGAATCCTCTAAAAGTTTTGTCTAATCTTACATTGTTGCAACATACGTTGTTGTAAATAAAATATTTTAACACTTTTAACATTAACAATTAAGTTCAAATAATAGCTGTTGTATTTTGTACCAATTTTCAAACTTAATATAGATAAAGAATATTTTACAGCTGTTTGTATATTCCCGAATCCTTTGAATGTGTCAAAATGAACTTTATCTCTGAAAAAATATCCTCAATGTTGTATATTGATTCGTTTTAATTGTAAGATAATCGTTCATTGTTGTCGTAAGAAAAATATTTCTTAAAATAATATTAAATTAACTATAATGGAATTTGAAAAAATACGCAAAGAAATTTAAGTACCGGTTGCGAAATATAGGTTTTTTTTTTTTTTTTGTTATTGCTCTGAAAATATAAGGAAGCCTTAAGTTTTTCAGGGTCAAGCTATTGTGTTTCAGTAATGTTGAACTCACATCGGAATTTTAGAAGAAGTACGTCGCAAAATAAGGAAAAGCTAATTTTAAACTTACAAAAACTTACTTTTTATAAAAAAATAAAATTTAGTTAAAAGTTTCTAGTGTTAATTATGATTAAAATTAGGTGGGATATAATATATCCCATCGCCCCTCAAGGGGTTAAGTAGACAGTAGACTTGAAATGAGCAAAAATTAACCAAACATTCTAATCTTTTTTTTTCGTCAAAAATTATTAATTTTGAAAATATCAATATGTTACCCAGGGGGCGTACAATATTACCACAGTTTTTAAATAGAAATTGTCACCTCATTTAATCACAGAAAAATAGAAGTTATACGGTTTATTATGGAAATATTTTTAATCATATGAAAAAATGCTATGAAAGGATTTGTAATCTGAAATAGTGGCTCCCTTTCGCCTTGAAAATTCTAAAAAGTGCACGCGCCTTTTATTACCGTGTAGTTGGTAAAAAGTGTTTTTTTATACTTTATAAATCTAAGAAAAAAAAAACATCTTAATGTACTGCTAACTTATTTTTCCACAAAATACGTACCAATCAAGTTTATACATTAAAATATATAAATTAAAATAAAAGTTAAATTATATATTATAATTATAAATTAAAAGTTTATGATTAATAATTACTAATAATTATAAATTAAAAGTTTTTATCTTATCTTATATATGAGTTTATTATATATATATATATCTTATTATATATATATCTATTATGTATATATATAATAGATATATATATTATTATATATATATATATATATATATATATATATATATATATATATCTTACCTTAATATGTGTTTATTAGGGGTCTCTGCGGCCGAGTGGTCAGAGCACCACGCTGCTATTCGCTTGCGAGCGTAAGAGACTGTGGATTTGATTCCCGCTGGTTCCATTGCACACACTCTTTGTATGGAACTCCCAGGATGTATTTCTCTTGTGTTATAATATTTCCTTGTGCTATCTTGTCTCCGACTTATAAGCGGGCTCTCATGTCAAGCACACATGTCGTATGTTTGTTGTTCAATAAATAAATAAATTAATTAATGTGTTTATTAGACCTTTGAGTAGTCCTAACATTCCTTAAAATTGCAATTAGTGCCTCTAAGTTTTTACGTATTGAAAGATTGCTTGATTGGTTGATTGATTATCTCGGTTTTTTCCATTTTTTTTCAAAAGGGGAAAAAGAACTATTTTAGAGCTACAGTGCGATAAACTTCAGGTTGTCCCTACGTTATACAAACGTCTTTGAGCTTATTTTGAGAAAAGAGACAGACAGACAGACAAATAATAATAATAATAATAATAATATTTTTCGCCATAAGTCGAACCGTGGCACGAAAAACGTGTTTTCCTTCACATGGATGTTGAGCTCGTAAAAGACATCAAAATGACATTATATTTAGGAACTATATGTTGTTAAAGGCGGGGAATGCGAATCTGAAGTCAGAATATTGAAATTTCTAAAAGAAAATGCGGAAAATAAAGAATTATAAGTTTAAACCTGGTACTTTCAAACTTCGGCAAAAAAAAAAAAAAAAAAATGCTTCGAACGTGTTAGAGAGTTGTAACCCTTTGCTGTCGATTGTGCGCAAATAGCCGCCCAAGCTTTATATACAAGGCTGCCACAGGCAACTATTTAACATCATCAATATAATTAATGGCAACAAATTCACTTATAACCTGTTAGAGTTTTAATTAGTTCTGTGGGCCTACGGAACCCGTCCAAATCGTGGCTGATGTGATTATTATGAATTTCTCTCCCTCAAATAGGCCGCCTTGATTATATATCTGGTAAAACTTGACAAATCTATGAATGAAAAAAAAAATGCATCTTGATATACAACTAATTTATTTTTCCCCACAACTTTTCCCTTAACTTATACGTGACAGGATAAAAATTAAAAGCTTTTTTGACTTCAAATTAAAATTAAAGTTCAGAATTTAAAATTAAAAATTCCATCAAGTGTTTCTCTTTATTTAATTTTACACATTAACGCTATTTTACCCCTGATATCTTTATTTTCGTACCTAACTTTTATTATTTAGCCAGTGTTTATCGACAGGAATTCCTGTCTTATTTAATCCCCATATTACACTTAATTTTTTTTATACCCATATTTCAGGCATTATAGTAGCCATTAGTATAGACACTTTTTCCACATCTGTTTAACATTAATATATAAAGACTCATGACACTTAATTTTCATTTAAAAAAATCTTTTATCTTTCTTTTTGTATATATTAAAATCGAAATTTATAATTTACATTCTCTTTACTTTTATTGATGAAGTCCTAGAAAGGACGAAAACGTTTTTTCAGAGAAGTGCCAAAGAGTATTGGACAATGCAGTATATATTGGTAAATAGCATAGTTTTAACGATATACCGGAATATATGTTCTTTTTAAATAAAGGTGTGTTTTTGTTTTTAAGAAAAGTAAAGAGAATGTAAATTATAAATTTCTATTTTAATATATACAAAAAGAAAGATAAAAGATTTTTTTAAATGAAAATTAAGTGTCATGAGTCTTTATATATTAATGTAAAACAGATGTGGAAAAAGTGTCTATACTAATGGCTACTATAATGCCTGAAATATGGGTATAAGAAAATTTAACTTTTATTACTTTCTCACTTCAAAATTGCACTATCTTTAAGATTAAATTCGCTGAGTCCATAATTGCTGTAAGCATTTGTGGTTAATATGCCCGGGGCTTAAACCAAATCCTTCTGTCGTCATTCAGCCCAGACCTTCACTCGAAAGCTAAATAACTAGCAAAATTAAAGTCTCCTCATTTCTTGACAGTACCCCGACTTACGTCCCTTTGACTTACGTCACCCCGTATTTACGTCACCTGACTTGAAAAAAAAAATTCCTTAATTAAAGACGCACTTTTTTTAACAATTTAGGTTCTATGAAGGGAAACGTTATGCGAAAGTCAAGTGATAACGACAAAAGAAAAATCACTAGAAAAGCTTAGAAAACTCACTCTGCTGTTAGAAAGAGCTTCAAAGAGAAAAAAAGGAAAAAATTGTTTATGCTAACTTCATTGCTTGATTTTTTCACATCGTCAAAGGCTCGAACGGGGCAGCTAGAACAATAAATTGTAATTTAATAACTTATTGATTTATTCCAAATTCTTGTATTGTAAATGCATTTTTTTGCTAATGTTAACCCTTAAATGCCGGTTGTTGCTTTTCGGCAAAATACCCAATTTAGGCTTATAAATACTATTAGAATAATATTGAAGCTATAATGCCTAATGTTGCCAATAAAATACATTCTGAATATATTATTAAATCGATTTCAGCATTTAGATGGCAACACTTGCGCTGTTTTTGAATAAAGATAGATTTGTTTTTTCAATTGTTGATGCATGTTCTTTTTATTTTGTTTGGAAGCTTGCGAAATACCCTATTTCGTTCTGCAGTGCGCAAGTAAAATTTATTTCTTATCATAGTTCTCAAAATTCTTGTGTGTTTAATATTATAGAATTTTATCAAGGAAAATTATTTTTTCAAATAAACACCATTATTGCCGATTAGTAAGAAACAGTTTTTTAGCCATAAACCATACTTAAAACAAAATACGATTTTTTTAAGTATTTTTCCCATGATTTATTTTAAAAAAGAAAGCCTAAAAATATTTTTTTTAATGATTTTTGAAAACTCAGGCATTTAAGGGTTAAATGTATGTAACATAATCCTTAAATACAATAGAATATGTTCCTTAGATTTTGGGGAATTTTTATTACTTATCCTTTCTAGCTTATCGAAATGCACCTCGACTTACGTCGTTTTCGATTTATGTCGCTAATCTTGGGACGAATTGCTGACGTAAGTCAAGGTATTACTTTAATCTAAATTACTTCGTTTTATAACGGGACAGACCAATTTTCGTGGCTTTTTATCATGCTTTATTAACGTGTAAAATTTTAATGAAATTCACATTTCATATAGATTTTATTATTTTTTAAATAACTGTCATAGTAAACATAGAGTCAAGGATTTTGCAAAAAGTCTTATTGAATAATAAAATGAAAGATATAGAAAAAATATTTTGAAATTATTTTGAAAATTGTACACTGATAAACAAGAATTTTTTTCTTGGAAAATTTTAACATATTTATGTAATCATACCTTTGGGAATTTAGGAAATAGTCACAAAAAGATGAAGTTGGTTTCGGTTTCAGAGGTATCTGTGTTTAAATATATCTCATTATGCTATTTTATTGCCTTTTAAAGAACTTTATTTCTACAGTCTAATGACCCTGAAAGTGAAAACATATCTGCTACTTATAATACATCTAGGCGCCAATAAGATGTGTTCCGTCCATGTAAAAAATGCAGCACGGCAGCGCCACCTGTTGGGCGATTTACACCAAACCATAATCAGCATCATTTCATATAAAAGACTATTTTAGCTTTGTATGCTTTTTGCAGGGGAAGGAGAAAGCAGAAAGAGATATATATAGATAGAATAACACAGGGTTCGTAAACTTTTCTTTAAATAAAAATCAAGGACTTTTAAGGAGTTTCAAGAAACCAAATTAAAAAAAAAATGTAAGGGACTACAAATTAAATAAACTAATAAATTATAATATGCATTTTTTAATAAAGGGTTTCCTTTTGTAATTACAAGTTTTAAACATTCAAATGGCGGGGAAGAGGGGGCGGGTTCAACATGTGGCAGTAGAAATTGAGAAAATTTTAAAATAACATATACAGCAGACGAAAAAACTAGTCGGATGTGTCAATCTCAAAACTTTCTTCTATCTTATACACGTTAATACTACAAAATTCACTATCAGAGTGCCAACATTAAATGGCAGTCTGTGCCCATCATGATGATTTTAAAGATATGAAATTCCGAGCATTAACTCTTGAGATATGACTATTGCTAAAATAGTGTAAATACTGCAAAATGCAGCATAGAAGTGCCACTTGTTCGGTGATTTACACTAAAACCTAATCAACAACAACTTGTGGTCTGACTGAATCTGAAGAATCTTGATGAAAATTTGTGCATTTGTTCTTGAGATAGAGCTATTGCGGAAATCATGAAAAATTCAGCATTGCAGCGTCACTTGTTTGGCGATTTACACCAAAACATAATCAGCCCCTATATTTATCAAGGTATACTTGAATCTGAAGTTTGATGGCTTTCATTCAAGGACGTTGTGCATAATTTCTTAGGGAATAACAAAGCTACAAATTACAAGTGTATAGTTCAACATATGGTAAACAATTTTAAAAAGCTAAATATTCACACGTCATTAAAGCTGCATTTCTTGCACTCTCACGTTGACTTTTCCCAAGATAATATGGGAACAATTAACGAGCATGGTGAACGACTTCAGCAACAAATTTCTGCTATAGAGTCTCATTATCGATCGCAATGGAACGCAGGAATGCTTGCAGATTGCTGTTGGTTCATCAAGAGAGAAGATACTGAACATAAATATAAACACAAAAATAGGTACTAATGTACATAAATTAATACACTCAAATTGTCTTAAGCTGCGTAAAATGTGTGAAAAATTTGTATAAACAGTCTATAAGTATACTGCTGGTAAATTTAACATTTATGTATTATTATTATACATTATTGCACGATCTCCTAAATTGTGATATATCGTAATAACCTATAAATAGATATCTTACATTTAAAAAAAAATAAGAACCAAGTACAAATTTCTAATATAAAGTCATGGGCATAATACTTATGTTACTAAAAAGAAGGGCTTAATTTGCACTGGAGCTCACCGGAGCCCAGCTCCGGTACTTCTCTGTTTTTAGTAAATATTTAAACATTGGTCGGAATTCACCGGAGATGATAAATACATGGCTCTGGAGCCCAGTGCAATTCGTATCTATGCATTTTTATGAAGAAATGCATAGCTACGAAACATCCCTTTTTCATGTTAACACTATTTCCGAATCATAATCCTTGCCATATTTAATCGCAGAATTCTGCAGTTAATTAACACTAAAACTAGGAAAAGATTACTATTCGGAAGGAGTAATGACTAAAAAGTGGAATAGTTGTAAAGTATATCCTGCTAGATATTTAAAAAAACATTATTTTGCTAAAGGGGAAAAAATGCTTCAAATTTTGCAAATAATGTACGAAATATAAGTATGCAGAATGGAGTGGCATGATGTGGGGGGGGGGGAGGATAGGGGAAACGGTACAGTTGTAGTACCAGTACCACATAATATTAGGGCTCCGGTACTTTTTTCCTTAGAAATTAAGATCTGCTAAAAAGTCGAAATGATTGAAGGACACTCGGGTTTTTCAAAAAAATTATTTGAAAATAAGTAAAAGCTTTGATTTATATACAGTATAAAAGAATGATTTAATCCCAAAATTCTTGTGCCATTGTCGTTTTTGGGAATTAAAATAAAATGAGATACATAATATCCCATCGCTTTTCAAGGGATTAAACTCTTTTTCAGTAACAGCAAATTACATTTTTATTTTCAAATATTTATTGAATTCATAAAATAAAATACTTTTTTGGAGATCTTTTTGTTGGATTAATACAAAGAATGAAATGTAACCGGCAAAAGTCCGGCATTATCTTTACCACTTAAAAATTTAAAGAATAATTAGTGATCATAAAATAAATGCGAATTATGGGGTTATTTTATTTCGTGTTATAATTATCAGCCATTCTCTTTAAAATGGGATGATTGAATTTTGTGCTGATATATTAAGAAATAATTAGACAACATGAAAATAGCCCAAATTGTAAATATGTGAACACAAAAGGATGCAGACAGCTGTTTCGGAGCTCCCAAAGCTTCATCATCAGTTGAAGGGTTAAAATTGGTGTTTAAAACGAATATGCGACCGAGAGCGAAGTATCTTACAGCTTACGATCAACAGCGAAATGGCGGTCAGTTTGGAAAAACAACAGCGGAGTCAAACGTTCCCGTGAACATGAGGATACCGATGTTAAAGCACTTCTAATTAGTCTCCACATGTACGCAGGAACAATTGACCCCGATGTTTTCTTTTTTTCAACACTCGCTTTCATTTCGCGATTTGTCGGAAGCTGTGAGCTGCTTCGCTCTTGCTCGCATATTTCTATTTTTTAAACACCAATTTTTATCTTTGTACTGAGGATGGAGATTTAGAAGCTCCGAAACAGATGTCTGCATCCTTTTGTATATATTTATTTACAGTATATGCTATTTTTATCTTATCATTTTATTTCTTAATCATTCATCTCGTTTAACACAGAAATATTACATAATAAAATCTTAAATTAACATTAATTACATGCGAAAGAATAAGTAATATATTTTAAAAGAAGGTGTTAAATAAAATTTTAATAAGTATTTTTTTTTTATTTTGATATTATGAAAAATTGTAAAGCTTTAAAATGCTTAGAAGAAATTTAAATAGAAACCTGTGTAGATAAAATTAAATATATAATTATGTGTATTTATGCCTTTTTATGTTTGAACAGACATTCACTATTGATTCTTTATTTAAAATTCAATATGGTTTCGTATTTTGATGAAATATTTTAAAATGTTGTTTCTTTAAATATTTATAGTTCACAACACGTCTTATACAAAATGTAGAAGTTCTTTGTTATATCGCGCTTGCTATGGTGAAAAACATAAAAACGCGATATCCCGAAAGTACTAAATAACTAACGTTGTAATAAATTATCTATGATGATAATACAAAAGCAAATTTCTTACATATGTTTTCAAGATATAAATTTTTGCACATGTCACAACTTTCTTAAATAAATTAATGCATTGTTATTTTCTTAAAATATAAAGCTTTCAAATGCTTAGCAATTAAAAAAGAAAACTATTTAGATAAAATCAATTGGAATTATGTGTGTTTATGCGTTTTTATGTTCGAACAAACATTCACTATTTCTCTTTTATTTAAAATTCAATATGGTTTCATATTTTCATGAATATTTAAAAAGTTTTTCTTTAAATATTCATTATTCACAACACATCTTATAACAAAATACAGAAGCTTTTTGTTATATCACGCTTGCTATGGTGAAAAAGATAAATGCGCGATATCCCTAAAGTGCTGCATAACTAACTTTTTAATAAATTAAATATGATGGTTAATAAAAAAGCAAATTTTTTACATTTGTTTTCAAGATATACATTTTTGCACGTATTACAAATTTCTGAAATAAATTAAAAGAGTTACATCCATGGTTAACACTATTTCTATCTGTGTCAGATGACATATTTTAAAAGTTTTGATTTATGTTTATTTTGCTCGTAGTTTTTGAATGTAATAAGAAGAGAAAAATGCCTTCAATGTATTAAAAAATATTTGCAATTGTTTCAATCTAAAAATTACAAACGAAAAAGCATTAATCAAAACCTTTTAAAAGGTGCATTTAACACCAGAAATATTACTTAAAATGTGTGGTTTACATATAAATTTGTTCAAGCTGTTGAAAAGATGTTGTATATTTAAGCTATGTAATGAAGTATGTGGTGAGCTACTGTGTATGTAATGCATGTAAAACGCATGTATTCTTATTATTCTGACGTTAAAACTACCTTAAAATCAATAATAAAAAATGTATTGCTAATTTCTCTCTTAAAATCTGAAGTTGTACAATTAAAATTTCCTAGCGTAATTAAACACGAAATTATGTGGTCATATTTTCTTATCTTACTGTAAAATCTACGACCGTGAAAATTTCTTTACCCTTTCTCACCCCCACGTTCGCATCCCTTCTGGCATCCCATCCAAAGTCACGTGGTTCTCCGCATCCTCCAATCAGCATCGTCAGCTGTTGAATCATTGAACGATCTTTCAAATCGAAACTAGTTCGTTCAGTACAGCCGGCAGTATAACATCTGCTCCGACTAAGAGAATGCGCGAAGTTTTATCAATTGTTCGCAGTTTTAAAGTATTTTAAAACAGGGATTTTTAACTTTTCTGAGAAACTTGTGGATTGTACGAAAAGGTGTCATGCCTAAATAAACTTTTTAAATATCTTGGACTACCATAAAAAGTTTTATCCATAAAGGTAAGTTTTATAAATTAAACAGTTATTATTTTACTTACAATTTTTAATTACATGTTTTTTAACATGATTTTTTATGTATTGTTTATTTTTTAGTTATTAATATTTTATATTTATTGGGGGTTTTTTTTGTTTGTTTTTTAAAGATTGTCTAAACAATTTTTGTATTTTGTTTCATGTATTGATGTTTTTTTTTTTAATGTCTTTGCAAAAATTAATATAAATAATAAATATTAACTATTTCACAGAAAAAAATACTTATGACTTTTATAAAGACTTTTTGCATGTGATAACATTTATTATTTATTAAAAGCGTTATTTTAACTTAGTTTATAAAACTTTTTTCCGAAATTGCTTTAATATAATGGTAAATTTTTGTGTTAAAGTTCATTTAATAGGAGATTTTTCTAATTTAAAAAAAAATCTCCATTATCAGCAAATAGCACAAGATTTTATTAACTTTTAAAAATTACTTGTGAATTACTTCTGAAAATTCGGTTAAAAATTACTTAATCGAATTTTCAGAAAGGTTAACTAATATTAAAAAAGTAAATGCTATTTATGCGTAATTGATATTTTTAAATATTTCATGTATCTATTCAAATATTTAACTTATTATTATTTGTAAATTTTAATAAATTTACAAATTTAATTGTAATTTAAATTTCACATGAATTTAACATATTGTTTCATTAAATCGACGTTTTTATGTATGCTAAAATTCATTTTATTTAATCATATAAAATAGTAATTAAGTTTCAAAAGCGTATATATCTAACAAATGCGTTTGTGTGGTTACAACTTTGGTTATTTTCCTAGTGTTAAATTTTATTAAAGTGGCGAATTTATATTTATATATATACATTGTATGATAATATAACTTTCTGAGGTTTCACAACATTCTCAAAATTTACTACAGTTATTAACGCTATTTTAAAGTAATTTTCCTAGTGGTATTTTTCTATAGGACATATTGAAAGCGTGTATGATGAAGATGATCGTTTTCAGAATTTGATTGTAAAGGTGCAAAAAACATTTAAAACAAAAAATCGGCTGCGTTAATATTTTGCTTTCTGAATGATTTTTTTTTTTCATAAACCGTAAATAAAATTTAATTTATCCGTTACTTATAATTATTAATATATTTTTATTTTATTTTATTTTTACTTTCTTCTATCTTTACAAGAAGAAAGTATTGGTTTCATGAAAATTTTCGAAATCCAGTTTTCGACGGATTTATGGGTCAGAGATTCCAAAAAACATGTTTTTACAAAATGTCTGTCTGTGAGTCTGTCTGTCTGTCTGTTCGTCTGTCCGTCTGTCTGTCTGTATGTGACACAAATTTTGTGGGCGCTCTATCTCAAGAACTAATGCACGGAATTTAATAAAAATTGATATTCAGGTAGTCCCTGATATGGATTGGTGCTGATTAGTTTTTGGTGCAAATCGCTCTGCAGGTGGCGCTGCTATGTAGCATTTTTCAGGATTTCCGCAAAAGCGCTATCTCAAGAACTAATGCACGGATTTTTATAAAACTTCAGATTCCGTTAGTCCCTGACATGAATGAATGCTGTTTACGTTTTGATGAAAATCGCCCAACAGGTGGCGCTGCTATGCTGCATTTTGCAGGATTTACACTATTTTCGCAGTAGCTCTATCTCAAGAACTAATGCACACATTTTCATCAAACTTCGGATTTAGTTAATCCTTCATATGAAATGATGCTGACTACGTGTTGGCGTAAATTGCCCAATAGGTAGCGCTGCTGTGCTGCATTTTGAACTATTTCCTCAATAGCTCTATCTCAAGAACTAATGCACGAATTTTCATCAAATTTCAGATTTACGTATAACTTGATTAATATTGCTGCTGATTATGTGTTGTTGCAAATCGCTCAACAGATGGCGCTTCTATGTTGCATTTGTCATGATTTGCGCAATACCTCTATCTCAAGAACTAATGCACGAATTTTCCTCAAACTGGTTAGACGTTGGCATAAGTTGGTGATAATTAGGTTCTGGTGTAAATAACCCAGTAGGTGGCGCTGCTATGGTGCATTTTGCTGGATTTACACGATTTAAGTGGCAATCCTCGAGAGCTAATGCACGGAATTTCATATTTTTAGAATTCCCATGATGAACACAGATTGCCATTTAATTTGGCATTGAGATAGTTAATTCTGAAGTATTGACATGTATGAGATAGAAGAAAGTTTTGTGATGGCCACAACATACTAGTTTTCATTGTTATTATAAATTACGAAAAAATTTGTTTTAAAATTGGAAAATAACATATTACTTCAAAAAAATTTTTTTTTTCTATTTACATGATTTTAAAATGGTGTTTTGACCTTGTTAATTATTTTATTTTATTATTAATGAATGATAAATTGTTTTGGATCTGTTAATGATTGTAATTTTTAATAAAAAAATATTGTAATTTCCACTATTTCAGATTTAAAAAAATCCTTTTAATATTTTAGTCGCAGAATTTTCAATTTGCTTATTTAATCGTAGAATTTTTTTTTTTTTTTTTTTTTTTTTTTTTTTTTTTTTTTTTTTTTTTAACTGCGTTTAAGTAAGTCAAACAGTTCTATTAAAAATGTTGGCAAAACTATAGGCGAGTAACTTTTAAATCATATTAATGTAATCACAAAATTTGGTTCTTTTTTCGAAGTGCAACAGTTTATTGAAAAAGAATGGTTTATTTCATAAAAGTATTTTTTCATTTTAAGCAAAATGTGTAATATTTTTCTGCGGTTAAACAAGACAAACAATTCTTTTAAAAATATGAACTGTAACTAAGGTACATTTAAAATCGTAAGGTAGAACTGTAAATAAGGTATAGGTAAAATCGTATTACTGTAATAGCAAAAAGTTGTTTATTTTTCGCAGCGAAAAAGTATATTGAAAAGGCCTATTTCATAGTAATACTTATGCGTTTTATGCAAAACCCACAATATTTTTCTCAGATTGAATAAGGTAAAAAATTTACTAAAAATTCTGGTAGTGATCTACGTAAAGGATTTTTTTTTTATTCGTATCAGTGTAATCAAAAAATTTGCTTTATTTTTCGCAGGGAAAAAGTTTATTAAAAAGAGTTCTTTATTTGATAAAAGTTTTTATGCGTTTTATGAAAAACAAAATCTGCAATTGCATAAGGCAAAAAATTTTAGCAGAACTTTAGGTAAGGTTTTTTTTTTAAATCGTAGTAATGTAATCTCAAAATTTGGTTCATTTTCCGAAGTGCAAAAGTTTATTGAAAAGAATGCTTTTTTCATAAAAGTATTTAATTGTTTTATGCAAATTTTGTAATATTTTTCTGCGATTAAACAAGTCAAAGAATTCTACTAAAAAGGTGTGGTAGAATTGTAAATAAGCTATTTTTTAAAATCGTATTATCGTAATCACAAAATGTGTTTTTGTTTTTTTTTCGAAGCGCAAAAGTATTTTGAAAAGGTATGTTTCATAACAGCATTTATGCGCCTTATTCAAAACTTACAATATTTTTCAGCGATTTATTAAGGTAAAATATTACTAACAATTCTGGTAGAATTGTACGTAAAGTATATTTTAAATCGTATTAGTGTAATAAAAATTGCTTAATTTTTCGCAGGGTAAATTTTTTAAAAAAGAATTCTCTATTTGATAAATGAATGTGTTTTATGAAGAAAACAAAATGTGCGATTAATTTAGGCGAAACATTCTAGTAAAAAATTTTGGTAGAACTTTAAGTAAGGTATTTTTAAAAATGTAGTAATGCAATCTCAAAGTTTTATTAATTTTTTGATGTGTTGAAAAGAATTGTTTATTTCATAAACGTATTTATTAGTTTTATGCAAAATTTGCAATATTTTTCGGCGACTCAACAAACCAAGGAATTTTATTAAAAAGATGTGGTAGAACTGTAAATAAAGTATTTTAAAAATCCTATTACGGTAATCACAAAATGGGGTTTATTTTACGTATCGCAAAATTGTATTGGAAATGTCTAATCATAAAAGTATTTATGCGTTTTATGTAAAGTGTACAATACATTGCTGCGGCTGAATAAGTCGAAAAATTTACTAAAAATTCTGGTAGGAATGTACGTAAAATATTTTTTAAATCGTATTAGTGTAATCAGAAATTTAGTATATTTATCATATTTATTATAGGGTAAATAAAATTTAAATTAAAATAAATAAAATAAAAAAAAAGTTCTTTATTTGATTAAAAAAAAAAAAAAAAAAAAAATATTTGTTTTATGCAAAACAATTCTGCGAATAATAAGGCAAAAACTCTATTAATAAATTTTGGTACAACGTTAAGTAAAGTATTTTTTAAATCGTAGTAATGTAATCACAAAATTTCATCATTTTTCGCTGGGCAAAAGTTTATTGAAAAGAGAGGTTTTATTTCATGAAAGCACTTTTGTGTTTTATGCAAATGTAGCTTGATTAAATTGATATGCTAAATTTTCGGTCTAACCTAAAATGAATTTTTCTAAAGAGAAAGATTTTTTTTTCCCTAAGAAATACACAAGCTTTATTAATAATTTCTAAGGATCGAACAAAACAAGATTTTGAGACCAAAACCGAAACCGAATTTAGGTACTTTTCCTCTTTTGGTCGAAAATGAAAATGTTCAAATTTTTTAAAAGAAATTCATACATATATAAATATACAGAATTATTAATTAATTATGGGTGTTTAATAAATATACCGGGTGGACCAAAAATTCGTTAAAACATTGAAAACTCATAAGAAAGGCAGAAATTATGGTAAAGGAGTGCGGTTTGCAAGAAAGGGCTCACAAGGTAGTCGGACTTTTTTTAGTAACAACAACAACAACAAAAAAATTAGTTAAAAAATCACACGTAGATGGCGCCGACGATCCGCAACACAATGCACAGGACAACAATACGCTCCATTCATTTGTTCTTCCAATAACAAATGTTCAACATGACCTCCAGAATATTCTACGACACAACTGTTGTCCTGCTCATTGTGTTTCTGGTCGTCAGCGCCCTCTATATGTGATTTTTTTTTTTTTTTTTTTTTTTTTTTTTTTTTTTTTTTTTTTTTTTTTTGTCTGCTAAAAAATATCCGACTACGTTGTGAGCCCTTTCTTGCAAACCGCACTTTTTTATCATAATTTCTTCCCTTTTTATGAGTTTTTAAAATTTTATCGAACTTTCGGCTCACCCGGTACATAATTATTAATTAATTATACGCGTGGCTCTCTGCAATAATACGTGTGGCTCTGGCAATTTGGCTCTCTGTGCCTCTGACAACCCTTTTTATTTTCATATAAAAATGTAAATAATTCATCCACGACACATAAATATTTTCTAATTATACGAATTTTATCTTATTAAAAAATGTTTGAGGTATACATGCCTCGGTTTATCTTTTGTAATAATTTTTGTAAAGGATCATCTGTTATACCAGACTTTCGCAAAGAGTATTCGAAACCACTTCTGCAGTTTCAAATTGAAAATTTTCTATTCGGTAGCTTTTAACGAGCACGTGAAAAGCGTCTTCAAAGTCTAGTCATATATGCATAACTTGCTGTATAATTCAAATCACTTTTCGAGTCAGTGATGACAGATAATTGTAAACAGTGAAGTTCATAGCAAAATATAAATAAAGAAAGCAAAATATAAATAGCAAAATATAAATAGCAAAATATAAATAAAGAGTGTCTCATTGAACCGATACAGCTCAAATCAGTGAGTAATGTTGTAAATTTCCGAAGGAAGAAACGAGATTTTTGGAATACGGATAGTTTCGGTTAGGCCGAATTTTCGGTAGCATTTTCGGCGAAACTCAGATTTTGGGCAGAAAAGGAAAAAGAATTCGTATTTTCGGACGATCTCTAATAATTTCATTGCTGCATTATACTGGGTATCTACAAAGGCCGCGTATAAACTTTAAGAATGAATAGAGCACACTGCCATAAAAATTTTATGAACACTAAATCAGGGTCGCAATCGATCCAAATCCAGAATTTCCTTCATAAGTTATAAACGACATGACATTAACCCTTTATCTACTGCATCATTATCTACTGCAATTTTTTTCATGTATTATTTTTTTAGTTACTACAATGAAAATTAAAGGATAAACATAAAAAAAAATACTCACCCGTGAGAAATTTAATTCCTTAGAGGTAAAGTGGTATTTTAAAGTACCGTCAATACACTATGACTAAAATATCGTAACAGAAAAACCAAAAGGGTATTTCAAATTGCACCAGAATTGTGGTAAAATATTTTCGATTTAATTACTATGTATTATATAGCATTTTTCTTATTTAAAAATATATTTTTTAGAAAATTCCGAGGCCGATCATTTTATTTCAATACTTTACCATTGAAAATGCATTGCCTCTGAAAGGGTTAAAAAAACTATTTTTTTTCTTTTTAGGTTTCGATCTTTTTAGCAGCCCTTTAGTTATGCGACGTCTATATTCTAGGGACAACATGTTCTCTCGTATCTCCACATATGCAATATATGAATTTACATATGCCATTTCTAGCATGGCAAAAAACAGCCCCGGTGCCACAACATTTTCGATTTCCTATAAAAAAAAATAATAATGAAACAGAAAAGAAACACTAGGAAAATTATTACTACACTACATTTTAGTAATTACATTTTAAAGCTGATGAAAACGATGGATAACCACACAGACGAAAAGCAAACAAGACTTTTTTCTCCAACACCCAGTGTGCTGACGGTACTTATAAGTACCACTGAGTAATTCAACTGTTAAATTAAATACATACAGCGTTCACCTAAAATAGCGAGTCAAGTTATATTCTTAGATCATAATGAGTACATAAAAAAAATCCATCACCTATCTTATATCCTTTACTGTGTTTGCAGTTTTAAAAAGACTAGCTTGACAATCTGCAAAAAATGTCGGCACAAAACGCATCGACTGTTTCAAAGATAGCCTCACTCCTCGCTAAAATAACAGACCTAGAACTACTGCTGCCATGTATCCGGATAAAGTGGAATTAAAAGAGTGTTTTTGCAAAGTGCCATTAGCATATTAGCAATATTCCCTAAGGGATGAAAGTTTAAAGTGAGTGGTACTTATAAGTACCGCCAGTTGATAAAGGGTTAACATAAGTTTGTGCAGGTGTCGGAAGTAGCGCACTACAAGTATCAAAACTACAGTAGTGGCTTCTTTTTACAATAGTTTTTATTGTAGCGCCCTACATTCTGAACGATGTAGTGCAGCGAGTAGCGCGATACAAAAAAATCTGTAGTTTGTAGCGACATCCGACGCTGCTTTTAAAGCTACTTTAGAAGGATGAAAACATTTTACAAAGAACGCTGCCGTAAATTGCTGCTTTTGTGCAAAATTTGATCGATTCCACAATTTGCGAATTTCAGCAGCAAATATCAGCTGCAGTGTATAGCACTATCTCGCATAAAGTCATAGATTTTTTCCATCGACACTTGCTACTAAAATCAATTATTAATCCACCAAAGGAATTACTTTTTTTCTGGCAACACTTATCAAATTACTTGTTATTGCTTAATTTACAGATTTATTTATTGTTTGAATTTAGAGTTTTATCTGAAATTTTCTAAATTATGAAATTAACCCATTAACCGCCAAAACAATAAGGTTGAAATTTTCAGCTTTTTAGCTGAACATTGTTTGCCACCACAATCTCTGACAGATAATTTTCTCTTTATATGTTCTTAAAATTTTATGTCTTTTAGTAACACCAAATTTTTAATTGAAAAATAGCGGTGGGTATGTAAATCACTTAAATATTTATTTCGACGGTTGCGTGAACGCAACACCAGCGGGTAATGAGTTAAGCAACTCAATATAATTAATTATCAACAGAACTCAATACAATTGACATAGGAGCGTATTGGAGAGTTAAATAAGCAAATCTATTGCTAAGTGAATGCCAACTGTGATTTTATATCCCAATGCCATAATTATTGTAAGAAGAGTTATGCAAAATTATGCAGTGGTCGATTGTGCATAAATATTTTATATGCAGGAGTTATAGAGATAGCAATCCAATTTCAAGCCTAAACTGAATTATTTGATAAAGTCTGTATTTAGCGAAGTAACGACTAGTTTTAAAAAGTAGTTTGTAATCTATACTATTTAAGGCTGCTAGTCACTCAGCTTCCGAATTCAAATCAGTCTATGGGCATTTGATGCATTCGTAGATTTAAAATATCTCCTCGGGAAATTAATATTTTTAACTTCTTTTTTCTGTGTACACTTCCTAAAAGATGTCTCTTTTTTTTCTTAGTTCTCAAAATATTTCTAAAATATAGGCTTAATTTTATGTGAAGTGTTAAATTCTTACTCACCGGTCGTCAACTTTTAACACGTAAAATATTAAATTAAGCATATATTTTTAAAATATCTTGAGAACTAAGAAAAAAGTAAACATCTTTTCCCGTCGGGACGAGCATCTTTACAGAATTTTTAATCTTTTATCACCGGTTTTTTTTAAACAGAAATTTTTGCCTCAGTGAATCGGGAAAATGCTCGGATTAAATAAGGTAAAATTTACAATAAAAATTTACCGGTGAGAATAATCAGTGATTACGAGCACCTTACGCGGCACGAATACCGGTCGCTCGTCCCCAAGGGGTTAAGAAGAGTACAAAGAAAGAATCAATTAAAAACATTAGTTTCCCGAGGGGATATTTTAAATATATGAATACATTCTAAGTGTATAGACTTAGCATTATCGAGAGGAATTCGTAAGCAGAGTAACTAGCTGCCTTAAAAGAAGTAATTGCAGTTGTAATTTACTACATTTTTGCGAAAGTAGTTTTAGTTGTAGTTGTAGTTCGCTACAATAAAAAGGTAGTTTTTCTGACCGCTAAGTTTTACAATAACAAAGGTACTGTAAAAACATTTTCAACAGAATTACGTTTCTTTCTATAAAACGAAATAACTGTGCAAGAATCGCGATGCTGGTCCAAGCAACACTGGGGCGATTCTCAAAAGGTGGGCACAGGACACAAGTCATAACTTTAAGCTTTTCAAACATAACTTTAATTATCATTGACTTTATTTTTTTTTATTTTTTACACTGAATTTTTAATTCTATTCAGGAACAAGAAAATGACATAATTTATTGTAAAAGCTTTGTATAAATATCTTAAAATTTTATTATTTTATGCTAAAGAGGCCAATTTCGGACATTCATAACGTTAACTGCCCCAATGTACCACCGAGAAAAAGAGTTTTAACTTTTTTCCAGGTGGTTCTAATGGTAAACAACGAATGCATAAAGGAAACGGATGATTTTTTGATAATTTCGTTAAGAGATGGCAGGCTGATTTATTGCTTTTTTGGAGATAGAAGGACTTTTATTTTTCTGTATTTTGTTATGTCCGAAAGTAACCTACGTAACAAAGTATTTGAGTTTATTATTATTATTACTGGACAACAAAAAGTTAATTATAGATATATATATGTATACAGACACATTTACTACATTCTTAGTCTTAAGAATTTTTTAAATACTAAGAGCAACGTCCAAAATCTGTAACGTACGTGCGAAAGAGTGTCCAAAATTTGTAACGTACGTAACTGCTAATTAAATGCTTTAATCATTAATTTTCCACATTAGTTGCTGTTTGTGTATAATTTTGTAGACATACTATTATAAAATATTTATATATTATATTTACAGACAAAATACTATACTATTAAAAAAAATAGGCCTTAAATTTGAAAATTTTAAAAATTACATATAGTTAACGTTTAATGATCCGACCTTTTGAGAATCTCCCACTGATGTAGATGTTTCGCAAATTGGAATATAGCTCAGGGTACACATAATTATAATACACGTCCCGTGACATCATCACTTTTCCCACAAAGTAAAGATATTCTGTTTAATATTGATAAATTATCCTAATCCTTTTAAAGTTAGAAATGGAAATCCGTCCTCGATATTGAGAAAGGCTATATTTATGACTGAATAATTGGATTATGACTCTGATTTCCAGTAGAAAAAAATAATTATTACAATGTACACTATCGCCTTCTAAAGTTTTGCACATGACCTTTCGGATCATTCCCTATGCGTCTAGTATATATTTATATATGTGTGTGTGTGTGTGTGTATATTGATAAATTATACTTCATTAAATTCAAAACATGGTAAAAGTAACTAACAAACTGGAACAAAAATATTAAACAACAAAACCAGGAATAACTTAAGAAAACAAAATTGGAGACAGATTGCATGGCTAGCAACATGCATCGAGGGGTATAACAAGTTTTATGTGCACAACGTCTCCCCTCATTTGTCGAGACCAAATAAGTTGTTGCGATCTCATTTACTTGATCGGTATAAAGCGAGTTACTAGCTTAGAGTAACCGGCTTGGCCTTCTGTTTGGCACTAACGCTCTCGCCTACTGATCATGAGATCCCTGGTGCAACTCCCGCCGGCACCAATTCATTCTCTTCACCAGTGACCCGGACAAGTACGTAAACTTCAACAGCTATCACCTCATCCGCTGCCATCGAAATACTCAAGGCTAGAGGGCACGAGTGTGACGTCATCACTAATCGACCGACTTCTCATTAGTGTTGGAATTCACAGCGAAAAATTTTGAATAGCAATTTTACTTATGGAATATCTGTCATCTTGTAAAACAATAACAACTATTTAAACTTACCATAACTATTTAAACTTACTGGTGAGAATTTATAATCCCCCAATAAAAAATCAGCCAGATGCGGCAACACTGTGGCATTTCGCATCCTGCTGAATTTTTATTTAAGGATTCCGAATTCTCATCAGTTAGTTTAAATAGTTAATATTGATTTATAAGATGATATACATTACACAAATAAAATAAAAGAAAATTGCTATTCAAAATTTTCCGGTGTGTAATCCAACACAAGTGAGAAGTCGGTCGATTAGTGATGACGTCACAACGTGATGACGTGTCGACTTTGCCCAGCGGCATCCAAGCCCATATATTAATTTATGAACTATTTACCTTTTGTTCCTCAATTCCAACTCTTAAAATTTTCAAATACAAATTACAAATTTCATCTTTAAAAGATTCTACTAAACTTTCTGAAAAACAAATTTCATTTTGAACTCACAGAGTTCAATGCTTTCGCAAATCTAACCTCAACCACTGCTAAAATACCACTGCTGTACGAAACAATATTTTGATTTTAATAGATTGTATTAGCAATGAACTTAAATTATATCTAAACTTTAGTGGTTGAAAATAATCAGTTCTAATTGTCATGAGAAAAATTTTCTTCCGTATTCAATATATATATATATTTTTTTTTTAACTTTGAGTTAAATATAAAAAACAAACCCAGAATTGCCATCTTTTTTGATTTATTGCAACGAAACTTTCTACTTGTGAAATAGAATGCATTTGATTTGATATTATGTTGTGTGTAGTACAACTTAAAAAGATGTAAAAGAAAGTATCTTAATTAACTCATATTTACATGTTAGTGTATTTGACACTGTTCCATAAGTTGAAGTTATTAAATTTATCATAAAGTAATATAAAAAGTTTTTTTAAGAGTTTTGTTCTGCACTATGAAAAAAATAGTATTTTTATTAACCAAGATACTTAATTTAGAATTAACGGAGCTAAGAATTTTCTTCTATTTAAAATCCAAGATGCGAAAATATTGTTCATACATTACACATATAACCGACCATCAGCTCTGTTTTAATAATGTTGCAACGGTTCGAATGGGCCCCCCAAATTTATGTTTGCCCAGGACCCCAACTTTTCATGATCGGGCTTGCATTTCCCTGTATATGAACAAAGAATGCTATGCACACCATATTCTATAGTAAGCATATGGTAGTGTGGTCATGTTTTAAGCAGCGTAACATGAATAAAATGCACCACAATCTATTTTTACTTAGAAACCCAATTTAACCGAATTTTTTTTAATGTCCCTGTAAAGAAACGACGAATGCTATCCATACCATATGCAATAGTAAGCATCTTGTCTTCATAGACATATATAAATTTCAATGTGTTTTAAATTGTGAAACATCTAGGGTTGGCAAGTTTCTTCCAAAGTAGAAAAAAAACGCGGAAAAAAACATGGAAAAAACCGACCGGAAGAAAAGGTTACTTCCAAGTGAAAGAAACTGTTAATCTTTAATAATTTACCATATGAGTTTTAACTTTGTAATATACAATAAATATATTCTTATAACCTTAAGTAAATTCCATTAGACATAAAACTTTATGCATTAGTTCTACTACTTGCTAAATTAATAATTACATAATTTTTTTACCCAAGATCACACGCCTGTCTAAAGCTTTTTAACGATTGGTTATATGAAGAAAAGAAATTTTATCCAAAATAAACAAAATCAAATAAAAATTACCTATTTCCATTTAACCAGCATATTTTTTTAATTATTTAAACTTTTGAAACTAGCAGTAAATAGATTATTTATCAACAAGGTAACGAAACTCATTTAAATAAAAGTCGGTGCTTTTAATTTACATCAATTTTATTAAGGTAAGCAATATACAATAATTACTGTATTAAAAAAATTTAATAATATCATCATTTTCCTTATCCAACATGGTATAACAAAACAAATTTTTTAGCTGTAGAATTCTGCAATCGGTTTCTCAACTTAGAATGCAGAAGATGAAAAACATTCTTTCAAGTGCTACAGAGCTTAAGGAGAGTTTAAAAGAAAGTCGAATATGCATGCTAGATGCTAGTATAAATGATTAATTTTTTTTTCTTTTCATTTTTTTTTACTGTGTTGAGCAGATTAAAATAATGCTTTTTTATATGAAAAGGATATATAAAGCATTTTTATACGAAAAATAAAGAATTTGTAGGTAGTTTTTTTTTTCTCTTTTTACATAAATAGCATAATTAGTGAAAAAAACCCATCCCTCTTTCTATCTCTAAAGTTGTAAAATCCATTATCTGTAAATCTCTGATGAGCCTGAAGTTTATTATTAAAAGATAACATATTTTTTCCAAAAATAATATTTTTAATATTAATTAAATTTTACAATTTAGATTTCATACAATTATGCTTTGAGTTCAATTATTTTACATTGTTAATACACTTTAATTTTGAGCATCTGTTTTGTTTTATGTTTGTTTCTTCCTGTTTTTTTTTTCAGTTTCTTCCACTGTACTGGAAGAAACCGAACCCTGGAAACATAATGAAATTCTACTGCAAAGAATTTCCCCCATAGTCCGTAATGTAACGAAATTCTTTTGAATGTACCTGTAAATGAACTATAAATGCTACACACTTCATTTTCAATACCGAACATGCCATAGTAAGTCTCAATTACATATATCAATTTCACGGACATCCGACTATATTTACTCGAGCTAGAAATCGGACAGGCAAACCGAATTCATAAACTCTTTTCAACTACGTTGGAAAGCGTTAATACGGTTATGATTGGTATTTTTTCGCGTAATGGATATTTCTTTTCAGAGATGTTTCATGAATTTCCTCCCTTTATTACCTAAAGGTAAAATTTACCAAAGAATCTAAATATGTTGTCAGAAATAGGTGTTCATAATGCAAAATGCAAAATTTGATACATTTTAATATGGAGACAGTTCTTAACACCTTAACAGTTTTGACGAAAGAGACTCGATCAGAAAGACTTTCTTTGCTACGTTATTAAAAGCTTGTGTATACCATTTAATTTTTACTGCAATCATCCATTTATTAATTGACAGACAAAATATATAAGTAAATATTTTATTACATAAGAACAATGGAACAATGTAAGCTGGTTGATGGACTACCTATAGTACGTGGCAATTTAACATCCAGTGTAGAGGTAGTTTGTGTTGCGAGGACATTAGGCAGTTTAAAAAATATATTGTTTAAACGTGACTGGTAGCCACAATGAGAAAGGTAACTAAAAGAAGTTAAGAAAGAGTATAAAAAGCTAATAAATTAAGAGTATGTAAAAATACATGAAGTATAACAATGTAGTTGCAAAGAAGAAAAAAAAAAAGATAGACAAGTTCTATTAGTTCCAATATCACAGGCGGAAAAGCTACCGGGTGTTACCCCATCAAAAAAAGATACATAAGTTTATATAAGTAAAATATTTTAGTACAAAAAGTGTGGTGCCCAGTACCTATTTTTAATCTATTGTGTCAAAAAAAAAGAACCTGTTAAGGTGCTAAGCATATTTTTTTAGTATATTTGTTTAACATAGTAATGATAAAGAAATGAGGAAGTCATATCAAATTGATAATTTCGTTTTTCTTTGTGAGAAGTTGACGACCATAATGCATGGGAGCATTCTCTCTTTCTTTCTTTATCTTCTGACTACAGTATTACATATATGCGTGCTTATTTTTACGGGTATAAGTATTACATGTACAGTCGTGGGAAAAAAAAGTAAACACGCCTTACTAAACCGGCAAAAAAATTATCGTAGAAGAACGTTACTGGTACCACACGATTGGTAATAAAGTCTACTTTTAAATGGTGAATATAAAATTTGCTTAGGGGCCATCTACATATTAAAACAAACCCTAACTTTTTTTTTAAATAGCAGTACACAATTCTAACATCATAAATGAACTCTACACCCTTCAATTAGCCTAAAAACAAGTTCTTATGCAATTCGTACGATAAGTTTCCGAGAAATTAATTATTTTAAAACGAGCGTATTTTTGGGGCTGTATCCAAATTGCAGTTCGGCACTCGACCGAGAGAGCCCCCTTCTTGATCAAGGCGACTTAAGCGCAAATCAAGCAGTCCTTGAAGACTGCTAGATTACAGAATAGCATAAGAAATTTCAAAATATCTAGTCACTTCCATCATAGACGGCCCCTTAAACCATCATTTAGCCATTTTTTAAGCATAATTTGGAAACTACTTGGGAGAAAAAGGTGAAAATTTGGATTTCCATAAAGCAGGACCTAATAAATAGTTTCTAGAAACTATTAACTAACTTAACTAGAATTTTTTCTATATCCATAAAAAAATTCTAGGTTGCAATTCATAATTTTTTCGAATATTAATTTCATAATTGATAATTCATATCACAAAATTACAAAAATTACAAATTCAACGTAATTATGTTTGGTATTTTAGTATTATTGCTACACAAAAACTTAGCACATTAGGAGTACAATTTCAGGTGATATTAATGAAAATCTGAAAATGTAATTAAACATTAGAAGCACTAAATTTTGAATGCTTACAATTCAAAAACTTATCATTCAGTTGACTTGGAATTTTTTGTCTAGGCATAGTTTGAACCGAAGATTTGAAATATCACGTTAAAATTGGGTATTGCTATTGAAGAAAATGAAGTTTGGATTCGTTTTATTATATAGATGGTCCCCTAAGCAAATTTTATATGCATCATTTAAAAGTAGACTTTATTTCCAATCGTTCGGTACCAGTAACTTTCTTCTACGATAATTTAATGAGGAGTTAGTAGGGGGTGTTTAATTTCTTTTTCCACGACTGTACCATGTGCTGAAAAAATTATTCTTATCTGTAAAAATCTGCATGTATATTGTAAAGAGGTTTTTCTGCAATTTTTTCTTTGCGCATACATTTTTCGTTTTGTTTTTTGTTTGCCTAATTAATCTTTACTGGGAAGGTCTTTTAAATTAGCTATGTAAACAAAAACTTAAAAGCTTGCCAAACTTTTTCTAAGTAAAAAAAAAAAAAAAAAAAAAAAAAAAAATGATTGATGATTAGCCCTCCGTAACCTTAAAAAACTTTTATTGATAAAAACAATTGTTAATATTTGAATGATAAATTATATTTCGTTACGTAAGTTCTTTAAAGGCATTTACGCTTATGTTTAATAAAAACATATTGATACACTATATTTAATGTCGTAAAAAATCAAACATGAAAATTATAAAATGAAGAAAGCAATATAAAAATTTTTATTTAATCTCAATAGTGAATAATTTAAAGACAGATTTTATTCGGCTTGGTTAGTGTGGTGAATCATTATAATTGAACTATCTTAAAGGGTCTCAGGACTCTAAAAATTCGAAAAAATGAAAAAAAAAGACACTCTTCAGCATTTAAGGGGACCTTCAACCATTAGGAGGCGAAAAAAGCACTTTTTTATGATTTTTTTCTAAGAAAACTGCATGATGGATCTTTTTGAAATTTTAACAGTTTATTGCACATATCTTAAGGTATACACAAGAATTTTTTTGTTAGATTTTGTTGCTTCTACTCTAAGTTATAAATAAATATGTTTAACTTCTTTGGAAAATTTCGTCTGGACGGTGGACATGATAGCGTCTTGTAGAATTATCTGAAACACAAAAATGATTTTTTTTTTTCGTAAACTTCGTGAGTATAGCTTCTAATTAAATAAAAGGAACCCATAACTTTATTTTAAAAAAGTTATGTAATGTCTGATTAAAAAAAAAAATTCGTTCCTTTTTGTTAATAACTTATTATTTTTTAATAATTTTAATAAAAGCTTTAATTCATATCGAAGGCAATTAAATAAGCGTTAATTAAAAAAAAAATCAAGATGATCCATTGAGTAGTTTTTTTTTAAATCCTGCCCACCGTGTCGAAAATTGTGGTTGAACATATTTCCTTATAACTTAGAGTAGAAGCAACAGAATCTATTAAAAAAATTCTTGTGTATACCTTAATATATGCACAATAAACTGTTAAAATTTCAAAAAGATCCATCATGCAGTTCTCTTACAAGAAATCATAAAAAAGTGTTTTTATTTTTTTGTCCCCTAATGTAGAATGTCCCCTTAATATCTTAAAATGTATTTACTTTTAAGACACAATTTTAATTGGGATAAAAGATATAAGTAAGTTCTTTCATTTCATGCATTTAAGAAATTCCAAGATGCAGAATTAGCTTTTACAGGGGGCTCCAAACCGTCAGAAATTTGACGTGCAGAAAATCGGCATAACAGATTACGCGCAGGATTACAAAATAAATTTTGCAACGAGAAAAAGAAAATTTTGATGCTTACTTATACTTCAGATTGTAATGATTACACTGAATCTAAACAAATTTGCAGTTAAAGCATTTTTATATTTTTGAACAAAGTTGTATTTAGCTGATGCAAAAAAAAAAAAAAAAATCAACAGTATAATCACCTATAAAAATATTTCTTTGAGCAATAGAAAGGAAATTTTAGGTTCAGTTTATGCAGACTAACATGAAACATATATTCTGAAAATTTTATGAAAAAATTATTCAGAAGTTTTTGAGATATCGTGCGCGTTAATCACATTAATTGAGATATCGTGCGCCCAAAAACGTCATTTCGAGAGAAATTACTTTAAAGTTTCGGAAACGCCGCTTCAGCTATTGAGCGGGTATAATTCGAAAAGCCATAACTTCTGTTCTAATGAAAATTTCAAGGAAAAAATTACATCAAAATGTTCAGAAGAGATAGGAGTTTAACATCTAGAAAAAAACAAATTTCCAAAATTTCAAAACTTTAAGAACCCTGAGACGCCTTTGCTTCCCGCTAATTTATTTTGCATTTCAAGATAGATATGAGAATATTTTGTAGACGTATCGTTACTTATTTATTTATTTATTTATTTTACATTTATACTTATGTGAATGTAACGTCTTTACACCTTCTCTATAAAAAAATGAAATTAACATTTATTTTCTTTTTTCAGAGGTAAATTTCTAATAATCGTGTAATTTCGAAACACCTTAATATTTCTGTTCAGTTATGTTGCATTACTAAATAACTGTAAAGACTATTTTTAAAATATTTTTCTACATAAATACTGTAAACATATTCAAATGCAGAATGATGGCTGCGGATTTAAGTTGATAATAAGTGCTAAAATATGAAATGTAACATAACATGTTATTTTGAGAATTTCAAATTCCTTTTTTCTATAAATTTCCCTTTTAAGCATTTTCTATTCAGTTGTAAAATGTTTAAAGCTGTTCTCAAATCCAAAAGGGCAACTTTATGACATAAGTTTAAATTTATTTTTGTTCGGAAATGCATGAAACTAGCAGGTTTTGATGTTCAGAAACTATGTAATTGATCTGTTTTTTTCGTTTTTTATTATTTATTTATTTATTTATTTGCAAACGCAATAAATCTTTCAGAAAATATTGTCAAAGTGTGCGTTTTGAACCGAATTTCCGCGCGAAAGCAGAACCACTCATAGAAGTATGAAAAACGTATTTGTCACGTGATCAAAATTGCTTTTAACTCAATAGGTAATGTATTTATCAAAGAATGGAAAACAAAGTTCGATTTCAAATCACTTCCATAGTCAGGCCTTCCAATTTTATATATTTCCGTTTACAAACGAATTTGTGAATGTGTTAAAACATTTTGCACTTGTTGTTGAGCAGAGCAGTTGAGAACAGCCTTAACCCATTGGGGACGAGTGACCGGTATACGTGCCGCGTAAGGAATTTAGAATCCGTAATTATTCTCACCAGTAAATTTTTATTGCAAATTCTGCCTTATTTAAACCGAGCGTTTTCCCGATTCAATCAGGTAAAAATTTCTGTTTTGAAAAACCGGTGATAAGTGATTAAAAATTCTGCAAAAAACGCTCGCCCCGAAGGGGTTAAGTGATTTAACTCCTTAATTCTCCTCCCGTGATATTCACGGGCTTTGTTTTTTATTCAGATTGTTTAATTCCCACCAGTTTTACATCATAGTGTAATATGTTTTGTTATGGTATCATTTTACCTGTCATTAAATAAGGTATAATAAAAAAAAGTGTTGCCAATAAGCAGTTTGAATTTTTAAACCGTAATTTAGTGCAACCGTTAAGGGGATAAAGTATATTTTCGAAAAGTATTTCTCCACATCATTACCGTACATACACCCATGTGCAATAATACTGAGTTGCATTTTCAACTAGATAGTATGTATCTAAAAAAAAATCAATAAATCATTTTGCGTCGAAATATTTTAAAGTAGTTCTGCAATTGTAATGAACTAAGGTTAATGCACCTATAGTGGACCACGTACCAGTAGTGAATCACTAATTTTAAAAGTTTAAAAACAAGCCCAAAATGTATTTCGGAAAAACGAATGAAAGAAATCTGATTCACTGTTATCCTTAAATATTAAGTTTTTAGAAACTTTTTGGAATAACTTTTTTTTTCTGCTGGTACAGTTGTTTATTTTCTAGAGCGTTTATTTTTTAAAGTATTGTTTTGTTAAATTCTTAGAGATTTCATTAAGAGATAAGTTTTCCTTTAAAACATTGTTTCTTTAATATTACGTTTTATTTTTAATTAAACTACTGTTGATATACTCAATTACATTGTAAATAATTTGTTGACTAAGCCGAAAACTTATTCTAAAATTAACTACAATTATTAAACTAAAATTTAAGATTCACGCATCAGAAATTAATTAGGCATACAACCGGATTATAGAGGCAGGTAATAATTTTTCACCCTTTTTTTCGACGAATTTATTTTGGCACTTTGAATGTTTATTCTGATACATGAAGGTGAGAACAAGGCATCGTTTATATCGTTTGTAATTCACTATAACTTTAATAATAATTAGATAAATGTCCTAAAGTGACCAATCACTGGTTCGTTTACCTTATTTATAAAATGCATTTTCGATATCACAATACCTGTTAAAGGCATTCAAGCTGCAATCTTTGAGATTATTTACTGAAAGGTTTTTCATTACTTTTTAATTAAGCAAAATGTTTAACCAAACAGAATTTTTTAACTAAATGTGAGTGTAATGTGTCAAAAGCATGTTCAAAACTTTTTCATATGATACCACATTCATCATTGTGTGTTTTGTATGTGCATAAAAAAGGATGGTGACATCATAAATAATGTATTTTTTTATACATGTTTACTATATATGTATTCATACGCAGTAATCATGTATAGTAATGTTAAAGAAGATATTAAGAAGTAAAATATAAAGTGCTATAAATCCATGTTTTTAAAAACTGAATGTCTTTATCAAACTATATTGAATTTCTTTAGTGATATGAGGTACATTTTAAAAATATTTTTCTATATGATTATCCCTCATTGTTTCACATACAGAAATTATGCGTTGAATTTTTAATTCCAATTGTGTGAAGAGCAATAAGTGCAGTTAGTAGTCTACATCTCATAGTCCGCATCTAATTAATTACAGCATATTATTAAAGTGATAAAATGCGTATTTTCGAAATCTCTTTTTCACATAATTACATAGTTTCCACCGGCTAAAAAAATTTTTAAGCAGCATTTCTGAAAAATAATCTTCGCTTACTTATTGTAAATCTCGGTGATTAAACAAGGCAGAGATTATTATTCGAAATTTCCGATATGAAAATATTGTGTATATATGTACTAAAAGACAAAGTATAAATGATGTACTGAAATATAAAGTGCTATAAATAAATTTGCCTTTAACCCTCTCAAAGACTGTCTAAAATTATTATACATGTTACATTATTAAAGGGATTTAGTGTATTTTCAAATATTCATTATGTACGGTCGCTATTCATACATACAAATGCAAATTCATGCATATATACATGCATAAAAATCACATAATGCACGACTAAGTGTAACTACCAAGAAAGAGAAAGAAAGAAAAACATCTAAATGCGGAAAATTAACTTCATTTCCAATTTATGTTCCGTGATTACTTCAAAACACCATTATTTACTCATATATTTTTCTTATATAAATATACAGGGTGTCCCGAAGACATTGGACATAGGCTGACATTGGCTTTTATTACATAAATATTGATCTTAGAAATATATTATAAATTACAAAGTTACGTAAAAAAGGTACAGGAATTTACGAAATCGATTAAATTTTCACGGGATTAAATTTGAAGAAAAACAAAAATTATTTTTTTTACGGTCCCATATAAAAATTTTCCCTTGAGTAAAATGTGCCTCATAAACTAATGAGGTTATGTACAAGATTTCAGCCTTTTATCATAAAAAGTCGCAGAGATATGAAAACACATAAATACTCATTTAAGCTATTTTTCGATGCCTGGATATGTGTTCGGAAAGGGAAAAAATCATGTCTGTTGATTGCGTTTCAGAGGTCGTACATAAATTACCAAAGAAAGCAATGATTACGTTGATTTCTTGAGTGCAAATTTATTATTAACTTCTCTTCAACTTTGTTTATATACATTTCTTTGACCTTTTTATACTAAAGATCCGAAATTTTGTACATGACCTATTTAGGGTATGGATTTTACTATTTGGGATACTTTTTTAGGGAGAGTCCGTATTGAAGTTTAAATTCTTTATTTCTTCAAATTTTATCCCCTGAAAATTATAATGGATTTCATAAAATTATGTACCTTTTTTTACGTAACTTTATAATTCATAATATAGGGTAGATGTGCCAGTAATGGAGACCCCTTGATGTTTTTGGTTCATAAAATGTAACTAATAAATATTTAGCTTTAATTTTTTTTTTATAATTCCCCCTTGCATGTTTTACAAAACTGGGTTATTGTTGACACTTTTAATCAAACCAATCAGGAAGCAAAAAGTAATGTTTTAAAGTTTCGCTGTTTTCCTGTGAAAATTTTAATGAAGAGGCTAAGAGCTGATTTCGTTTAATTAATTTATACTCATTATTTATTTTCTTGCAAAATTTGAATGTTTTTGTTTGAGTAGCAATAGAAAACTTAGTATTTTATATACTAACGGCCATTTACAAAATTTCATTTATTTTTAAGGTTTTGAGAAGTGGTGTTCATTACTGGGATGGTTAATTAGTCATTTTCCAGTAATGGACACCCCATGTAAACGTTGCTAAAAATGCAATTTCAGTAATTTTTCTTAGTGCATAAAATATTTTGACTTAACTGCAAACCTAAATAATCAAATTTAATTTTTTAATTATACTTACCAAAATGTAATAATACCAAAACTTTTATAAATAACTGATTTTAAGTTATTTTATGTAATTAATAAAATTTCAATATTTTATTCTTTTTTTAATGTATTGCATATTTTATCATCTGGCAATCAAAATAGCCAGGAAGCAGAAAATATTGTTTAAGTGTACAGTCAAAGAAGGGCTCATAGGACTTAATCCCTCTCCATTTAAACAAAAACAATTAAGTTACAGAAGCTATTAAAAATCTATTTTCGGACTTAAATGTTTCATTATTCACCTCTGTTTAAAAAAAAAAGAGTAATATTAATGAAAGTTATAGGTAATATTCATGAAACTGGTAAATCTGCAGATCAGTGGCCTCAGACATCAGTTCTACAGTTTTTATTTTGAAATTATTTTATTCAGTATTTAAAATATTCAACTCACAATATCATTTATCTCATATTTATAATATTAATTATTATAAATGATGTATCAAGTAGTCTCTGGAAGATTAATTGTTAAAAATAGTGAGACAAAACTAAACACTAATATTCCAATTTTTTTAATTACCTTTTAAATCCCCCTCTGTTTCAATAATTTGATAGCTGCAATTGCCTGATATTTAGTATTTTAAACCATCCATCTAAAATAATTAAAGCATCGATATTCTGATAATTACATTAATTGATGCAAACAGTAAATGATTATCAAAAATATTTTATTAATTACTGAAATCATAATTGTTAAATTTATTTTAAAATAACCATTTTGTTTCATTAGTATGTATTCATTAAATTATGGTATTAATTACATTAATAAAAACAATTATATTCATTACTTTTTATGGGGTGTTCATTACTGGGCAAGAGGGTGTCCATTACTGGGCTTTTGGGTGTTTTGATATATTTCTGCTATTTAAAATTAAATTCATATTGGGAAATGAGACTATAAAAATGGTTAAATATTGTTGATAGGCTAATATGATATTGAAAAAAATAAACTGGAATATAATAATTATAACTATTAAAAAATAATTTTATAAGAAGTTACTTAAGGGTGTCCATTACGGACACATCTACAATATATATATGATCTCTGTTTAAGGAATAAAAGCCAAGGTCAATGTTTTTGGGACGCCCAGTATATTCAAGGGAAGAACAGTTTTACCGCTATTTTTAATAACATATTTTGTCTTAGTAATTCGCAGAAAAATATTAGAAAGTCTGTAATTAAGTGGTGTGATTAGAACTTCCGCGTTTTAACATCTTCAACCCCGAATGTAAAATAACTCTGCGAATACACATTCATTGATTTTGCACAAACAAAAAGACACTATAGATGACAAAAGGTGCCCTTTTTCTGAAACTGATACTTTAGGGCGCTGATAAATTAAGTTTACTAATACGGATAAAAAATTACTAATTTTCTTAAAATATCAATTCATTTATCAATAACCTAAATTTACGCTGTAACAAATTGAACCCCCCCCCCCCCGGGATTGCACTTACACTCTAAAGCGAAAGCTGGGTTCCCGGGGCGGTCATCCATTACCGTCTCAATACTCTAGCCCTCCGGACTGATTTCGTGACGTACCAAATGAAGATTAACCCCTTGAAGGGCAAGCAATTGCGTTTGTGTAATGCTTAATTCCCACCGGAAATTTAGAAAAATTTTATTTCAAAATACAGAAAAGCAAATTTAAGACTTTTCTCCACTAAAGTCAGAAAACCAAAATTTCCTAAAATGTTTCTGCTGCAAATCCTGATAAATCGTAGGTGGGATAAAATATATCCCACCGCCCTTCAAGGGGTTAAGAGGCGGCGGTATATATTATATACCACCTACGATTAATCAGGATTTGCCCCAGAAAAAATTTAGGAAATTTTAGTTTTCTGACTTTAGTGGAGAAAAGGCGTAAAATTGCTTTTCCTTATTTTGAAATAAAATTTTTCTAAATTTCTGGTGGAAATTAAGCATTACACAAACGCTATTGCTTGCCCTTAAAGGGGTTAATCTTCATTTAGTACGTCACGAAATCAGTCCGGAGGCCTTGAGTATTGAGACGGTAATGGGTCATCCCTGTCATCCCTGTAACAAATTGAAGGCCTTTAATTAATTAAATGATCTACAAATCCTCAAAATTTTGTATTGTAAATCGTAAAGTATTTCTTACTTTCTTGGACACTCTGTCTAGAATTCATTTGTCAAAATCAGATGATAATAGTACTTAGTTTATGAGGAAATTAGCATCAGTGCTACCATTAATTGGTTTGGATCCAGAGCCAAAAATATTCAGTTATATGGAAATAAAGTACAAATTTTAAATAATCAAATAGCTTGTGTATATCATCGTCGGTTCAGAATGTATCACATATGATACCTCAGGACCGAGAAGGTTAAACATCAAGTAGAAAAAATCTTATCTGAAAAAGCGATCCCAGATTCCTTAGAATTTTCAAAAAATTCTACTCACTTAGTATAGAAATTTTCTTTTTATGCGTCTAGGTAATATTCCAATATTAATGATATGAAGATATTTTATTGACTGTGTAATAAAGAACTTAAGGGAATGTGAGACTTCAGAACCGAGGAATTTACACAATAGAAAAAATCCCATCTCAAAAAGAGATCCCAGACTCCTAAGAATTTCCAAAAAATTGTACAACTTAATATAGATATTAGTTTTTTTATGTGTCTAAGTAATATCTCCAATATTACTTATATGATGATACTTTATTGACTGTGTAATAAAGAACTTAATAGAATGTGTTTCTTCAGAACCTAGGAGGTTAAACATGAAATAGAAAAAATCCCATCTAAAAAAGTGATCCCAGACTCCATAGAATTTCCAAAACATTGTACACACCTAGTATACAAATTTATCTTTATGTACTTAAGTATATTTCCAATATTAATGATATGATAATACTTTATTGACTGTGTAATAAAGAAGTTAATAGATTGTCGAAGTTTTTGAAAATAAAATTTAAACAAGTTGGTAAGTGTGATAACAGATCGCACAGAGGGTTTCGTTTAATATTCCTTTCAAAACATTTTATCCTTTTGCAAAATCCGTTATTTTCACATTTCGCAACCAAGGGGCGCACTCTACTCTAAACAGACCTCCATTCGGACGAAACTCCGTTTCACAACCTATTCATAGATATATTAGTGGAGCGGATCGGGTCCATAGCCCCAAGATAGCTAGTCGCCTCCTGGCGGTAAAAAGTGGAGCTAAAATATCTAAGGCTGTGGTGCATAATATGACAGAGTGGTCAAATGGCTGTGCAATGATATATCACGTGAGGGGTATCGGCAAAAGTTGGAAAACTGCCCCCCCCCCCTGGATGAAAAAGGGGGAGGTTAAAAAATTGCTTAAAATACACAAGTTAGAACCCGAAAGGGTAAAAAATATAAGACTTTTTGAAAATTGTATGATTTTCTGTGTGATCGCATGTGTTCTTCTACAAGTATGCAAAATCTCAAGCCTCCAACTTAATTAGGAGCAGAGTTCGAACCATTGCTTAAAAAACACAAGTTAGAGGCCGGAGGAGTGAACATAAGACTTTTTGAAATTTTTATGATTTGCCGTGTGAGTGAAAGTGTTCAGCTATAAGTATGCAAAATTTCAAGTCTCCAACTTAATTAGGGAATGAGTTAGAAAAAATGCTTAAAATACACAAGTTAAAGCCCGGTAAATAATATGAGACTTTTTGAAAATTTTATGATTTGTCGTGTAATCGCAAGTCGCTATAAGTATGCAAAATTTCAAGTCTCCAACTTAATTGTTAGGTTCTCAGTTAGAAAAAAAATGCTTAAAATACACAAGTTAGAGGCCGGAGGGATAAATAAAGTAAGACTTTTTGAAAGTTTTATGATTTTTGTGTGATCGCAAGTGTTCTGCTGAAAGTATGCAAAATTTCAAGCCTCCAACTCAATTACGGCTCAGTTCGAAGAAATGCTTAAAGTACACAAGTTACAGCCCACAGGGGTAAATATAAGACTTTTTCAAAATTTTATGATTTGTCGTTTTATGTGAAATGTTCAGCTATAATTATGCAAAATTTCAAGTCTCCAACATTTATAGTTTCTGAGAACGGGCTCTGTGACAGTCAGAAAGACAGACAGAGGAGTAAGACTAGGGTTTCGTCAGATGAACGAAATCCGAAAAAAAAGCAGGTTTTATGATTGTTCATGAATCATCCATGAACTTTCAAAAAATGTTTATTGGCAAAAACCATTGTTAATGTTATTTTTTTACGTATATTTCATAAGTAACGTTAAGAAACCATATTACAACGAATTTAATGTCTCAAAAGAATAATACGCACAAAAATATTAAATTACGAAAAAAAAAGAGGCAGTTAAAAAAATCTCTGCTTTAAACTCACAGAGGACAAATAAGAATAAATTAAAGAGCTATTTTATTCTACTTGACGATATTGTAAATCACAATAATTGCATTATCTTAATGTCCTTCGTCTGTTTTTATGGCTTTATAAAACATATATGAAAATTTCGTAATGAAATATATCTGCTGAAAACCTTTTTGCTATTTTATACAGATATGTAATCGCTTTTTCTAGTTAAGCGAATTAAAAAAAAAAAAAGAACTTTTTTCTGAAATGTTCTTCTTTTGGAAAAATGCAATGAATCATGTTACTACGAATCATCTTAATGTTTCTATCCAATTAAAGTAATGTAAAGTGCACGTTCGAAATATATATTTCTCTTTGATTACAACATAGGTATTTGTATAGAGAGATGTAGGTTACATTTCCAACTGGATACTATGTATAATATGTAAATAGTAGTATAAAATATGAGATAGCAAAGAATAAAAATGTGGATTATTAATTCATTTCTGATTGTTATTCAGTGTCTATTTTAAATATATATATATTATATATTATATATATAGAGAGAGAGGAAAAAATAAATAAATAAATAAATATATATATATATATATATATATATATATTTATTTATTTTTACCTCTTTTAAAATTAATCTATATTAACAGGGCTGCCACAGGCGACTATTTTTTAATTCTATCGCGCACAATTTTTACAAAACAGAAAAATATGTTACTGACAGTGACTGTTAGTAGACACTCGTAGTTATGACACTGATTTAATATAAAATATGTTAAAAATTAAAATATGTTACTGACAGTGACTATTAGTAGACATTGTCAGTTAGTAGACACTGTTAGTTATGACACTGATTGTTATTCAGTGTGTATTTAAAAAAATATATATATAGTATACATATAACAAAAGCAAATATTTTTCCTTTTTAAAAATTAATCTACAATAACAGGGCTGCCACAGGCGACTATTTTTTAATTCTATCTCGCACAATTTTTACAAAACAGAAAAATATGTTACTGACAGTGACTGTTAGTAGACACTGGTAGTTATGACACTGATTTAATATAAAATATGTTAAAAATTAAAATATGTTACTGACAGTGACTATTAGTAGACATTGTCAGTTAGTAGACACTGTTAGTTATGACACTGATTGTTATTCAGTGTGTATTTAAAAAAAATATATATATAGTATACATATAACAAAAGCAAATATTTTTCCTTTTTAAAAATTAATCTACAATAACAGGGCTGCCACAGGCGACTATTTTTTAATTCTATGTCACACCACTTTCTCAAAACAAACAAAAAAAGATATTGACATCCTGCTCGACAACATTTGCAAGAGAAATATACAACGTAATTTGTTTTTAAAATAGTGGTGCGAATACAATAGAAAAATAATCCCCTGTGGCAGCCCTGCACTAAGAATTTTTTCGAACTAACTGTGTAATAAAAGTGAAAAAAGATATTATGTCTGTTCATAATAATTTTTAAAAGAAATACGAAAAAAAAAAATAATTAAATAGTTAAAAAGAACATAAATATCATTTAAAGATAACATTAAACTTTTTAAATTTGCTTAAAGTTCCTTATCAGTAATGTAAATAAACAAGCGATAGAGAGAGACAACATAATTCAACTTGCAGTTGAGACGTTGTCATCGAAATACTCAAGGCCAGAGGACACGAGTTGTGACGTCGTCGCTAATCGACCGACTTTTCACTAGTATTTGAATTCACACAGGAAAATTTTGAATAGCAATTTTCTTTTTATTTTATTTGAGAATATCTACCATCTTATAAAACAATAATAACTATTTAAACTTACTGGTGAGAATTCGGAATCCCTAAATAAAAACTCGACCATATGCGGAATGTCACAGTGTTGACGCATCTGGCTGATTTTTTATTGGAGGATTCCAAATTCTCACCAGTAAGTTTAAATGGTTATTATTGTTTTATAAGATAATATATATTCCACAAATAAAATAAAAGAAAAATGCTAATCAAAATTTCCCGGTGTGAATTCCAATACCAGATAGAAGTCGGTCGATTAGTGATGACGTCACAACTCGTGTCCTCTGGCCTTGAGTATTTCGATGGCAACGGTTGAGAGCGTGTGTCACAAACAATTAAGCACTGGGGTGGGTATTTGTATGAAGCCCTGTGACGTAGTGCTCAGCACGTCTGTCTGCCACGCTACAGGTCGCGAGTTCAGCTCCCACCTGTGCAAGGATCATTCAACCTTTCATCCCTTCGGGGTCGATAAAATGAGTGCCAAGCTTGCTTGGGAACTAAACACCGAGGGTCTCGCGTTGGGCTGACCATCCGGTCGAGCATATGCTGCATAGCACCTCGGGACCCAGGGTCAAGTAAACAGAGTTGGGCACTGTAGGCCCTGATCCTCCTTGGATTGTACAGCCACATGTTTAGGGTATTTGTATAACAGAGCCACATTTTCCTGGAGGAATAATTCAACTAGAATGCCCAAATTTCCACTCAATGAAGCTGATCCACTTTCACCTGAATATATAATTTTAACCTGACTCGAATACGCACCTCCGTGTTTAATTGTTTCTGACACATGCCCTCAAATGCAAGTTGAATTATGTTACCTCTCGTGAATTTGTGTTTATTTACTTTGCTGGTGAGGAACTTTAAGCAAATTCAAAACGTTTAATGTTATTTTCAAATGACTTTTAACTATTTAATTAACTTGTCTGTATTTTTGTATTTGTTTTTAATTAACTGTTTAAAATTAAACTAAAAATTTTGTCAATGTCTGTACTAGAGAAATTGATTTGAAATTATAAGACGACTTAACACCGTCTTCCAGGAATATTAACCGTTTAACCGGCTGGCCCGGATTTTTCCGTTTCTAGAAATCATGTTAAATTGGCTGCAAACAAAAATATTTTAAACAGAATTCTATTTTGAACCCTATATAGAAAGAAGTGATATTAAAGATATTATAGCATCAAATTGCGAGTAAAAGAAAAAATATATATCCTAGGATTTACAAGCATTTTTATAAAAATACTGAAAAACCCTCGGACGTGAAAGAGTTGGAAAATCAATTTTTCTAAATCATAATTTCTAACAGATTATTCACATTTAATATGTTAATAGATCGCCCTGTAACAACACTAAACAGAATTTTTATTTATAAAATGTGAATAATCTATTCAAATAAAGTTTTGAAATGTATTAACCCTTTCAGGGGCAAGGTACTTGTATTCGTAAAATGTTCAAATAATTTAATGACACCAGTATAAAGAAGATATTTTATTTATAAATAAGTAAATATACATTTTCGCATATTTAATAAAGATAACATTTTCATCATAAAATTCCGGGGCCAATGTGGCAATTTGGCATTAAAATTATCTGATGCCGTGACGGCATCACCGCTCTTCAAGGAGTTAAAAGCGATAAATTTTTTCGTATTAGTAACAATCCACAGGTTAAGCCCATAATGCTTTCAGGGGAGGAGGGATATATTATATCTCACCTAATTTTAATCAAAATTCGCACCAGAAACTTTTAATTAAATTTTACTTTTAAGACTTTGCTGGAAATAAGCTGAAAAATTGCTTTTCTTTCTTCTGAAGCAAAACATTTCGAAAATTCCGGTGTGAGATTAACATCGCAGAAACGTAATTACTTGCCCCTAAAAGGGCTGACAGGTATGCCCGTGCACCATACGTACAAGAAGAGTTTGCGTGTTTCGTTACTAAAGTCTTTTCGACACCACTAATTTTTAACTGCAATATTCGCTTTTTTATGGGAAACATATTTGAGGCGAACTTTTTAGTACTATAAAAGTGGTTAACGGTCCTTATTTTTAGTTTACTGTGTCAAAAAAAAATTACCTCTTAATCCTTTCAGGAGTGGTGGGGTACGTTTATGAAGCCTCATAATTTTAATTCCCAATCGCACCAGAATTTTGGTTAAAAACATTCGATTTATTATGTATGTGAAATATAGCTTTTTCTTATTTCCGGTGTGATTCATTTCAACATTTTATGAATGGAAGGGCTTTGTCCCTAAAATGATTAATAGCCGAAAAAAACCGCAGCAAATTTCGCTACATACAGCAGCCTTTTTTATTCGAATATTTCAGTGGTTTAAGAGCGTAGTTTGATAACATGTTTTAATTTTGTTTTTTTTTATATTATATTATTATTTTATTTTATTTATTAATGAAGACTGTCCATGCTGTATCACACGTAAATAAATTTTAATAGGCCGAATATTTCTATTTAAAAAAAAAGGTAGCTATCAAAAATCTGGGGACAAAAAAGTCCCCAATCTGGCAACACTGCATTCATTGTTCATATACAAGGACACACAAAATAATTCGGTTATAGAATTTATTGTGTATAAACAATAACTGCTGGAAGAGCGATTTTAGCTGCCGTACGAGTTTTTAAATATAAAAAATTTGCATATTACTTTGTGTTTAGTTTCTATAGATCACATACAGGGCTGCACAAGAGATATCGTGTACATTTAAGCTTATTGGCGGAAACACTTGAAGGAGAATTTTCACTTACGCTTTGCGTTTCCTAACTGAACTAAATTTTATCCTATTACAGAGTATATGTATCAATCTAAAATATATATATATAGGGATGCACAAAAGAGGATATTTTCTCGACTATTGATGGCAATTGCTAAATTCAGTTTTCTTATGTGTTATACGTTTTCTAATTTATTTACTTAGACATATCATTGTTCACCTTATTAAACAGTGAAATTTTGTTACAGCAGGGGAGACCGCGGCTAGTAGACGCAGCTTTTATTTATTAATTTTTATTATTTTTTGTTTAAGTTTTTTAACAAACTTTAACTGTACTTTTAAAGAATAGGCAGGTGGCTGTAAATATCCCGGAGTGTTGATTTTGTAGCTTTTGTAGTTTATGATTAGCGGAAGCCTAAAGTAAAAGGAAAATTATACGCCAACCTACCCCGTCACGGGGCAAGATGCCTATACGTATGGGATAAGTTGGCACGTTTTATAAAAAATTAAATAAAACTCAAATAAGACAGGCAGTTAAGAGAAATCAGTTTCATTATTACCAGTAAGTTTAAACAAAGGCATTATCGCCGTACAATATAAATTCTAAATTGTACAGACATAAAAGTAATGAATAAAACATTAAAATTGAGTAACTTCTATCCTACTCGATATCATCATCAGAGCTACAGTTGCCACAAATAAAAATTCGACTGTCTCCGTTTCGGCAAGCCTCATTTGCCCAAAATCTTGCATTGCAACCACTTTTCTCGGTGTTTGCTGTTTTGCAAGCTACCAGCACACACCAGACACCGAGCCAACTTGCCCCGTGTTCAATGCGCCTACTAGCCCCATAATAAATTTCTTCACAAAAGGGACACGTAACCTTCTAAACATAAATAATCCAAGTAAAGCACAAATGGGGAGGTACCGTTAATCATACACGAAGAAAAACTGCGCAAATTAAATCGCAATTATTAAGATAAGTATTAGAAATTAGAAAATGAATGAAGCAACAAAAAATTACTTATGAGTACAAAAAAGAGAAAAATCGTAATAAATGTCCACTACACGTAGGTAAAGCTGCAAAACTACAATGAGGATTGTAAAAAGCAAGAAGAAAGGTACTCTGTGACTGGTTGCGCAATCTATCCACAAGCAGGCGATTTATGAGAACTTCGTCTACTTACCCCTGTAGCCAACTAGCCCCAGTCTCCTTTATTCTGAATGTGTAGGAAAGTGCTTCATAATCCATGTTTGACGCATGCTACTTCGTTCTAATTGAACGTTATGCAGGGTATCTCAAAAAGATAGCGAGAAACTTTCAGGGGCACATCATAAGGATTGAGAACTGCATAGCAACCCATGACCGGAAACGTCACAGCATGCCACTAGGTGGTACTGTTAATGAGCGCACTGGAGTGGAAATGTCTGCTTTTTCACAGTCATTCGAGCAATAGTCGCCTTGAGAAGAACAGATAACATTTTACAGACAGGGAGCTTGCAGACATCCACTTCGTGTACGGATTGGCTGGTGGCATTGCACCAACAGTACAAGACTATATCGAGAACGGTTCCCACAGAGAGACGTACCGGTGTCACCGCATGTTTTCGAATGTTCATCACAGTTTGTGTGAATATGGTTCCTTAACACTAGAACGCCGGAAATTTTACTCAAGTTTCATAAAAATATTTGACGCCATAATTTTTATTTAAAATTATTTGACTGATTTATTTAACGTAAATCTGCGTGGTTTAAATTTAACTTATTTTATGAAAGAATTTCTGGTTCCAGTTATCGTTTAACCATATGGTCGGAGTCGGATCTACTCCTTCCGGGCGTTCTAGTGTTAAGAGGTAGCAGTGTGAGCTATTCACGCAAATTGTGATGCACATTTGAAAACCTTCGGCGGTCCGGTAATCTCCATGTGGGAACCGTTCTCGATACAATCCTTGATGCATTGCCACCAGCCAATCCGTACACGAAGTGCATGTCTGTAAGCGCCCTGTCCGTAAAATGTTGCATGTCCTTTTTAAGGCAATCTACTGCTCGAATGACTGCTATAAAGCACATATTTCCCCTCCAGTTCTCGCATGAAACGCAACACCTAGTGGAGTATGATGACATCTCCGATCATGTGTTGCTATGCTATTCTCAATCAGTATGCCGTACCCTACCTCTCCTAAAAGTTTGTCGCTACATTTTTAAGATACCCTGTATAACGTTTTGACTGTAATAATTTTTGAAATATGCATGCTTGTGCTTGATAAGAACTCTTCGGATTATTCCATTGAATTTAAAACCTCAAAATATATTAAACGCGAAAATGATAAAAAGTGGAAAAAGAAATTTAAAAATAATTTTTTACTCGTTCTGATCAAGGAAATATCTGTTTAAAGAGACATTTTATTCTGTTTCAAATAGTGTTGTAAATTGTAGTAAATGGGGTATATTAATGTTTCTCTCTGATTTATATGGCATTGTAACATAGATAAAAATATTTTCCTGAAATATTCCCCACTTAAATTATTTTGCCCATTTAAACATATATCTAACCGCTTTATATCATAACGGTGATGAAAAAATTGGAACTTTGTGCCAAATTCTTTTTTTAAAGAAAATTCTCATAAATCATGATACATTAAAACCCCTTAATATCGCTTTTGGAATTATATTATGCTATTAAGGGGTCTCGGTAACCCTTTGAAATCTTTTAAATAATTTTTATTTACTGATTTTATTATTATATACACATATTAATCTAGGTAATACTTAGAAAAGCTGATTTTCACAAGAAATAAAAATTATTTTGTGGGTAAAAATTGAGAATTTTATTACTTTTTTATACGACGGGCTATCAATAAGTTTTTTCCCTCACATAGAAGTAATTGAGTAAAAATTATGAAATTGTTACATTGTGTTAGTCCTTTTATATACAGGATGTATCTAAACTCTTGGGCAAAACTTTAATGGGTGATGGTACACATTAAGACAAAAAAAAATTAAATAGGAAACTAAGCGTCCCAAATGTCTTCCGAAGGAGATAGGCGCCATTAAAGTTTAGGGTCCAAAATTTTAAATGATTATAAAAAACATAAAATTGAGCTCAAATTTTAATTTTAAGTCTTAGCTTTTGAAAGCATTTAATGAGATATAAAAAATAACGGTAAAAAAAGTTGTTCGTTGCTCCAAAGTCTAAAGCGCACTCTATCGGCATGTTTTAAACTTTATCTTTAAAATTTATTTTCAGAAAATACTAACATAAAGAATAGTCTTAGAGAAAACTGCAAACGAATCAATCAATTTTTCAATTTTTTATAATAATTTGAAATTTTGCACCCAAAACTTTAATGGTGTTTATCTCCTTCGGAAGACGTTTGGGAACCTTAGTTTCCTATTTAATATTGTTTGTTTTGATGTGTACTATCACCCCTTAAAGTTTTGCCCAAGAGTTTAGATACACCCTGTATAGTCACCTTGCACAGTAACACATTTCTGCAAACGGTATTTCATAAAGAGGGGGGACAAGCGCGATAGTAGACCCAAAGGGGGGCATTTTTAAAACTTTTGCCGACCCCCAGATGTTGTTGGAAAGACCATGGCCACTTATTCATGGTATGCACCCCTTGAGCCCCTCCCTAAATTTTCCCCCAGGTTGTATGAATGGTGTACTCAAAATTCAGAAAAGTGCCCCCCTGAGGTCAAATTGGGGGAAGGGGCTCAGAATATGCATAACATGAATAAGTGGTCATAGTCCTTTCCAAGAATATGTCACATGTGGGGGTCGGCTAAAGTTAGAAAAATGCCCCCCTTTGGGTCTACTACCCCGCCTCCTGAAGTACATCCTCCACCGTCTTTTTGAAATACCGTTTGCAGAAATGCGTTACAATGCACGGTGGCTATATAGAAACAGACTAATACAATGTAAAAATCTCATAAATTTTACTCAATTATTTTTATGTGAGGACAAAAACTTATTGATACCCCCTCGTATTTAAAGAAATTTAAAGATTATTCTTTGCCTATAGTTTTCAAAATGCTACCATGATTTTCTTGCAGGATGTTTATTAGATTATACTTTATAATTCTAAGGATCGATTTTAAATTAATGAATTGATTTTTGAGAAAAAATATATATGCATGTATAAATATAGGCAAAAAACCAGGAAGAAACAGGATTTCTTCAACGTTTTTATATTTATTTTAATTTTCTTTATATTCTATAAATCCATCCCTAATTTTATTATTAATTTTAATTTTCTTTATATTCTATAAATCCATCCCTAATTTTATTAAGTACACTGTATTGAGGATACAAAAAATAATAGAGTGATTTGTAAAATATTTGTAGAAGTTTTAGTGTTATGTAAACACAGTAAGGTATGCTGGGGTAACTGCATCCACGATGTAACTGAGCCGTAGGCTATTTTATAAAAAAACAATTGATGTTGTGTAAGTTTTAGCTTTTGCCAACATTGCATCCCATCTCTACTTTTTAAATCAACGTGTTTCAACTCAATCATAACTCTGTCTTTGCCGTGATAGGTTGTCAATATTTAGGTTTCTTTATTTACAAACAACATCAATTTGTTTTTTTATTTTTTGTTATATTCATCTTATACCAATATTCCAGGCATTATTATTGTAGTAGCCATTAGAGTATAGACATTTTTCTTATCTGTTATTACATTAATATGTAAAAAAAATATTAAAAAAATCATGAGATCTTTTTTTCATTTAAATTTTTTTACTTGTTTCTATACATATTAAAATCAATTTCCATAAAATACGTTACCTTTAACTTTTTCATAAAAACTTTAAGACATCTTTCCTTATTTTATTTGAAAACATATATCTCAGCAGTCTTTAAAAATATGTGATATAACAATTAATGCATCGTCTGATACCTTTTGGCTTCTTTCTCAAAAACGTTTTCATCCCTCTTTCGGAGACGCCCTCAGTTTCGAATGGTGTTGTTTCCAGTTTCAAACGAGATCTTGTAACTTCCCTCTTTTTCCCTCCCCTCTTTTTCGTTTTTCCCTTCTTTTTAGCATTCCCTGCCAAAGAGCGTCAATATTTGAATATGTAATATCGTTGCATATATTATCTCTGTCAAGGTTGACCTCTATGGCTTCTCTCATTAGTGTGTTATGAAGGTTTTCGTACTAGGCTATTTTTTCTATTTTAATTGACTGTGGTTTCAGGGTTTTTTTTTTTAACCCTCTGTCTACCAGAAGGGTCCAATGGACCCGACATGTATATTCAAAATATCTATTCAAACCAGAAAATTTCTTCAAAACAAACTAAATGTATAAATCAGACAATAATAAGTTAAATAAACAAATTAAATAGTTTTAAGTAAAAATTCTGGTGTAGAATGTTTTTATAAAACTTAAGTAAAATTTCCGGTAGTTCTAGGGTTAATTATCTCTTGAAAGGGCTTTTGCTTGGCTACTGTATTTTAGGTCGCGAATATGTTCTTTATATTTTTCATATATTTTTTCTTAGTCATTCCGATGTATGTAATTTCTTTATTTTCTGTATTCGAGGCTTTAATTATTTTTCGGCTTCGTTTCTTATCATTTTAAATAGGGGGGGGGGGGGGGGTGATTGAAACTTTTTTTCCTACTTTTTTTTATATTTTTAGTGATATTTTATCACTACGATCACGTTTTATTTTTAGTGATAATCCATTCATAAATGGTAGGGTGTGTGTGAGTGTATAATCTTGCTTATTTTGTTCGAGTTGGATCCAGTCAATTCTTTCTTTAGCTTTTCTAATTAGAAAATTTTCTTTATTTTACGTAAATTTGTAATTTATAGTACAGCCAATATTTAAGGGCCAATCAAGGGCTTATGGCCAATATTTAAGGTATAAAAGCCGATGTCAATACTTTGCTGACACCCTGTATATATATATATGTATATTGTAACTTCATTTATTTTGATGTATCTCATGCCTTACATTCAAATCACATTCAAATGTACTCACAAGGAAGGTCTCCATACAGGGCATACTCAGAATAGGTGGAAAAAAATGCTAGTGAAACTACTCATGTATGTAATAAGAGATCAACGGCGGAATTTCAGTAGAAAGTCTGTAAAAAAAATAATATACTTTCGATTATTTGGCGCGAAAATACGAAAGTGATACGCGATTTGGCGAGCAGGATTTTTCCTCGCCAAAAGCAAACGATTTTAATGCATCTGAAAATTGTTTATTAATTGTTTTTTAGAATGCACGGTCTTTAATGAATCTAAACTTAATGAATGAAAGAGGTTATTATATATTTTTTTTATTACATATATATGTTGCTTGTCGCTATAGTTATTTGATTTTATCACTGTAAAAATATTTTCTGTGCTTTGCAAGTTGCAATATCTATTTTAAGTTATAGTCACCTGACATTTTATTGCCATAATACATTTCCATATCAAAGACTAAGTCGTTTCCATAGCAACAAAATCAAATTGACAGTGTTCTATCTGCCTAATTTTTGAGCTTGAAATAATTTAAATCAATTTAAATTTTGCTTTAAATCGTAAAATATGATATTTAAATTTTATTATAAATTCATATAAATATATATGAGAAACTGTAGTTAAAACAAATTAAAAATGACAAAACTACAGTTAAAACAATTTTAAAATGACAAAACTAAAGTTATTTAAATTAAACTTATATAAACAAATTGAATACAAAAAAGTTTTTTCCGACATAAAAGCGTATTTTTTTTCATCGCCAACCGGTGATAAATCGCCAAATAAACGAAATTTTCGTTATTTTTTTACGGCCGCTGTATCGGGGTTCCGCCAAAAAAATTTTTATAAACATAAATATCCATATGAGAAGAACATTCTGTAATTTTTTCAGATTTTTCTGAGTATGCCCGTATGGAGATCCTCCTTGTCAGAGGAATATTTTTTATCTATCGATTTTTTTTATTTATTTTTTCTGCCAGAGAACATATTTCTGGAACATGCTGAAATCATTTTGCTGCCAGATAATAATTTGTTTTTTACTTTTTTTTTTCCACCATCCGGTTGTAATATTGGTTTAATTTTTTACTTATTAATATTTTTCAGAAACTTTGTATTTTTCTCGACATTAAATTCAAACATATTTGAATCTTTTTTTTTTTTTTGGTTCAAATAACATAACACCGTTTTAAAAGTTTTTCTTCTTTTTTTACTTTTATTCAAAAGGTAATTTCTCCTTTATTAAACCATGCAATAAAACTATCACGTGTTTAATTATTTTCAAATAAAAATATTTTCATTATCTTTCTGAATTTTTTTTCTTTTAATATGATTATTTTTCAAACAGAAGTTTGGCTTTTACAATACCAACTTTCAGAAAAGAAAAGCTCAATTGTTTTGTAAAAGGCATGCAGCTAAAACTTTTTTTAACTAAAAAAAGACGCAATTTTCTGTTGTATTATGTAAATGAATATAATTAGTCGTATATTAAATAAAAACTGTAGCACTTTTTTGTTTTCATTTTTGAAAAACCTTTGCATTTTATAACTTTTATTAATTTTCTTTCTGACTTTTACGTGAAAGAATTTTTTTAAACCAAGCATATATTTTTAAATTAAGTAACTTTTAGTCTTTTTTTTATGTTTTTGTGATCTACCAACTTGAAAGAATTTATTAATGTGGGATATATTTTATTTCTTCTGATTTATTTTTTATTTACTAGATATTAGAAAAGTAACATAACATTACCTTTAATAAATAAAACAACTTTCAGGAAAGATTAAGAAAAAAAAAAAAAAAAAAAAAAAAAAAAAATTTTTAATGAACATACATGCATTTACAGAAATTCTCTGTATACTCCCATCTGAGTATTAAAATGAGATCTCAAAATAATTTCTTCATATGTGAAAGATACTTTTTTAAATTGAAGGAAAAAATAACTTCGCGTATATTTTGTAAGAAGTAACAAATATTCCTTTTTATCTCCACAAAACTAAACAAAAATCTAAAGAAAACCCAAATAATTACATTAAATATTAAGAAAAAAGGTTATTTTCATGTACAATTTTCTACAGATAAATTTCTCTTTAATATCCAAAGAAATTGCGAAATCAAATTACATAGGAAGATTTTTATGGCCTTACATTATTTACACCACATATCATATAATTTTTTTTTAATCTGCATACAATTTTTATAATAAAGGATGTAGACTATATATACGTGTGTGTGTGTGTGCTCCAAACTGTTTCTTCGTTGCATATCTTTTTTTAATTTCAAAATATTAATAAATTTTGAAATGCATGCATAATTAATTATCCACTATGAAGATTTTTATATCTCTAGTTTCAATTTAAAAAAAAATGTTTTTAAAGCTAATACTTCACTTACACATAAACTTTATCATATGCTTTATAAAAAATTCAATCACTTTCTCATGTTTATGGTAATGAAAATGAGATATGCATAAGAAATTTTTTATACATAAATCATTAATTGTGCATGAGAAATTCTGCATTTTTATCTTTTAGAAAATTATTAAGTGCAAAATATTCATATCCTAATATTCATACATTAATCCGGGAGGACGCGCGCCGGCCCTGGTAGACACGGGGTGGGCACGGTTTTTACGAGTGTCACCACTATTTTATTTTAAAGTAATCTACATCTTCTTTTATTGCAAAACGGTCTCCGACTAAATAAGGTGACGATTATTATTTGTATTTATTGGTGACCAATTGAAAACCATTCATATCCTGGGTTCTACCGGGTTAAGTTTTCAAAAAGATATATATATATATATATATATAGTTAATGAAAACGCAATATTTTTGAAAATGACAGGATTACATTTCCTAAAAACACAGAAACACAGACAGTCGATTTGACGCCAACGTAACATCGTAAATCGTCACAGGTATTGCAATAAGAACAACGCTCAAATATACAGTGTGTACATAAATAAACATCTCAAATTTACAGGGCTATTAAAACAAAACAAAAAACGTACAACCTTGTTTTTCATAGGAAATAGTTGAAAGTTTAAATTGAACACATAAGCGTTCAATGTGAGCCCCTCCAGCAACACGAACGATATTGAGGCGGCGCTATAACTCAACCCTCACTTTGTTCAGCATGTCCGGTGTGATTCTTTGAATGGCTGTAGATATGCGTGTCCTATGTTCGTCAACATCAGTTGGTAATGGTGGTACAAATACTTGATCTTTGGTGAGGCCCCACACACAAAAAAAATCATGCTGAGAAAAGTGTGAGATGAATTATCGCACAACCTCGATATCATTCGTGTTTCTGATTGGGCTCAAATTGAACACTTATAACTGTGTTGAATTTAAACTTTAAACTTTATTTTTTTTTATTTCCGATAAACAGCAAGGTTGAACTTTTTAGGTGCGCTTGTAATTATATAAATACATAGCACCTATAGTTGTCGTTCGGTCCGTCTGTTTGTTCTTCCGCATACAGCAGAGCAAAAACTACCCAACCGAATGGTCTGAAATTTTAAATATACAATTGGTTCAAAATTTTATCGACTCATTTCAAATTTTATGAAAATCGGATGTATATAATTACAGGGACAGTCAAAATTTTTTCTGTTACATTACGGTCAATGGGAAAAATTATTTCAAGTGCATTTCAATGATGCTACAGCATTTCGAACAGAATGAAATTGATATCCACTTATGAAGTGTACTAAAATATACATTCAGTACAATATGCGGTGCAAAAAGTATTTATAAAACTAGTTATAGTAGGAACGCACCTCATTTGCCATGTTTAACATGCAATTTCCAACTTGTTTTTTCTTTTAATAGCACTGTAAGTTTGGTATATTCATTTATGTGCACACTGCATTTTATACTTCACACTATCCTCTTGTATAACTGCCACTTTTTGACGCCAGTATGAAGTGATTCTGACTGATTATTGAGTAGGGAGTCACAATGAGACTATTAAACAATGCCACTTGCAAATCATTCGAAAACAAGACGTTACAGTGACCCATTTTTACGTCAAATGCCAGACAGACAAGTCAAAATGTTTCAGTCAGACGCGGAATTTTACAGTGCTGCCGCATCTGGCTGATTTTTTATTGGGGGGATTTCAAATTCTCACCAGTAAGTTTAACCCCTTGAGGGGCAAGTGATTGCGTTCCCGTAATGTTGAACTCACACCTTAATCTTTGTAAAATTCTATTTCAAAATAAGTAAAAGTAATTTTACGGCCTTTTTTCCACCAAAGTTAGAAAAGTAATATTTAATCAAATTTTTTTGGTGTAAAAATTCATTAATCGTAGGTGGTATATAGTACAGGGCTCGCACCGTTCCTAAAATTTTCGCAATTTGCTACCAGTATTTTAAATAAGAATTCTTCGTGGTAGATTCTTTTAACATCTATAATAGAATTATTACAACAAAGAATATCGTTTGAATGACGACCATCTATCGATAATTACAAGAAATACAAGGGGTGCGGCATCTATCCCGCATGCGGCGACTCTCCCGGAGTTACCCTACATAAAAATCAATTATCAAAATTTAAGAAACAAACCATCTCTTTCATTTTATAGTATTAGACTTTCGCACTTTATTTATTTATTTATTATTATTATTATTATTTTACTTTTTAACTTTGAAATTTACGATCCGCGAAACATTCTGACGCGATGATTAATAATGAAGGTCATTGTCAGATTCAGCGCTAAAAGCATATAAAAATCAGTTATCAAAATTTAAGAAACACAACCATCTCCTGCATTTTACTGTGTCTGATTTTCTCTATTTCTTGTCCTTTTTACTATTGAAGTTTACGATTTGCAAAAAATTATGACGTGATAGTAAAAAATTAAGGTAATTTTTGCATTCAACTATCCAGTGTTGCTGTAAAATACACATAACTACTATAAATAATATAGAAATTTATACAACTAATAAGAATATTATGTTTGCATTTTGGAAAAAATATTTAAATTCTGTTCAACGCTATCACATTTCAACTGTAGAATACGAAATATATTTTACGATAAATAATTTTTTAGACACATGATAAATTATGCTTCCTTAATATTTTTCTTTTTTTCTGTGAATCATTTATTGATTTGTGATATTTTTTTATGATGGATCTAATAAAATGACAAATCAAGATGTTTTTAGACATATGATATCACTTAGGAGTTTACTTCTAAAAGGAGTTTGAAATGTTTATCTTGTCAGTGATTCATTTGATCGAGAAGTGACGCTAAGGGAATGGTTTGTTATACAGATATGACCCAACTATTCGTTTTATGTTTCCCGAAAAGTTTTGCAGACGTATCTGAAATTAGATTATTTTTGTTATATTCTTTTCAAACTAAATCTGAATGAAGAAAAAAAAAGGAAAGCAATTAAAATAATTATTTATATATGTTGTAAAAAAGACGAATGTTTCTTATTTTAGAAAAACAAGAGGAAAAGCACGGGCTTCCCGAGTTACAGACTATAGGTAAAAAACATCATATAAAATTCAGTTTAATTTTTTAAATTTTGCAGCTTTAGTTTATATTTATGAAAAATATTATTATTTTTTTATTATGGCTCATCAAAGGTTATTTTTGAATACTACGATACGGGAATGGTACTTTTGAAGGTCACATATTTTCCCAGCTTTATTTGAAATAACATATTTGAGGTTCTAAAGTATAGTTATATTACGCATTATATTTCCACTTTCATTTCTCAAAAATAAAAAGTGGATAAAGTCCAAATCTTTTTCCACGTTTATTCGAAATCCTTTACTTGAGATTAATTCTAAAATATAAATAATTGATACTACTTCTAAAGTATTAAATTACACTGTATACCGTGGTTACCCAAACTGCCGTTTTTTATAATCCATAATTTCCTAATAGAAATATTCTCTTAACCCCTTGAGGGGCGGTGGGATAAAATATATCCCACCTAATTTAAACAAGATTCTCACACGAAAATTTTAACAAATTTTATATTTTTAACTTTGGTGGAAAAGAGTTGAAATATTGCTTTTCCTTATTTAAAAATAAATTTTTTCGATTTTTCCGATGAGAATTCAATATTTAGAGACATTTTTGCTTGCCCCTCAAGGGGTTAATAAAATAAGCAAAAAATATGTAGAGAAATTTTGCCATTTAAATGAACCCAAATTTGCTATTCGAAAATAGTCGTACTAAAAAACGGTAGGGTTGGTACTTTTCCGATGTATCAATAAAATATGTTAATGGTAACTGAAGAATGATGTACATTTACTCCTGCGAGAGGTAGAAACGAAGAAAAAATGATAACGTATATGGGTCTCGATCAGTAATGTCAATTTAGCTAGTTTATAGTTTAAAAAAATCTACCACTGTACCAGAGTTCTTGTATAGTAAATTTTATTTTATTTAACAAAAGACATTCCGCGATCATATAAGCCAAAAACAACCCTAACACATTGTACCAGGATGGTAGTCATTTTACATTAAAAAGAAATGTTAAGTTGACAGTAAAGGTATCAACTAATCAGTTTTTTGCTATATATCACGCACAATAATCGTAAATATACAGAATTCAAAATATGCAAAGAATTGTATCGTGAATATATAAAAATTTCATTACAAGAGATGTGTGTATTTTGTCAAATCTTCGAAAACGTGAATGGGTTATTTCCGAGAAAATAGAACTTTCTTACATAGTTCATAGTATTTTCGTTTACCAGAATGTAGAGGATTCATATCTCCACATCCGGCATAAATCGTATTTTGACTGTGTAAATAAAACCTAAAATACATCGCTTCACAAAATGCGCAATGTTGAGCAAAAAATGTACAAATCGATTCGGTTTGTATTCTGCCGTGTAAACAGACTTTAAAATATTCAGACGCAGCATTGATATATTTAGTATGCATTTTATGATATATAAATTGGTATCCCTAGATATATCCTATCGTAGTCATTGCTAAAATTTACACTAGATTTTATCAACTTACATATAAATTTCAACTATTTGATTCTTTCTTTGAATTCTATTTTAATTTTTAAAATAGAATACAAATTCAGATATTTCTATTTAATTTTCCTGTTCAATTTATAATATAATTAAAGCGCAAGAAAAATAACTACAATGCTTGTTATTATTTATTAGCTACCGATATGCTATTTCTTTCCACCAGCAATTAAAATGTCGTTCCTAAAAATTAACGTTACGTTATATAAGCCAGCCGTAAAACAAAGCAGATGTATCATTGTAAGGTTAAATACGGATAATCTCTACTGCAATTTTTTTAATTTCTAAGCATCGCACATTTTCAATATTTATACCGTCGTATTGGGAGGAAAGTACTTTTTAATGCAATTTGTTTGAAAACTGCATCTCAATTTATTTTTGAGATATTAATTTTTTTGTAGCTTTTAGCGACATTTGTTTAATGTTGGTAACTCAAATACTCCATTTCTGTAGAAAGCAAAGGAAAAATAGCTAGAAAGTATTTCAATTTTCCCATAAAAGCTGAATTTTTTTGTTGTTAATCCACTACCCGCTGGTGTTGCGTTCACACAACGGTAAAAATAATTGCTCATGCTTAAATTAATTACTTTGTCACCACTATTTTAGAATTTAAAAAATTGCCTTATTTATTGGCAGAAATTTTGATATTTTAATGAAGCGAAAATTACCTTTCTGAATTTGTAGTGACAAGCGAATTTCAACAAGAAATTTGAAAATTCCTACTTCATAGTTTTAGCGGTTAATGGGTTAAAATACGTGCTATTTTGAAAAAATATAAATGAATGATTTCTGATAAACCGTGGAGCTATTGTAAACTATATTTAATTTTAAGTATTTATATTAATGTTACAAACAAATGAAGGCTTATCATTAGATAGCCATATTTTTTTATCGAGTTTCTTGAATGACGCAAACGCTTTTTGCTGAATTTATGTATTATTCAGCGATAGTGACGTCATATGCATACTTTACTGTGGATGTTGTTTAAGATTTGTTCGTAAATGTGGAATTCGTCAGCGGATGCTAATGACGTTATTTTATGTAAAATAAAAGTGTGAGTTTAAAGTCTTAAAACTGAAATATATTTTGTACTATCTATATTTGTGTACACATTTTTTTTTCATAGAGGGCGACATTAAATTCTGCAAAAGAAAAATTCCTGTTTTCTATTTTATGTTACATTATTTTCTTCAATAAAAATTATAAATCTACCAGCGTTGGTTTACTTTTGTTAGAGAAATTGTTCATGAAATTTTAAAATACTTCAGGACAATTATTTATTCAATATAAATAAAAGAAAATGCTTAAAACTCTTACTAAATTTTGATTGTGGAATTTTACACACAATTTTTATCTCTCGTGAAATGTTAAACATGCATGCATTTCATACGGTTTCCAGCTAATTTTTAGTTTAGGTCTATTTCTAACAATTTAAGTTAAATTTATAAAATAAAGTAACCGTAAGAAAAAGCACTACGCCATTGTAACTTATGTTTATTTTCTGAACATTCAAGAAATACTTTATAACAATTATTTATTAATGTTTTTAATATTAAAGACTGAGCCTGGAAAAATCATAAAGATTTATTTAATAAATAAAAAATAATATGACGTATAAAGCGTTATAAGTAAGCAAACAAACTTAATGCTGGAATCAGGCGTAAATTAACACAGTTGCGCCACCTTGTGGACGGAGTGATAATTCAAATACGCGGGCTTTTAGTGTAACGCGTATTTTCTAAATCTTCAGTCACTCAGGAAATGAATTTTGTTAGCCACATTTATTGCAAAATAATGGCGTAGCGAGAGAGGCATCCAGACGCACTTGTCGCCACAAAGTTTTCTTCGTCTTATCACAAGCACTTCAGTTATTAATCAAGGTGAAAAAAACTTTAAAATTTTAGTGGTGTCAGTAAGAAAATAGTTAGGTATCTACCTGTAGTTCACACTCCATCCGCTACGTGGCGCATGACCTTGATTGATGTGACCTCGCTTTTAATCTTGCGGTTACTTCTCCCATTTAAGATAGGACGCTTACTTATATCGCTTTGATGACGTATCTCGTATCTCCGCTTAACACTAGAACCACCAAGGCGGTCATTTTCACCGTTTCGAAACTTTCATTGCGTACCTGTTTGTTTCTATTTAGAGTATAACTTCCAGTTTCCGTGACTTTTCCTATAATTCGAAAAGCTATGATATGCCAGTGATAAATTTTCCAGTCAGCGAAAATTTGTGAAAAATTGCAGTAGTATACCTAGAACCGCCGAAACGGTCAAAATGACCGCCGTCAATTTTAATGCACATTTTATCTAGTAGGTGTCGCCACAGTCCATAATTCATACAACCACACTTCAACAAAATTTATAATATTACCACAGATAAGTATTTTACTTCACTGCCCCTTGCAGAAAAGCTGAAGTCACAAAAACAGCATTGTTGGCACAGTCAATTGCGGGTGAAAAACAAAATTTCACAGGCCATAAAATCTGAGAAAAAGTCTTTGTACAGTAACCAAATTCTTGCCAAAGATGATATTACGTTGAGTTTATCAAGGGAAGAAAAATAAATATGTTTTAAATCTAAGTTCCCGACATTCATCAGTTACATTTGAAACTGGTGATAAACACTTACCAGAAACTTTAAAGTTCTATAATTCTACAAATTTTGGCGTCGACGTGCTCGACCAAACGCACGAAAGTATTCTGCAAAAGCTAGTTCTAGACGATGACCTCTACAAGTGTTTTATAATTTTCACCATCTAGCGGGTATCAATTCTGAAAAACAAAGTCAAAAAATGGTGTAGAAAACCAGTATTTTGTTAACCCTTTAAGCGTCCTGCAGAATTTTCCATTCATGTTTAGCGATTTGTAAAATAGATGCTGTTAATAGTATTGGTATAAAAAAATTATTTGATAACCTTACATATTGGTCTTACTCACTTTAAAAAGTTAGCTTAAATATCAATTTTCTATTAAATCAGCCTTCGATTCCAAAAGTTACGTGACGGAAAAGCACGGTTAGGACGCTTAAAGGGTTAAAGAGAAATCCGCTTTCTTTAGGCCAGTTATATTATTCCTAATATTTTCTAGAAGAAAATACTGGCAGTTTCCTTTTTTTTTTTTTTACTGTGTTTTTCCCTGACCACTGGCCACCCTGAATATTGTATAGCTCAGGGGATAAATATAAATTTCTGTTTTCACTAAGTTTATTCTTGTTTATAGCAATTTCGATTTCTCACGAAAAATATTTTTTACTATAAAAATATTCTTAAAATAAAAAATATAAGTCATATATATATACTATATATCTTAATATAATTTAATAAAATATAAAATAATAATAAAAATTATGAAATATGTATTATTATAGGGATACTGATGTTAATAATAGTAATAAACGATACTAAGAGTAAAAAATGCAAGTAAACAATATTTGAGCACGGTAACCCACATCGGTCAAAATGCCCGCTTTGGCGGTTGTAGGTATACGTTTTTGCCGGCGGTTCTAGTGTTAAGGAGTATATTTTCTAATGCTTTGAATGTACAGATCTAGGATTGCCAGTTTGGCCTCCATTTTTATTCCTAAATTTCGTTTTCATACCGGAAGTTCCGAAAGAGAAATTTTTACATTAGGTAATCATGAAATGGTTGTTATTAAACAAAGCAGTTCAGTTTGTACTTACTAATCTTATTTTCTGGTATGAACTCGAAATGGCTGACTAAAAATGGAGGCCAAACTGGCAACCCTGGGCAGAGCCATTTAAATACTTATTTAAGGGGTCAAAGGATCTTCAAACTAATTTTTTAATTTTTTAAAATTGCACTTTAAATACTATTCAAGGTAATTCTATATACTTCTATGCTACTATTCTATATGAATTATGGCATATATTTATCACACAAGAAAATAATAAATAAATAAAAAATGAGAAAAATAAGGAATTTCCCTGAATATTTTAAGAGGTCTCAGGACTCTTAAAATTGGAAAAAAATGAAGAAAAAAGCCCATTTTAACACGTAATATTTTAAAATGTATATGATTTTAAAACACAATTTTTATTGGGATGAAAGATGTAAGGATGTTCTTTCATTTTGTGTGTATAAAAAATTGCAAGGTGCATAATTAGCACTTATAGGGGGCTCCAAACTTTCAGACATTTGACGAGCAGAAAATTGGTATAACAGATTATGCGCCGGATTACAAAATAAATATTGTAACTAGAATGAAAATTTTGGTACCTACATATACTATAGATTATAATAATTACCATGAACCTAACTAAATTTGTAATTAAAGCATTTTTATACTTTTAATAGAAATTTATATTTAGCTAATACAAAATTATGACTGTTTCAACAGTATAATCACCTAAAAATTTTTTTTTTTGAACAATAAAAAGAAAACTTTAGATTCAATTTATACAGACTAATAGAAGTTTTTGAGATATCCTGCGCGTTATGCCCCAAAACGCCATTTAGAGAAAAATGGCTTCAAAATTTCGCAAAAATCTTTCAGCTATTAACCGGGTATAATTAGACTAGCTAAAAGCTATAACTTCTGTTCTAATTGGAATTTCAAGGAAACAATTATATCAAAATGTTCAGAAGAGATAGTACTTTAGCATCTAAAAAAATTAAAATTTCGAAAATTTTGAAGCTTTAAGAGTCCTGAGACCCCTTAAGCGTTATAAAGAACTTTTGGAAATGCCCCATGCGCATTCCTTACCAACTAAAATCTCCAATATTTTTTATGCCTGTTTAGTTTGCATATACAAATAAAACTGTGCATAGTTTTTTTAAAACTAAGTATAATTGGTAAAGATAAAGGTTGTTCAGAAATATGACGGAAAAATGCGAAAATTTCATAAAATTAAGGTTTTGTTTTTCTTATCTATATATTCAAATATATAAAATTCGACACACAGTTTATTTGTATATGTAAACTAAACAGGCGTAAAAAATATTGGGGATTTTAGTTTATACGGAATGCGCATGGGGCATTTTGAAGAGTTCTTCATAACGATTAAAATATTCTGGAAAGTTACTTAACTTTTCTCCATAAAAAAAATATATATATATATATATATATATATATATATATATATTATTCATTGCTTGTGTGATAAATAGATGCAATAATTCATATAGTGTGCCCTTGTATATAAAAAAATAAAAAAGTAATTGTAATAAAAAACTAATTTGAAGGTCAACAGTCCCGTAAAAAAATCATTTTATGTACAAAAAAAAAAAAAACAAAAATGCAGGCGGTTTAAATAATTTTATATTTAACCAAACAGGCATAAAAAATATTGGCCATATTAGTTGATACAGAATGCGCATGGAGAATTTCGAAAAGTTCTTCATAACGCTTAGAATATGCAGGAAAATTACGTAACTTTTCTTTAAAAAAAATTTTTTTCATTACTTGTGTGATAAATAAATGCAATAATTCATATAGCTCCTCTTAATTCATATAATTCCCTTGAATAATATTTAACACTAGAACGGCGGGAAATTTTACTCAAGTTTAATAAAAAATATTTCACATCAGAATTTTCACTTAAAACTATTTAAAATATTTATTTAAGTTATTTTTGTGCAACGTATATTATTCTTATGTTATAATAAGTTTTCTGGTACGAATAGACACGTATTCATTTGGCAAGGGTCAAAATGACCCCTCGCCGCCGTTCTAGTGTTAAAGTGTAATAAAAATAGTTTGAAGGTCATTTGTCACCTTAAAAAATCATTCTATGGGAAAAAAAATGCAGGCGGGTTACATAATTTTATTTGATACACTTTACAAAAAATCTATAAGAATAAGAAATATATGTTGGTAACAGGGTTGGTAGTATTATTTAATTCTTGTTATAGAATTCATTCCTTAGTGAAAATAAATTTAGTAATTTAATTAGGCTTTTGTACTTTTATCCTCTGAAAGATATTCTGTATTATATATTCAGTATTTTCCATTGAAATGGAAGAATCATGAAAATTTCTTTGAATAAATTTGTTTTGCTAATCAGATTGCTAGTACAACTTCTATATCTTTACGGATTTTTTTTTTGCTTATGTAGAATATGAAAAGTGGCATAGCTTGAAATTTACAGTCATATTACTCCTCTAAATTGCGTTATTTTATTATTAAATTACGAATATACAGTATTACTTTATTGTCACAAAACACAATTTCTAAAATGATAAATTTAAGTTTCCTTACAATAATTTTGATCATAAGCACTTAAAAAGCTATACTTTTCTATTCCTATTGTTCTTGTTAAAGCATACATTATAAAACATTCTTTCATTCATTCGTTTTTCCTATTTTTAGTTCATTATTTTTCTGTTGTTGAGGAAGAACTAATATGATTTTCAATATTTTATATGAAATATAACTAGATTCTTTTTAATATTTGTCTAGTGTTCGTTAAACAGACTCAATAATTCATTGGCCCTCATTTGAATATCAGGTTGTTAGCGAGTTATTCTGTAAAGAAACGTCGAGTTTATTATTTTCCTTGCTTTAAAAACGTGAAAATCAGTATTATACTCAAACTTCTTTTCTTCTAACAGTCATAGCAAAAAGCTTCGACTTAGACTATAAAAATGTATTTAAACAACTATTTAAATACTTGGAAACAGAAACATTAAAAAAAGAAATTCAAGAAGGAATTCTGTAAAAAAATATTTTTTTTACAGATGCAGAGAGTGAAAACTAGTGTTACTAGATATTCCGTGTAAATTAAGGCTCCAAATGCTCTGGACATCAGTATTTTAAAGTAATTTTTTCCCCTTATCTAATGGCAGAATTATCTGTGAATGAGCATGGCGAAATAATCGCTAAGAAATTGGTGGTTTTCAGAGCACATTGAGCCTTGATTTACGTGGTTCAGCTGGCAGCACGAGTGAAAACCCGAAAAAAGTACTACACAAAATAGTTGTAACTTAGCCAATACAAACTAAATCCAAACCAATGCGTGGAAGTAGCGCGCTACATTTAAAACAATTTAGTGTAGCGAGTAGCGCAATACAAAAATTCGGTAGTTCGTGGCGAACATTGACGTTAAACGCTACCTCATGGCTTAAAAGTGCCATTGTACAATCCAGGTGAGCTTAATATGCTTCTTTTGTGAAAAATGAATTTTGTTCAACAATTTGTGAATCTCGGCATGTACCCTCCACCGCAGTATTTCGAAAGGCATGCATAAAATGTGAAATTTTTCAATTGATACTTGCTAATATAGTCGACGCCTGTTACAACGACCATCCATTATAGCGACCGTTCCATTATAACGACCTATGCAAAATGTCAGGTTATTTTTATATCCAATAGAACGTCCGGCCAGCAGCTTATTTCCCAATACTGCGGCCGAATTGAACTTTCCTCCAGATGTTTTTCCCAAAAAAGGATTACCATTTTCATTACCCAAGAACTCATTGCCGAGTACTCATTGCTCACTGCGCGTTGATGCCTATTGTAAAATGTCTTAAAATGACACTACATTTTTTTAAAGACAGGAATACACAAAATTACTTTATAAAATTAACTAACTGAGATGAAAATTTTTGTTTAAAAAAAAATATCAAATGCACAAAAAACAACTATTTCGAAATTTTTTGTAGAAAATAAATGTTAATTTTTTTTGTGTGTGTGTGTGATTTTACATGTACATAAAACTTTATTTTAGAAATACGTAATCATTCTCTTAAATTGATTTTTATAATATTTGTCAATGTTTATTTGATACAAAAGTAAAAATAATCTAGTAATAATGTTGTATTATAAAATTTCATTATATACCTTAATTTTCATGCACATGATTAGAGTTTTTTTTTTGTTCATTTTCGTTATAGCGACCTTCCATTATAACGACCCTCATTTTTGACATGCGAGGGGTCGTTATAACAAGCGTCGACTTAAAACTAAATTCTGAACGACGAAAGAAAATTATTTTCTTGTTCAGAACACTTGTCTACTTATTCATTGTTAAGTAGTTATATTTTAAAGCTGGGTTTTTTCATAAGGAACTGTTTTATTTCCATATTTATTTGTTATTTACATTTTCAGTAATTTTCCAGATTATAAAACTAGACCTAATCAATATATTTAACGCACACCAGAACTCAATACAATTAATATATTGAGGGTATGTTGAATAGTTAAGCAAACTAATGTATTTGCGTTGAGTGATTGAAAATTTCGTTCCCGATTTCCGGTACATCCAGTTTCGAAGTGTACACAAGTTTTAAAAATGGAGTTACGAATACAGATGCGAAGACATATAGTGCGAGTGAAGTAACTGAGGAGGTTGTCACAAGATGGCGGTTGTTATTTTTTAAATCGGAGCAACAGTTTCTGATTACCGCCATGGGAATCTTATCACCAGTAAATTTGAATAGAAAATTTCGTCTTATTTAAGCGCCTTATTCACGGAAAATTTCTCTCAGAAATATAGTGTTGTTTATGACGGCCAGTTATCTACACGAGGGATATGGGCCCTAAGGTGGGGTGCCCTTCGTGGGGGTCTTTTTAAGGGAACCTAACCCGTATTTATGCAAAGAAATCCAAGATTCGATGAAAACCACGGAAAACTCCGAACGATTAGGCCGACGAGCGAGATTGGGTTCGAACCCAGTAACTCCCGCTAAGCAATATGGCAAAAATTTCCTTTTGTTTTCACTGGTGTCAGTTTGTCCAGGTCTAATAATCTGACACTGACAGGACGGTGTCTTGATTGTCACAATATGGCGGAAACGCAGGGCCTGACTACCGACAAATTTAACTTCCACCAGTAAAAATAAATATCAGTTTCTTCTATCATTTATGACTGAAATTTTACATTAATAAAGCATTTAACCCTTTATCTACTGACGGTACTTATAAGTACCACTCACTTTAAACTTTTATACCATAGTGAATATTACTAATATTCTAATGGTACTTTGCAAAAAACGTTCTTTTAACTCCACTTTATCCGAATATATGGCAGCAGTAGTTCTAGGTTTGTTATTTTAGAGAGGAATGAGGTTAACTTTGAAGGAGTCGATGTGTTTTGTGTCGATATTTTGTACAGATTGCCACGCTGGTCTTTTCATTGCTGCGAACACAGCAAAGGATATAAGATAAGTGTTGGATTTTTATTATGTGTTCATTATGATCTTAGAATATAATATGACTAGCTATTTTAGGTGAGCGGTGTATGTATTTGATTTAACAGTTTAATTACTCGGTGGTACTTATAAGTACCGTCAGTACACTGGGTGTTGGAGAAAAACTTCTTGTTTACTCTTCGTCTATGTAGTTATCCATCGCAGAGTTGCCAAGCCTCCGGCTTTTTGGACACCACTATTATTTTAGAGAAAATCTAGTTCTCTTAAATCGTCAAAATGTCCGAATTCAATAAAACAAAATTTTCTGTATTAAAATAGCGGTATCCAAAAAGCCGGAGACTTGGCAGCTCTGCCATCGTTTTCATCTGCTTTAAAATGCAATTAATAAATGTAGTGTACTGATGATTTCCCTGGTATTTCTTTTGCGTTTCATTGTTATTTTTTATAGGAAATCGAAAAAGTTGTGGCACCGGCTCGTTTTTGCTATGCTAGAAATGGCGTATGTAAATTCATATATTGCTTATGTGGAGATTCGAGATAACATGTTGTCCCTAGAATATTGTCGTCGCATAACTAAAGGACAGCTAACAAGATCAAAACCTTAAAAAAAAAAAAAAAGAAAAAAAAATGGTTTTTTTAAACCTTTCAGGAATAAAGCATTTTCAATTCTAAAGCGTTGAAATAAATGATTGGCACCGGAATTTGCCAAACGATTTATTTGTAAATAAGAAAAAGTCTCTATTTTACATACAGTAATCCCTCGATTTAAGGGACTAATTGGGACTAAGATGTGTCCGTTAAATCGAAAGTCCGTTAAATTGAAAGTCCGTTAAATCGTAAAGTACTATTTATAATATTATTTTGTTATAATTATAGTACATATATATATATTATTCGTACTTGTAATTACATATATTATTACAGTGCAAATTACATATATATATGTAATATATATATGCAATATATACAGTGTATACACATGTATTGTATATATACAATATATGTATATACATAAATATATATTGTATATACATATATACTACTGTATATATATATATATATATATATAAACACAATACATTACTTTTAATAATACAATATTGGTAATGAAATACAAACGAATTAACACATATGCAACTTTTATGGGAATGAAACACTTTTTACACAGAAATAATAATTAATAAACAAGCAATAAACAAATGGAAAAAAATTACGATGCCCCAAAACAACAGGCATCATTTTATGTTATTTACATTACATTAAGGTTGCTCCATACTGCTGGATTGAAAAAAGGCGTCTAGTTTTAGTTGTTTCCCACTTGAATGCTGTTTTTTTATTATAAGAGTTCGAAATTGTCTAAAGTGTTCATAATACGCAAACACTTCGGGATCTGAAGATGCCCCTATGTAAGTAATGACGTGATCCATATGCTCTCCTACTGTAGATAATTTTGGTCGAAATTCGCTTAAATCTTCTTTCTTGTCGTCCTCGACCTCATCTTCATTATCATCATGCAGAATACTTTCTGCGATCTCCTCCTCATTTAGAATCTGGTAGCCAGGATCTGCTTCGTCATTCTCGAGCCACTGTTCTATAACTTTCTCAGGGATATCATCACCAGCCTCCATTATTGTACTCCTAAAATCCGAAATCTCAAACCCTGTAAAATCGTATTCAGGATCTGCGTCGTTGAGTAGTTTTGACCAGCCGTTAGCCAGTGTGGATACCTTCATCAGCCTCCACGCAGCAGCAAAGTTAAAGATAGCTGATTTTAAATTGTAGGTGCGCAAATTTTACAGCGTTCTGGCTCCTCTTCTACTGCGTCATTTTCATTTTCCAACACTACCATTACTTCTTCAAGGAATTTCTTCTTATAAATCCTCTTGCAGGCAACAATGACTCCTTGGTCCATCGGTTGAATTAATGAAGTTGTGTTTGGAGGAAGGAAATAACACTTTATTCGTCCATCCCTACTAACCAACTTTTTCGCGTTAGGGTGGCAGGGAGCATTATCAAGGAGTAATAGAGCTTTTACTTCGTGGGAAGGTATTTTCATAACTTCTTCTTGATAGTGACGCACGGCAGGGACAAACTGGTTAAAAAACCAATCAGAAAAAATATCGCCTGTGAGCCAAGCATTCTTTGAACTAGAATAGATGACTGGCAGTTGTTGCATACTAATTTTTTTTAGAGCACGCGTTTTCCTGGCCTTTCCAACTACCATTGGTTTAAGACGATGACTACCATCAGCATTAGCACAAAGGAGTGCTGAAATACGCTCCTTGTTTAGCTTGCGGCCAGGCGTCTAGGCATCATGTTTGTACGCCAAGGTATTTTTCGGCACAGAACGAAAATAGAGTCCTGTCTCGTCAGCATTGTATAACTGACACAAAAGTAGGCCCTCGGATTCTATCAGTTTCTTTATCTTTTTTCGAAAAGGTTCCACCTGTTCGATGTCGGCGCTTAAAGATTAACCGCATGTTTTCCTGTTAGTGAAACCATGGCGCTTACGAAAGCGCCAAAGCCAACCATCACTTGCACGAAATGTCACTAAACCCATATGTTTCGCCAATTTTTCTGCGGCTGCCCACAACTCAACACTACGTACGACGACGCCACTTGATCGCTGTTGTACAAACCATTTGTATACTGCCTCTTCCAGGTTTTTATTTTGAGCCACTTTTACATGTTTCTTGTCCGCCACTGAGAAACCGCTTTTTGAATCACCCACGCTGTATTTAAGGGAAAAATGGACTAGTTTTTCCTTATTCTTGCGAATGTCTCAAACGGTTTGTTTTTTTAACTCCGTATAGTTCGCAAACACGTGCGACCGACACACCACTCTCCAACTTCTCTATCAACTTAAGTTTCTGTTTTATAGATAAATTAACGCGTTTCCGTTTAATATTACAAGCCATTTCAAAAAAGCACTAGTAGCAAAATACACTTGTGAAATGAAGAAGAAATGGATCGTGGGTACGCTAGCGCATGCATAGAAAGAAAAGCATATCACATGGCCGCATAGGTCGCCAGCATCATTGCGCATGCTTAGAACGAAAACCACGCTGCAGTGAGAATCAAAGTGCGCGCTTTCGGCGTTTCGTGTTTTTTACCTTTTTTTAAGGTTCCGTTCATTTGATCACGAGACATTGTGTCACCACAGATATAATAAATATTTCTTTTATTTTACCGAGAAATCGCTTTTTAAAAATAGTAAAAAGTAATGCTTTGTCGTTGTTCATTGCTTGCTTTTTTACATATAAAAGCTTAAAAGAGGGTTGCGTGTCGATTCTCAAGTAGAGGAGGGGGAGAAGGTCAGTAATACTTTTTTTTTTCGAAGCGTGTTTCATCGTTTTAGAAGCTGTTTTATCATGGAGGCTTCCTGTAAATAATATTGATAAATAAATATTTGACATTTGTCAAATATAAACATTTGAAATACGGGCGTTGAATTTCAGGTTAGGGAGAGGGGAATAATTTTAAATTAACGATTTTGATTTGTTAATTTAAGGATAAAGTGTTTTAAAAGTTCTTTATCTTTATATTAAAAGGGATATTAAACGAAACCCTCTGTGCGATCTGCGATGACACTTACCCACTTGTTTTATTTTAATTTTTGTTTAATTTTTAATTTTAATTTTTTTTAATTAGTCCGTTGAATCCGAAGTCCGTTGAACCGAGGTCCGTTAAATCGAGGGATTACTGTACTTATTAAATCGAAAATATTTTCTGGTGCCAGTTGAAAAACATTGTGGATTTACTGTTACGATATTTTAGTCATAGTGTACTGACGATACTTTAAAGTTCCACTTTAATTGATTACCTCTAAATAATTAAATTTCTAATGGGTGAGTATTTTTTTTATGTTTATCCTTTAATTTTCATTACAGTAACTGAAAAACAAAATTAACGAAAAAAATTGCAGTAGATCATAATGCCGCAGATAAAGGGTTAAACGAAGAGAAAATGTCTATTTAAATTTACTGGTGAAAGTTTCCCTTGGTATTAATCAACACCTGAAAAAGTGGTTACTGTTGAAGCTTCACTATTTTAAGGATATGCCAATTCCTCTTTATTAATAGTTCCATGGTTTTAAATGGCGAAATACAGTCGAATTGTCAACACTTAGTCTCTCAACATTCAGCAATCTCTTCAGTAGTAATCCGTGGAATGTCAGAAGGTCGCCCAGAGCGAATTTTATAGTTTAGAATTAAATCACCATATCGAAATCGCCAAAATCACTTTTTAACTGTCCTAACAGCGGGGGCACGACCTAAATAAATGAATTTTTTTTGTAGCACGTCCAACGCTCACTCTTTTTTTAAACTCATATAACATAACATAACGAAAATGTAACTTTTAATTTTCTTTTTTGAATTATTAACCTTGTAGACAAATTAATTTGAAAAACTTTTTTAACGTTATGTTTACTCGCGACACATGCAGATAATTGTCAGTTAACCCTCCGTCTACCAGACGGGTCCAATGGACCCGATGGGTACATTCGAAATATTTATTCTAACCAGAAATTTCTTTAAAATAAACTAAATATCTAAACCAGACAATAATGAGTTAAGTAAATAAGTTCAATAGTTTTAAATAAGAATTCTGATGTGTAATATTTTTATAAAACTTGAGTAAAATTTTCGGTAGTTCTAGGGTTAATAATATGGTTATCAAAGAAATATCAGCACTGTCAAAATTGCAAGCTACTGCCATCTATGAAATAGGACACGAACTTTTGAAATCACCCAATAAATACAATGGAGTTATAAATAAAGACGAGGATACATATAGTGTATTGACTATGAGTAGTGCGTGAAGTAACTGAGAAGTTTGTCACAAGATGGCGGCTGATTTTTTATATCGGATAAACAGACTCTAATTACTGACGGAGCAAACTTCCACCAATAAATTTTGAATAAAAAATATTGCGTTATTTTAACAGCTTTTTCATGAAATATTACTCTCTAAAATATGGTTAAGTTTTCTATTTGTTTTTACTGGTGACAGTTTGCCCTGGTGTTATAATCTTTTTCGCTGACTCTGAGAGGGGTTTGTCTAGGTTGTCACAATATGGCGGAAACGCAGTGTCCGACTACCATCGAAGTAAACTTCCACAAGTAGAAGTTGAATATCTGTTTTTGCCATTATTTATGAGTGAAATTTTCATTTATAAGGCATTTAAATTAAATAAAGAGCCCCCCCCGGCGATAATCAACCCCATCGAAAGCGGTTACAGTTGAAGCTTCACTATTTTAAGGATATGTCATATCCTTTTTTTTAGTAGTTCCATGATAAATGCACGAATCAATGTTAACTTTATATTCCAACGCAATGATTATTGTAAGAATAGCAAATAAAATTTACGTAATATATGATTGTGAATAAATACGTTATATACAAGATCGTTGTATACCTCGTTAAGATATAGGCTACCTCACTGTTTTCCTGCAGTAGAAAACATAACATGTATTTTAACAGCATTTGTTAAGCAACTATATTTAAATGCTGATTGTATTAAGAAAATCTCTTTTAATTCCGGTAAGAAAATTGTAATATGTGTATAAACTAAATATTAGGAGACAAGCCCTAAACATTTTAACGTGTTTCAATTTTAACTCGGAGGGCACCCCCTTCCTTAGGGCCTATATCCCTCGTGTTGATAATTGTCCGTCATAAGCACAGCCAATCGATTTTCACTTTCGAGCGAAAATATGTCGAGGATGAGACTCGTAACCAAACACCTGACTTTAACTGTCAATGTTCTACCATTTAAGCTATCTGAACGACACTCCAGCCAACGCAATATTCCCTCAGATGGTAGAGCACGGGTATTAAAGCCAAGGATTCTGTGTTCGAGTCTCAGTCTGGAGACATTTTAGCTTAGATGGGGAAAATACAACTCGTTTGAAATATTTACCAATCAGATGATAGTGTTTAAAAATAATTATTTAATATGACTAAACATTTTCTTAAAAGTAATTTTTCTTATTTTTTCAATTTCTTCAGTTCGATCAAACTTGTTTGAATTATTTACCTATCAGATGATTGTGTTTAAAAATAATTAATTAATATGCCTAAACATTTTCTTAAAAGTAATTTTTCTTATTTTTCCATTTTTTTCGGTTATATCAAGCTCGTTTGAAATATTTACCAATCAGATGATTGTGTTTAAAAATAGTTAATTAATATGACTAAACCTTTTCTTAAAAGTAATCTTTCTTATTTTTTCAATTTCTTCGGTTCGATCAAACTTGTTTGAATTATTTACCAAGCAGATGATTGTGTTTAAAAATAATTAATTAATACGACTAAACCTTTTCTTAAAAGTAATCTTTCTTATTTTTTTAATGTCTTCGGTTATATCGAACTTGTTTGAATTATTTACCAATCAGATGATTGTGTTTAAAATTAATTAATTAATATGCCAAAACCTTTTCTTAAAAGTAATCTTTCTTCAGGGTTCGTACGGGTCCTAAAATTTCCAAACTAAGAAATTCTTCGGTACCGTATTTTCTTATAGAAAATATGTCCTCGAATAAGGCGAAGTTTCGCGCGTTTAAACTAGATTCATTTTTCTATTTAAAAAAAAAAATACTGATAATTGGCCTTGAAAATAACGGCACCCGTACGAATCCTGTTCTTATTTTTTTAATGTATTCGATTATATCGGACTTATATGATTGTATCCATCAGATGAAACATAATAAAGGGTCACTGTATTATTTAAAGCGTGTCCTCATTTCCAGTATAGATTGAACACTGTAAAAACAAGTTGGAAATTGCTCGTCAAACGTGGCAAATGAGGTGCGTTCGTACTATAACTAGTTTTATAATTATTTTTTGCACCCCATATTGTACTGAATGTATAATTTTTTGCACTTCATAAAGTGCATAGTCTGTAACATCATAAACATGCACTTCCAATAATTTTTTTCCCATTCCCCGTAATGTAACGGAACACTTTTGACTGTCCTGTAATTAAACTATACATCCGATTTTCCTATAATTTGAAATGGCTAGACAAAATTTTGCAACAATTATATCTTTAAAATTTCAGACCATTCGGAAGGCTGTAACATCATTAAAATGCACTTGTAATAATTTTTCCCATTGCCCGTAATGTAAAGAAAAACTTTTGACTGTCCCTGTAATTAAACTATACATCCGATTTTCATAAAATTTGAAATGGCTTGACAAAATTTTACAGCAATCATATATTAAAAATTTCAGACCATTCGGTTGGGTAGTTTTTGCTTTGTTACATGCGGACAGACGGACGGACAGACGGACGGACTGCACGACGACTATAGGTGCTACGTATTTATATAATTACGAACGCACCTAAAAACGGACTAAAAAACGGAAATACTACTTACTGGCAATCTAGACGCCAGTACTATTTCCGTTTTTTTACGGGAATTTTTACCCATAAATTACAGAAAAATTTCCGTTTTTAATTAGAAAAACGGAAAATTTTCTGTAATTTATGGGTAAAAATTCCCGTAAAAAAACGGAATAGTACTGGCGTCTAGATTGCCAGTAGTATTTCCGTTTTTTAGTCCTTTTTTTTACAGTGAATCCCTTGACAAAATCTGAATTTGAAAGTAGAAAAGCAGTATGTGTCCGCATTGTTGCCAGTGGGGTACTTTTTTAAATTTAGATTTCTTGATTGCCACCACTTTTTTGAAGCGGTAAAATTGACTTTGTTCACGCCTTAATTAATATGTCATTAAATAAGGCGCAGTTTACCATTTCAAAAAAGTGGTGCCAATCAAGAATCTGAATTTAAAAAAAGTAGCCCATCTGGCAACACTGCGTGTCCATACTGCTACAGGGTGGTCATAAAAAAACTTCTTCGATATATGTATCCCTAGCTACCAACCAATCGAAAGGAAATTTCAGATTTAGTTATTTGAAGGTATGAGCTCGGGATTGTGATGATTTAAAACAATAGATTTCTCACGGTTACAGTAACAGAGAAAATTTCGAAATTTTCGAATGGCAACACCCTTTTTTTTCCTGCACAAATTCACCAGCGCATAAAAATCATAAACGGCGTTGGAACGATACACGTATGACTAAAATTGCCTGTGTAATATAGTGGCACTTAATCCTAATCAGTTCCTATGAACGTAATATTCAGCACTCTAAAACAAGTGATTACATTTTTTTTTTTCCACTATGTGTACACCAACACAACTCAAAAACCCATTTTAAAACAAATCTTACAACATTACTCAGTTCACAAGTGAAACAAAAATCGGCTTCTGAAAAACATGTCTGGTAGCCAGTTCTTCATTCATCACATTGGTCTTTTTTTTGCAAGTGTTTTACGCCGCCAATTTTCATCGCACGTGTATCATTCCAACGCCATTTATGGTTTTTCAATACGCTGATTAATTTGCGCATGAAAAAAATGGATGTTGACATTCGAGATTTTCGAATTTTTTTTTCACTGTAACCATAACCGTGAGAGCTCTATTGTTTTAAATCATCACGATCTGGAGTACATACCTTCAAATAAATATATCGAAAAAAATATTTCGATTGGTTGGACGGTTAGGTCGCTAGGGGTTCATGTATCGGGGAAATTTTTTATGACCACCCTGTACATACTGCTGCACACGTAAGCTACTTTTAAAAAGTAGTTTGTTGTCGCTACTTTTTAAAATAAGTATTTGCACTTGCAGTTAACTAATTTCTCTATAAAGTAGTTATAATAGAGGACGTGAGTTTCAAAACTCGCCTTATCCTGAAAATCACGTTTTGTGAAATCGCGAAAAACCTCTAACTGCGTCCATTGGTTTTCATTGTAAACCAAGATTTTATAATCCCAGAATTACGGGATAAAACTAATTTTTTTACAGATAGTTGTGTTTTTTTTTATTCAGGTTTAGCAATAAAATAGATTGATAGAGAGAACGCGATTTTTTTTTTTAATTTTGGATAAGGCGAGTTTTGAAACTTACGTCCTCAATTATAGTTCGCTACAATAAAAAACAGTTTTTTCTACACTTGACCTAAACCATAAGAAAATGTAATATTGCAAAAACGTCTAAAAAATGTCGAGAAAGCATTTCTGACAGTTACAGTAAGAATGTGTTAGAAATGCCACCAAAAACTAAATTTACAACAGTGTATCACGAGATCACAAAACTACAGAGTACTTTAACTGGTAGACAGTAAAAAAATTATGCCATTACCCGGGATTTATTCGGCGTAGCTGACTCCTATATCAGACCAGATGTCATAGTCATTAGGTTTCTGGGTGAAGTATGTGTCTACCGGGTTTGTCCTGGATAGTTCAGTTGGTAGAGCCTTCGCGGCTTCAGCCAAAATGTCCCTGTTTCAAATCTTAGCTTGGAAACTTTTTCTCCCAGTTTGAAAAAAATACCAACTTTAACTATTCATGAGTAAATGCGAATCTAGCGTTTTTCTGGAGTTATGTTACATGCATTTTATAAATATAATTACGTGTCCAACGTTTCTTAACGTTTCCATCAGCTGTGGTTTATTCTGCGTAACTGATTCATAGACAGAGAACAGATGTCATAGTCATTCGGTTTCTGGGTGAATTATGTGTCTTCCGGGATTGTCCTGGATAGCTCAATTGGTAGAGCATTCGCGGCTTCAGCCAAAAGGTCCCTAGATCGAATCTTTGCATGGGCACTTTTTTGCCCAGTTTTGGAAAATTACAACTTTAGTTTTTTATGTGTAAATATGTATCCAGCCTTTTCTGGAGTTATGTTGCCTGCGTTTTATGAATGTAATTACGTGTCCACCATTTCTTGAAGTTTCCATTACCTGTGATTTATTCTGCGTAGCTGATTCTTATATCAGACCAGATGTCATAGTCATTAGGTTTCTGGTTGAATTATGTGTCTGCCAGGCTTACACTGAATAGCTCAGTTGGTAGAACATTCGCGGCTTCAGCCAAAAGGTCCCTAGTTCGAATCTTTGCCTGGACACTTTTTTGCCCAGTTTGGTAAAATTACAACTTTAATTATTCAAGTGTAAATACGCATCCAGCGTTATCCTGGAGTTATATTACCCGTGTTTTATGAATATAATTACGCGTCGAACATTACTTGGATTTTCCATTGTCTGTGATTTATTCTGTGTAGTTTATTCACATGTAAGACCAGATTTCATAGTCATTAAGTTTCTGAGTGTATTCAGGGTTGCCAGCTTCGCCCCCATTTTTTAATTAGAAATGTTGAGTTAATATCAGAAATAAAGAATTCTATTTTATGTTTTAATTAATGAGAGACCCTTTACCAATCATATACAGTAAAAAAAAAAAATAAAAAAAATCTTTCGGAATTTCTGGTACGAATTTGAAATTTCGGATTAAAATGGGAGGCCAAACTAGCAAACCTGTGTGAATTATGTGTCGGCAGGGCTTGTCCTGGATAGCTCAGTTGGTAGAGCATTGGCGGCTTTAGTCAAAAGGTACCTGGTTCAAATCCTGGCCTGGGCAGTTTTTCTCCCAGTTTGGAAAAATTACAACTTTAATTATCATGATTATTATGTAAATACATATCCAACTTTCTTCTGGTGTTATGTTGCCTGCGTTTTATGAATACAAAGATATTACATAAAATTATGGTCATACAAGCATCTTGTTTTCAATATTATTAACATTGTTAAATGAAGAAAAGTATTAAAAAACACCCATAATAAGTTTTTTCTTTATAATCCAAGTTGTCATCTGCTCAAAAAATATTATTTTTCCGAAAATAGTTTCCTTTATTTGTAAAAATACAACGTATTTATAGAATTTTTTCAAAAATTACTAGTCGTACCGAAATTGATGTATTAAAATATATTATTATTTCAAATTTTTTTTAGTATTTCAGTATTGGGAAAGATTATGTAAGAGATTAAGAAATAAAGTTGTTTTCATTTTTATGAGTGATCTCGAAAACTGTGTGCCTAACCCTGTCAACCCCTATTCAAAAGTTACCCAAAACCCTATTCTCCTTGAAACAGGGCAAGAAATAGCTATTTCCGCTATGATAATCTATCTAGTTTTATCAATTCTCTTGTTCGTTGCTAATAAGGGTATTTTTGTGTTTCTAGAGGGAGGGATTATTAATTTGTTTTCAAAAATTAGCACTATTACCGAAACTGTTATAGTACAATACATTACTATTTTTTTAAAAAAGAATTAGTATTTCAGTATTGGGGAAAATTGTGTAGAAGATTAAAAAAAAAAAGTTGTTTTTATTGTTATGAGTGTTCTCGAAACTATGTGCCTATCCCTGTCAACCCCCATTCAAAAATTACCCAAAACCCCATCCTCCTTGAAACAGGGAAATAAATAGCTATTACCGCTTTGATAATCTAGCTAGTTTTATCAACTCTCTTGTTCGTTGCTAATTAGGTTATTTTTGTGTTTCTAGAGGGAGGGTTTATTAATTTGTTTTCAAAAATTAACACTATTACCGAAACTGTTATAGTACAATACATTATTATTTTTTAAAAAAGAATTAGTATTTCAGTATTGGGAAAAATTGTGTAGGAGATAAAAAAAAAAAAAAGTTGTTTTCATTGTTATGAGTGATCTCGAAAACTATGTGCCTATCCCTGTCAACCCCCATTCAAAAGTTACCCAAACCCCATTCTCCTTGAAACAGGGAAATAAATAGCTATTACCGCTATGATAATCTAGCTAGTTTTATCAACTCTCTTGTTCGTTGCTAATTAGGGTGTTTTTGAGTTTCCAGAGGAAGGGTTTATTAATTTGTTTTAAAAAATTAGCAATCTTATCGAAACTGTTATATTACAATTCATTATCAGGATTCGTACGAGTGCTTGCATTTCCAGGTTAAGAAATTCTTCGATACCAGTATTTTCTTATAGAAAATCGTTCCTTAAATAAGGCAAAATTTCATGCGTTCAAACTGCACTTCTTTTTCTGTAAAACAATACTGTTACAATACTGCCTTGAAAATAACGGTACCCGTACGAACCCTGATTATTATCATTTAAAAAAAAAATCAGTAATTCAGTATTGGGAAAAATTGTGTAAGAGATTTTTTAAAAAAAAAAGTTTTTTTCATTGATATGAAGGATCTCGAAAACTATGTGCCTAACCCTATTAAACCCCATTGAAAAGTTACCCAAAACCCCATTCTCCTTGAAACAGGGCAAGAAATAGCTATTTCCGCTATGATAATGTAGATAGTTTTATCAACTCTCTTGCTCGTTGCTAATTAGGGTATTTTTGTGTTTCTAGAGGGAGGATTTATTAATTTGTTTTCAAAAATTAGCAATCTTACTGAAACTGTTGTAGTAAAGTATATTATTATTTAAAAAAAAAATAGTATTTCTGTATTGGGTAAAATTGTGTAAGAGATTTAAAAAAAAAATTGTTTTCATTGTTATGAGTAGGCTTGAAAATTTGTGTGGAACTCAGGCAACCCCTTTCAAGAGTTGCCAAAAAACCATTCTACTGGAAACAGGTTAAGAAATAAATATTTCCGTTATTATAATCTATCTAGTTTTATCAAAAATTTCTTGCCTGTTGAATGAAGTTATGAAAAAGGAGGAGGAAACATACAGTGTAGAGTATACCAGTTGCGAGCAAAGTAACTGAGGAGGTTATTACAAGATGGCGGCTGATTTTTTTACATCGTAAGGCAGCTTCTTATTACTTCCGGAGCAAACTCCAACCAGCAAGTCTTGAGTAGAAAATTTCGCGTTATTTTACCGGCTTATTCATGGATAATTTAGCTTACAAATATGTTATAAATTTCTATTCCTTTTTACTTGTGAAAATTAGCCTGGGTAATGTTGTCTCTTTCACTGAAACTGAAAAGAAGTTGTTCAGGTTGTCACAAAATGGCGGAAACGCAGGGACTGACTACCACTGAAGTAAACTTCCACCACTAAAAATGAATATCTGTTATTTACCATACATATAACTAATATTCTGCATTAATAAGGAGAAAATAAGAAGAAAATTTCTATTCAAATTTACTGGTGGAAGTTTTAACCGGCTTAAATGACACAGCGAAACCAGTTACAGTTGAAGCTTCACCATTTCGAGGATATGTCACTTTTATGGTCTTTATTCATAATCCCATGGCTTGTTTTTACTTAGGGTATTTTTGTGTTTATAGAGGGAGGATTTTCTTTTCTTTCAAAAATTTGCAGTTTTTTCGACACTGATATACTAAAAAATATATTTTTATTTCCAATTTTTTTTAGCATTTCTTAATAATTAAATATTTGTATAAGAGATTTAAAAAAAATGTATTTTTTACGGTTATGAGTAAGCTCGAAAACCGTGTGCGGAAATTTACACTCACCCCTTCAAGGTTGTAGCAGAAAACCAAATTCTCTTTGAAAAAGTTCAAGAAATAATTATTTCCGCCTCTATAATCTAGCTAGTTATGTCAAAACTCTTCGGCTTGTTGCTAATTAGGGTATTTTTATGCTTGTAGAGGGAATGTTTCTCACATATCAATTCAGACAAAAGCTTGGCAGTAGAAAATACGAATGCAAATTAAATTTTCAAATTTAAATATTTGAGGTATGTTTATTTTAAATATAACAAACCACATAAAGTTTGCATAATATTTCATTTTCTCTAAGATGGTGTATGTGTTACAATAACAATATAACTGAGTGTTTCACATTTTTCAAAATTTTCTCAAAAAGGATTCTAGAAAAGTCATTATTCTTTCCCATCTTACATTTTAGTACTTCAAAATAGGAAACAACTTCCTTTAAGTAAACAAAGTTGTTCTGATTGTGAATGCATAAAATTATTTACTAAAGGAATAAAGCCAGAACTATGTATTTCTGTTATAATAAACTAGCTAATTTCGTCAGTGATCTTTTGCTTGTTAGAAAGAGTACTCCAGCAAAAATACTGTATTTGAAGAAATACTTTTTCGCATATATAAAATTTCTGGTAGTATTTTCATTAAATATTATGAGCAAATATTAATTAAATTCTAACAATTTTTACATTGACTTTAATATATTTATTACATTTTAGTGAAATAAGGATTCTGGAAGACTGTAGGGTAATAGTACATAAAACATATATATTTGAGAACAATAAAGTCTATGGAAATTAGGCCGCTTTGTGCAATTACAATAAAATATTAATAAACTTCAAAAATAAAAAGATGTTTCTTAATCTAGAAAAATATAGCGTAAACACTAACGAAAATATACAATAACCGCTTTCGAGTTACTTATTTTTGCGAAAATCGTTCTTTATCTGTAGAAAACTCAGAAACATATACAGAGTTTTGCCAAATTCCACAGACAAATTCAGTGGAATGATAGTAGGCAACAAGATAATGAAAAATTACCATAGATTATGGAGTCGCAAACCACGTATTTAATTAAAAATACAGCGTGTTCTACCCTAACACAATTTGGGCTGACGATAATAACTTTCGGAAAACTGAAGTATATTATAACAAAACTTTTAACACTTTCAGGGGCAAGGCATTTCTGCTTCAAAAACGTTCAAATAGTTAATTCCTAAACGCAATTTACGAACAAATTTAGTTGGAAATAATCAAGAGCTTTTCTTCAGGTATATTATGAGATTTAAATTGTACTAAAAAATTACTGGTGCCACTTGACAGTTTGGGCATTAAACTTATGCGTTTGCAGACTGCAAACAGCGTCCCTGAGAGGGTTAATAGACATTCTCACATTTGTTTTAAATCTGATAATGTAAAAAAAAGTATTAGAATATTCCATTATACGCGCTAGCAGTATTCACTTGACGCTCCACATTTTGGACTGCGATTACCAGTTCATACCCACATAGAAATTTTAGTTTGCAGAAAATTTGCAGCAATCTTGCTTTGCAAACCTGCAAAGTTGCAGCAAGTTCAGCATGACAAGACTGAAATTTCATAACAACACTGCAGCAAGATAACGCAAACGCTGGTGTCACCACGCTTTGAACTTGCAGTTAACTTGTCGAGCAAGTTAAATTCTTGCTGTATCAAATTATTGAAAATTAACGGCAAACAAGTAGAAAATTTAAATCCGTCATGACTAAAGTACTGCAAACTCTTTGCAAGCTAGTATACAATTTAGCTTTGTCATGCCCTTCAGGTCTATTGACTCATAGTCCGAGAGCTGTTAAAAATTTTAGGGAAGGTATTTGAGGCACCTTGAAAATTTGTGCAAAACTTCTTTAGTAATGCCTGAATACAAAATCGAATGTCTGGCTGAAGGATCGTGGCCACCCGTGACTTAGCCCACCCGTGATTTTTTTAATTTCCAAAATTTTCGTTGCAAAAAAAAATATCCTTGAGGCATTTTGACATTTTAATACCTTCAAATTTAGTATTTAATGAAATAAAAAATATAAAAGCCAAACACTTTAGTCGGCCCAAAAACTGTGCCAGTCACCTGTCAAGTACCATTTTATTACTACCCCAAAAAGGTATTTGAGGCACGCTGAGATTAAGACAGAATAATGTTTATGCTTAGAAAAAAATATTTTGAAAATGTCAGACACTTTTTTTGGCACTTTTTACTTGCCAGACAACATAGAATGTTAAACACGAGTGCCAGTAAAGCTGGACTTGCGGTGCCTCGCTGAAGATCCATTTACTGACTTACGATACAAACAAAGCGTAAACCGCGTTGCATCTTAAGATGAATTTCTACTGGATGCGTGCACAATCACAACAAATCTAACTGGGATAGGCTCTCGCAAGACCACATGACTCATAGGCATTTTCGCCGATCCCAACCGTTATAGCAAAAATAAGAAACTGCGCATGCGTGGGGACAAAAAAAGTAGTGACAGTCAAATAACACAGGCCTGCGATGAAAAAAATACAAGGGTATTGATGGCTGAACTTTATGTATTTTTTGGTGCTAATTAAGAAACAAATAATGAAAAAAGTCTATCACGTCACATTTTCTTGAAAAATATTGGGTCGATTGGAAAGTCGTGTCGTGTTTAAAAAATTAATTCGCACCGGTAAATTCTGCCAGGTAATTATTAGACATTAGATATCGGAATAAATATCTAATAATTAAATGATAGAATTTTCCGGTACGAATTGATTTTCACATAACGACACGACTTTCGGATAGACCCAGTTGTTTTAAACCGTTTAAACCTATAACAAAATAATCGATTACTGAAAAACAAATTTGCCTCACCGAGAATCGATTTTTTTTTATTACATATATTTACATGGATAAAATCACTGTTGCCAGATAGTACATGCAAAATTGTCCGAGAGAATTCCTTTTCAAATAGGATTTTAGCAAAAATATCTATATCGATGTTACAAAAATTTCTGATGTGATGTGGGAAAATGGAGATCATTTTCAAAATCAGTCCACCAAATAACATAAAAATCAGCGAAAACTTTTCTTGTATTTTACAAAAACTTCAATTTCGCAGGCCTGTGTAATCCGAGTTAAAAAAAAAAAGTCCCCAATCTGGCAACACTGACAAACAAACTGACACCAGCAAAAACAAACAGAAGTTTTTTCAAATTTAGGAGAAAATATTTCCATGAATAAGGCGCTTAAATAAGACAAAATTTTCTATTCAATTTTACTGGCGGGAGGTTTACTCCGCCGGTATTCAGGAGCTGTATATCCGATTTTTTAAAAATCAACCGCCATCTTTTGACAACCTCCTCAGTTACTTCACTCACAACTCATAAAGAGTACACTTTATGTCTCCTCCGCTTTATTCATAACTCCGTTCAACAAACACACTAACCGCCATTGCAGCGTTGCAGATATTTTTATTATCATTACTCGGGGATGCTAGTGCTGCGCCACAAATAATCGATTGGTACGACTGGATTTTATCAGTATTTCAAGCCTCATTTAATGACAAGATTTTTGAGATTTCATGAAGCAAAGAATGCTATTAAACTTTAGTGGTTAGAAGCAGCCATTTGTGGCGCGGCGCTTTCATCCCTGTTATCATTCAAAATATATACTCCTAATTCGGCATATTAACCCCTTAATTCTCGCTCCCGTCATATTCAAGGGCTAAGTCTTTTAGGTAGATTTCGTAAGAAATACTACCTATTGCAGTCGTTACCATGGTGCGACTTTTGAAAAATTCCTTCATAACTTTTCATTATAGGACCTCAGGAACCCAAAACCACCCCCAGCTAAAAAATTTATTTATTTATATATATATGTATGTATGTATGTATGTACTAAATTTTGTCCGCACAATAAAAGTCTCAATGATGCACGGATTGTCTTCAAACTCGCCAAAAACTTTGAGACGGCTAATATCTCGGCGGGGATTGAAAATGGGAAAAATCGGCCCAAGGGAATGGAAATGGGAAGGGTTCAAAATTTTGAATACCGTCTTAACATGATTCTGATAAAACCAGCTCTTACACAACAATGACAGGAAAAAATAAATATTTTTCGGTATAGCAGTTACCAACAATTAAAAAAAAAGCAATAAAATTCTCACCACAACAATTGCTTTTCTATTGCAAGTTTTCACGTGAAAAATTAAATAAAATAAATAGTTTGACGAATCGAAAACAAACTGAACACTACGTCATAAGTTTTCTAGAGCAAGATTTCTGCATGAAAACTCAAAATGAAATAAATAGTTTGACGGATTAATATATATATATATATATATATATTGCGTCATATTGGAAATAAAATGGACCTCATCAGGGGAATATGTAACGTCATGTGAGTTTGAAGAAACGTATTAAAACATGATAAAAACCCGACTATGGAAATATTAAATTATTTTAACACTTTGAGGTTCTCTGAATTTGCTTTAGCTATTTTTTAAACCTATTCCATATACATGCGTGTGTGTATTCGTGTATATTAGAATTTTCACAAAATGTTTAACTCCCTAGAGCTCATTCTTAGTGAAGGAACTGGGTTTATCTCTAATCTAGATTTAAGTTTTGTTGGTGAATTTAGTACTTAGCTTCGAAATCTACCTCCGCCTGTAGGCCCGAGCCGGCAGGGATTTTTTTCATATTATTCAGATTTGTTTGATTCCCACCAGTTTTATAGAATAGTGTAATTTGCTTTATTATGGTATCATTTCACCTGTCATTAAACAAGGTAAGCATTTCTTTTTTAAAAAAAAGCGGGGTAAATAAGCAATTTGATTTTTTTATCCGTAATTTTATGCGACCGTTAAGGGGTTAAATTTGGCTTTATTTAATTACAAACATTGCGTAATTTAAAAGATAAGTAAATAAAAAAAGGTAGTTATTTTAATTTTTAAAAAATGCACAGCCTGGGAACATTGTCGTGGAGTTGGAGCGGGAGGCAAACATCACACATTTATTATAATGGAATTTCATGAAAATTAAAGACACTTCTTTAAATAAAGCTTTAATATATAGTTTCTTACAATAATACATCAAAAACTAAATCGTAGTACATTATTATACATTATCTATTGATATATATTGGATTTTTGAGAAAGTTGGCTGAAGGTATATTGCAGGTTTTCCCACTCAATGTATGTTTGGATTGGTGCGGTGATATCGGGGGATTATTTAACCTCACTAATCGTGAGAAACCTGTATTTAACGACATATTTCTGTAACATTTTGATTGCGATTTAAATTTTTAAGTGATGTAGGCGTGAAGTGTCTCCAAGCATGTGCTTAAACAGGTTTTTATTTTTATCTATGGCGTATTTTAGTAATATTATAGAACAATAAAAGTCCAAAAATATCAAAACAGTATGATGTACAGACTGAGACCCAGTTAACAGTTTCAGGGGCAAAGCATTTTCAATGCCAAAGTGTTGAAATAAATAATTGGCACAGGAATTTGCCAAAAAAAATATTTGTAAATAAGAAAAAGGGTATGTTTCACATACCACAAATCTGATACAATTGTAGCGTTTGGGAATTAAAATTGAGTGGTTTCATAAATATACCACTGTCACTGAAAGGGTTAACAGAGTTAACAGAGCACAGGACCTTTAAACTTTTACAAAATCTGTTTTAGGTTTTTGCCTTTATTCTAAATGTTTTAAAATTTTTCAACAATATGCAAAAAACTGCATTAAAAAATTTACATTATTTCTTGAGTTATACTCATTTATAGATGGTGAGTATAATGGAAGGTTCGTATACAGTAAAACCTCCTTAAAGTGACCACGTTCCGTTCCAATAAAAATTGGTCGCTCTGAGAAGTGGTCTCTTAATGGAGGTCATGTTTAAATTTGGATTTTAATTGTTGAAAAAAGGTAACAATTAATGTTACTAAAATTTATTTTTCACACTAGGAAAAAATATGAAAATTTAAGTATCAAAACAAAAGTTAATTACATAAGCTAATTAGTGCAGAGTTTAAAAAATGAATACATTGACGTTTGCTTTGATTTTACGGTTTTATCTTTTATAACTTTTATTTCGAAGTTCAGTAAATAAGTGCAATTTTTCTGGACGGGAACAAATTATGATGATTTCATTTATTTATCTCTTTGAGAGTTTTCTGACAGAATAGGGCAGGGGAATTTATTGACCGTCATCCTTACTTTGTCATCAGAGTTAAATTCATTGCCTAAAAAGGCAGAAAGGTGTTTAAACACTTAAAAGTTACCGGAATAAATAAAAATTCTAAACTTAGTTTAGAAGTTTGATGAATAATGCACTCTCCGGGATTATTACTCTAACAAAACCTTCTTCAAGCGACCAGGAAAAAAACGGAATTTGTTAAATTTTCTTCAAAGAAATTGGTCGCTCATAGAGGGAGTTCAACTGGGGTGGTCTCTGAATAGAGGTAAAATTAGTATTGAGCCTATGGGAATAAATTCCGTTCCATGAAAAAATGGTCGTTCAGGGAGGTGGTCGCACAAGGAGGTTTCACTGTATATTGAATCTTTAAAAAGCGTTTACTCAGATTAGTAAATTTGAAGTTTGCGCACACGTTTACTTTTAAACTATCTAAACTACAGCTTAAAAAAATAAACGAAATATGCGGGTTTTTTTTTTTGGCTTAGATGCTTTATGTTCCCTCAGCCGTTGTTTTGTTTGGCAATTTTTTGTTGGCGTGTCGGCGGTGTTTATGGATATGGCAACCTCGATATGTGGAACTCCGTGTGACGTGTGTGTTGTGACGTGTCGTGTTTTGGCAACCCCTGAGAAGCTCATTTTAGCTTTGAATTTTGTGGATGTATTTTGATATCGTGTTGTATCGTTCTGTCTTTTTATTTTTATGTTAAATTTATTGGATGTATTTCATTGACTATGGTTTCTGTAGTCCGTTTAAATGTTCTTGCTGAAGTAATTAAGAAATATGAGGAAATTTTGACAAGAAAAGGAGGTTCGTTTATAGCGTGTCAATGCGTATTCATAAGCCAATTTTGGAAAATGACGGTGATGTTATGAGAGAGATTTCGTGCTGGAGCTTTCAAGAAAGCAGATGTCTGTTAAAGTATGTTGATAATTTTATGTATATTTTGCTGCTTTAAGAGTTTTTTACATTTTGAGATTGCTACAAAGCGAGAACTGCTGAATTTTGAGAATGCTGCACCACGAGAAATGCTGAATCCAGGGATGTTTTATTTCGGTTAATGTGTGCGAAGCAGTCATACAATGATTACTGATTGTCACTTTAGCGAGTTTCGTTTTTTATGTATATTTTGCTGCTTTAAGAGGTTTTACATTTTGAGATTGCTACAAAGCGAGAACTGCTGAATTGTGAGAATGCTACACAGCGAGAACTGCTGAATGCAGTGATGTTTTTTTCGGTTAATGTGCGCGAAGCGCTCATAAAACGATTACTGATTGCCACTTTAGCGAATTTTGTTTATTATTTACATTTTATTTTCGTTAAGCCAAACATGCGTATAAACCGGTGCTTGGCGACATTTACTACTTGGCGGAAAAGAGGTTTTCACGCCAAGAAAAATTCCAAGATGGCGGCCCCGGGAACAGATGTCAATCTGTTCCTTTTATTTGTCTACAAGCTAAAACCAAAATAATCACATATTTTGGTTTTTTTTTTTTTTTTTTTTTTTTTTTTTGAATTTTAAAAACTTGAAAATTTTTTTGAGATTTTTGAACTTTTTCTTATTTTGTGCTAAAATTAAATTTTAAACAAGACTTTTGGCGTATATTTTGGTTTTAAGTTAGAAGTAGTTGTGTTATGTTTCTATTTTATTCAAAAATTGTTTTCTATATGCATAATTTAGAGTTTTATCATGCGCGCAGCACTTAATCACGCATTAGTGAGATGAATTTTTAAATTTAAACTTGAAATATTAATTTTGTACATACAACATTTATTTTTATGGATAATGTAGTTAACCCTAGAACTACCGGAAATTTTACTCAAGTTTTATAAAAACATTCTATACCAGAATTTTTACTTAAAACTATTTAATTTGTTTATTTAACTTATTATTGTCTGATTTATACATTTAGTTTGTTTTGAAGAAATTTCTGGTTTGAATAAATATTTTGAATGTACATGTCGGGTCCATTGGACCCTTCTGGTAGACAGAGGGTTAAGGATATATAGTTTAGGCAGGGAGAGGAAAAAAAGATCTTAATTGCATATTGTTTGTTTTTTGGTACTTTGAAGTAGGCGATGTTATTTATTGTTTCGACAAACTCAAATGTCCTGTACCTCCTTAATATGGACCAAATTCCCTTCGGATAAGCAGAAAGCTCGGATAAACCGAAATTACATAATTCGTCCATAACTAAGCTATTAAAATGTAAATTTACACGCAGTTTATTATTTTTTAAGGTACTATTTAATGCCTTCATTATGTATATTTCCAATGGTTTTTATAAAAATGTGGAATGAAAGTGTTAATTTGAAGACGCTTTTGGTAGTTTTTCGTTTGCCGGATTACAAAAATGTTTCTTTGCTACATCGTTACACTATTAGTATCAGCAAAATCGAAGATATAACCTCATCTTGCTGCTCAATGTATTCAATAGTTTTTCAATCGAATTCAGATTTGTGGAATCCGTCATCTTCTTCTAATTTACATCAATTTCATTCTCACTTCTCTTTTTTGACCGCGCTTTTCAGTCATGTCTGCAATAATGCCATATGTATTTTTTTCCTGCTTATTCCTTCAACAATATATTCTTTAGAAAACGGCTTATAATATTACTGACTAATGAATTGAAATCTCCGAACCAGGGCTGCCAGTTTGGCCTCCATTTTTAATGAGAAATTCAGAGTTCATACCAGAAACTAAGAATGTTATTCTTTCCTTTATCGAAATGACAGACATTTCGTGATTACCTAAGATAAAAGTTCTTTTTAAAATTCCAGTTTGAATTTGAAATCTCGGAATAAATATAGAGGCCAAACTGGCAACCCTACTCCGAACCTGGAATTAACCCTCCCCCAGAGAAGAAAACATTGTAGAAATTCCGTAATTCAGAGAATCAGAGTTCATACAAAAAAATTTCAATAATATTTCTTCCTTTATTTAACGGAGAAAAGTTTGTTATTCAATAAACGAAACATTTCTGTCTTAAATTTATGGTATGAATTTGGAATATCTGAATTTAAAAAATCCCTGCCGGCTCGGGCCTACAGGCGGAAATAGATTTCGAAGTTAAGTACTAAATTCACCAACAAAACTTAAATCAAGTTTAGAGATAAACCCAGTTCCTTCCCTAAGAATGAGTTCTAAGGGAGATAAACATTTTGTGAAAATTCTAATATACACGAATACACACACGCATGTATATGGAATAGGTTTAAAAATGGCTAAAGCAAATTCAGAGAACTTCAAAGAGTTAAAATATGTTAATATTTCTGTAGTCGGATTTTTATCATGTTTTAATAACTTTCTTCAAGCTCACTTGACGTTACATATTCACCTGCTGAGGTCCATTTTATTTCCAATATGACGCAATATTTTGTTGTTGTTTTTAATTCGTCAAACTATTTATTTCATTTTCAGTTTTCATGCTGAAATCTTGCTCTAGAAAACTTATGACGTAATATTCAATTTGTTTTGAATTCGTGAAACTGTTTATTTAATTTATTTTTTCACGTGAAATCTTGCAATAGAAAAGCAATTGTTGTGGTGAGAATTTTACTGCTTTTTTTTTAATTGTTGGCAACTACTATAACGAAAAATATTTATTTTTACCTGTCATTGTTGTATAAGAGCTGGTTTTATCAGAATCATGTTAAGACGGTATTCAAAATTGTGAGCCCTCCCCATTTCCATTCCCTTGGGCCGATTTTGCCCATTTTCAATACCCGCCGAGATATTAACCATCTTAAAGTTGTTGGCGAGTTTGAAGACGATCCGTGCATAATTGCGACTTTTATCGTGCGGACAAAATTTAGTACATACATACATACATATATATATATATATATATATATATATAAATTTTTTAGGTGGGGGTGGTTTTGGGTTCCTGGGATCATATAATGAAAAGTTATGAAGGAATTTTTCAAAAGTCGCACCATGGTAACGACTGCAATAGGTAGTATTTCTTACGAAATCTACCTAAAATCCACTAAATTGGAAACAGTGATTGTAGCGTATATGCTACCATGGACATTAGATGGTTAAGAAACTCGTATCTCTGCTAAAGGCTAGGTACCGATAAAAGAGGAATCGTAAAAATTTAGATTTCTGATTTTCTGGTCAGAATGGAAAATAACATCAATTGTATTTTTTTTTTCAGTTAGCGCAGTTGAGGAAGAAACTTGGTTAAGCGAAACTCGGTTAATCGTAATTTTATTTTATTTTTTATTTTTTTTTTTTGTTTTGTTTTTTTTTGTTTTTTTTTACTTATTAAACATTACTTGTAATTTTTTTTTAAGGTTATACTTTGTATGTACAAAACTCATTTTGTGCAATGGCAATTAAATAAATGAGCTTTTTTTCTTGTAATGTGGCACACAGCATTGTAAACAATACGCAATTTCTTCATGGATTGTAAACGAATTTGATATATCTTCTATGTATCATCAAATCAGAATTGATCTGTAATTTCTAAAAATATTTTTTCCTTGCTATGTGCAATCATTATAAGAATGTTATAAAAATGTTATAAGATCTCATGTTGTAAGAAAAAAAATTACATTCACGAATATATAAAAGATTTAAAATATTGAAAAATCAAAATTTTTTCGCATGGCTTTTCCTTATAACTTGTACTGATTTTAATCCTTTCCGGCGCGGAGTATATCTGTTTATAAACTGATGAAATGATTAACTGACACCAGAATTTATAAACGAACGTATTAGAGAATACGATCAGGCCTATTTTCAAGTACTTTATAACAGAAAAAAATTAATTAAATATTCTGGGAGCCAGTAAAATAAAAATTATGTGTCCTTTTTTAAGGACACTGCCCGTGAAAGTGTTAACCCTCTGTCTACCAGAAGGGTCCAATGGGCCCGACATGTACATTCAAAATATTTATTCAAACCAGAAATTTCTTTAAAACAAACTAAATTTATAAATCAGACAATAATAAGTTAAATAAACAAATTAAATAGTTTTAAGTAAAAATTCTGGTGTAAAATGTTTTTATAAAACTTGAGTAAAATTTTCGGTAGTTCTAGGGTTAAACCAATTTTACGAAATTTGGAAAAAAAATTGACAGCATGTAAGAAAATCATTATACTGAAATGTGAAAAAAAAAATATATTGAATGTGGCGGAAATTAGGAGTATCAATACAAAAAGACATTTAACTGTGCACTAACAAACGATATCTTCTTTTTTAATAAACTCATAGCCAAAAGTGTAGAACAGATAATACAACAGGTGATGTATTAAAGAAATTCAGAAAGGCATTGGCGATATGGTGAACTAAATACCAGTTTCTTTCTAAGAAACTTTCTTATTAATTCTTTGGGAAACACATTTGTTTTACGGTCTCACATTATTTTCTCAAAACAAAAATCTTTCATATTTCCTTTGAAAACGCGTGTAAGTGAAATATACAATAAAATTTATGCTTTTAAATTGTGGTATGAATAGAACATATAAAAAAAACGCAGTGTCCAAATGCATGATGTATTGATATGTCAAATTCGTTACAAGGGTTAAAATTTCTGTTGGAAACTTAAATGCGCACGAGACTGAGTTTTCACCTGGAAATATGATTACAAGGATAGCCCAAGATGAAGAACTATTTGGCTGATAACGCTTAAGAAATTAAAAGAACGAATGTCTAATATCGCAAGTTTGTAGCATACCCGGCAAAGCCTCTACCTAGAACTTCAGTCATGAATAACTTTTTAAGTTAAAATTACCTTATTTGAACTAAGCGGGCAAGTCGCGTGGTAGAGACATTTGACGAATTTAGCCTATGCTATGCGGCGATTAAAAAAGATCAATCACTAAGTTAATCTTTACTGAAAATGACTACCAGATTACTAAATGTCAAAATTCCTCTCTCAGTTATATATATATATATATGAAATTCATTAGCAAAATATTGCGGCTATATTCATTTTTTATTTATTCTCAAAATTTTATTCAATACTTAGAGAACATTTGCCGTATGTAAAGAAAACTATTTTTATTGTTATGCTAAAAAATATTTTCCATAAGAAATACGGCCAGAAATAATTACTTCCGCAACATAAAGTAGATAATGTTTACAAAATTCTTTTCCCTATAATAAATTGCATTTGAACAGTATGCTGCATATGTAAAGAAAGATTTTGCCATTTTCATATAGAATAAGATTAATATCTCATTAACAACTATACATTCTTAAACTCTATTATAGGTATCCTGAAAACTTATAGAAACGTGTAAAATTAATTGCTTCTACATATAAATTCGTACCAATGATATTATTATGTAAGCTTGCGTAGCAATCACCAAAAATACAGGGTGTCCATAAAAATGTCCCAGTTTCAATGGTATATTAAAATAATTTAATTTAGACTGTTTGAAACAAATGATACGTGAAATTAAAGGTAAACTAACGTAGTTTTTCTTACATATTTTCAATATGTGCACCTTTTGTTATACGGTACATATCCAACCTAAAGTCCAATTCTTCCCACAATTCGGTTAACAAGTCCGGAGCAATAGCCTCTTAAATTCTAAGTCTCAAAGCTGGAAAATAATTAAGTAGCGGCAGGAAGTAGACGCGATCTTTTATAAAGCCCCAAGCAAAACAATCGCAGGGCGTTATGCCAGGTGAACGTGCAGGCTAGCAAAAAAGAGCTCTTCGTCTCGAGCATTATGACCAATCCAACGGTCAGGGACGTTCAACCTCTCTCGTACAAAGAGATCCCAATCGAGAGAGGCTCCATCCTGTTGCCAAATAAAGTTTACTGATTTACCCTCTACTAATTGGGAAAAAAGACATTATTTCAGGCGCTTGAGAGTTGCCATTTTGCTTATGTGGCACTGCAAGCGAGTAAATAACAAAGAGTTCTCGCGCATGCTATTATCTAAAACTGATTGATTTACTCTTTATTTGTGTCCTTGAACCAACACTCTACACCGCTTACAGTTGATACTATTAAAACTTATAACTGGGGCATCCTTTTATGGACACACCGCATAATATTTCAAAGATTATAATTCTTTCTAGTAGAATTCAAAAAACTCAATACAATTCTGAAAGAAACAAGTTGGAAATTGCACGTGAACGTGGCAAATGGCGTGCGTTCTTATTATAACTAGTTTTATAAATATTTTTTACACCGCATATTGGATGAATGTATATTTTAGTGCACTTCATAAGTGCATATCAATTTCATTCTTTTCGAAAGGCTGTAACATCATTAAAATGCACTCGAAATCATTTTTCCCATTGGCCGTAATGTAACGGAAAGCGTTTGACAGTCCCTGTAATTAATCTATACATAAGATTTTCATAAATTTTGAAATGGCTCGAAAAATTTTGCAGCAATTATATGTTTAAAATTTCAGACCATTCGGTTGTGTAGTTTTTGCTCTGTTATAGACGGACGGACAGATGGACAGACAGAGAGTAAGACGGAATGGCAGACACAAGGACCGAACGAAGAGTATAGGTTATACGGCAAAATTATAACAAATTATACGGCAAAGTTAATAATTCCTTTACAGTATTTCTTTTATTATTTGGCAACAGAGAACATCTTGGTATATGTAAACAAAGCGGTTTTTATAGTTATACAAAGAATGATTTGTCGCCCAGTGACGTGGTTGGTAGCGACAGCTGCTGCTACGGCGGGGGCCCGGGTTCGAATCCTCGGGTAAGACATGGATGTATTTGTGAATGTCGCTTTGTAGTTATATGAATATGTAATGGAACAATAAATAAAAATTGTTGCGACTTGTTGTTGTTTCTGTATATAATAGGGATCATTCGAGGCGAAAAGCCATAGTTGTTATAGGCCCCAAAGCAATCTCCACTACGGTGGGGCACTAAACCAAACCAAAAGAATGATTTTCCCCAAGAAACAGGGTCTGTTATAATTACATCTACAATCATAAACTGGCTTCTATTTCACAAATTCTCTTCCCTATTGCATATTGTATATTAACTATATCACCCTATGTAAATAAAAACCGTGATATTTCCTCACAAAATCCAGACACGATTCAAAGACATCAGAGAACATCTCTTTATGTGTAAAGAAATCGGTTTTTATTGTTATGCGAAGAATTGCTTTCCCCAAGAAACGTGGCCTGTTCTAATTACATCCACAATAATAAACTGGCCTCTATTTCCCAAACTCTGTTCCCAGTTACATATTGTGCTTGAATTGTATCTGCATATGTAAATAAAAATTTTGATATTTTCTTACAAAATTAGCATTAGGTAATTTTTCGGTATAAAAATGCAAGTTTCTTATTTTCAGAAGAAACTTTATTTGGTTTAACAGATATACTTTCTTTAACTATATCAGAGAAACTGTGCAAACTAAAAAGATAAATATTGACTATCTCAATCTCAAATGTTAGTATATAAATCATAAAACTATTAATAAAGAGGGAGTGACATATCATTAAAATAATGGAGATTCAACTGCAACCTTCGGGTTTGATTACCGTCGAAGACAGCTTCCAATGTTAGACTTAATAGTAGGAGAGCTGTTGAACATTTTTGATTAGGTATTTGAGGCACCCTGAAAATTTGTGCAACACTTCTTTTGTAATGCCTGAATACAAAATCGAATGTCTGGCTGAAGGATCGTGGCCCAAAACCTATGCCAGACACGTGTCAAGTGCCATTTTTTGACACTACCCAAAAAAAGGTATTTGGGGCACGCTGAGATTGAAACAGAATAATATTTATACTTAGAAAAAAATATTTTGAAAAGGACAGACACTTTAGTCGGCCCAAAAACTGTGCCAGACACGTGTCAAGTGCCATTTTTTTGACTACCCAAAAAAGGTATTTGAGGCACGCTGAGATTGAGGCACAATAATATTTATGCTTAGAAAAAAATATTTTGAAAATGACAGACACTTTAATCGGCCCAAAAACTGTGCCAGACACGTGTCAAGTGCCATTTTTTGACACTACCCAAAAAAAAGGTATTTGAGGCACGCTGAGATTGAAACAGAATAATATTTATACTTAGAAAAAAATATTTTGAAAATGACAGACACTTTAGTCGGCCCAAAAACTGTGCCAGACACGTGTCAAGTGCCATTTTTTGACTACCCAAAAAAGGTATTTGAGGCACGCTGAGATTGAGGCACAATAATATTTATGCTTAGAAAAAAATATTTTGAAAATGACAGACACTTTAGTCGGCAAAAAAACTGTGCCAGACACGTGTCAAGTGCCATTTTTTGTCTGGCACAGGTTTTGGGTCACGATCCTTCAGCCAGACATTCGATTTTGTATTCAGGCATTACAAAAGAAGTGTTGCACAAATTTTCAGGGTGCCTCAAATACCTTCCCTAAAATGTTTAACAGCTCTTGGACTATAAATAGGCATTTTATCGCTATTTAAACACTTTATTGATACAAATTTTCAGTCATAAATACAGGGTTCGCACGCTATTAAGCCACGCCCTATTTTGCAAGGACTCTAACACCAGTAAACGTACAAAAATACAGTTTAGCAATGAATCGTGATGAAAATGATCTTAATAATAATACTGGTGGTAGAGTCCTTACAAATTGGGGCGTGGCTTAATAGTGTGCGAACCCTGTAAATAATGGAAAAAACAGATATTTATTTTTCCTGTTGGAAGTTTACTTCGGTGGTAGTCAGGTCCTGCGTTCTAGCTATATTGTGACAACTTAGACTACCTCCTCTCGGCGTCAGGTACAAATGTTATAATAGCTGGAAAACTGCTACCAGTAAAAACAAATAAAAAATTTAACCACATTTATAGGAGGAAATTTTTCATTGAAATCTTCTAAAATACTGGAAAGTTTTCTATTCAAAATTTACTGGCGGAAGTTTGCTCCTAGCCCAGTGGTAGGGGAGGAAAATGAGGCCGAATTCGGAATTAATTACAGGAAAGCTGGAAATTGTTTTATTCCATTTAGTTTACGTCTATAATGAATATGCTAAATTTTCCCCCTAGGTGAGCGTTAGGAAATATGTATAGATTTATAGTCAAAAAACACGTTTTTTTGCATACCATAACAATATCTCAAAACATCTAACTCTGTCATAAACATTGTCAATACAAATGTTGTAGAGCTTAAAATTCTGAGTAAAATGAGTACCTACACTTAATACTTTTGTTGAACATTAAGGTCACAATTCTACTTTAAAGTTTTAGACCCGTGCTCAGGGGTTGAACTCAGAATTAATTTGGAGAAAACTGGAAATTGTTTTAATCCGTTCAGTTTAGGTCTAAAATGAACATACTATGTTTTCTTCCTCGTACTTGGGTGAATGTTAGAAAATATGTACATATTTATTTTCTAAAAACACGTTTTTTTAATTACATTAACAATATCTTAAAACAGCTAACTCCATACAAAATATTGTCAATACAAATGTTGTAGAGCTTAAAATTGTGAATAAAATGAGTACCATCATTAATATTTTTGTTCAACATTAAGGTCGCAATTATATTTCAAAATTTTTCAAATCAAGAGCGTGAAGCCAGGAGAGACCAAGTTAACTTAACAATATCTCAAAATTGCGGTCTTAATATTGAACAAAAATATTAAGTGTAGGTGCTCATTTTATTCAGAATTCCAGGCCCTACAAGTTTGGTACTGACAATGTTTTTGGTAGAGTTAGATGTTTTGAGATATTGTTAAGTTAAGTTAGTCTCTCCTGGCTTCAAGCTCTTTATTAGCGATTAAGGCAAAATTTTGAAATAGAATTACGACCTTAATATTGAACAAAAATATTAATGATGGTACTCATTTTATTCAGAATTGTAAGCTCTACAACATTTGTACTGAAAATATTTTTTATAGAGTTAGCTGTTTTGAGATATTGTTAAGGTAATTAAAAAAAACGTGTTTTTCGAAAATAAATATGTACATATTTTCTTACATTCACCCAAGTACGAGGAAGAAAACATAGTACGTTCATTTTAGATCTAAATTGAAGGGATAAAAACAATTTCCAGTTTTCTCCAAATTAATTCTGAGTTCAACCCCCAGAGCATGGGTCTAAAACTTTAAAGTAGTATTGTGACCTTAATATTCAACAAAAACATTAAGTGTAGGTACTCATTTTACTCAGGATTTTAAGCTCTATAACATTTATATTGAGAATGTTGTAAACAGAGTTAGCTGTTTTGAGATATTGTTATGGTACGCAAAAAACGTGTTTTTTGACTATAAATCTATACATATTTCCTAACGCTCATCTAGTACGAAAAGGAAAACATAGCATATCCATTCTAGACATAAACCGAAGAGATTAAAACAATTTCCAGCTTTCCCCTAATTAATTCCGAATTCAACCCCCTAACCACTGGGCTATCCGGCGGTAATCAGAAATTGTTTATCTGATGTAAAAAATCAGAAGCAATTTTTTGAGAACCTCCTAAGTTACTTCCCTCACATCTCGTAATAATGCAATACGCTCTATGTTTCCTTCTATTTACTCATAACTCCATTACATAAAATGTATTATATGGATATCTATAATGTTATTCTAGAAACGTGTAAAATAAACGTGCTTAACAAACACAAAAGAATATATGTTTTAAAGAATTATATAAATTTGTTTTACTTTACAAAAATTATACAGATTTCAGCAGAATTCCGAAAAACACATTATTTCTTGAGTTATAATCATTTATAGACGGTGATTATAATCAGGGTTCGTACAGGTCCTTGAATTTCCAGACTAAGAAATTCTTCGGTACCAATATTTTCTTATGGAAAATCTCTCCTTAAATAAGGCGAAATTTCGTCCGTTTAACCCTCCGCCTACCAGACGGGTCCAATGGGCCCGATGGGTACATTCGAAATATTTATTCTACCCAGAAATTTCTTTAAAATAAACTAAACGTCTAAACCAGACAATAATGAGTTAAGTAAATAAGTTCCATAGTTTTAAATAAGAATTCTTATGTGTAATATTTTTATAAAACTTGAGTAAAATTTTCGGTAGTTCTAGGGTTAAAGAAGATTTATTTTTCTATAAAAAAAATTCTGATAATTGGCCTTGAAAATAACGGTACCCGTACGTATGAACCCTGATAATAGAAGATACGGAGATATTGAAACATTAAAACGCGTTTTCTCAGTTCAGTAAATTTAGCGTTTGCGCGTTCAGTTACGTTTAAACTATGCAAGCTACAGCTTTAAAAAACTAACCAAATATGCGTTTCTTTATAGTCTATATGCTAAATCAAACAAATTCGCATATTTTTGTTATTTTTATTTATCTATTTATTTTGCACTTGAAAAACTAGAAATTCTTTTGGAAATTTTTGAATGTTTTTGTATTTTGTGTTAAAAATAAATTTTAAACAGAACTTTTTGTGCATATATTGGTTTTAATTTAGAAGTAGGTATGTTATGATACTATTTTGTTCAAAAACTGTTTTGTATATGCATAATTTAGAATTTTATCATGCGCGCAGCATTTATTGAATTTAATTCACGCGTTAGTGAGATGAAATTTTAAATTTAAAATTTAAATATTAATTTTGTATATACAACATTTATTATCTGGATCATATAGTTAAGAATATATACTTTAAGCAGAAACGGAAAAAGAAGATCTTAATTGCATATTATTTGTGTTTTTGTATTTTAGAAAAGGCGGTGTTTTTGATCGTTTCGACAAACTCAAATGTGTTGCGCCGCCAATAGGAATACTTTCTTTAACTATGTCAGATAAACTGTACGGTACTATTCGGTTAGCCGGGCACCAGTGTTATATATACATATGCATATGCATATATATACATATATATATATATATATATATATATATATACATATATATATATATACACATGTATATGTATATATGCATATGTTGTATATATACACACATAGTGTATATATACAGCGTAATTATTTTTATTTTGAAACAATAAAAATTTTAAACTTTAATAGTAACTTGCATGTTTCAATTTTCAGAAATTTAAATTCTTTATATAATGGTATATATTTAAATTGGTATATAATGGTATATATTTAAATGGTTTAAACCTTATTGTAAATTTGTGTTCAAATGTTGATGAAATGTTGGTGAAATTTTTCACTTCTACATCAACGCTAGTAAACAAAAGTACCCAATACATTTTCTGAATGAATTAACTCTCAATTTTATAAAAAAAACAGTTATCGAAATAAAACACTGGAATTGTTCGATGCATGTGATATATCGATATGTAACACCTGACGGAAATATTTTAGCGGTGTGGATATTCACGGATTTCATTTGATGCTTTCGGGTTGGCTTGTGGTTTTCATTTTTTTTCAATTTTTCACTAGTTTGATCTTGGCAGGTGAGGGAGGGGATGTTGTGCATGTGAAACATGTTTAACCCTGCAGCGCAAGTCATTAGCCTTGCCGCCTGTCTTAAAATTTTGTTTTTTCCTAGTTATTCTTGGTTTTGTTGTTTATTGTTTTAGTTACAGTTCGTTACTTTTCTTCCGTGTTTTAAATTATATGAAAAAAGGATTTATCAATATATATATGTGTGTATATATACATACATTTATATATACATATATATGTATATATAACATTGGCGCCCGGCTAACCGAAAAGTACCAATTGTAGAAACTAAAAAGATAAATATAGACTAGCTCAATATCAAATGTTACTATATAAACACAGATATAAATAATGTTATTCTGAAAAGATGTAAAATAAATGTGCTTAGCAAACACAAAAAATAAAATATTTTAAAGAATTATGTACATTTGATTTACTTTATAAAAACAATCCAGATTTCAGCAAAATTCCGAAAAACAGATTTAGAACTCATTTTAAAGATGATACGGCAAAATTCATTATTAATATCCAACATTTTTTTTAGTACTGGACAACAGAGCACAGTTTGTGATACTTAGAAAAACTCTTTCCATTGTGATACGAAAAATTATTTTCCTCCTGAAATATGGTCGGATATATTTACTTCCGCAATAATAAATTCGCTTCTGTTTCCCGAATTCTGCTCCACGTTACAAATATAACTTGAACAGCATATTGAATATGGAAAGAAAATTTTTGTCATTTTCATTTTTAATAAGATTAGCAATAGCTAATATAAATATAAATTTAGTATTCAATTCTTAATAGATTCAAAGCGTACTCTATAACAAGGGGGCGTACGTGTTTTGAAATTTTTTGACACAAGTATTTTCTTATAGAAAATTTTTTCTTAAATAAGGCGAAATTTCACACGTTTAACCTAGATTTATTTTTGAATAAAAAAATACTGTATACTGATATTTCTCTAGAAAAATTCCCTGAAACGTACGACCATAAACTGCATACATATCAAGCGTACAATCTTAATGCTGAAATAGGGCGTAAAATTGACACAGTAATTCGATCTTGTGGACGAAGTTGATAATGCAAGTACGGGGTCTTTTAGTGTTACGTCATATAAGATAGAATATCTACCATCTGCGCATATTTTCTAAATCTTCGCTCGCTCACCAAGGATAGCTTGGTTATCAGATCATGGAACTATTAATAAAAAGGAACTGACATATCCTTAAAATAGAGAACCTTCAATTGTAACCGCTTTCGCAGAGATTGACTGCCGCCGGATGACACTTCCACCAGTAAATTTAAATAGATATGTTCTTCTTATTTAAACGCCTTGTTAAATGCAACATTTCCGTTATAAATAATGGCAGAAAAAGATATTCATTTTTACTGGTGACACCTTACTTTGGCGGTAGTCAAGTTTGCGTTTCCGCCATGTTGTGAAAACCTAGACAACCTGATTACAATGATCAACAAAACCTGTATTACAATCATTAAAAAATATTATAATACCTGGGCAAACTGAAACCAGTAAAAACAAACTGAAAATTTTACTATATTTGTAAGTAAACATTTCTATAAACAAGAAACTTAAATAAGACGAATTTTTCTATTCAAATTTACTGGTGGGAAGTTAGTCCCGGCGGTAATAAGACACTGTTGAGCCGAATTAAAAGCACAGCCGTCATCTTATGACAACCTCCTCAGTTACTTCACTTGCAACTGATAGACAATATACTATATGTCTCCTCCTCTTTACTCATAACTCCATTTATCAGATTTATTGCAAAATATTTTTTTTTTTACAGTTTGTTTTGATAAAATTATGTTTAAAAGAATAGTCACAATATCAGTTTAGTTTTGGGAGAAAATGCATTAACGGTAAGAAAACAGTATTGCCTTTTGTCGTGAAACTTAAATCGCATCGAGACTATTTTTTAAAATACACATATTTTTATCAAAACAAGCTGTAACAAAAATATTTTGCTATAAATCTGGCAAACAAGTGTCATCTTCTATGAGTAAGTAAAGATTTTTAATTTGTGATTGCATTTGTAACAGGCATTATTTAAATGGCTTTGTCTGTTTTTAAAAAAAATCTAATCTGTCGATTAGTTTTGCTTCTTTAAAAGTATAACATTTAATGCGTGCATTTTAAAGTGGATCCGAATACATAATGAAATGAGTTTTAAATTAAAGAATGAAATATTTGTATTTTAAATAACATGACTGCAATGCGACCAAGAGAATATTTGGAAATTTATCGTCTGCGTTCGATAAACGAAAAAAAAAAAAAAAAAAAAAAAAGACTTAAAATTGTTTAATTTATTTATAATTTAATTCTATACATATTTCAAACTTTCATAAACGTTAAATTCTTTCGGGAATTTACCCATGTGTATATTTATAATTTTAGCACATCAGGAATTGAGTAAAAAAGTTAGACTACGAAGCTCTATCTTTACATATACTAACTAATTTTTATGCGTCATTGTTCATTACATTAAAAAAGAAAATAATTAAAATCGAATGTATTTATATCAGCGCAATCTGATAGTATACATTAAATAACATTTTATCTTTTTTATGAAATAAAATGTAAATACGTAACTAACTTGTTTTACTCTTTGCAATTCAAAAGAGACGAATTCTACCAGAAAGATAGTTTTTCTTACAATTTCAGAAAATATAGCTATAAGATGGAAAACCTTCTATCATTTTTACGAAGGGTATTAGTTCTAAAAAGAACTGATTATTTAAACACTCTTAACTATTATAAATAAATTAAATAATCACCAATAAAAATTAATAGAATGTACAGCATATAAATGCTACATACAATGCACGACGTACAAATACCACAAACAAATGAAAGCACGACGTTTGGTCTTTCGCTGTTATTTCGTAGCTATTGCAATTCATAATGGAGTTATGAATAAAAAGGGGCAGGCATATAGTGTATTGTCTACTAGATGAGAGAGAAGCAACTGAGGAGGTTGTAACAAGATGGCGGCCGATTTTTTACATTGGATCAGAAGTTTCTGATAGCCGGCGAAGCAAACTTCCACCAATAAATTTTGAATAAAAACTTTGATTTATATTAGCGGTTTTTTCTTCAAAACTTTTTTCACATAAACATGGTTAAATTTTCTATTTGGTTTTACTGGTAGCAGTTTGCCAAGGTATTATAATTGTTTTTTATGACACTGATAGGAGGTCGTCTAAGTTGTCACAATATGGCGAAACGCAGGGCCTGACTACCGCGAAGTAAAATTCCACCAGTAAAAAATAATATCTGTTTTTGATTAATATTATTTATGGTTGAAATTTTGCATTAATAATGCGTTTAAATAAGTAGAAAATTTCTATTTACATTTACTGGTGGAAGATTGCGCCGGCGGCAATCAACCCCGGCGAAAGCGGTTACAGTGGAAGCTTCACTATTTTAAGGCTATGTTAGTCCCTCTTTATTAATAGTTCCATGCAATGCATAGATTACCCGCAAAGAAGGACACAGTTAGGCATCGTGCTGTAGTTCAAGCCCGTCTCTACGTAGCGTGTGACCTTGATTGATGTGACCTCGCTTTTAATCTTGCGGCTACCTCTCCTATTTAAAATAGGACACTTACTTTGTATTGTGCTTTGCATACGACCCCTATCTATCACTATATCACATACATTTTTAAAACTGAAAATAAAAATAATGGGAAAAACTGAACGTTTGAATAAAACAATTTATACCAATAATATTATTATGTAAACTTGTATTATAAGATTCACCAAAATGGTATTGCTAAAGGACGCGTATGATCGCTGCCATCGAGCTACTCAAAGCCAGAGGACACGAGTTATGATGTCATCACTAATCAACCGACTTCTCACTTGTGCTGGAATTCACACTGGAAAATTTTGAATGGCAATTTACTTTTACTTTGTTGTGGAATATATCTAATATATTAAAGCGAAAACCTGATTTTTTAAGACCACGATCAGTAAGATCAATATTGACACATTTGTGCATGCGTCAACTTATTTTCGAAGCTCTTTAACTTAGAGGTATATTGAGCGAGTTCCTGGTAGTGCAGTGGTCAAAGGCAGCAGTTTAAAGCTCTTAATTTTTGTAGAGGACGTGGGTTCGAGCCCAACGCCCGGCAAAATGATTTCTGCAATATTTTTGCGATGATTCTCTTTAATAATGACATGTTTTATTAGCAGGAGAAGTTGTATGATTTTTATTTTGTTATTATTATTATTTGAATGCTTTATAATTAAATATTATTTTATTTGAATGCTTTATAATTAAATATTATTATTATTTGAATGCTTTATAATTAAATAAAATTTAATACGCAACAATATTTAAAAAAAATAATTTTTTTTATTTAAAATATTTTGCATGTAATTATCAATTAAATAAATTGAGCTGATCTACATTTTTTGTTATATTTTCTGACCATTATCAAGAATATATATATATGTGTGGCAGAAAGAAAAGTTTACCATTCTTTTCTGTAAAAAAGAAAACGGAAAGAAAGAAAAAAATATTCAAAAATGAATTATAAAAAAAAAAAAATACCTTGATATCCGTGATTTAATATTTAAAAAATAAATAAAAATATAAAATAAAATTCGAGTAAAAAAAAAATTATATTATAAATTGTTAGCTGCATAAAGTTTCAAATTTAGGTTTTAGAGGAATGAGACTAATAAAAATAAAATTCATGGCAGCTTTTAACGGTAGTGCAGTTTAAAATAAATAAATAAATAAAAATAAATATCGCTATTCTTAAAAAAAAAAAAAAAAAAAAAAAAAAAAAAAAAAACACGTAATAAAATAAATTAGACTGACAGCGCCCTCTATCGCCTTAAAGAAATAGGAATCAATTATGCAACATAGAAATTTGTCACGATTTCAATAATTAATTTAAAAGCAAGTAAATTAAAAATTCAAGAATTTTTCTAATGAAACATTTAAGTTATTTATCGTCAAATCTTGACGGGCATTATCTAGTATCATTTTATAAAATAATAATAACTATTTAAACTTACTGTGAGAATTTGGAATCCCCAATAAAAAATCAGCCAAATGCGGCAACACTGTGGCATTCCGCATCTGGCTGAATTTTTATTTAGGAATTCCAAATTCTCACCAGTAAGTTAATACCAGTAAGTAGTTCCATAGCTGCCAACATCTTACGCTTTTTCAGACCACAAAATTTTTATAGTAAATTTTATCTTTTTAAATCGCCATAATCTGCCGATTAAATAAGGCAAAAATTTCTGTTGAATTTTTGTGGTCCGAAAAAGCGGAAGAGTTGGCAGCTATGTAGTTCGACCGTAGTCAAGATATCAAACAGGAAATACAGAAAAATCCTGAGTATAAATATGCTAAAATGTGTTATGAAAAACAAGGGTTGCTGCAATTTTCATGTTTTTATTACACAAATCTCCCATTTTACGTTCATCAGGGATGAGAAGCGCTCTGACCCAAATGGTTGATTTTCACCACTAAATTTTAACGTTTTTCTTTGCTTAATTAAATTTCTGAAATTCTGTCATTAAATAGGGCGAGAAATGCTATTAAAATTTAGTTGTAGCAATCGGTCATTTGGGACTCATCCCTGGTTCATGCAAGTTTTGCTGCTTGTTAACCATTCGCGGTCTGGTGACTCATACAAAAAATTAATGAGGTTGGCACTACCTTTTTAAAAGAAGCTACCTTTAAGGGGTTTCAGGAATCTTTAAAGCTTCAAAATTTTCGAAATTTTAATTTTTTTAGATGTTAAATGTTTATCTTTTCTGAACACTTTTGTATGGTTATTTCCTTGAAATTCCCATTAGTACAGAAGTTATGGATAGTAAAATTATACCCGCTCAATAGCTAAAGCGGCGTTTCCGAAACTTTGAAGTCATTTTTCTCCAAATGACGTTTTGGGGAAGAATGCGCACAACATCTCAAAAACTTCTAAATATTTTTTCATGAAATTTTCAAAACATAGGTTTCATGTTAGTCTGTATAAACTGAACCTAAAATTTCATTTTTATTGTTCAAAAAAATATTTTTTCATAGGTGATTATACTGTTGAAATTTTCATAATTTTACATTAGGTAAATAGAACTTTGCATTGAAAATATAAAAATGCTTTAAATACAAATTTATTTACGTTCATGGTAATTATTACAATCTGAAGTATAAGTAGGCACCAAAATTTTTCTTCTAGTTGCAATATTTATTTTGTAATCCTGCGCGTAAGCTGTTATACAAATTTTCTGCTCGACAAATGTCTAACAATTTGGAGCGCCCTGTAAATACTAATTCTGTATCTTGCCATTTTTTAAATACATGAAGTGAAAGAACATACATATATATTTTAATCCCAATAAAAATTATGTTTTTAAATCATATACATTTTAAGAGAGTAAAACTTGAATATTGTCTTTTATTTCTTTTTTTTCCGATTGTAAGCGTCCTGAGTCCCCTTAATTACGCAATTTCGAAATGCTCTAGTTAAATAAGTCAAATTTTATTTTCCTTTATAACTGGTTCCAAAAGCAAATTTCACCCTGAGTCAGACTTGGGATTGGAGCGCGAAGTGTTAAGACTTCGTATCGCATATAGGGGAGAGTAACCTAATTTGGATCACTTCGCCTATTTTCAGGTGTAACCCACTTAATTTTTGGAATATCTGAAAAACATCACTACACGGGATAAATCAATTCATCTACTAACTAAATAAAACTTTAGATCATTTTCTTTTTGAAAATCTTAAATTTTATTTTAATTTGAAAAATTTGTCAAAAGTGGTCCAAATTCAGCAACTGGTTGCCTAAGTTGGGCCACCAGTCTCTTAAATTGGACCAAATAAAATCAGGTTATTTTAATGACTAGGGAATATAACTAATTGTATTAAAAGCAAAGTTTGCGGTTACTGAAACAGTCAAACAAAATAACAGGAATGAAATACAATGAAATCAAATATCTGAAAATAAGTGTAATTGTTTTAAATCAAAATGTATTCAAAATATAAATCAAAGTTATCAGTAATTATGAATAGAAGTTATGAAACTAATTGCCAGTTACTTGAATATCATTTAAGGAGTGATTCAAAACTTACACATGAATTTCGTTTATTGATTTTTTTTCCAGCGCACTCAAAATTTAACCGTATTTGGTAATATGACCACTGAATCAGTTCTGCTGTTTTATTTTCTTACAAATCAGTCAAAACCAGTCATCACTATTCAGATTTTTATTTTAGATTCTGAATTATTAGACTTTTTTTTGCAAGACATTTTCTTTATATTATGATTGTAGTTCTCCCCTTTCATCATTTCCTTGATAATTGCATTACGCCTATTTTTTAAAACTTGATGTTCCATTTGCTTTTATGCTGTGATAGCTTCTTTTTAGTCGATTTTTTGTGTTTTTTCATTTCAAGTTTACTTTATATGGCGAAGATGTTAACACAACTGTTTTTTGGCTCCCTCGGTACTTTTTTTAAACTAAATTTAGCAAAGGATATAACATTTCTAATGATTTTTTGGCTTTTGGGTGGATTTGTAGCTACATCCTTATTGCAGGTCAATTTCTTTACAACTTACTCTCTCTTTTTTATTTCCTATATCTATAACAGCTTTTGCTGTCACCTGTTTTTTTTTTTTCCAGACAGCTTGTCCGTGTCTTTTTCAACATTTTTAACATTATATTGTAAAAGTGTTTAAAAAATATGCTCTATTGAAAAATACGCTACGATTAATTATACGCAAACATTATACAGGGTGTTCCGTTAAAGGGGTCCAATATTAATAGGGGTAATAGAGGAGATCACATGGAGCATAAATCAGTATATAAAGCCTGGTCGGATCTCAATAGTTTTCAAGTTACAGCAAATAGAATGAAAATTCGGAAAATTGTAAAAGAACCCTCATTGCTAAACTATCAATAATGCTACATAAAAACGAAGCACATATTTAGAAAGAGCAGAAAAAAACCTACAAAATGACATCAATTGTATTAAAAGAGCAATATTTATTGACGAGTTACAAGCCCTGAAACAGTGAAAAAAGTACGAAATCCAATATACATCAAAATAGTTAATCGTTAATTCCAAAAAGACAACTCTAGCTACAACAAGGAAAATGTAGTAAAATTTGGTCCATTCCAAAAACTTTCGAAAAAGCTTACAATGAACCATATCGGTTTAATTGTGTGAGAGAAATTAATCAGTTTCTTAGTTACAACTCCGCTTTCTTTGACACTAGCAAAGGTTAAACTCCGCCCATCACGATTGGAAACACCGCCTTTTTAATTACTCTCAACTATACATTTTCGATCATGCTTCTTCTGAGATGCAACATTTTTAATTATTCAAGAGTTGAATGAACCAAAATAACTTTACAATAATAGTCTACATTTTAAAGTGGTCTTTTATTGATATAAAGCTTAAGTTAAATTCTTTAAAATTAAACTGGTGGTGAAAATTCGGAAATAATTAAAAATATTGCGATTTGTAACTATGCAAGAAGTTTCAGTACATGTTTTACATGGACAATTATTGTATGTATATGTGCATCATAATTTATGATAGGAAATAATAATAACAAATAGCATAATAATTTTATTAATTATAAATTTAAAAAAGACACTAAATTTTAAATTAATTCATACAAACTTTGTAATTTACAATTTGAGTACACCACAGTCTGTGACTTACAAAATACTGTGCCAAAAAGTGTTGAAAATAAAAGAAAAATGACAAATAAAGAATTACATTCCACGTACTTTATGACATATGTGAAGCATAGTCTTCTGGCCTGCGCTGCACAGTTCAATGTCGGAAGGCAGACGAACGGACATTATTATAATAGATGTTCGAAGTTGCGCCCATTAACAGAATCGCACAGCCGACAGCGACGTCGTAAAGATTGGCGAACACGCCGAAAAACTCCGACGGAGTTGGGAATGTCTCCTGCAGCGACAACGATTCGCGCTAGTAAATCCTCCGGTGTATCCACAGGCGTTTCATACACCAGCGATTTAAGGTGTCCCCAAACAAAAAAGTCTAACGGATTGAGGTCTGGAGAGCGTGCAGGCCAAGCAACAGGTCCACTGCGTCCAATCCATTTCCCAGGATATGTTGAATTGAGCTGATTGCGAACACCTATGAAAAAATGTGCCGGTGCGCCATCGTGCATAAACCACATATTGTGGCGCAATGTTGCTGGCACATTTTGCAGTAACTGCGTTAAGATATCCCGTAGGAAAACCAAGTACGTACTGCCATTGAGTACATCTGGGAGTAAATATGGTCCTATGAGATAATCGCCGAGGACACCTGCCCATATGTTCACACTGAACTTTTGTTGTGCGTTCGACGGGAAAACAGTGTGCGGATTTGTATATGACCATGTGTGCATATTGCGCGTGTTTACCACGCCCTCTCTCGTAAATGTTGCTTCATCAGTAAATAAAATATTTTCCAGAAATTGTGGATTATTTTCTGTTACATTAAGCAACCAGCGTACGAATTCTGTCCGCTGAGCACAATCTGTTACTGATAACAGTTGTACCCGCTGCACATGAAAGGGGTGCATGTTTTCTGCACGCAGAACACGCCACACACTTTGGTGAGAAACACCGACTTCAGACGCAGCAGCTCGTGTACTCGTGGAGGGGTTATCTTTAAAAATATTCAGTACATCTTCTTCCATTGCAGGTGTTCGTACATATCGAGGTTTCCCTGAATCAATGCTTGCTGTATTAAACGATCCAGTCTCCCGTAATCGTCTATCGATTTTTATGAAGAGTTTCGAACTTGGGCAACGTCTCCTTGGAAATTGCTCACGGTACATGCGCTGTGCTAGACATGCATTTCCATGAGCTTGCCCGTACATCAGATGCATGTCCGCATATTCTTCGTTAGAGTATTCCGGCATAATTATTATACATCAACTTACTACAATCCCACTTACAACAGCCTCCCTTTAACATAACGCCCACTGATGACTGCTGTTTTATTACACTTTTCTTCCTATACACATAGAAAATTTGCATAAAAAGTACTTCTTCTTCAGCATCCTGAAAGTTCATGGAGGAAACGCAGCAGTCACGGAGTTTGCTTTAAGACAAGGCGAGAGCTGCACAATATGTCATTCACTTGACCAGACTGAATAATGAAAGGGTATTGATAGAGGTTGATCAGAAATGTATAATTGAAAGATATTAAAACGGGGTGTTTACAATCGTCATGGGCGGAGTTTCGCCCTTTCCGAGCGTGCAACAGTACAGAGTTGTAACTAGGGAACTGCTAGATTTCTCCCATACAATTAAACTGATATGGTTTATTGTCAGCTTCTTCGAAAGCTTTCGGAATGGATCAAATTTTATAACATTTTCCTTGATGTAGGTAGAGTTGCATTTTTGGAATTAACGATTAACTATTTTGCTAAATATTTGATTTTGTATTTTTTCACTGTTTCAGAGCTTGTAACTCGCCATTAATTCTCAATATTCTAAAACAACTTATGTCATTTCGTAGGATTTTTTCTGCTCTTTCTAAATATGTGCTTCGTTTTTATGTAACATTATCGATAGTTTAGCAATGAGGGTTTTTTTACAAATTTCCGATTTTTCATTCTATTTGCTGTAACTTGAAAATTATTGAGATCCGGCCAGGCATTATATACTGATTTATGCTCCGTGTGATCTCCTCTATTACCCCTATTAATATTGGACCCCTTTAACGGAACACCCTGTATATTCAACGGAAATTCAGTTGAATTCACCCCCCTCCTCCCGGAAGGTTTGAGGTTTTATGCGTTTTAATGGCAAAAAAGGTTAATTCCACCCTCCGGAACTGTAAAATGTCTGCCCTTCCTCAGGGAATCGCAAATATCCTCCAGGAAGAAAATGTTTGAATTCAACTCTGTAAACCAAATACGCCGTAGGAATAAAGTATCCAAAGAAAATAAATACAAATACATACAAGATGAAAGAAATTGCAATCAAAATTTATTGCATAAACATGTAAAAATATTTTTTTGTTTATATAGGCCTAAACTGTATAAAAAAAATAATCCAGATATACCCCCCCTCCCCCCCACACACACACAAAAAAAAAAACTTGCATGGAGATAGTAATCCCTTATAAAATATTAAAAAAATTAAAAAAATAGTGTACAGAGTGTACCGTCCTTGAAATTCATTACTTAATTTTCAAAATTTATGATCGCATATCTGGTCCAATTTAAGCAACTTAAGGGTGTATTCCGATCCAAACTGCTTATTTTCTGATTCATTTTTAAATTCATTTTTGCTCTCAAACGCATCAAACTAAGAAATTCTCTTATTTAGAAACTACATAATGTGCCGTGCTTCTCGATTTTTTGATAAATGCAGAAAATATTATAAAAAATGCTGTCAAAATCGGCGGTTTGAACCGAAATTTCCGGAAGCGGGAGATCTGGGGATGAAAAAGATGGTCATACTGAGAAAATAATTGCTTAAAAATCAAATTCTAATTAATTGAGCGAAAAATGAAATCACACGGCACCTTATACAACTCTTCAAAAATCACCCCAGCAAGTTTCATGTTTTTACTTTTAAAAATGAGTCTGAAAATGTCTCAGAAAATTTCGAGCTGTTGAGGGTGGAAAAATATTTTTTCGAATACACCCTTAAATTGGCCCAATTATGGCAACTGCGCCATTTTTTAAAACAGATAATTTCAAGACTAAGAACACAAACGAAATCAAACAAAGCAGCGTGAGAAATATGCGCAGTTAACAGATGAATTTATATATGTATATGAAAACATAACAACATACCTTAGTTTTAAAGTACTATTCACTTTACGTTTAGTAGGAAAAAAGTAGATCAAAACAGCTAACTTTAGGTTTTTTCAAATTGTCTGAAAACAACACGTGGTAGGCAGTTGCTTCTTCTAATCGTGAGTGTCGTCATCCTGATGAGTAGGATTTCAGCGGTAGATGGCGTCTCTTCCTGTAATTAACGGCAGAATGGCAACGGTCCAATTAAAGCGGCGGTCCAAATATGGCTACTCTCCCCTATAAAGAGTTCGTATCAAAAGCTGACAACGATGGCTAATTCATAGAAATTTAATGTATAGCAGAGTGCACGCATTGAACGCTGTTAACAGCAGCAACAAATTCATTTTTCTTTGAAAACAGCGCAGAATTCTTTCTGATAGTGACTTTCAGTACTGATTTGTTTTTCTTTAGAACTCCGAACCTCAAGCATCACAGAGCACGTACATAAAATTGTATTAAATTTCTTTCAATAGATTGCCCAGTAATGTGCTTTCAAGACATTATTTTATTGCTACGCCGTTTATAATAATCGGTATTTCCTTTTTACAGGACTTTTCAAAAGTTCTCAATAAGATAATAAATTTATTTATTTAAATGAATCTTAATTATTTAATTATAAATTACAATGATTTTTGGTTATTTTATTTTGTACAATACTTCTAGAAATAAACTTATAAACTAATACAATATATATTTTTTTTATCTCTAGTTTTTTTAATAATAAAAAAACTCATGCAATTAAAAAATGTTTTTCACTTTTTTATGAAAATAAAAATTAGCATTTTCAAAATAATCGTAGACATGTATGTTTTTGGAAAATATTAAAAAATAAAACAAAACGTTTAAATTTTTGTTTATAGAAATTTATTACATTGTATAAAAGTATTCTAGATTTGTGTACTGACTAATTTTAAACGTAATCTTCTCGAAAAATTATTTATCTGCTTCAAAAAATGCTTTTAACTAGAGTTTATATTTCCATTAAATGAGATTTCTTTTTTTTGGTACAAAAATATACCTAGTAATAACACTGAAAAATTATAGAGATTGGTTAGATATAAATTACATGAAATTATTTCAATAAATAGACCTTAATAAATCTGTTTAATGCATATGATTAAAGTAATGCATAGTAATTAAAATAACTATAATTACTGCTCATGAAAAAATTGCTACATTGGCGAAATGTCTCATTAAATTGTATTAAAAGTTAGTGGAGAACATTAATTGCATTACAGAATTCTTACTTTAATTAGTTTTAAAATGTCAACGTCGTTCGTGGATTTTCCATTAGCTGTCTGGTAATTTGGGTTTTTAACCCCTTAACGGTCGCATTAAATTACGGTTAAAAAATTCAAATTGCTTATTGGCACCACTTTTTTTGAAAAATAAATGCTCACTTTGTTTAATGGCATGTAAAATGATATTATAATAAAGCCAATTACACTATTCTATAAAACTGATGGGAAACAAACAAATCTGAATAATCTGAAGAAAAGACACAGCCCGTGAATATGACGGGAGCGAGAATTAAGGGGTTAAAATTTACATTATAGTATAGAAAAAAATATTAATTGTAATTTTATTCAATGTACGTATTTTCTGATTTAACCACGGTTTGGGCAAGAAGAATTTGCTTGCTTCGTTACAAAAATCCTTTGATACCACTAACTTGTAATTGTAATAGTATCTTTATTAATTGTCAAACATTTTTGGGTTGTATAAGTTAAGTATTTTAGTAGAGAAAAAGTGAAAGTGTTAAGGAGTTAACCCCATTGTTGCCAGTGGGCTATTTTTTTCTAAAATCAGATTTCTTGACTGGCACCACTTGCTTGAAATGTTAAAATTCTTCATGTTTACTCCTTAATGAATATGTTATTAAATAAGACGAATAATATCCTTTCAGAAAAGTTGTGTCTATCAAGAAATCTGAATTAAAAAATAAATACCCCTCTGGCAACACTGGTTAACCCCTTGAGAGCAGTGGGATATAATTTTAACTAAGACTTGCACCAGAAACTTATAACAAAATTTTACTATTTTAAATCTGGTCAAAAAAAGTTTACAAATTACTTTTCGTTATTTTGAAAAAAGAAAGATAAATTGAAAATTCCGATCGAATTCAACTTTACAGAAACGGGTTATGCCTATATAACGTTATCATTTTACGGGGGAAGGGGGGTGGTCTGGCACGTGATATCGTTAGATATCTCTAGGAGGAGGGGGGATTTGCCTTTCGATATCGTTATCATTTTTGATCCAATCAACCCTTTTTTTTTTTTTTTTTTTTTTTTGTTTGTAGCTTGGTCTTTGCATCAAAACAGTGTGTTATATATTTTTTAGTATCTTATCTATTTTGATGAGAATACAAATTTATTATTAAAATCTTTAAATGATTATAAAATTATTTAATTCCAAAATATAAAATACCCCGAAGTTTTTCTTATGTCATATGTGTATGCATATATAATCCTCTGTCCGAGAAACTATATGCGAAGTATGTTTGAAATGATACCTGCGTTTGCTAGTAAATAAAAGAGAAATAATGTTGTCCACCTGTTTTATTGATAAAAAAAAATCGGTTTATCCCCACCCCCTCGTAAGGGGGCAAGTGCAAGAAGATTTTATTACTGTTGAATGCATTATGTAACAAAAAGCTATTATTAAATTCTTTAAAATACTATTATTTTTAAGTGTTATATGATATAAAGTTATTTCATATATAAAATGCTATTTTATAGACTTCTTTTCATTTTGAATCAATAAAGTATGCGAAAAATAAGTTTAATCACATGTGTATATCACTCCAAAGAAAAGAAAAAAAAAATTAGACATTGATAACGATATCATTATGGAGAGGGGGGGGGGTAGAGGAATGATAACTTATGATATCGTAAGGGGGTGAGGGGGCCGAAAATTATCAAAGAGTTCATAACGTTATATAAGTACAGTCCCAAACACAATTACTTGCTCCTGAGAGGGAGAAAAAGAAATGTGATTTTGTTAAAAGAGAATAATTTCACTGTTTAATCTTTTTCTTTTTTTTTCAGAATTATGTATCAAAGTACCAGTAAAAAAGTTTTGGTTAAAATATACCTGTTTTTAAAAATGATGCAGCTTATTTGGATACATACCTTAAAAAAACATTTCAGAGTAGTTGACCTTTGTTAAACATCTTTGCCGTTACTGCATGAAAAAATGTGAAATAAATGATGATTAAAATTCTAAAACTTCTGTGCATAAAAAAAGTTTCTGTAATTTAAACGTTTTTCATAGAAATAGTGAAACTGAATGGAAAATACAGATGATGTTACAAAACTTATGATTATAATATATCACAAATACTTAAGTAAAACGCTTATGATAAAATCACAAAGATACTTAAGAAATTCTTATTACAGGAAAGCTCATTATTTTCGATATATAGATAAAGCAAAACGAAAGCCGATTAAAAATTTTAAATAAATAATTAAACTATGAAACGACATACCCATGTAAAATGTTACTTATAACTTTTTTTAAATCATTAGAAACCTGCTAAAAATTAAATAATTTATTTTAATAGGTTTTTAAATATTCTAAAAGGACCGTCCGTATGTAATCAGGTTTCCTACGTTTTAGGGAATGTTTGAGAAAAATATCAGATTTTTTTTTAATAAAAAATAAATCTGGTTGAAGGTTAAAACGCCCGAAATTTCGTTTTATTTAAGGAAAGATCTTGTATAGGAAAATACCGGTACAGAAAGATTTTTTGGTCTGAAAATTACCTGACCCCTACGAACCCTGATAAGTTGCAATAAATTTGATTATATTCAAATACGGTTTTCGTCACACGGCATGTTTTATCATAATGAGATACGAAGAATATGCTAATGTTTATGACAATGTAGTTATGCACACGAGAATGAGCAAATTCGAGAAAAGAAGTGACAGGCAAAAAGTTTAGGATTGAATTAATGATTAGTAAGGTCTAATTTGTCCAATATTTCGCCTGTTCATGTTTAATTCAATAGATGGTTACAACTTCTGATAAATAAGACATTACAAAAGAGCAATATGTTAGTAAAAGTTATTAAGTGATGATAATTAGATGAAAGGTGTTTCGCAAGCATTGGTCATAACAGGTGAAACATTATAGATGAACAGTACAAAAAATGTACTTTAATAACACTAAATAAAAATTATTGTTTGCTAAACAGTTCTTAAGCAAAGGTCAAAAACTCGCAACTTTGTTATGAAATATACAGGGTGTTTCAGCACAGCGGTAACAATGTAACAATGCAGCACACCTAGATGATGCAGAATCATATAGCAATGCATGGTCAGAAACGCTTTTCTGGCGCGTTAATGACGACATAAAAAACAAGAAATGAAGGTCACTAACAGGGTGAGAATACATGTTTATTAATCTTAGTATCGCAAAAATTCTGGGACAATGCTGAACAGTGGAGAGGAATTTGTTGCACGCATCTCGGCAGCTGCTAGGGAAGTCCGGGACCCGTCTGGTATTTTCTAGAACACTAGGGGGCTCGGCCCCCTACGAGCTACGCTCGCCAACCCCCGTCCAGACACCGCAGACTCTAAATGCACGCTAATTTGATCGGCTTTAAAAAGATTTCGAAAGATTAAATTATAATTTAAAAAACAGTGGCGATCTCCCTATAAACGGATTTCTATTCATTTCTCTTTGATTGGGGAATTTTAACGCCAAATCCGCTGCGGTACTACTTGATTATCCAGTCGACCAATTTCGCCAAATTATATAAATCGCCAAATTATACAAATTGACATCATTTTTATTTTAAATAACGAAAGAACAAATAAATTAGTACAACATTAATAAAAATACAAATAAAACGTCGAAATAAAAATAATTTTATGACCTAGACACGTGTAACAACATTTCAAAATAAGCTAATATAAAAGGAATTAAGTAAACAGAGTCTTTGTCTCCTGGTATTTTTTAACAAAGCGAAAAGAAAATTCTTTTAAATGAGACATTTTAAATTAATCGTTTTTAATCTGACGTAATTTTGACCAATCTATTCTTTCTCTTTTAAATATTCACGTGAAAATACTTTTGTAAATGAAATATTATTTGCGCTTTCCTAACAAAAATAGCTGAAAAGATCCTCTCAAAATGTAAAATAAATGTCTAGCGCAATTTCTAAATTTAAACTGTTTTGCAATATTATTTTGTGTCCATTTTATGTAATAACTGTAATGTGACGTAAATATGACGTAATTTCTCCTATTTAAGACTTCTAACGCATGTTAATGAATTTATTATTTTACAACATCCTTTCTCTTTTAAAATTCACGTGTATACTTCTTATGACGTAATTTTCAATAAGTTCCTGCTTTTTATACGCAATTATTTAACTTTAATTTGAAAATATCGTTTCTATTTATAATAGTCACATGAAAATAAATTTTTAATTTGAAGCAAACATTATTGTTTCCTTTGTTTATACAGTTGGCAACAGGTTAAATTAGTACAATTTTCTAAAATAAGTAAAAAATATTTGTCGAAATGCTGAAAATTTGAATTTAAAACCTCGAAAAATGAGTCAAATCAAAAAAATAAGTTAATTCTGCACATCGGGAAATTATAACGTATAAAATTATCTAAAATGATTAAATTCCTATGAATAGTTTTTGCTCCTATAAAACTTTTTTAGTGGAACGATTTTGTCCAACTTTTGCATTAAATATCTCTTAAAATAATTCTTCGATTTGAAAACTGTCTGCATCAGCGTGTTTATCAAACATTTCTGTATAATACTACCGATTTTCATATGTTTGTATGCATTATTTTCCTTAATATTAACGAAGAAAGACCTCCGGTCACAAAAAATTGAAAACCGGCGGCGGCGGTGACAGCGGTAGTTACTTTTTTTTAGAATAGAGAGATTACATCTTCAATGCGCCGTAGATAGGAGGCCTGCATCATGGGCCGGTGTTGTAATTTCGAACACCTGCTTTCATGACGACTTGTCTCTCTTTTTGTTCTTATTTCTTATTTTTTTGCCATACTAAGAATAATAAACACGTTTTCTCCGCCTGTTCGTGTCCTTCCTTTCTTCATAGGTGCCAAGTTGCCACTAATCCTCCGTAATATGTGGGTTAATTTAACCCTGGTTTAAAACATTTCGTACCGGAAGTTTTTCTCAGAGATGAAATTAAATAAGTTCCACGTAGAAAACTGGAATTAAATAAATAAAGATTCACCAAATAATTTTTCTGGTTCGAAACTTTGTTAAACTGGGTTAAATTAATCCTCGCATTACGGAAGATTAGTGCGAACTTGGCACCTCTGTTTCTTGTGTTTTAACACTAGAATGACTGGAAATTTTACTCAAGTGTTATAAAAATATTTTACGCCATAATTTTTATTCAAAACTATTTGTCTTATTCATTTAACTTATTTCTCTGTGGAACAAATTTAACTTATTTTATAAAGCAATTTTTGGTTTGAATGGAAATAGTTTTAAATAGCAGCGGTTAAAATGATCGCTGTGGTCTTTTTAGTGTTAAATCGTCGCTACCGCGACAAGAAAGCGTTTCCGACCATGCAGTGTTATGTGATTTCCCATTGTCTAGGTGTACTCTATCTCTCCTGAAACTTTGTAACTGCTGTGCTGAAATACCTCGTCGACTTGGAGTATAACCTTGTACAACCTACACAGCATAGCCTTTAAGTATCGTTCGAGGCTAACCCTTTCGTAGTTAAAGAGGTGATCTCGAATTTTCATAAAGGGGCAATGCCGTAAACACTATAAGCGTCGCAACGAACAAATAGACTTGGCATAATGTGGGGATCATTAAAACGAAATACGGTAGTAACCCGACTTACGTTCCCTCAACTTACGACACCCCGCATTTACGTCGTCTGGCCTGGAAAAAAAATTATTAATTAAGACTTTGAACTTTTTTGAAGACTTTTGGATCTATGAAGGAAAAATTTCCCGCGACAGATACGTGGTAGCCAAACAAATAAAAAAATGTAAATGACAAACCTAAAACTATTAGATATGCCTAGGCACCTTCAGTACTAAACACTTTGAAAAAGCGCATTTTATCTTATTTTGTTTATTCTATTATGTTGAAATGGGAGGAACAGAGATAGCTAAATGTTAAAATGAATTTGTTTTGTTTTATTTATTATATCCGCAGAAGCATGGAAGAATTGATAATGACAGACGTGAGAGAAAAAGTTAAATTACTTTTATTATTTGATAAAAACCTTATAGATGGGATATAAAGAAATAAAAACTACTGAATTTCTGCATAAAAGAAAAGTTATTATTGATTCTAAATCTTCTTTACCCATTAACATCGATTGTTACGAAAATCTGACATTTAAGTAATATGAAAATTTTAAATGTGAAAACCAGTATTTTAGTAACGAAATTTTCATATTACTTAATCTCAAACTTTGAGAGATCAAATAAGTAAAAAATTACAATATGGGAAAACTGGTGTCAACTGGTACGTAGGTATTAAAAATGTGTAAAAGTTACTCGTCATTAATGGGTTAAAAAGAATTAAAGAATATAAATTACGCAGCAAAATGAATGCCATATATATTATATGCAATATATATAGCAATTGGTAAATGTATGCTCCTAAATACAATAGAATATGTTAAATAGATTTTGGAGAATTTTTATTACTTATCTTTTTTTGCTTATCTAAATGTACCTCGTCTTACGTCGCTAGTCTTAGAACTAATTGCTGATGTAAGTCGAGGTACTACTGTAGAAAAAATTTTAGGACGAGTCTGAATCTGGAATATTGTGGATGCGGATCCACAGAAATAAGGTTGAAATAGGCTTATATAAAGACTTATAATGCTTTTCGCAAATTTCTCTTGGCGCCCTAAATAGAGATTGGCGAAAAGCTTTCAGCAGTGAAAAATGGCGTCATAATCATGTATTTTCATTCAAAAAAGGAAATCTTTTGTATATTACCATCACAAGCAGCAAATATTTTTTACATTTTTATTTTCAAAGTTGTGTGATAGGGATCAGGATAAAATTCCCCGATACGGTCAGATATTTTAGTTTTAACGTTGATGTGCATTTAGTTAATACAAATAAATTTAACTGACCGAATATCAAAATCTTTCCGGGATGAAAGAATAAAGAAGTTGCCAGTCGGCTACATTTCTTAAATTCACATTATTTCATTGTTACTACTTTTCAAAATAATTATATACACCTAATTTAAATTGTTATTAAATAAGACAAATATTAATAATTCAGAAACCTGGTAACAATGGAAAACTAAAATAATGCAATGGTAACACTGCGGGAAAGTTTCAATAAATTTCTAAATCTAACAACTTCAAAGCTTCTCCTTCATAAATGTATCAACGAATTTAAAACTTTTTTTTTAATTTAAAAAGTGAGTGTGATACACTAAATGTGAATTTTTCCTCCAAAAATGGGGATAAATTATCTCTAATTCTTAACACTAGAACTACAATGAGCCTTCATTTTGATGGCTACCATATGAATATGTTTCGGTTCAAACAAGAAACTTTATTATGAAATAAGTTAAAAAGAAACAAAGAAAAAAAAACGTAAATAATAAAGTTAAACTGTTTTAAATCAAAATTCTGGTGTGAAATATTTTTATAAAACTTGAATCAAATTTCCGGTAGTTCAAGTGTTAAACACAATCTTTAAGTGAGCTGCATAGAAAGGAAATTATCTATCTATATTTCAAGGTTCGTAAGCATAAAGGAATTTTTGAGATTTTAGGTGTTTTATTATCAGAACTTTAGTATCAGAACTTATCAGTGCACTTTTCGCTATTTCCAGGGATGGAAGCCCTGCACCACAAATGGCTGATTGCTACCACCAAATTTGCACTGTATTCCTCACCTTATTTAATGACAGAATTTGTGGACTTAAACAAAGGGAAGAATACTAATACAATTTAGGGGTGAATATCAGCCATTTGTAGCTTAGCGCTTACATCTCATCTATATCTGAAAATATATTTGTTTCCCTTAAATAAGACAAATATTGCACAACGAAAATTCTGGTAAAACGTCCTTGAAAGTTCTTGAAGTGTACGAACACTGTATTATCTGCTATCATTATTTTTATTATTATTATTATTATAAAGTAAAAAAGCATTATCTGTGTGTCTTTCCACAGTGTTCGCTGCACGTAGAGCTACAAAATTTGGGAACAAGATATCTGTACGTATGAAGTTTTGCACCTCGAAGACCGATTTTGTATTTTTAAATTAGAATTTTTATTCGCTTTTCAGCACTTTTTCACGTTTCGAGGAATTAGTTCTACATTAATAAAAATAATTCGGTTTCAATCTTTTAGCCCAATAAGGTGAATTAGGTACTCTTTTTAATAATGTTTATTTCGTAAAAATCGATCTATATTTAATCGAGATATCAATTTAAAATTCATTCAAAAACTATAAAAAAAATCATTTTTTTTCTCTGTCACGGAAAAAGAATGGACTTTAATTTTAAAGCGAAAATGAAAGATAATGACAGTTTACACTAATTGGCTAAAATTAAAAAAACTATTTAACATATTGATTTAAAAATTTGAGAGAAAATGTAGAATTTTTTTTAACATACAAATATCCATTCTTTTAAATCTTTCTGTAATTTTTCTTAAGGATAGAGTTTACCTTTTCAACAATTTTGTTTATTTATTTATTTTTTTTTAAATGGTTCAAATGGTGAACTTACTGCATTCCAATGTTAAACAAACAGTGAATTTTGAAAAAAAAAATTAACTGCATAGTTAAAAGTTTTAAAAAGATTACATTTTTTAAAATCCCTACTGCTTTTTTAAATATTGATATTTTTGCCCAATGTTTTTTTAAGACACTCAAAAGTGTATTACACAAGACTGCGTATGGATTTTTAGATATATCGAATATAACATTTAATATAATTTTTTTTACTGATATATATAGTAAAAACCGATGAAATCTAACACATTTTCATATACTTTTATTAAAAAAAAAAAAAAAAAAAAAAAAAAAAAAAAACCTAAAGGCTAATTCCATACGTATATTTATCACATATATTATAAAGAACATACGGAAAAAAAAGTTTAAATCTCTATCTCAAATACAAAAAAAGCTTTAGCATTTTTTTAACCCTTTATGCCTTGACCTACACGAATTCGTATCTTTAGTACTCATGTACAGAAAAATATTATAGTCCTAAAAAAATAATCGAAGACTATTTTATACATTCATTATATGATGAAACAAAACTGAATTTTTTATAATTCTTTTTAAATGTTCGTTAAATAAAGAGTCGATAAGACAATGCATGGTAAATTTTAAACTACATTACACTTTTGAAGCTTAAAAGTAAAATGTATTGATTATAAGTATAATACAAATCTCGTTTTGACTTTCTTAGGAAACTTTTTTTTTTCTGAGGTATTTTTAGTACTCATATATAGAAAAAAGATTATAGCCCTAAAACACTACTCTCAAAATTATTTTTCAAATTCTTTATATAATAAAAGAAAACTGAATTTTCTATAATTATTTTTAAATGTTCATTAAAAGATGAGTCGATAAAACAATGCATAATAAATTTTAAATTACATTACACTTATGGAGATTAAAAGTAAAATTCATTGATTATAAGTATTGTATAAATCTCGTTTCGGTTTTCTTAGGAAACTTTTTTTTCTAATGTATCATTAGTACTAATGTACAGAAAAAGATTATAGCCCTAAAAAAGTACTTAAAAACTATTTTATACATTTATTATATGATAAAAGAAAACTTAATATTTTGTAATTCTTTTTAAATATTCGTTAAATAATGAGCCGATAAAAACAACGCATAATAGATTTTAAATTACACCATACTTCTGGAGATTAAAAGTAAACTACATTGATTATAAGATAGAAGAATAATATTAGAGATAATTCATATCTAAAGAATATAATTAAAACAAGGCGGAAATTGTACATTAACCCCTTAATTCTCGCTCCCGTCATATTCACGGGCTGTGTCTTTTTTTTTTCTTCAGATTATTCAGATTTGTTTGATTCCCAACAGTTTTATAAAATAGTGCAATTGGCTTTATTATGGTATCATTTTACTTGTCTTTAAATAAGTTGAATATTTCTTTTTCAAAAAAGTGGTGCCAATAAGAAATTTGAATTTTTAAACCGTAATTTAATGCGACCGTTAAGGCGTTAAACGTGGCAAGTGAGATGCTTTCGTACTATAACTAGTATTATAAATAATCAGATCTTCGTGCAATATCTGTTGCACTCTTATGCAAAAATATATGAATACAAATTTTACTACGATTATATATATTAAATTCAACAATATGGAAATAATATGCCTCCATCTTAAATCTGACGTAATTACCATGGCATTCTAGAATCATTACCTATCATGAGATATATGTTGAATTAATTACGTATGATAGGATTTAATAGAATAATTACCATGGTAACCTAGAATCATTACCCGTCATGGGATATATTTGAATTAATTACGTATGGTAGGATTTAATAGAACGAAGAAATCTTTCATAAATATCTTTTTAAATTTTGATTTTATTTTCATAAAATTTGAAATGATTCGATAAAATTCTGGAACGGTTATGTATATTAAATTTCAAACCATTCGATCGGATATTTTTTGCGCTGTAATATGCGGTCAGACGGACAGACAAACAGACAGATATAAGGACCAGACAACCATTATAGGTGTTACGAGTTTATATAATAACGAACGCACCTAAAAAAATACAAAATGACCTAAGACTTCCTTCACTGGCAAGACCTTATTTTTCGTATTATCATGTCAGATAATTTGTATGAAAGTAAAATATTCCAGGCATAACGGAAGCTGAAAAAAAGTGTCGCTGGTATCTTTAAATCGACTATCTTTCTCAGTCAGACACTACTATTTTTTTTTTTTTCGAACACAAAAAAAGAAGTTAGATTAATTTCAATTAGCTTAGCAAAAGAAAATAAACATAATACATTCAAAGTGCCAACATGGATAACGTTACTAGAAAAATTAATGAGGCGAAAAAGCGCAGTAAAAAATATATATTTACTCGAGTATTTTTTCTTTGAAAGATCAAGTAAACCTATTTTGAAAATTGTACTCATAGGATAATTATAAATATATTTGTTCAAAAAGGATTTTAACCGTTTACTGTAAAATAGTTGCACTTCAGATTTCATTCGTAAATACTTTTGATAATGGAGATTTCTGGAGAGTAAAAGTAAAATTCATTGATTATAAGACAGGAGTATAATATTAGAGATAATTAATGTCTAATTAATATAATTTTTAAAAATATCAATACAAGTGTGCGAAATGACCTAAGTGTTCACAGCCCAGACTTAATTTTACGTGTCATCGTGTCAGATAATTTTTATGAAAGTACAATATTCCACGTAAAATTGAAACTCAAAAAATCTGTTGCTGATATCTGTATATAGACTATCTTTCCTAGTCACACACTGTTTTTTTTTTTTTTTTTTTTTCGAACATGAAAAAAGAAGTTAGATTAATTTCATTCAGCTTAGCAAAAGAAAATAAACGTAATAGATTCAGGGTGTCAACATGGATAATGTTACTAGAAAAATTGATGAGGCGGAAAAAGGAGAAAAAACTATATATTTTCTCGAATATCATTTCTTTGAAAGAACAATTAAACTAATTTTGAAAATGATTTTCATAGAATGATTTTAAATAAGTTTGTTTATTTGTTGCAAGAGGGATTTTAACTGTTTATTGTAAAATGGGTACACTTCAAATTTCATTCGGAAATACTTTTGATAATGGAGATTAAAAGTAAAATTAATTGAATATAAGATATAAGTATAATATTAGAGATAATTAATATCTAAAGAATATAATTTAAAAAAAAACCAATACGAGCGTGCGAAATGACCTAAGCGTTCACAGCCCAGGCTTAATTTTACGTGTCATCATGTCAGATAATTTTTATGAAAGTAAAATATTTCAAGCAAAATGAAAAAAAAAATGTGTTGCTGATATCTGTATATAGATTATCTTTCCTAGTCACACACTGTTTTTGTTTTCGAACATAAAAAAAGAAAAAATAAAGACACATAACCTTGCTTAATGGTACACAAAACACGAACTTTAATAAGCTAAAAGATAAATTCTACGTTTCGAGCTGTTTCTACAGCTGTCTTCAGGAATATGATGGTTAAATGGCTAAAAGCTCGGAGATGCAGGCTTTCTGTGCGAAAGACAATTTGTCGAACATTGACTAAAGATATGAAAACAAAAATGTAGTGGTGCCGTCCAGTGAAAATAAATACTTATTAATGAAATGAGTCCAAATAAATCAAAAGTTCGATTGAAGAAACAACGAGTGTCGCCACCTACGCATGAGGGACAGAACCACATTCAACTAAGTTTTCATTCAAGTTTTTGGCAACATGATTCAAGTTTGCATTTCAGTGAGCATTTTTCAAGTATGCATTTCAGTGAAATGGCATAAATTAAAAGTAAAATGTATTTTTTGAACCGAAAACATCAATTACACGGAAAATGAAGATAACATTATTTCGAAAATATCCTACGTATAGCGGTAGAAAATGTGTTACGATTAATGTTCGTGCACCAATTTTTAAAATAGTGTTCTTAAAAAAAAAAAAAAAAAAAAAAAAAAAAAAAAAAAAAACGCTTAAAATTTTTGTTAATCTTTATTCGCTCTAGCGCAGTCTACTTTTACATCTTCAAAGTTGTATTTTCATTTTCTATATCGATTTTTACTTTATAAAATTTATCCTTTAACTATCATTTTCATGTGTGTAATATAAATATATTACATATAAAACTATAAATAATTAAAAAAATCGAAACGTTGAATCTGTTAAAGTGGAGTTATTTCAATTGTGGAATTTTGAAGCTTTGATGCAAATTTGTATTAAACACTTTTCCACAAAGCAATTGTTGTAAATTTGGGCTAGTTATCTTCCTCTATGTGAGATATTAAGTAGATTTTATCAAAGAAACCTCTTTTTTAAACATTATTTAAAATTTTCGAAGGTATTCAAAGCAATATTTGTACAATAGCCGATTTGGACATTGAAGCACCTCGCCAGTGGATGTGAGGTTCTGCACTCAAAGTGGGTAGGCGGGGGGGGGGGGGTGCTGGGTTCAAAGCTATGTCCCTCCTGCCATTGGCTTAATCGTTCGGAATTTTCAGTTGTTTTCCTCGAATCTTGTGTATCTTGCGTAAATACGGATTAGGATCACTTAGAAAATCGCCTACGGAAGGCATTCTTTCTTTCGGCCTATATTCCTCGTGCAGAAAACTGGCTCTTACAAAAATACCAGCACCATCTAAATTTATGTGTCTGTTCATCAAAAATGCTATCGCGTTTATTCAGTTACTAGTAAAAATTGTAAAAAGAATGTTCATCATTTTTTCTTTTTTTTTTTGTATTTAATCGCGTATGCCGCGTAGTTTTTATAACAAAACTTCATTTAAAATCAGAGTATGCGTGGTACACATTAAATTTGATATTGAAGAGATGAGAAAGCGACATGGATAATTAAAATTTATATAAGTACAAAATATAGATTTAAAATGTCTTGGAATATTTGTAAGTTTTTTTCTGTAATAGTTGGTGACATTGGAACTTCTTCCTTTCTTACTACATCATCATTCACTTCTAATTAAATGAATGATGGGCGATTATTTTGTTCTTCAACATGCTAAATCGTTTAAATATTATTGTTAAATTTAAATTTAACAAAATCAATCTTAAATATTTTTTTAAATATTTCATATTTGATACGTTTTCCTAGAAATAAGGCGTTAAAATTAGGAGTGCGCGTGTCGCAAGACGTTTGCACGAGTAAATAATACGTTGTAATTTGTTCAATTATTTTTAATTGCAATACCATTAACAAATATAAAGTAGTTAACCATCGGACTACTAAAAAAAAAAAGCGTAAAAAATTAGAATAATGCATTAAACCACAGTTAAAATCATTAATTTTTATCCTATAGTATTTTAAATTTTTTCTATATTTTTACGAATTTAGATCTAAAAATACGATTTTACAAACCCATTTCTTAATCTTAATTTTATCATATTCAGCTAGATTTTGCTGAATTTGAATTAATTCTGTTTTTACTGTCGGCTCCATTAGGTCCGTGTCGTAGTCGAATGGTTAAATGTCAGTAAATGTGTAGTAAATGTGTAGTATATAATTAAAAAATTTAAATTTTAAGCGCTGTAGAAAGACCTAAAAAAGTTAGAATTATTTTTTATTTTTGTAAGTATATATTATATTTTGTAAAAATATTTAAAATCACAATGCGTATAAATCTGAAAAATAGTTACTACAAAGTACAAATTTATCTGTAATTATTTTAACAAATCATGTATATTTCTCGTAAAAGAAAATTAGTAAAACAATAATTAAATGTAACGAAATATTTGCAAGGAGCAATGTTATTAACGCACCAAACGTAAAACGGACTCTTAACTAAATACCCATTTCAAATAACTTTATAAAAACAATAATTTAAACACTTCTGTATAGAAAATAAATAACTAGATCATAAAAATATAGCGGAAAACAATTAAGATGCCATTTTGAAAAAAATTGAAAAATAATCATACGACAAAATATTGTAGCATTTCACTTAACATTGTTGAAAATACATTTACTCACTTAGCGTGTTTCCTATTAAATGAATTGCTGAAACTTATTGTTTTGAAGAAAAGAAACAATAATAATAAATATACACCATTTCTTATCTGAGAGAGCATAAAACCATTATTGAAAACCCATCGACATAAGAACAATAATAAATATCAGATACTTTAACTAAGATTTTCGCAAAGATTATTCAATAGATAAATTGTTTTTACAGAAGAATAACTTTAAGTCAGAAATTTTAGAGTCTAATATACTTTTTACTTAATGACTTTAAAGCGAAATTCTGTTTCTCTCTGTCAAGTTATTAACAGCGCCAGAAATAGTACTTGTTTGGGAGGGTAAAACGATTTTTCGTTTTAAAATTTAAGGTAAATATCAGAGTTCTCTCTACATTCATTTTAAATAATTTTGAAGTTTTGCTTTTCTGAAAAACAGAACTAAGATATAAAGCGAGTAAATAGTACAATATTATTTGCTCAATTATTTTTAATTGCAAGAAGACTAACAAAATAAAAACTACTTAACCCTCTCGCTGCGTAATTGTTTTATCAAAATAGCTTCAAAAATTGCGCATTTAATTGCTTCGCGACGGGCGTCTTTTAAGAATTTTTATTCTTTTGTCATCGGTTTTTCAAAACAAAAATTTTCGTCTGATTTAACCGTGGAAAATGTTCCGATTAGATAAGGTAAAATTTACAATCAAAAGTAACTGGTGGGAATGATCAAGGAGGGTTAATTAGACGGAAAATATGCATCCCCGATGAAATCTCGGGTTGCGCAAATTTTGCTACTTTTACGTTGCCCGAGAAACTGGGGTTGCGCAGCGAGAGGGTTAAATGTCTGTAAATAGAAAGCAAATTTATCGTATATGGTTATAAAATTAAAATTTTTAGCGTTGTAAAAAACTAATTATTTTATTTTTGTTAAGTTTGTATTATATTTTCAAAAATGATTATCAATCAAAATACGTTAGAATGGAAAAAAGTAGTTGCTATGTCGTATGAATTTATTCATAGTTATATGAAAAATTTTGTAATCTTTTCAACATAGACAATTAGTAAACAAATACATATGACAACATACAGGGTGTCCAGCGAATAAGACCCTGATTTCAAAATTAAATATCTCAAAAACAAAGATCAATAGAATTATGCGGTAAACGGTAGCTTAATTAGCTAAGCTGTAAAAATGTTGTACAGAAGTTTCAAAAATTAGTTGCAAAAACCGCTAACAGATGGCGCTGTAATCGCAATGCCTATAAATTGTGTTTTGAAGTCGAGAGTCCTAGCGTCTGATTCCTATATGGCTTCCTATGGAAGAACGAAAATTGGGAAAGACCGCTTTTTCTTCGGGGTGATGTGCAAAAGAGGAGGCATCTTCAGGGCTCGCACCGTTCCTAAAATTTTCGCACTTTTCTCCCAGTATTTTAAATAAGAATTCTTCGTGGTAGATTACTTTAATATCTATAATAGAATTATAAAACAAAGATTACAGTTTTAATTTAGTGGTAGCAAAGTGCGAAAATTTTAGGAACGCTGCGAGCCCTGCATCTCGTCACAGAATTATTGCATCAGCTTCAATTTTAGAGAATTTCAATTAATAGAATTTTCAATAAAAAGTTTAGCAATCATTATATAAGAACTTTAAAAATATTTTATTTGGGTAATGTGCAGAAGCGGAGCCATGTGTTGACAGAATTGAGATTTGTTTCAAATTTTGTTATAAGCTACTTCGGTCCGAATACCAATATCTCTGTGATATGTCTTTTAAACTGTGAAAAAAGTTTGAATAAAAAAATCCAAAGTCTCTGGTTTTAAAATTTAATTAAGCTAAAAGAAACCCCTTTTTTACAAATCATTGAGCATTTACAAGAATGATTCATAAATCATTTTTTTTTAATTGTAGAGAATAGTTTGAATGAAAAATATAAAGTTTCTATTTTTAAAAAACTTAATTAAGTTAAAAAAGTAATTTTAATTTTAAAAACTGGCTTTCATTTTTTTTATCATTGAGCATAGAAATATGGTGCAGCTTCTAGCGATAGGATCCGAAGTGTTCGAAAGGCATGCAGCATGCAAAATACTTTTGCTTTGACGTTGATGATATGACTTATCATCAATTCCTTTATTTAACGCATAATTTCTGTCTCTAAAACTTTGTTTACAAAGAAAAGAAATATATGTGTTGTGTTAAAAACAAAGTATTATGCCGGTGATTTAAAAATAAATCAAAAGTGAAAAATTACTTTTTTATTTATAATAATTCAGGTATAAACAATAATACCAAAATATTATGCCGTGATTTAAAAATATAAAAAATAAATAAAAAGTACAAAATTATTTTTCTAAATATATGCATTTTGATTTAAATAATTATATGGCATTAAAGATTGAATTTAATAAAATATTTAAAAAATTCTTATAATGATTTCTAAACTTTTTATTGAAAATTCTATTAATTGAAATTTTCTAAAATTAAAGATGATGCAATAATTCTGTGACCAGATGTCTCCATTTCTGCACATCACCCCAATGAAAAAATGGACTTTCCCAATATTCGTTTTTACGTAGTGAGCCATCTAGGAATGAGACGCTAGGGCTCTCGACTTCGAAGCAGTTTACAAGTATTGCGATTACAGCGCCATCTGTTAGCGGTTTTTGCAACTAATTTTTGAAACTTCTGTACAACATTTTTACAGCTTAACTAGTAAACAAACCGTTTACCGCATAATTCTATTGATCTTTTCTTTCTTTTTTTTTTTTTTTTTTTTTTGAGATATTTAATTTTCAAATCATGGTCTTATTCGCTGGACACCCTGTATGTGTAAGCAATAATATTAGTAATGCATCAACTTAAGACGGATAGTTAACTAAATACCCATTCCAAATAGCTTTTTAAAACAATAATTTAAACTCTGCTGTTTAGAAAATAAATAACTCGATCAAAAAAATGTAGCGGAAAACAATTAGGATGGGATATTGAAGAATATTGGAATATAATCATACCACAAATTATCGTAATATTTCACTTAACATTGTTGAAAACACATTTACTCACTTAGTGTGTTTCCCATCAATGTGAATTACTGATATTTATTGTTTAGGGAAAAGAAACAATAATAATAAATATACAGCATTTCTTTCAGGGAACAGGAAACCATTATTGAAAACCCATCGTCATAATAACAGCAATAAGTATCAGATAATTTAACTAAGACTTTTTTAAAGATTATTAAGTAGATTAATTGTTTTTACAGACAAATAAATTTGTTTAAGTCGTGTTTCCAGTAGGCTAGTTTTTTTAATTGATATTTCTTGATTGGCGCCACTTTTTTAAAATAGTAAAATTCCAGTTGAAAAATTATTATGTCGTTAAATAAGGCGAATTTTACTATTTCAAAAAGTGGTTCCAATTAAGAAATCTGAATTTACAAAAAAGTAGCCCACTGGTAGTCCCAGAAAGTAAAAGAAAAGTAAGAAAAGTAGCCCAGCTTCTGTTTTAAATCAGAAGTTTTAGAATCTAATATACGTTTTACTTAATGACTTTAAAGTGAAGTTCAGTTTCTCTCACTCAAGTTATTAAGAGCCATGAAATAGTACTTGTTTGAGGAGGGTAAAATGTAATTTCAACTGACAAAATTCATCACAAGTTGAATTTTTCATTTTTTGTTTAAAATTTAAGGTAAATATCAGAGTTCGTGCTACAATCATTTTTAATCAATTTTGAGATTTTCCTTATCTGGAAAAAGAAAATGGATAATACTGAGAAACGAGTAAGTAATACGGTATTATTTGCTCAATTATTTTTAATTGCAATAGGATTAACAAAATATAAACTACTTAAATGTCTGTATGTACATGTAAACTAAATTTATTGTATATGGTTATAAAATTTAAATGTTTAGCGTTGTAAAAAGAAATAAAAAATAGCTAATTATTTTATATTTCATAGGTATGTGTTATATTTTCAAAAATTATATGAAATCATAATACGTTAGAATGAGAGAAGAATATGCCTACTGCACCATACCAATTTATCCGTAGATATATGAAAATTTATGTACCTTTTCATTAACAGAAAATTAGTAAACAAATAAATAAATATAACAACATATGTGTAAGGAGTAATATTATTATTGCACCAACTTAAAACGGACACTATCCTTGAATACCCATCTCAAATAGCTTTTTAAAAACAATAACTAACCTAAACTCTGCTGTTTAAGAAATAAATAATCTGCTCATAAAAATGTAGCGGAAAACAATTAGAATGAGATTTTGAAAAATATTGGAATATAATCATACGACAAAATATTGTAACATTTCACTTAACATTGTTGAAAATGCATTTACTCACTTACCGTGTTTCCCATTAGAGCGAAATGCTGAAACAAATTGTTTAAAGGAATTAAAACAGCAATAATAATTATCCAGCATTTCTTATCTGAGTGAGCATAAAACCCTTATTGAAAACCCATCGTCATAATAACGGCAATAAGTATAACATACTTTAACTAAGATTTTCGGAAAGATTATTAGATAAACCGTTTTTACAAAGGAATAACTTTATTTAAGTCAGATATTTTAGAGTGTAATATACTTTTTACTTAATGACTCTAAAACGGAGTTCAGGTTTCTCTCACTCAAGTTAATAAAAGCGCCTGAAATACAACTTGTTTGAGGAGGGTAAAATGTAAATTCAACTTACAAAATTCATTATGAGTAGGATTTTTCGTTTTTTGTTTAAAATTTAAGGTAAATATCAGAGTTCATGCTACATTCAATTTTAAATAATTTTGAGATTTTGCTTTTCTGAAAAACAGAAATAAGATAATACTGAGAAACGAGTAAATAATACGGTATTACAATTTTAATTAATTTTTCAACTACATTTCAGCAGTGAAATTACTCTTGAAATTATTGAATATTAATGATGTGAATTATCACACTGCTAACAAAGCGTAAACCAACTTAGTGAAAAATGTCCAAGCCGGGAATCGAACCCGGGTCCCTGGAATAGATCTCCAGTGCTCTTCATGAGCACACATGAAGACTTCTCCATCTTGTGCTGCGGTAGCAGCCTTACCGACTTATATAGGTGAGAAATGCCAGGCTGGACATCGTCCTTGTGGTTTAGTGGTAGAGCATTGGAGATCTATTCCAGGGACCCGGGTTCGATTCCCGGCTTGGACATTTTTCACTAAGTTGGTTTACGCTTTGTTAGCAGTGTGATAATTCACATCATTAATATTCAATACGGTATTATTTACGCAATTATATTTAATTGCAATAGAACAAAATATAAACTACTTATATGTCTGTTCATATAAATTAAATTTATTGTATATTGTTATAAAATTTAAATGTTTAGCGTCGTAAAAAGAAATAAAAAATAGCTAATTATTTTTTATTTCATAAGTATGTATTATATTTGTAAAAATTATATGAAATCACAATCCGTTAGAATGGGAGGAAAAAAATGGCTACTATACCATACCAATTTATCCGTAGTTATATGAAAAATTATGTACCTTTTTTTCATTAACAGAAAATTAGTAAACAAGTAAATAAATATAACAACATATGTGTAAGGAGTAATATTATTAATGTACTAACTTAAAACGGACACATAACTAAATACTCATCTCAAATAGCTTTTTAAAAATAATAACTTAAACACTGCCGTATAAGAAATAAATAACTAGATCACAAAAATGTAGCGGAAAACAATTAGGATAAGACTTTGAAAAATATTGGAATATAATCATACGACAAAATATTGTAACATTTCACTTAACATTGATGAAAATGCATTTACTCACTTACTGTGTTTCCCATTAGAGCGAAATGCTGAAACAAATTGTTTAAAAGGGGAAAAAACAGCAATAATAATTATCCAGCATTTCTTATCTGAGTGAGCATAAAACCCTTATTGAAAACCCATCGTCATAATAACGGCAATAAGTATCACATACTTTAACTAAGATTTTCGGAAAGATTATTAGATAAATTGTTTTTACAAAGGAATAACTTTGTTTAAGTCAGATATTTTAGAGTCTAATATACTTTTTACTTAATGACTCTAAAACGGAATTCAAGTTTCTCTCAACCAAGTTAATAAGAACGCCTGAAATAGTACTTGTTTGAGGAGAGTAAAATGTAACTTCAACTTACAAAATTCATCATAAGTAGGATTTTTCGTTTTTTGTTTAAAATTTCAGGTAAATATCAGAGTTCGTGCTTCATTCAATTTTAAATAATTTTGAGATTTTGCCTCTCTGGAAAAGGGAACTATGATAGAACTGAAAAGCGAGTAAATAATACGGTATTATTTGATCAATTATTTTTAATTGCAATATAATTAACAAAATATAAACTATTTAAATGTCTGTATATGTAAAGAAAATTTATCGTATATGGTTATAAATTTTAATTTTTTAGCGCTGTGAAAAGAAATAAGAAACAGCTTATTAATTTCTATTTGATAATATGTATTATATTTTCTAAAATTATTTGAAATCACGATACGTTTGAATAAGAAAAACTAGCTACTATACCGTGCAAATTTATAAGTTGCTGTTAAAAAATTATGTACTTTTTTAATTAACAGAAAATTAGCAAACAAATAATGTGACAACATACGTGTAAGGAGTAGAGTTGTCAGGTATCCCGCTTAAATCGGGACTCCAAATGCTCTGGACACAAGTATTTCAATGTTGTTTTCTTCGCCTTATCTAATGGCTAAATTATCTCTGATTAAATATGGCAAAATAAACTGTAAGAAATTAGTGGTGTCAAGAGCATTTGGAGCCCTGATTTTTGCGGAATTCCTGGACACATTGTAAGGACTAATAAGGACTGTTTCATAGAAATCCGTAGAAAACTGTTCTTGACGGAAAAGCTATCAGCGAGACGAAGAACACAAATGGGTACAGTAAGGTAACTTTAATAACCACATTACTCTTTAAAGCTGTTATCGGGTTTCAATTAACCCTTTAATTCTCGCTTCCGTGATATTCACGGGCTGTGTCTTTTATTCAGATTGTTTGATTCCCACCAGTTTCATAAAATAGTATAATTGACATTATTATGGTATCATTTTACCTGTCATTAAATAAGATGAACATTTCTTTTTCAAAAAAGTGGTCTCAATAAACAATTTGAATTTTTAAACCTTAAATTAATGCGTCCGTTAAGGGGTTAAATCGTTTCGTCGTACATTATCGATTTTACTTTTGGGGGTACTTGCTAAACGTTGTACAAAATTTAGGTCCACATTTTTGAAACAGTACTTGATTAGATTGATTAATTTCTGGATGTTATTTCCTTCCCAGCCTTCGACATACAGTTTGGACTCGAGATACGCTCAGAAACGCTTAGCTGGTTAAATTTCGAAAACGTTAGCCGAATTGTCTGACTTCTCTACGAAATTGATGTTTTGCTGGCGGAAATGGCTCATAACGATTTTACAGTAATGACTGCTGGCCAAGTTTGGCCAGAATACGAAATCACCACCATTGTAATTGTTACCGATTTAGAGGATTAGACGATGGCTAATGCCCTTGTTCAAATGTCGTTGTCCATCAGTGTTGCCAGACGAATGCTAAAATTTTATTTTGAATACCACTATTTTAATAGAGAGATAGTCGCCCTATTTATTTACAAAAATTTTGCGATTAAAGCAAGCGAATACAATAATACTGTGCGAATATAGTCGTAGTAAAAATAAAATTTTAGTATTCGTCTGGTAACACTGTTGCATACTGACATAGAACCAATATTTCGGATGAACGGACGAGTCAAGCATTCAGGAGCCATCGCAATCCAATCGAGGATCTTGTCTTCGAATTTAGCTTTAGTAGCAAATTGGATGATAGGTTGTGTCGTGCAGACGTCAGATGAGCAGTACGCACCGCCTCCTGAATACTAGGCATGAGCGCTGACAAAAAAATGGCGGCTGCCGAATGCGGATTTTTTTTATTGTCTGTACGGTGCCCTAAATTTAGACATCGGTATTTTATAAAAGTTTTCCTTTACTTGTTTAATCGCAGAAAAATAAAGTGGAGAAAACTTTTACAAATTATTGGTTCAAGAGGCCGTGCACACACGCTGAAGAAATCCCGCCTTCAGTAGCCGACATTTTTGCGTCAGCGGTCAGGCCTATTATTCAGGGGGCGTAATAGTAGTCACCATTATCGTTAAAAGTGAAATGAGTGAGCATGAAATATAACTCGTTATTCAAGATGAATGCTCGATCAGAGAATTTTTTGAACGAGAGCCCACACTTCGTTTTCGTGACATCCATTTGCTTTTCTGTTCATTTTGGTATGTCCCTTTTCTTCTATTATTCGATGTTAAGCTTCTTGGTAATTGTCTTATGTAATTAGCCGGGTGAAACACTAAATTTGACAGTCATGGGATGGATCAATACGCGGTCTTTTTTGCCTAACAGTCCTTTCAACTGCTGTAAGTTTGACTTAGTGAGTTTTTGGGTCTTCCTATAGATCCCGCTTGTGTTTTGTCCGGGTATTCCTTCTAACGTCGTAGATCATCGTATATAGTTCGTTTGGGGATATTGTCGGCAAAAAAATAGTTCACGATGAACTTGTTCCAATGATGAATATTGCATAGATGCCAACATGACTTAATTATTCCTGAGTCTTATCCAAGACAAACAAGTTTAACCTTTTCAGGGGCAAGTTACTTGTATTCGTAAAATGTTGAAATAATTGATTGACACCAGTATGTACAAGAAAATATTTTTGTAAACAAGTAAAATTATATTTACGCGTGTAACATATTATTTAGAAACCGGGGTGGAAACTATCTTAGTTACAAATTAAAACTCGATAACTTTTCATCGACTAATAAGTTTAATATTTACAACGTATTTACATGTTACTATTTACAAAGTAACTCAGTTAATTTAAAATTACGGCTTAGCTCAGATGCCTTTGGATTTGACATTTGAAGTCCACCGAAGTGGAGAATGCTTTGGGGCCTATAGCTACAATGGCTGTCGCCTAGAATAATCCTTATTATACAGAAACAACAACAAGTAACAACAAATTTTATTTCTCCATTACATATATTACATAACTACAATGGGACATTCACAATTACATCCATGCCTTACCCAGGGACTTGAACCCGGGCCCTCGGGGTGACAGCAGCCTCCACTTACTGACCACGCCAGCGGGCGACCTCAGATGCCTTGCCGACAACAACTCTGTAAACATTCTTCTCATCTCATAAATTCTAATTTACTCAGCTTGTCAGTTCTTTTGAAAGAAAAAAAACAAAAGGAGAGAAAATATGATGGAGTGCGTACTGTTCGAGCGTTACACTCTTTCCCTCACACGGCATTACTGGTCCTTCAGATGCAGTGTGCATTTCCTGGGTGGATTCCTTCGGGATGCTCTCTGGTGCCTAAAATCCTCTATTGGTCTCGTGTTTTTTATCCTTTCGTAAATATTTGCTGGCTGGGCGTCTGACGTTTCCCGGGTCTGCCTCTAGGACGAATAAAGCCTTTAGAACATCCACCATCATCTTGCGTGTAAGGACACAAAGCTGATATATGATAATTTCCTAAGAGAGAAAAGGTGTTTTCTTTAGTGGCAATGGTATAAGAAGTAGGAGATCTTTGTTTTAAAATAACATATGGGCCATCGCGACGGGGCATGAATTTAGCTGTTTGTTACTTTTCTTTTGACTAATGGGATGCAAAGTAATCCAGACGTGGTCGCCTGGTTTATATTGTTCAGAAGCTTTAAAATGTTCGTCGACATAATATTTATGCTTAGCTTGGCTTTTTTCTATGCGATCTCTTATCTGCATAGTAATTTTAGCAAAGTTTTTTAAATAAGGAGTTATTTCGGGTACGAAATTATCATTCGCAATTACAGGGCGTAAGTCATGAGCAACATCATCGTAGGTACGTAATTCACGACCGAACATTAAATATGCAGCTGTGTGACCTGTGGAACTACATCTTGCAGTATTAAGGGCAAAGCGGATCACTGGTAATTTTTCACTCCAAGTTGTATGATCATCTCCAACTAGCATCGCTAAGCGGGGTTTTAGATCTCGGTTTTTGCTTTCAACCGGATATGCCTGAGGGTGGTACACCGGAGTTAAACTTTGATCTATCTTTAAGAGAAAACAAACTTGTTGCATCACAGCACTGATGAATTGTGCCATTGTCACTAATGAATTTTCTTGGAAAACCATATCTTAAATACACTTCCTCAATTAAGGTAACAGCACATTCCGCGGCTGTTGCATTATTTAATGCGAAAAGTTCTACCCATTTGGTGCTACAGTCTTCGATTATAAAAATCCACTTTTTCCCATTTGCTGTTTCTGGCAAGGGTCCAAATAAGTCTATTGAGAGGGTCTCAAATATTTGACTATGAACAGGTGTTTGTAAAAGTCCAGCAGGTTTTTGGTTACACGCTTTATAACAAATACAGTCTACACAATTTTTAACATAATCTGCGATATCCTTTCTCATTCCGGTCCAGTAATATCTCTGGGATACTCTGTAATAGGTTCCCTCGGCTCCATAATGGCCTGTGGTCGGTGAATCATGGTAATTCTTCAAGACTTCTTTCCGTTCTTGAACAGGAACAACCAATTGTGCTTCATCTGAATCTGATTCTGGAGAGTAACGATATAAGACTCCTTGGTTTAAGAGGTAACCACGATCAGTCCAATTAGAAAAATCTGTATTATTTTCTTTAGATTCAAACGCTTCGATAATTTTCTTTAAATCTTCATCCTTTAATTGCTCTTCTCGGATATATTTAGGGGATCTAATAGGCATATCAATCGAAATTGTGCAAATTTCACAAGAAGGTCCTTCATGACTGCAAATAGGGCGAGACAACATATCAGCAACTACGTTTGCTTTCCAGGAATATATTCAATCTTGCTGTTGAACGATTGTAACTGCAAAGCCCATCGGGCTAGTCTGCCTGACGTTGACTTTAAACTCATCAGCCATTTTAGTGGCTGATGATCGGAGGCAACTGTTATTTCATGTCCTTCAATATAGCCACGGAATTTATTTAAAGCCCAAATGACAGCAAATGCTTCGCGCTCGGTGGTAGAATATTTTCTTTCTGGTGTAGTTAACAAACGACTTGCATTTCTATTGGATGCTCTTCTTCTCCCTGACCCTAGAGGAGGACAGCACCTAGACCATAACCACTGGCATCTGTACGAAGAAGATAGGGCTTGGTCGAATCATTTTGTTTTAGTACTGGAGGATTGATTAATGAACTTTTCAATGTTTCGAAAGCGCTTTTTTCTGCTTCTTCCCACTTCCAAGTTGCATTTTTCTTCGTAAGATTACTTAGAGGTTTAGCTATATCTGAAAATTTGGGAATAAAACGTCTGTACCAGGAGCAGGACTGCAAAAAAGATTGAACTTGTTTTATAAACTTAGGAGCACGCATTTGTTAAATTGCAGCGGTTTTTCCAGGATCAACTTCGATTCCAGAGCTTGTTATCCAATGTCCTAAATATTTAACACGGGGGCAGGCAGAATTGCATTTTTCACGACTAGCATACAATTTGAATTCCGATAGTTTATTAAAAACTGCTTCTAAGTCAGACAAATGTTTCTCAAAACTTTCCGACAAAATTATAATATCATCTAAATAAGGCAATATAAAGATGTCTTTGAAGGACTTTCTAAAGTTATCTATTAATCTCTGAAAGGTTGCTGGGGCATTTTTCCATCCGAAAGGCATTCTAATGTACCGAAAAGTTCCGAATGGACAAATAAATTCAGTTTTGTCTCTATCAGCAGCATTTGGTGGTATTCAATTTGGTGGTATCCAGACTTCATATCAATAGTGGTCATATAACGTGTATGTTTGGCTTCATGTAGCAAATCATCTATTCGCGGTAATGGATAATTATCTGTCTTTGTGATGGCATTTAATTTTCGATAATCAAGGCAAAGGCGAATTTTTCCATTTGGTTTTGAGACCAATACTACAGGAGAGGCATAAGGAGACTCGCACTCTTCTATTATACCTTTAGAGAGTAATTCATCTAATTCTTTACGCAAAATTTCCTTTCTCGCAGGTGACATGCGGTAAGGGGGTACTGCTACAGGAGAATGTGATCCAGTATCAATATAATGTTTAACTTTAGGTGTAGCCTCTTCCCCTAGTAGGAAGCTACTAGTAAATTTTTCAAGCAGGTCATTCAACCTAACTTGTTGCTCTGAAGTGAGATGTCTACCTTTATCTTCTCTAAGAAAAACGGTGTCTAATTCAACGGACTTTGTCGCTAATTCACTGGGAGGTCTATTATGTATCTTCAGCGAATCTATACTTCCATCCACATCTATCAGCAAAGAACCATTCTTGATTCACTACATCCAAAACAATTTTTGCTTTGCGTAAAAAATCGATTCCCAAAATTGTACGATTATTTCTGGCATTCGGCAGAGCATAAAGTGTTGTTTTAACGTCGCAACCTTCAATTTTAACATGAACTTCTGTTTTATAAACTTCGGTAGTGTTTTGTAGCCCATTCGCTAAGACTACGATCATTTGAGGTTTTTCAAACTTCACACCTTGGTCTTTTAATAAAGAATACAAAACTTCACCCGCAACGCAATGTTTTGCGCCAGTGTTAGCACAAGCTGTGACAGAGAGACCATTTATGCTTATTTTTACCAATAATGTTGGTGATGTTTGCATATTACATGTACGAAATTCTAGTGATTCAAAAGTGCACCGATACATTTTTCGGAGAACAGGTTGGACACTTGGATTTAATAACTCCCTGATTTCCACAATCATAGCAACTTAACATTGGTCGATTTTGATTCGAAGGATAATTAATTTTATTTCTCTTGGACTCCTTTCGATTGCCAATTTTACCAAACTCATTTCTTTTAAAATCTAAAGGCGTTTTTTCAAAGCGATTAGAATTCCCGACCTCACGGATTTTATTTGATCTCTTTATTTCTACTTTGTGTGACCTCAAATTATCATATAAATCTAACTTTTCAGCTAATTCTACAGGACCTGTTAAATTCTCCCATTGGTCTAAATAATGTTCTTTACAATCAGGGGAAACCTTTTTCTTTAATTGGTCAGCAATAATTAATTCCGATAATTTTTCAAAGGAATTTATATTTAATTCGGATAGCCATCCCTCAAAATAGCTTCTAATTTCAAAATAATATTTTTTCCAGCTAATATCGGTTCGCTTTGGATGTCGACTAAACAAAACTCTAAACCTTTCAGCAGTTAACTTGAACCTCTGCAACACAATATCTTTAATATAAGAACAATCCTCAAGTTTTTCTTCCGGTTCACGCGCTATTAATTTACCGATTTCATTTGGAAGGACTCCAATTAAATACGTAATCCACAGTTCTTTAGAAACCTTTAAAAGTTTCATTTGCCTCTCAAAATTATTAAAAATAAATTCATATCATCCTTTTCAATATTGAAATCGGGTAAAACCTTTTTCAAGTCAACGCGGATTGAAGAAGTTTCTAGAGGGTTGCTTGTATTTACAACATCTCTTGTTCCTGCTTCTAACCTGAGCTTCTGTAGCTCAAATTCTCTTTCTTCGGCTAAACGTTTCTCTTCCTCAAGAGTCTTTCTTTCTTCTACGATATTTTCAAAAAATCCCTGTACAAAATCTATGTTATCTTTAAATGCCTCGCTATTTACAATTTTATCGCGTAATTCGAGGACTTTATAATCGCTACTTATTTCTACTTTTAATTCTGAAAATGTGATTAAATCAATTTTCTTACCCCTAGAAAGAAACGCCATCATTTGAACTAACTATGCTTTAGCTAACTTCAAACTTAATTCGTGTTACGAATAACTCTTAGCAAAATAATTTACTTTTACGTAATTTATAACATATATAGAACATAGATAACATACAATATCTTTCAAAACTCAATATAATGACACCAACTATTTGCCCTTTTTTTTTTTTTACACAATAATATCAAACATTATTTGCGAATAATTTAAATCACTTCTTCATATAATAATTAAAATAATGCCAAGCACTCATTTATAATAATACCTTCAATAATAATATAGCTCAGTGCAACTATATAAATGTATAAAATAAAGCAAACGCTTTTTATTTTTCTATAATAATTATTAGATATATTTCTCTTATGAATATCTTCATTTAATTCAGATACTAAAATACTTGAAGCTACAGATGATTTTTTCTTATTTCAATTCCAAGGAAAATATCATTCAGGTTGAATAGAATAATTCCGAGATATTTCGGTTCTGGACGAATCAAATACAATTTTCAAAAATCCTCAGATTCCGGAGGAATCAAAAGTACTTTTCTATAAATTTTTGTACTTTAGTATCTAAATTTTCTTATTAAAACAGTTTAACACAGTTTAAAAATAATACTTATGTTCATATCTTGCTTCTGTTCGAGCCCGACGTTGGGGAGCCACTTCTGTAACATATTATTTAGAATCCGTTGTGGAAACTATCTTAGTTACAAATTAAAACTTGATAACTTTTCATCGACTAATAAGTTTAATATTTACAACGTATTTACATGTTACTATTTACAAAATAACTCAGTTAATTTAAAATTACGGCTCAGCTCAGATGCCTTGTCGGCAACAACTCTTTAAACATTCTTCTCATCTCATAAAGTCTAATTTACCCAGCAAAGGAAAAAAAAACAAAAGGAGAGAAAATATGATGGAGTACGTATTGTTCGAGCGTTACACGCGTACTTAATAAAAGTGAAATTTTCATTAAAAAAATTGGGTGTCAATGTGGCAATTAGGGATTAAAATTATGTGATGCCATAGCGGCATCACCGGCCTTCAAGGGGTTAATACCGGAAATTGTTTATAAGGAAATGTGTCTTCTTTCAACATGGTACTTAATAGATTTCATTTTAAAATCGTTTGTTAAATAAAATTTACTGTTGGAAACACATTTGTCTTGGATTAGATTCCAGAATAATTAAGAGATGTTGGCATCTATAGTATTGCCTTCGTAAAACTTGTACACACGCGTACGCAGACACTAATCTTTCGACTTCATTCTTGGAAAACACAGATTGCTTAACATATTGCCGACGGGCATATTTTATCAAATCTGAATTTTAAAACAGTAAAAGCTTCTCCCTGTTCTGAGAGTCTTTTGTTAATTGGTGTTCTAGATAGTTTTCCCAAGTTTATGCATCGGTAAATGTCGTTCAATGTCCGAATTTAATATAAAATGTCTTACAATCTAAAAAAATAAGGACAGCATGATATAATTTGTCATGCTGCTTAATAACAGCATGATATTTTTTGTCAGGTTGAAGCCACACCCTTAGTAAACGATATTTTTGAATGCAAACGAGAATTCTCTTTTCCCGTCGTGAATGTGTTATTGGACTCTCGGCTAAGGGGCATGCCTTTATATACGATAACGCAACATTCACGCACAGACTTCGTCTCATTCGTATTCCTTTGCTATTTTTCAAAGCTGGAAAGTTTGTGGGGATTTCTAGGAAACAGTCCTTATTATTTATGCACCAACATAAAATTGGAACTTAACAAAATACTATTCTCAAATAGCTTTTTAAAAACAATAACAAACATAAACTCTGCTGCATAAGAAATAAATAACTAGATCATAAAAACGTAGCGGAAAACAATTAGGATGAGATTATGAAAAATATTGGAACAGAATCATATGACAAAATATTGTATTGTTTCACATAACACTGTTGGAAATACATTTACTCACTTAGTATGTTTCCCATTAGAGCGAACTGCTGAAGCAAATTGTTCAAAGGGAACGAAACAATAATAATAAATATCCAGCATTTCTTATCTGAGACAGCATAAAACCCTTATTGAAAACCCACTGTCATAATAACAGCAATAAGTATCAGATTCTTCAACTAAGATTATCGCAAAGATTATTCGATAAATAAATTGTTTTTGCAGACTAGTAACTTTTTTTAAGTCAGAAATTTTATAGCCTAATATTCTTTTTACTTAATGACTTTAAAGAGAAGTTCAATTTCTCTCACTCAAGTTAATAAGAGCGCCTGAAATAGTATTTGTTTGAGGAGGGTAAAATGTAACTTCAACTGACAAAATTCATCATGAGTAGGATTTTTCAATTTATGTTTAAACTTTAAGGTTAATATCAGAGATTGTGACATTCAATTTTAAATAATTTTGAGATTTTGCTTTTCTGGAAAACAGAACTAATATAGAACTGAAAATCCAGTCAATAATACGGTATTGTTTTCAATTATTTTTAATTGCAATAGGATTAATAAAATATAAACTACTTAAATGTCTGTAAATATAAAGTGAATTTATCGTTTATGGTTTTTAATTTTTAGCCTGGAAGAAAAAAAAAATAGCTAATTATTTTATGTTTGATAAATATGCTTTATATTTCAAAAAGTATTTGAAAACTCAATACGCTGGGTTGAGAATGAAATAGCCACTACACCGTACGAATGTATATATAGTTATATGAAAAAATATGTATCTTTTTCATTAACGGAAATTTAGTAAAACAATAAAAAATCTATGACAACATATGTGTAAGTAGTAATATTATTAATGATCAACTTAAAACGGACGCTTAACTAACTATTAATTTCAAGTAGCGTTTTAAAAGCAATAACTAACTGAAACTCTGTTGAATAAAAAATAAATAACTAGACCATACAAATGTAGCGGAAAACAATTAGAATGAGACTTTGAAAAATATTGGAATATGATCATACGACAAAATATTGTAACATTTCACATAACATTTTTGAAAATACATTTACTCACTGAGTGTGTTTTCCATTACAGCGAATTGCTGAAACTTATTGTTTTAAGGAAAAGAAACGATAATAATAAATATACAGCATTTGTTGTCTGAGAGAGCATAAAATCGTTATTGAAAACCCATCGTCAAAATAACAGCAATAAGTATCAGATATTTTTAAATAAGATTTTCTCAAAGATTATTAAATAGATAAATTGTTTCTACAGAAGAATAACTTTGTTGAAGTTTGAAATGTCAGAGTCTAATATACTTTTTACTTAATGACTTTAAAGTGAAGTTCTGTTTCTCCCACTCAAGTTAATAAGAGCGCCTGAAATTGTACTTGTTTGGGGAGGGTAAAATTAACTTCAACTAACAAAATTCATCATAAGTGGGATTTTTCATTTTCCTGTTTAAAATTTAAGTCAAATATTAATATCAGAGTTCATGCAGTATTCAATTTCAAATAAGTTTTCGATTAAAATATTCTGGAAAGAGGTAGAACTGAAAGGTGAATGTTATTAGAATTATTCCTATACTTTAAAGTAAGAAAAGATAATTTATCAAATATTCACAAAGAAGAAAGCTTTGGTTATTTTTTTTTATCATTATACAGTAATTTCTTTTGTGTTCACTATCAAAGATTACTTACCGATTATTTTATTTAATTAAAAGAAAACATTATATTTGTTTCTTTGCTCGCCCGTACGCCATACGTGGGAGAAGAAGTGGCTAGTCTCTTTACTAAAAGCTTTTCATCACCTCTAATTTTAAACTGAAATATTCGCTTTACTTAATGGCAGACATATCACTATTATATAAGGCGAATACTTTAGTACGATAAAAGTAGTTAGTGGTCCCTACTTTTAGTTCATCGTGTAAAAAAAAAAAAAAAAAATGAACTTCATAAGGAGTTAATACCAGGGTTTAGCCTCCATTTTATCCCGAAATTTCGACTTCAGACCGGATTTTTTTTATAAATGTCTGACATAAGTTAAATTTGTAATTACTTTTTGCATTTTCTGGTGTAAATCCGAGATTTTTAATGAAAGTGGAAGCCAAACTGGCAATCTTGGTTAATAGCAGTTAAAATATATATATTAAATTAACTAATTAAAAATCTCGAAATGTGCTTAAGTCTTATTACAATCAAATATTACTGTAATTATTGATACACAATCAAACTCAGAAATGAGTGTTGTTTATATAATATTCGCAAAAAACTAGTCTGAGATTTTCTATCCTTATTCGGTTGGTTTGGTGCGAATCGGCTGTGATGAAAGCGTTGCATCATAGTGGGGCGAATGTCACCACTAAATTTTAATAGTATTATTCATCTTACTAAATCTCACAAATTCAGTTATTAAATAAAGCGAAAAATACTGTAAAATTTACTAATGTCAATTGGCCCACTGTGGCGCAGAGCTTTCAGCACTGTAGCTACTGTCCTATTTTCTACATTAACCTTTGAAAAACGGTGGTTCATTTTTGGACCACTTAATTTTAATTCCTAAATACCACTTTGCACCAGAATTCTGGAATGAATTTTTTTCTTTTATTAAGTGCGTAATGAAAAGCTTCTATTTGTTTTCAAATAAATTTATTTTAAAATTCTTGCTTCAATGAATCTTTCAGTATTTTACGAATAGAAGTACTTGTCTCTGAAATGGTTAAGGCTAAACATATCATGATCGCTTTTTACAGTGAAATCCGACATTCAGAGTATCTATCTGAAATGAGATAAGACCAATATTGATAGTCAGTAGTGTTACCAGGTGTTCCGCGTAAATCAGGGCTCCGAATTTTCTGAACACCAGTATTTTAAAGTAATATTATTTGCCTTATCTAATGTCAGAATTGTCTACGATTAATGACAAGACTGCCACAAGCAACTATTCTTCTATTCTATTCGCCCCACTATTTTAATAAAACAGATTTTGTAGTATGTTTCTCTTGAACATGCTCTCTATCATTATGTAATTTTTTTTGTTTTTTTTTTTTAAGAAAGTGGTATTTCGTAGAATTAAAAAATAGTCGCCCGTGCCAGCCCTGTTATGATGGTGAAATAAACCGTGAGAAATTAGTGGTGTCCAGAGTATTTAGTCCACAGATTTACGCGGGACACCTCGCAGCACTAATTGTCAGCCAAGGTTGCAAAAACTTAAGGCTGATCTTAAGTTCCCTGCTTAACAACGCGAAACTTTCTGACTCATTTTTAAACGTAAAGGCATGAAAACATAAAGCAAGTCTGAATATGAAAGCGATAAGGAATTGAAATGAGTTTTCCATTTTTTGACAAAATAAACTATTTTTCGAGTTACAAACCGTTTTTGATTACATGACGACAGTTTTTTCTCCTGTATCACGTTGGAAATTCGGAAATTTTGTTCAAAGCTACAACTTTGAGAGTTATTTCTAATCGATCTTTTGCGTTTACACTAAAAATAAATAAATAAATAAACAAACCGTCTTTCGATTACACAGTTTCCAAATAATAACACCTACTAATTCCATATGTTTCCTAACAAACGTGAATTAAATAATATTTCAGAAAGTAGCCTTTTTGTATTTGAGACCTGCCTTAACCCTTTCAAGGACAAGTAATTGTGTTTCTGTAATGTTGAATTCACAATAGAATTTTTGAAAAATTTTATTTCAATAAAAGGAAAAACAACTTTACCCCCCCCCCCCCCCCACCACCACCACCACCACCACCTATTTTTTTCATAAAAAGTTGTTAAAGAAAAACCGTTTCTGCTGCAAAATTTTGTTAAATTTGGGTGAGATATAACATATCCTCAAGCCTTTAAAGGTGTGAAAAGCAGGTTGTAGACTTATACAGAAACAACACTGAATGACTAATAAATACAGCATAGTTGCCAACCTCTCGATTTTTTTAATACCAATATTTTTATGCAGAAATACTTTTCTGTAAAATCACACAATTTTTCCAAATAAATAAAAGGAACATTTTTGTAATAACTTACTGGTATAAAAAAATCGTTAAAAATCATTTACGTTTTAAATGTTATCTCATTTTCTGCGATTAAAATTTTTTGTGACACACAACTATTTACGCTTTTCACCCCGGATTCGAAATCTAAGTTTCATGTTTAAAAAATTACGGCCTGTTTTTCTTTGTTAAAGTGAAATACCCAATTTAATGTAAACACAGGTTATTATTAAAAAAGTTTATTTTTTAAGAGTGTTAAATAATTTATAGATAAAGCTTTCGAACAAAGCGTATTATAAATCTTTTATGATGTGCATTGCAAAAAAAAAGGTGTTTTGATGCATTTCTAATTATAATGTAAAAAGAAATTGAGACAGTTTATCATGTAGTAATTTTAAATTATCATTGCTAATCACAAGTTTTACATAGTTCTACCGATTTTATGTCAGACAGTAAAGTAATTTTAAGTCACATCTAAGTAATATTACAAGTGCTCATGAAATCTTTTATTTAAATATTTTTAAGTTTTCTTCATTCCAGAAATCTAAAACTTGTATGAAATAATATATAACATTATATTATATATATTATATTTGATTATCTATATATTTAAAAGACCAGGCTGATTTTTCAGTCATCAGCCCTGAGTTTTGTACTAAACAGATTTTGATAATTTAAAAAAAAAATCAAAGCTGTTCATTTGTAGATGTGCCCATACTAGCTTTTTTTTTAAATTTATTTCAATTTTTATATTTTATTTCTTCAAAATGGTCGCAATCAGGCTTTTGCTTTATAGTATAAATTTATTTTACTTTATCACATTCCACCAATCAGAAGCGTGATTTCATCAGTGAATGTGTCATCGTATTTAAAAAATAATAATAATGATTTTTATAAAATTTAAGTATTATAAAATGATTGCGTGTAGTTATGTATTAATCACGGAAAAATAATTTTTTTATTAGGAATAATATTAAATAATCTATATAAATAAAATAACAGAAAATAATCTATGATAAAAGTGATATCTAAAGCGAAATGTTTCCAATGAGGAAAACGACATCATTCAGAAAGCAGATAAATTTGCTCTATGGATATAATATATGTTGCTGTAACTGTGAAAGTGATGTCATCGTATTTACTGACATTTATTCCTGCATCTAAATAGACTGAACTTCTGCTATTTTTTTAAAGATCCTTGGTTTGCACAAATGAAAACTTTTCGGAAATTTAGGTCATTTTCATTTAATCTATATATCATGTCAAGATCGACGCGTGACACTTCTTACATCTCCCTTGTGGGATAAGATTATGTCTAACCCAACAATATGCGGTGATTAATTGATTGGTAAAATTTAAGGATTATTTTTCTTCTTTTTCTCATAATTTCTCTTCAACCACCCGATTTTCAAAAGTTAAGTTTCTTGAAGAATATAAAAGGATTCAATAAAGCATAGTTGCTAACCTCCCGATTTTTTTATGCCAATATTTCTATGCAGAAATACTTGTTTTATGCAATCGCACAATATCTGCAATTAAATTATTCCTCTCGCTGCGCAACCCGATATTTCCTCGGGCAATGTAAAAGTAGCAAAATCTGCGCAAACCAAGATTTCCTCGGGGATTAATTTTTTCCACGGACGATTATTTTTTAATTCAATTCGGGCCACTTTTTAATTACAAAAAATTCCATATAGACTTTAACAACATCTACAAGAGAATTATACTTCAAAATTGATTGTCTTACAACAGTGGTGCGAGAATATAGGAATAGTCTTCAGTCACAGCCAGCAATGATTTAGTCTGAATTACACTTTTTGAGGTCGGTGTTCTTAACCCCTTAACGCTCGAATTAAATTAGGTTGAAAAATTCAAATTCCTTATTGGCACCACTTTTATGATAAAGAAATATTCAGCGTATTTGATGACAGGAAAAACGATACTAAAATATAGCCAACTTCACTATTTTATAAAACTGGTGGGAATCAAACAATTTGAGTAAAAGACACAGCCCGAGAATATGACGGGAGCGAGAATTAAGGGGTTAAAAAAGGGCACCTAATTATAATTCCAAAACTGACAAACGGCACCAAGAATATTTAATTAAAATTTTCCTGTTATAATGTGCGTGAAAATAAGCAAGATCGTATTTAATAACTTCGTTGATAAATTATGGTGACAGTCAATTATTTCATCAGTTTATAAACAGAATTACTCTGCGCCGGTAAGGGTTAAATATAATGTGCGCAATTTTTGAACCTATTTTGGTAAAAAAAAATACGCAGCGAGAGAGTTAAGGAAACGTTTTTTGAAAGAATTTACTCGTATTATAAAAATCTTGATGTTGGTAACTATTGATAAAGGTAAAATTTTTCGTTTGTTCTTTCTTCAAAAAATGTAGTTACAGATGTTTATATTTTTATGTTGCAGAAAAGGTTTTTTGATATCCGGCTTTATTTCTGCAAACCATTTGCAAAATCTAAAATTGAAAATACCGACCACGATTCAATCTAGAATAATTTGAGTTTTTATAACTCTGAAATTATTTACAATGGTACTTGAAATAAAGTGTTTTAAAGTTTTTATATTGAGGTTTATATTACATAAATTGTTTTATTGTTTTCATATTGTATATACGGTTTGAGTTTCTATAACGATGAAATTATTTACGATGTTACTTGAAATAATTAACAGATAGTAATCAATTAGTTTTGTTCTAGATATTTTATTGCTTCCGTTTTTCTAGATATATGAAATTATAAAATGAAAAAAAAATATATCATGAGAATATCAGTGGTGGAAAATTCGCGCAGAGGAGGAGCCTATTGACACCGCTATTTTTTATTGTATTATTCACCTTAATAAAAACTCGGAAATTATGTCATTAGATAAGCCGCAAAATACTACTAAAATTTAGTGGTGCCGATAGACTCCGCCTCTGCGCCAATTTTCCACTACTGAGAATATAAATATTTTTTAAATACCTTATCTAAATTTAAGGTTCGGTACTTAAAAAGGTAAAAACGGAACCATTATAAGACCACTCCTGTGTCTGTCTGTCCGTCTGTCACAGCCTTTTACTTGTAAACTATGGAACGTGGAAAGTTCAAATTGGCTGAAGTAATAAAGGCTATTAACCAACATATTTACAAATTATTAACCCTTCACAAATATATTTAGAAAAAAAATGTAGTGGGGTTAATTAACACGTTTGGACAATGGGTGCATATATGCACCTTAAAAGAAGCATACAGAATTTGTTTTAGGCACTAGTAAAAAAGAAAAGTTATATTTAGTTTCGTTAATTCGAGCGTTTTCGTGATTGTTTAAGCAAAGGTAACTTTTTTAAAACAAGTAGTACCAAACGAATAAAATTTGTGTAAAAGCCGCCGGTACCGAAGGAGTTGAATTACTTTTTAAAGAATATTTTCTTTGTATATCGTGTGGGATATCCTACAAAAGTTTTCGTAATATCAAACTTAAAAATACATTTCTTTTAATTTTAGGTATTATATTTTCAGAAATATCGTCGAAAATTTAATTCAAAAATATGTCCTTCCCCTCATCTATTTCCGAAGCTAAAGAAACTAAAGTTATAAAGAAAATTAGGGGTAGTAGAAGGTAATTTAAACCTTGCAGGTAAACTATAGTGAAACTATAGCGCCCAAGATCACATAGTGTTTGAGAAAATCGGATTTTACCGTTACAGACAAATTTCGAGTTGCCGGCGTTCAGCAAAGGGGTTGAGGAGCACTGGAGGTACAGTCGTGAAAAAACAAAAACAAAAAAAACCACCCCCTACTAACTCCTCAACAAATTACCGTAGAAGAAAGTTACTGGTTCCGAACGATTGGAAATAAAGTCTACTTTTAAATGATGTATATAAAATTTGCTTAGGGGCTTGCTTAGGGACTTATTTGCTTAATAACATCTACATATTAAAATGAACCATAACTTTGTTTTTCTCAATAGCAGTAGAGAATTCTGACAGCATAAATGAGTTCGACACCATTTAATTAGCCTAAAAACAGATTTTTATGCAATTCGTACCATAATTTCCGAGAAATTAATTTTTTTTAAACGAGCGTATTTTAAGGGCTGTATCCAAATTGAAGTTCGGTACTTGATTGTTAACAGAGAGAGCCCCCTTCTTGATCAAGGCACCTTAAGCCTCACAAGCAGTGAATGTAGTCTGCTAGATTACAGGACAGCGTAATAAATTTCAAAATACCTAGTAACTTCTATCATAGGCGGCCCCTTAACACGTTCACGCCGGCGCGGTGGGTCACACTCGACTGTCTCAGAGTTGCCAAGTCTCCGGCTTTTTGCACACCACTGTTATTTTAGAGAAAATCTTGTTCCTTTAAATCGCCCAATTGTTCTAATTAACTAAAACAACATTTTCTATATTAAAATATTGGTATCCAAAAGGCCGAATACTTTCCAGCTCTGAGACAGTCGAGTGTGACTCACCGCGCCGGCGTGAACGTGTTAAACCATCATTTTGCCGTTTTTTTTAAGCATAATTTGAAAACTTCTTGGAAGAAAAATGTGAAATTTTGGATTTCCATAAAGCAGGACTTAATAAATCTAAATCCATCAAAAAAATTGAAGGTTACAATTCATAATTTTTTCGAATATTAATTTCAAAATTCATAATTCATATCATAAAATTATAAAAATTATAAATTGAACGTATTTATGTTTGGGTATATTAGTATTATTGCTACAAAAAAAATTAGCACATTAGGAGCATAATTTCAGGAGATATAAATAAAAATATGAAAATGTAATTTAACATTAGAAGCACTAAATTTTGAATGTTGATAATTCAAAAACTTATTATTCAAATGACTTGAAATTTGGTGTCTAGGCATAATTTGAACCGAAGATTTGAAATATCTCGTTAAAATTGGGTATTGCTATTCAAAAAAATGAATTTTGATTCGTTTTAATATGTAGCAAATTGTAGCAATATGTCCCACTAAGCAAATTTTATATACATCATTTAAAAGTAGACTTTATTTCCGATCATTCGGTACCAGTAACTTTCGTCAACAATAATTTGTTGAGGAGTTAGTAGGGGGTGTTTACTTTTTTTTTTTTCCACGACTGTACCTATCGTCGTAGAAGTATAAAAGGGTTTTTGATAACGATTTTCGAAAGGATTGTCTGTAGTTAGCCGAGATATTAAGACTTAAACACTCAGATGGTTTGAACATACATAAGGACACGGGCGGCGTACTCCATGCGCAATCGACTTTTAAAGCCTAGATAACAACTTTTAATGATAAATTTGTGTAATGCTCTGCCCAGTTACTAATTAACGTATTTATTGTATGGAATCCTCTGTACCCGAGTAATACTCCCACTTGACCCGTTTATTTTCCTATGTATTCGCATGAAAATTGAAACTGAAATAATATTCCGTCTTATTCAGAAATGGCAGTGTTATAAATTACAGGAAAATTTTAAGGAATATTTTTCTCCTTGCTCCATTTAATTTTCTTGAAACACCTGAATTACATAAAATTATGTTTTTCGAAGAATATGAATGATTGTAAGTAAAGCTAACAATTTTTTAAAAAAATCGTACTTGCAGATATTATTATGAATATGTTTCAGAAAAGTTTTAAGGTACCCGGCGTTATTTCTGCATAAGAATTCCAAATTCCAAATTTGAAACGACCGGCAAAGAATGAATTTTTTTAATTTGATATTTTATAACTGAAAAGTTGATTGTATTCCTAACTGGAATAATTGACAGTTATTACGTAATGAATTTGGTTCTAAAATTTTTTAAGCTTTAGTAATGGGCAAAAAGAAAATCACATTACATGTATTTCATTTTCTTGAAATAAAGAAAATATTTTTTTTAAACACTCACCGCCCCCCCACCCCGCCTCGCCACAAAAAAATATAATAATAATATAAGGTTTCGTTTAGTCCGGAAATTGCAGGGTTTTTATGTCATTGAAAAAAATAAAGATTTTATTTCTTCTTGTTCAATTTAATTTTCTTCATGCTTCCCATTTACATTTCTTGATGTGTATAAGATGATTTTAAGTAAAGCTATATTTTTTTGTGCTATATTTTTTTCAACGACTGAAACGTGGCAAATGAGGTGCGTTCATACTATAACTAGTTTTATAAATATTCAGATCTTGGTGCAAAAGCTATTGCACTTTTATGCAAAAATACATGAATACAAAATTTATTACGATTATATATGCTAAATTCAGTAATGCGAAAATAATATGACTCTATCTTATATAGGACGTAATCACAATGACAGCATCTAGAATTATTATCTATCATGGGATATCACTGATTTAATCACGCATGATAGGATTTAATAGAATGAAGAGAATGTTTCTTAATATCTTTCTAAGTTTTGATTCGATTTTCATAAAAATTGAAATGACTCGACAAAATTCTGCAAAAATAATATATATTAAATTTCATACCATTCGGTTGGGCAGTTTTACGTTGTTATATGTGGAGAGAGTGACAGACAGATGGATGGAACAGGCGACGTCTATAGGTGTTACGTATTTATATAACTACGAACGTACCTAATGATTGTATGCAAAGCTAAGATTTCTTCTACAATTCTTTTATAAAACCGAAATTGTAGATATGTTTAAGAAAAGATTTAAAGTAAAACTGGCATTATTTCTGCAAGCAAATTAGAAAATATAAAATAGAATTATAGATCGTTCACAAATTAATTTAAAATAATTGGAATTTTTATAACTCCGAAATTGTTTGGATTGCTAACGGAAAAGTCCTAGTAATACTTTCATTGATTCACTTCAAACTGAAAAAAAGTTATACAATCGAAGTTTTTTCAAGTACTCTCAAAAATTATTAGAAGGATTTTAACTTCTCTTAAATAAAGAAAATATTTTTTCTTTAAATATTCACAAGAAAATCAAAACTGATTTAAGATTTCGTCTAGGCGGTTTTTTTAAGTGATGAGGAAAATTATTTTTCATTTTGAAAATAAAGCACAGATCCATCTAATATTCTTTAATCACTACAAAATTATGTTTCTTTCAGAATAAAATTATTTTGTTTTACAATTTGTTAGACTCTTTTAGTTAACTTAGTTTGTTTTTTGTATGTAAAGGTTGACTTTTGGAATTGATTTTCACTCAGGGTTCGCACGCTATTAAGCCACGCCCCATTTTTTAAGGAATCTGCCACCAGTATTATTCAGTGTTACTGCCAGATTGGGGACTTTTTTGTCTCCAGATTGTTGATTGTCACCGCTTTTTTTAAATAAAAAAATTCGGCATATTTAAAAATAGATTAAAAATTCTGAAAAATAAGGCGAATTATACTATTTAAAAAAAGTGGTGACAGGTCAATTATCTGAATTAAAAAAGTCCCCAATCTGGCAACGCTGATTATTATAAAGATAATTTTCTTCACGATTCATTAGCTAGAAGATAGTTTTATGCGATTACTGGTGGTAGAGTTCTTACAAAATTGGGCGTGACTTTAATAGAGTGCGAACCCTGTCACTTATTTCCTGATATACCTGACTTGGTTGGCTGCTTTCAGTTTAAACATCGAATCAAACTACTTTGTTGTGGCATAAACTTGACAAACCATTATTCCCCACAAGTTCTCTATGGGATTTATGTCAGGACTTTTAGATGGAATGTTCAAAGTTTTGATGTTGTTTGAAAATAATCAATCTGAAGTTGGTACAGACTTGCGAGGAAAAGCCTTATCTTGAAGCAAATGCCGAATCCTGATCCAAAAGTTAATCTTTAAATGGAACAAAACTATTACCAAGAACATCTTGATAGTGAAAAGAGTTCATTTTTGTCTTGGTGAAAATCAAACTTGTTTTTACTTTCACATTAAAGCCTGCCCAAATCAGAACTGAGCTACTACTTTGTACACGGTTTAAGAGCAGATATGGCTCACTTGGTAAATCATGCCGGTAATATCTTAACCCTCTCGCTGAGCCACCCGAGATTTCCTCGGGCAACGTAAAAGTAACAAAATTTGCGCAACCCGAGATGCCCTCGGGGATTTATTTTTTCCACTGGTGACTATTTTTCCATTCAACTTTGACCACTTTTTAAGTAAAAAAAAATTCCATATGGACTTTAACAACATCTACAAGAGAAATATATTACAAAATTGATTCTCTTAAAATAGTGGTGCAAGAATATAAAAATAATCTCCTCTGACAGCCCTGATTTAGCCTAATTTAAATGTTTAATTATTGATTCAGGTTTGGGTTAAAAAAATACTCTTTTACAAAAAATTTTTACATTTTTAAACTCTGATATATATATATATATAGGTTTGAAATATGTAATAAAAATGCGCAATTTTCTAACCTATTTTGATTAAAAAAAAAAAAAAAAGAATTACGCAGCGAGAAAGTTAAACCATTTGTTCTATCAAGGATGAATATTTTTTTCATTTTAAAAACTAATTTGCCCTATATGTTGAATTTTAAGACATTGAAAGATGCAGATTTTAGGCTTGTATTAATGTGTTGCTTTTGCATTTTGGCTTAGCGTTGAATTTAGCACAATTCAGGAATTCGGCCCTTTTTAACAATTCTGGAAGTTACTGAGAATTCTAGAGCAATTTTTCTAGTAGAAGAATATGCGCTATCGTGAACTGCCATTCTAATAACGTTCTGTTTACACTGGCCTGAGAGTTTTGATAGCCGTCTGCTTCTTTTATTTATAACATAGTTTATTGTATCACAAAGAATACTCTGCACAACAGTTTTAAATTTACTTATATTTAAGTCAGTTTGCCTTTCATTCAGTTCGAAATCCGAAATTTTCATATTCATTTAATGAGCTCCCTTGACTCCAGCAGTTGTGTATCTCAAAACATCACATCTAGCAACTACTAACCTATAGGCATAATCACAGACGAGTTCCGCATAAAAGATTATAGTCATGATGTCACCACATTATGCTAGATTTAAAAGAAGCTACTGGTCCTAAACGGATTTCCATTTCTTATTATTACAAGATTTTAAAACTTGTATATAAAATACTTTTTAACTTTTATAATTGAATTAAATTCACATATTATATCTTATATACCTATCTAAATTCAACATATGTATACATAACTCTTTTCGCAATTGTATTGTAAACAACAAAATTAGCATGTAGTCTTAAACTTGTTTCCAGCCCTGTATTATAAAAAATGGAAACAATTCAATGTCTTTAGAACACTTTCGAATTTTATGCCAATCTAAGCACCTTTTCTTCTAACTATAAGAATTTTTTGTATGACTCCCTAAAAAGTTCGTTACAAGGCTCCCAGTGATTCTCTATTTGGAAACCAATATTTCCAAAAGATAATCTGTCTATTTTATTTACAAACACTGTAGAAATAAATTGAGATTATGTTTTGGAAATAGTGGTATTCTAAACTCGAATCAGTGTAACAAGATAGCTTTACTGTGCAAATTTGCATTAACTAAATAAAGGCATCTCTTTGGAAATCTAAGATTTTTATTATATTAGAGTACAAATAGGCAATTAGACATAAACTATAAAGAGCTGACAGGGAGACCATCACTTGATAAATAAAAGTTTTACATGTACATTTTGGTGAAAAATTAACTAAGCAGCTATTTCTATTAATAACTCTAGACCAATACCATTCTACTTCGAAAATCTATATATATAAAAATAATTCAAAATGTCCAAATTACGTAAAATTATCATACACAGTAAAATACGTTTTTGATAAGTCTTCGTTTGTTTTCCGAATGCGTATGAGTATTTGAAAAAAAAATCCTGGAGTTTTGTTTTAATTTTTCGTTTAGTTTCTGTTAAATAAAGATTATTAAAAGAAATGATAATATAATCTTTAATATTTTGATGATTATATCTAGCGAGTTTTATTGGTATGCAATAACTATTTTTTACCATCTTTACAACTTGTATAATGCTATATTAAAAATAACTTTCCAGAATTAATAATGATACACCCTGTATATATCATAGGGTACCTTAAAATTAGTACAAATATTTAAGTGTAAAATGCACCTCAAGACATGATGTAATAAAACAGCCATGATGTAATAAAATAAAGTCTGCATTCGCTTGTTCAACACAGTACACAAAGTGTTTCACTTGGCAAAACATGTCCTAAAAATATTTTATCTCTTTCGGTATCCTTGGGCGCATTTGCCGTGAAAATTTTTTCAGTCCGTATTTGAGTGGAAATGCCTTTCTCAGACCCAAAGAACACTGTACAAATGAACAATCTGCTAAAGCAGTGTACTGTAATGATTAATGATCGATGATAAGTTTTTTTTAATGTATAATATCAGCGCAACATAAATGTAAAAATGTCAATGTCAAAAACATTGGACATTTTTTTGTTTACTTTTAGATATGCTTTCGAAATTATTGAGAACATCTGCTAGAATATTTTGACTATCACTTTGATCATTGGATCGTTTAGACTATCTTAGATAAGCTATACCCTTACATTTCTTCTTGAAATGGTTGATTGGAATTTTAATAAGTGGCCAAAATTCCATCTATTAAATATACATGAAGAGGTCACTCGATTTTATTTATGTAATGCTGATTCTTTCCATTGAATTAAGAAAACAAATCATAAATGAATATTGCTATCCTCAAATAATCATTGTTTTTTTAAGTTTCATATGATGGGGCATTGAATTTTCTGAAGATTACATTCTCGTAGGTATTTACTACTGTAAAAGCACTTATTTTCACGATTTTCGCGAGCCCGTCGTAATCGCGAAAATTTAAGCCTCGCGAAGTATTTTTTTGTTCACCTCAAATAATAATAAATAATCAGAAATTTAATAATTGCAGTTACTCAAATAAGAAATAAATACAAAATCTTCTTGAATACTTACAACTATTTCTTGAATATTATACAACTATTTCTTGAATAAAAACAATAATACAATTAATAGAACGAACTTTTCGGATAAAAGGAAATTTCTGAAAATGCCTAATGCAAAAAGGGTTCTGTTTAGGTAGTTTCGGGATTTTTCATCGTTCGGTTCTGTTCATGTAAAATTCGCGAAATTTTCATCTCGCGAAATCACCGATATCTTCATTTTCGCGAAAATTACGGCTCGCGAAAATAAGTGCTTTTACAGTATCATAACATTACAAAGACTAAAAATAAATGTCAGTTAACAGAAAAATTTCCCTTTTTGGCCTTGCCTCATGCGCTCCTTCGGCTATGTATAAACACCTCTTCGCCAAACTATACATATATTTTCGTTCCTAACCCTTTATCTACTGCAATTTTTTTCAGTTACTACAATGAAAATTAAAGGATAAACATAAAAAAATACTCATCCGTGAGAAATTTAATTCCTTAGAAGTAATTAATTAAAGTGGTACTTTAAAGTACCATCAGTACACTAACACTAAACTATCGTAACAGAAAAGCCACAAGGTAATTTCAAATGGAACTAGAATTGTGGTAAAACATTTTCGATTTAACAAGTACGTGAAATATAGCCTTTTTCTTATTTATAAATCATTTTTTGGCAAATTCCGGTGCCAATCATTTATTTCAACACTTTAGTGTTGAAAATTCTTTGCTCCTAAAAGGGTTAAAAAAAAAAACATTTTTTTTTTTCGTTTTCGATCTTGTTAGTAGTCCTTTAGTTGTGCGACGTCTATATTTCAGGGACAACATGTTCTCTCGCATCTCCACATATGTCGTATATGATTTAGCATATGTCATTTCTTGCATAGCAAAAAAGAGCCGGTGCCACAACTTTTTCGATTTCCTATAAAAAATATTAATAAAACAGAAAAGAAATAACTTGGAAAATTATTACTACACTACATTTTAGTAATTACATTTTAAAGCAGATGAAAACGATGGATAACTACTCAGACGAAAAGTAAACAAGAATTTTTTCTCCAACACCCAGTGTACTGACTGTACTTATAAGTACCACCGAGTAATTCAACTGTTAAATCAAATACATACACCGTTCACCTAAAATAGTTAGTCAAATTGTATTCTAAGATCATAATGAACACATAAAAAAAAAATCCAACACTTATCTTCTATCCTTTACTGTGTGTGCAGCAATAAAAAGACGAGCGTGATAATCTGTACAAAATGTCGGCACAAAACCCATCGTTTGTGTCAAAAATAGCCTCCTTCCTCGCTAAAATAACAAACCTAAAACTAGTGCTGCCATGTATCCGGATAAAGTGCAGCTAAAAGAGTATTTTTGCAAAGTACCATTAGAATATTAGTAATATTCACGATGGGATGAATGTTTAAAGTGAGTGGTACTTATAAGTACCGTCAGTAGATAAAGGGTTAACAACAATCAATATAAATTAGATAAACTGATTAAAAATTAGTTTTACTTCTTGCACCTTTTGATGACATTATTAAATGCGTTCGACGTACAATGTAGTTTAAGCAGTAAAGAAGTGTGTAATGTCATCTACATTCCAAAATAAGGAGCATCTAGCTCAAAGTTTGTTTTACCCAAATGGTGTTTTTTTAAACCATTTCTTGTTATGCCATTATATTTTAAAAAGTGTAAGTACAGTCTTGGAAAAAAAAGTAAACACCGCATACTAACTCTGCAAAAAATATCGTAGAAGAAAGTTGCTGGTGCAACACGATTGGTAATAAAGTCTACTTTTATATGATGTATATAAAATTTGCTTAGGGGTCATCCACATATTAAAACGAACCTGGCTTTGTTTTTTCAATAGCAGTACACAATTCTGACAGCATAAATGAACTCTACACCCTTCAATTAACATAAAAAAAAACAATTTTTTATGCAATTCCTACACTAAGTTTCCGAGAAATTATTTATTTTAAAACGAGCGTATTTTAGGGACTGTATCCAAATTGAAGTTCGTTACTCGATTATTGACCGAGAGAGCCCCCTTTTTGATAAAGGCATCTTAAGCACCACTCAAGCAGTTATTAAAGACTGCTAGATTACAGGATAGGATAAGAAATTTCACAATCTAGTCACTTCTATCAAATACGGCCCCTTAAACCATCATTTTGCCGTTTTTTTAAGCATAGTTTGAAAACTACTTGGAAGAAAAATGTGAAATTTTGGATTTCCATAAAGCAGGACTTAATAAATCTAAATCCATCAAAAAAATTGTAGGTTGCAATTCATAATTTTTTCGAATATTAATTTCAAAATTCATATCATAAAGTTATAAAAATTGCAAATTCAACGCATTTATGTTTGAGTATTTTAGTGTTATTGATACACAAAAAATTAGCACATTAGGAGTATAATTTCAGGAGATATTAATAAAAATATGAAAATGTAATTTCACATTAGAAGCACTAAATTTTGAATGTTTATAATTCAAAACTTATCATTCAAATGACTTGAAATTTGGTAGCTAGGCATAGTTTGAACCGAAGATTTGAAATATCATGTTAAAATTGGGCATTACCGTTGAAAAAAATGAAGATTGTGTTCGTTTTAATATATAGATGGCCCCTTATGTAAAGTTTATATGCATCATTTAAAACTAGACTTTATTTCCAATCGTTCGGTACCAGTAACTTTCTTCTACGATAATCTGTTGAGGAGTTAGTAGGGGGTGTTTACTTTTTTTTTCCGCAACTGTACATTTGCACGTGCAGTTTTGAAAGATTCTCTGTGTATATCGATAAAAGAAGTAAGCATATTTAAATCAATACCTGGCTAATATTCCTTTCACTAGCATGCAATTTTGCCGTCATATTTGTGCCTTGATATGTTTCTAATATTGCGCCGATATTGTTATGAAATATTTATAGGAAATATTAGTCTGATTGGTAATGTGAAGCCAATAAGGTAAATACTAAAGCAACATTATATTTTCATTAGAAATATTTCGAGTGTAATGCCCATATTGGCTAAATATTGGAATTTTTATTGATATTATTTCTAATGAAATGCAAATATTGCATAAATATTAGCTTTACATTGGAAATATTTCTTATAAAAAGGAAATATTGTACAAATATTATTTTCATTGATATTGTTTATAATATAATTCAGGTATAACTCTAATATCAATATTGCGCAAGTATTGGCATTCCATTGAAAATGTGACCTATGAAACGCCATTACTGCACAAAAATTTGTTTACATTGGAAATATTTCGAGTACCGATACTGGTTTATTGTATTGGCATTGACTAAATGATTCTGCCAATATTAACAATACATCAACATCTAATATTAGGAGAATATTTCATGCCAAGATATATTTAATGTTATACTATTATCGTTTTTCATCAATGGTATTATTGAAGTTGATTGAAAATTGGATATTATAATATTAATGTGCTTCTAGCAATAATTGGAAGATAAAGGAAAAGAAAGCTTATGTATGCAGCCACAGACAGAACTATTTTAATATATGATGTTCTTTATCTATTTGAAAAATTCATTTAATAGTTTAAGCTTTTTCTAAAATAACTCTTCGTGTTATATTTTTACAATTCTGATATAATAATGTCAGAATGAAAAAAAAAAATCCTTAAATATGTTTTATCGAATTTTAATTAGCTCGAAATAAAAGGATATTTTTTGTGAAATTTTTACATTGCTTTTCGAAAGAAATGCATAAATAATAAAAAAAATTGTTTTCATATAATTTATTGTCTTTTAAATATTCAAAATCTTAAACGATTTTCTGTTAGTTCTCATAATGCACGTTTCTCATTTAATTCACTAAATTAAAATTGTGCATTTTTTTCATCTATTGAAACAAAATTTAATACTTTCAGAAAGATGCGTATGACACGTGTTCTTCACAAATATTCAGAATGGGAAAATGAACACCTAATGTTTTTGCCTTAAAAACATATTATTTAACAAAATTGCAATATAAATTATCAGTTGAAGTTATATTCCTTCTCGTTTAAAATCCAATCTTCTTAAAACATAAATAAATTAATTGTTTAAAAAGTATTTAAAATTAGGTTTTATGTTTAAGTAAAGAAGATATAGTGTAATGAAAAATATCAAGGAATGACTTTGAAAAATTACGCTTATTAGCTTATATATTAAGTACAAGATAATGTTTTAGAAAGAAAACTATATTAAACAGAGTTGTGCAGGTCTAAATTAACTTTAAACAGTATACCTGTAATTATTCTGCACAAAGATCCATTTATATTTATTACATTTTTAATTACACAATCGCAAAGTTAACATAGAAAATAAACTATATCGCAGATTTTTTACATTGTTTAATATATTAAAAATGTTAACTTATAAGCATTATGAATTATTTGCTGTTAGATAATTTCAGTTTTCAAAATTTTGTGATATTGTGCAAAAAGCAAAATAAAGATAAACTCAGATAGAATTATTTATATGTGTTCTAAGTTAAAGAAATTACATTCTTACAAAAGAAAACAGTTAGTCATTTTCAGAATTACGCACAAGTTAACAGGTTTCATTAAAATATGCCACTTTTGAAAAATGAAGCAGCTTAATTAAATATAATTTAAAAGAAAATACATTTGCCACTATTAATTATTAAATTTGATTGTCGGAAAGAATAAATAAAAATTATAGGAGAAATTGCTACTACACATATTAACAACTTCAATATTTGCCCAGAGAAGGTAAAAGCACTGTTTTCTTATACCTGGCTGCGGGCGAAGTGGTTTAAACCTTAACGGACGGTAACTTTAAATATATGATTTTATTTTTATATTCTCTATCAAAGTAAATTTTTTATTAAATTTCAGTTGCACTTCTTGTAAAAGAACAAATAAAAGTGTTCTTTAAAAAAATGTTGTTTCAAGCGAATAAATTTAGATAATTTGCTAAGTGTTGCCAGATTGGGGATTTTGTCCCCATTTTGGGGAATTTTGAACCTCTAGGGGGATTTTTTGGGGACAAGCAGTTCGTGGGGAAATTTTTGGGGACTACAAAAACTTTGGGGAAAAACCCGGGGATTTTTTTTTTTTTTACTATTTTCCGTAAAGATTTCTTTTAGTCCTGTAGAAAAACTGGATCTGTCTCGAACTCAATTTTGATTTGAAAAACGAAAATACAATCCAGAAATAGAAAAAATCAATCATTATTCTCTTGGGTGTGGTCGTGTTCGTTATTTACTACGTTACAGTTTACACGTTTTACAGATACACAGACTCTAAAGTCTTAAGCAGCTTAAATCTGCAGGACTTTAGAAAAATTCTTTCGCCATACTTGAAAAAAAATTAATTTAAATATGTGGAAAGCAGATATTTTTCTCTTATGATATACAAAATCACATCGATTGATACAGCGAAATTACTTTGTATTATGATTATGTACTTCAGTATAGGGATGACAAAAAAATTAAAACGGCGTACCATCTCTGATTCATTCAAATCCCAACTGATAAGAGATTGTCTAAATCTATGGAGCTAATGTAACAATAGTCCAACATTTTTAGGCTATACTTTTAAAAACAAACGTAAAATAACTTGTCACTGCAAAATATACCTCTCGTTCTCTTAATGTAGCTACAGAATATGCGTTCAGCCCAATTTAAAAGTTTGTTTTTAGTAAATGGGGAATTTTTTCAAAAAAAGACTTGATTTGGGGAAAATTTTTGAGCTTAAATTACTTAAATATTTTTTATAGTTGTAAATTGAAAATTTAAAAATTTCCTTTTTGAGTAAAAACTGAGTTGGGGACTTTTGCGAAAAAAACCACTGATTTGGGGAAAATTTCAGAAATTTTGGGGAAATTGACTTTTGACTATCTGGCAACACTGAATTTGCTATCCCGCGAGAACCGTATGCGGAGTATTAAAATGCTTAGTTGTAAAATAATTAATCCATTTCCTTCCGTGGTCCCATTTAGGAATAGCATATTTTGTAAAGTTTGTAATTACTAATTTAGATATTTTCCATAATGTGAAGGGTAATAATTTTTAGACTAGATAAAACGATCTTTTTTACAAAGATCCTTAGCTAATTTTATCTCTAACATCGGAAAGCGCACGGAATACAAAGCACAGTCAAAAAATGTACAGAAAAGTTATAAAAGTGGTAACTTTAAAATTTATATAGAAAAAAAATTTAAACATAAATTTGCTACTGTTGTAATTATGATCTCCCCAATTGTAGAATTTCTAATACTGTTCGGAGATTAAATAAGACTATACTGGTGTCCAAAACTAAGGACCAATCACAAAATGCTAATTTTAAAGTACGTGAATACTCAAAAGGAAATAATATAATTCGAATAATTACTGTCTTTACAGCACAGCTAGTCCATATAGCATATCAATCATGTCTCACATGGTCACAAGTGTCACAGTCACTACGGTGAAGCAAAAAAATAGAAATTCCATACATGTCATTCTGAGTCTCAAATGATCACTATATGTGTCTCCACTGAGACGTCACTGTGACTGCTGCTTAGTGACGAGTCACCATGTGACTTTACAATGTAGTTACATTATGACTCTCATGTGACTTTCATCTGCAGACTAAATTTCAAAGTCATCGCGAACGCTGCATTGTAATAAGTTACCAAATAATGTCACATTAAAGTTACATGATGACTTTCAGGTGACAGAGAGACTACTGTGGAGTCACCACTATGTTCTTTTGTGAAAAGTCATCATGTGATTATAATGTGATATTTTTTGGTGACTTATCATAATGCAACGTTCATGATGACTTTGAAATTGAGTCTAAAAATGACAGTCACATGAAAGTCAGAATATAACTATATTGTAAAGTCACCTGGTGACTCGTCACAAAGCAGTAGTCACATTGATGTCTCAGTGGAGTCACATATAGTGATAATTTGAGACTCATAATGAGACGTGTGGAAATTCCTATTTATTGTTTCACCGTAGTGACTGTGACAGTTGTGACCATGTGTTACATGAAACAGACGCTATATAGACTAGCTGCGCTGTAGGGATAGCAGTTATTTGAATTATATTATTTCCTTTTGAGTTTTCGCTCACTTAAAAATTAGCATTTTGTGACTGGTCCTTAATTTTGGACACCAGTGTATTAATAAGACTATAACTACTAATAACTATTCGGAAGCAGTGTTAATAAGCGGACAGTTGATACGCAGATTTTACCTCTCTGCAATAGTATCATAAACTCTTAACAAAATTTATTCCCATGTCAGAACTTTTTTAAAGAAACCCTTTCACTTGTACTTTAACAGGATGTGCAATAGAAATGGACTAAAAATTTATTTTTAAATGTAGTTGTGCAAATAGAATATAAAAACAATATCATGTATTTAAAGCTACCGTCCGTTAAGGGTTAATATTCGAATACCAAAGACGAACATTCGAAATCTGAAGCATCTCCATAACAAAGTACCGATATATATACATGGCGCATTCAGATATTAACCCTTAAATGCCGGGTGTTGCTTTTCGGCAACATACCCAATTTAGGCTCTAAAATACTATTAGAATAATATTGAAGCTATAATGTCTAATGTTGCCAATAAAATACGTTCTGAAAATATTATTAAATCTATTTTCAACATGTAGATGGCAACACTTGTGCTGTTTAAGAATAAAGATAGATTTATTTTTTCAATTGTTGCTACTTGTTCTTTTTGTTTTGTTTGGAAGCTTGCAAAATACCCTATTTTGGTCTGCAGTCAGCAAGTAAAATTTATTTCTTATTATAGTTCCTAAAATTCTTGTTTGTTTAATATTATAGAATTTTATGAAGGAAAATTATTTTTTCAATTAAAGACCAGTATTGCCGATTCGTAACAAACTGTTTTTTAGCCGTAAACCATACTTAAAACAAAATAAGATTTTTTTAAGTATTTTTCCCATAATTTATTTAAAAAATGAAAGCCGAAAAACATTATTACAATGATTTTTGAAAAATCAGGTATTTAAGGGTTAAGTTTGTTGAAATTATAGTAATTTCATACTTAATCCTTTCAGGGGCAAAGTACTTGTATTCGTAAAATGTTGAAATAATTGAATGACACCAGTATTTACAAGAAAATTTATTTGTAAACATGTGAAAGTATATTTGCCACGGAACCATTAATAAAGAGGAACTGACACATCCTTAAAATAGTAAAGTTTCAACTGTAACCGCTTTCGCTAACGCTGATTACCTCCGGTGGAGATTTCTACTAGTAAATCTATATAGAATTTTTTTTCTATTTAAAGAACCTTATTAGTACAAAATTTCCGTCATAAATAATCACAGAAATAGGTTTTCATTTTTACTGGTGAGAGTTTACTTTTACGGTAATCAGATTCTGCGTTTCCGCCATATTGTGATAACCGGTGAAACGAACTGACTGTTTTATCAGGCAAACTGACACCAGCAAAAACAAATAGAAGTTTTTATCATATTTGTGAGAAAATATTTCCATGAATAAGGCACTTAAATAAGACAAAATTTTCTATTCAATTTTATTGGTGGAAAGTTTGCTTCGTCGGTATTCAGAAATTGTTGATCCGATTTTTAAAAACCAGCAGCCGCCATCTTGTGACAACCTCCTTGGTTACTTCACTCGGAACTCATAGACAGTACACTTTATGACTCCTACCCTTTATTCATATCTCCATTATATTTTCGCCTACTTAATAAAAATGAAATTTTCATAAAAAAAATTCCGGTGCCAATGTGGCAATCAGGGATTAAAATTATGTGATGCCATAGCGGAATCCCGCTATGAAAGGGGTTAACCAATGAGCCTCAAAAACTAATAAGGGAAGCGCCTTATCAGAATGAACCCCTTTACAAAATATAAAGCAAATATGATATTTCTATCAAGAGTTATCGCGTTACGTACATAAGTACAGTCGTGAAAAAAAAAAAAAGTAAACACCGCCTACTAACTTTGCAACAAATTATAATAGGAAAAAAATTCAGGCGCCAAACGATTGGAAATAAACTCTACTTTTTTATGATGTATATAAAATTTGCTTAGAAGGCCATCTACAAATAAAAACCATACCAAACTTTGTTTATTTCAACAGCAACACCCAATTTTGTCAATGTATTCGAAATCTTTGGTTCAGACTATGCCTGGAAATGAAATTTCATGTCATTTTGATGATAAGTTTTTGAATTATAAACTTTCAAAATTTATAGCTTTTAATGTTAAATTACATTTTCATATTTTTATTAATATTTCTTGAAATTATATTCCTAATGTGATAATTTTTTTTGTTTAATTATAAAACTAAAAAACCCAAAAATTAATATAATGAATTTGTAATTAAAAAAAATTATAATATGAATTATGAATTAGGAAATTAATATTTAAAAAAATATATGAATTGCAACCCACAATTTTTTTTGATAGATTTATATTTATTATATCCTGCTTTATGCTAATTCTCAATTTCAAATTTTTCTTTCAAGTAGTTTTCGAATTATGAGAAAATAAATCAAAATGATGGTTTAACCATTTCAAGGGCTGTGGTATGTTTATGAAACCACTTAATTTTAATTCCAAACGCCACAATGGCACAGGTATTTTGGTAAAATATTTTCCATTACATATGTACGTGAAATTTAGCCGTTTTTTAGTTTCACATAAACTTTTTGGTAAATTCGGTGCCATTCATCTATTTCAACACTTTATCACTGAAAATACTTTGGCCCTGAAAGGGTTAAGGGGCCGTTTATGATTTCCAGAACAGCATAATTTGAAAAAATATATATTTTACTCATTTTAATGAAACATTTGAGGTGGTAATAGTCGAAACATATCAAGCGAATGAGATGTTCATATTATCAAGAAATAATACATTAAAAGAAGTGACATAGTCATTCTGTAGCATTTCAACAATCGAGTAACGAACTGCAATTTGGATACAACCCATAAAATACGCTCATTTCAAAATAATTAATTTATCGGAAACTAATCAAACGAATTTAAAGAAGATTTGATGTTAGGCTAATTGAAGGGCGTAGAATCTATTTATGGTGTCAAATTTGGACTTCGCTATTGGAAAACACAAAGTTTGATTCGTTTTGATATGTAGATGGGCCCTCTAAGCCAATTTTATATACATCATTTAAAATTAGACTTTATTTCCAATCGTTCGGTACCAGTAACTTTCTTCTACAATAATTTGTTGCAGAGTTAGTAGGGGGTGCTTAATTTTTTTTCCCCACGACTGTATACTTGCATACAGAACCTGCGGGAACATTACGTCGGTATCATGTCAAACTATCTAATATGAAATCAGCGGTGCCAGTCGGCGACTTTTTTTAGAATTCAGATTTCTTGATTGGCACCACTTTTTTTGAAATAGTAAAATTCATCTTTTTTAAACTTATTTAATTACATATTAATTAAGGGGAAAACAAGGGGAATTTTACCATTTCAGAAAAGTGGTGCCAATCAAGGAATCTGAATTTTTAAAAAAAGGAGCCTACTGGCAACACTGTTTTCATATTGGATGTTTCCACATGGTACTGACGATTAGCTCTCATGCGTTGATAGCGTGTGAGGCAGGGGTCGTACTTGTCCTGAAATTTTACGACTGGGAAATTCTTCGGTACCAGTATTTTCTTATGGAAAAATCTCTTTTTAAGTAAGGCGAAATTTCGCGCGTTTAACCTAGATTTATTTTTCTATAAACAAATAATGATATTTATCCTGAAAAAAATCCCTTAAGCGTACTACCCCTGGTGCGGTAAAAAAAGGTGTGGAAAAAGTTAGGTTGGTTGGTTGTGTTTATGATGGCCAATTATCAGCACGACGGATATAGGCCGTAATGGAGGAGTGCACTAAGGGAACTAAGGTGCACTAAGGGGGTCTTTCTAAGGGAGCCTAACCCGTATTTACGGCTGGAAAACCAAGGTTCTAACAAAAACACGAAAACTCCGAACGATTAGGCCGACGGGCGCGATTGGGATCGAACCCAGCATCTCCTGTCTATCAGCTTCGAGAGCAGAACCTCTCGGCCACGATTAATAAAAACAAAAATCTGCCTCATCTCAGATATATTGATGCAATAAAATTTATTTATTGTTATTGAAATATAATAATTGCATGTAATAACAATATTTAGAATGCACTAGTTCAGAACCTGAAAGAAAGTTTAATCACTCTGATGGCAGTGAGAAAAATTAAATCATATCACGATCCCTTTACACTAACATTTTGAATGTAAATTGATTAGTTCTGACGTAACATATTTACTGTTGTTATTTATTTGACTAATTTCCAAAATAATTTTCAGATTCATGTTAGAAAGATTATTTATATTCTCTTTAAAGTCCTTACAAAAATGTTGATACAATGCTCGGACATTATTTATTTAAAATATCGCTATTTTATAAGTCAATTTACATTATAAGCATAAAAGTTGTCCCCTATGCCCCCCTCGTCGAAAAAAAAAATATATTGCAATAAACATGTTAAATTTATACTTATAAAATAAATTTCCTTCCTCCCCCGTTTTTTTAACCCTTAGGTACGAGCGTCACATATGCCTGCCTCCATATCCTATGCTCAGAATCCTTGATTATTCCCAGCAGTTATTAACCATTTGGAAAAAAATGGTTACTGTTCTCGTCAGGGTAGGAAATCAAAAGCATATCTGAACGTTTTCATTGGTTTAATCCGCAATTTATTCGTTATCTGATTGGTATATATAGTAAACTGTATTTCCCTTTCGTTTCAACAACGATGGACAACAGAATGTTGCCACTATGACAAAAAAGTAATAAAAACTATTAAAAAAATTAATAAATCAGAAACAAATTGAGATACAGCTTTCAAACAAATTGAAATTAAAAGTACATTTTTTTTTCTCTATCCGACGGTATAAAAAGTAATATTGTCGGATGTTTAGAAGTTTAAGAATGAAATTTTATTTAAAATTGGTCGTGAGATTTTTTGGAAATCTGATGATAGAAAAGCATTTTCCCGAACAGCCAATGAAATGCTTGGATAATACGCAAGTTTCAGGAAATCTTGCAATTTTTACGTGCAATAACACTATTAATCGTTTAATTCACGGCGTATGTAATGTATGACCAGTTCCGTAGAAGTTTAAAAATTTACAGTACCGAAAATTGTAAAACTGAAATTTCTTTTAAAATTTGTTCACGATGGTTCCAGGAATGTTATCGTTTAATCCATGGCGTACGTAATGTAGGATCAACTCCGTGCGATTTTTTATGTTTTAAATTTTAGTCTTTGAAAAAATCATTTTCCAAATGGTCGTTGTAATTTGTTAAATTGCTATTTTATTTTTTTTATTGTAAATTTTGCGTAATTCAATTAGGGCATTTCCCCGATTTAATTAGTTAAAAATTTCTGTTTTGAAAAACCGGTAATAGAAGATTAAAAATTCTGTAAAAGACGCTCATCGCACAAAGATTAAAGATTCACACCAGAATAAGTTTTTCAAAATTTAGATCAGTAAAAATAGTAAATGCCTGTATGACCGGATCTTAAACAGCTAGTTAAAACTTCAAGTAATAAAGCCGTCCTGTCTCACGGGGCAGCATTTATCTTTCAAAAAGTGATAATCTGATGAAATGTTGCTCATTAGTCTCCATTTAATTCAGCAAATTCGAGATCACACCAGAAAATAAAGAAAAGCACTTTATACTTTATGTACTAAGCAGTGTTGCCAGATTGACAAAAGTGAATTTCCCCAAATCAGTGCTTTTTTCCGCAAAAGTCCCCAACTCAGTTTTTTCTCAAAAAGGGAATTTTAAAATTTTTAATTTACCACTATAAAAAATATTTAAGTAATTTAAGCTCAAACATTTTCCACAAATCAAGCCTTTTTTTGAAAAAATTCCCCACTTACTAAAAACAAATTTTTAAACTGGGCTGAATGCATATTTTGTAGCTACATTAAAAGAATGAGAGATATATTTTGCAGTGACAAGTTATTTTACGTTCGTTTTTAAAAGTATTGTCTAACAATGTTGGACTATTGTTACATTAGCTCCATAGCTTTAGACAATATCTTGATTTGAATGAAAACGAAATGGTACGCTGTTTTAATTTTTTTGTCATCCCTATACTGAAGTACATAATCATAATACAAAGTATTTTCACTGTATCAATCGATGTGCTTTTGTATATCATAAAAGAGAAAAATATCTGCTTTCCACATATTTAAATTAAATTTTTTTAAAAGTACAGCGAAGGAATTTTTCGTTAAAGTTCTGCAGATTTAGTCACACGCAGGTTTAAGCTGCTTAAGACTTTAGAGTCTCATGCATCTCTAATATGTGTAAACTATAATGTAGTAAACAACGAACACGACCATATCCAAGAGAATAATTATTGATATTTCCGATTTCTAGATTGTATTTTCGTTTTTCAAATCAAAATTGAGTTCGAGGCAGATCCAGTTTTTCTACAGGACTAAAAGAAAACTCTACGGAAAATAGTGAAAAAACAAAAATCCCCAAGTTTTCCCCCAAAATTTTTGTAGTCCCCCAAAAATTCCCCACGAACTACTTGTCCCCAAAAAATTCCCCTGGAGGTTCAAAATCCCCCAAAATGGGGACAAAATCCCCAATCTGGCAACACTGGTAATAAGAGACATTTGGCGATCATATAAAGTAAAAATTCTTCTTTCAAAATTTATGGTATCCAAATTATTCAATTTATGGTATTGGTTTTCAAATTTTTGAATAAATTTGGAGGCCAAACCGGCAACCCTGTTCTGATGCATACTCCTGATGACTTAAGATGAACGATTGTCGACTATTGAATGATCGAGAAAAATAGGTATCGTAAAAAATGAGAGAAGTTATCTATTACCAAATTCTACAATATAAATATTCAGCAATCGATTGTCTCGCCGATTAGCTAAAACTTACAATCGCAAAACTTAGCAATTATCCTCTCAGAAAATGTTATCGTAGTGATTGGTGAATGTGGGATTATAGGATTGTATTCTATATTCGGAACTTATAATATTCTTTAATAAAATTTTTAATCGTAGGATAATGGTGACACAGCAATGTTTTTCGTAGAAAATGAGGGACTCGGACATGTCATTTTAATAAAGCATCTCACTAACACGGAGAGATTCCGAGGTTGGATTCACCAAATACGAAGTTTGTGTATCGATACAGTATAATTAGTATATAAATATATGACCGCCATAAAGCTCAACCCCCTAGGGTTCTTGTGAAAATAAGGTGCAAAGTTTAAGCTACAGTTTATAATCGGATAAATATCCATCTTTCGCAAAGGCTCAGTAGCATGGTCGGCAGCATGCTGGATTTGATATTTTCTACTCGAATTCAAATCCCGCTAGGACTTTTTTTTTCGGAACGAAAACTTTTATCAATCATTTTCGAACCGCAATTGAAAAAATATGTATAATAATTGAAATTTACTAAAAATGTGCATTAAATGTATGTTTTGTAGCATATAAGTGCTTTTTTAACTACGAAATTTTGCATGTTTAAATATATTTTTTAGAATTAGGTTTCTCACTCTTATATTAAAAATTAGACGCCAACAATTTCAAGATAGAGTTTTAAGTTTACATTTTGTAATTTTTATATGATTAATTGTTTCAATATAAATATACTGGTTGCTAAGAGTTAAATAAAAAGTGATGCAGATATGCATCGCGATGCATTTAATAGTTAAAAGTAGTGTTGCTATGCGTTTCACTTAAGTCATGGCTCCAAATGCTGTGAACACCACTAAGTTCTTACTGTCTATTTCGCCATCTTTAATCGCAGATAATTCCTTCCTTAGATAAGGAGAAAAAAATTACTTTGAAATACTGATGCCGAGAGTATTTGTTGTCCCGATTTATGCGAGACACCTGGCAACAGTAGTTAAAAGTGTTGTAGGCCTTATAATTCTGAGATTAAACTAGTCGAAGAATACTTAAAGAAATAACTGGTTTTGAACTTCAAGTGACCGTACAAAAGCTGATGTGTCAGTGCATAGGTCTGGTATTCAGTGGCCGGTGACTGTATTTTAAGGGATCTAGGACTCTTAAAATTGGAAAAAATGAAAATAAAAGACCATTTTAAACATTTAATATCTTAAAATGTACATGTTTTTAAGACACAGTTTTAATTGGGATTAAAGATATATGTGTGTTCTTTCATTTTATGCATTTAAATAATTCCAAGATGTAGAATTAGCATTTACAAGGGGCTCCAAACTGTTAGACATTTGACTAGCAGAAAATCGGCATAGCAGATTACGCGCAGGATTACTAAACAAATTTGGAAACTAGAATGAAAATTTTGGTGCCTACTTATGCTTCAGATTGTAGCCATTAACCTTAACCTAAATAAATTTATATGTATAACATTTGTATATTTTTAATACAAAGTTGTATTTAGCTAATGCAGAATTTAGAAATTTTCAACAGTATAATCACCTAAAAAAATAATTTTTTTAACAATAAAAAGTAAATTTTAGGTTCAGTGTATACAGACTAACATGGAACATATGTTTTGAAAATTTCATAAAAAATATTCCCAAGTTTTTGAGATATCGTGCGCGTTATGCCCAAAAACGTCATTTGGAGAAAAATGACTTCAAAGTTTCGGAAACGCCGCTTCAGCTATTGAGCGGATATAATTCTAAAAGCCATAAGTTCTTTTTTAATGGGAATTTCAAGGAGAATTTCAAGGAAACAATTATCTCAAAATTTTCAGAAAAGATAGGAGTTTAACATCTAAAAAAATAAAATTTCGAAAATTTTAAAGCTTTAAAAGTCTTGAGACCCCTTAATAAAGAGGATTGTAAAATGTACAATAGGCAAATTTTAGATATTTATCAAATTATGCAAAGCGTATTAAGCTGTCTCAGTTATGTAGTGACTTAATTTCATTTTACAAGCCATTTAGTCAAAGATTATTTATAAGATAATACTTTTTACACAGAATGGAAACAAACAACCAAACAAAAATGTGTCGCAAATATCTGCATGTCACACCTATCTTACTTAGTCACACACGATTGTTTATCGAACAAGATAAACAAGAGCGATATATATTAATTAGCCCTGTAACCGAAAATAAAAGAATGTTGACTCAGAATGTCAACAAAGATAAAGCTGCTGTAAAAATTGGTGTTGCGAAAAAAATAGACGAAAATATTCATTTGGTCTCTCTTTTTTTTTGTTCTGAAAAATCTAATAAACTGAAAGCAAATTAAAAATATATATACAGATTTTTTTTGTAATAACGTTCAATTATGAGCAAAAAAATATACCTTAAGTGTTTATAACGAAGTAGACATTTTTAAGGGTTTTTTTGTGTGCAATTTTTCATTTTATTTTTGCTTGATAAAAATACTTTCAAGTATTGATAATAGGCGCGGTAAATATTACATAGGTGCCAAGTTGCCACTAATCCTCCGTAATATGTGGGTTAATTTAACCCTGGTTTAATACAATTCGCACCAGAATTTTTTTTCAGAGATGAAATTAAATAAGTTCCACGTAGTAAACTGGAACTAAATAAATAAAGATTCATCAAATAATTTTTCTGGTTCGAAACGTTGTTCAACTGGGTTAAATTAATCTACGCATTACGGAAGATTAGTGCGAACTTGGCACCTATGATATTATCATCTTTTTGGCCTATTCCATTTATTCACTTATTTAAAAACTTTCTTGAAATTTATTTTATAATCTTTTGTTTTGATTTGTTATTGGGTAACGAAACAATACGTAAGCATTTATAATAAATAGACACGTTATGGTTTTTTTTTTTTTTTTTTTTTTTTTTTTTTTGCAAAAGGTATTATTAATTCATCTTTTTTTAACATTATCACTTGATATGTAAAATTTAAATACGCTTTTGTAAATTGTTTATGGAATAAAACTGATTTTCTATGATTAATGGCTTAGTTCGAAGTTTTCTCTATTTTTTTTTCCGTAAAATTTTTGTTTTAAGAATAAACTCTCTGGCTTTTTTAAAAATAAATAAGTCCAACGTTTTAGTTATTAATGTTTTAAAATGATATGCAGGAAATCACAGAATTTTTGGACAGATTGTTAAATTATGAAACATAAACTTTGGAGAGTTCAGGGTTTTCTTATGTCAAGCATTAACAGCACGTCTCCGGAATTTTTTTCCGCAGAAATGTTGTTCTAGAATTTTCACCAAGAAATGGTTTGGTCATGGTGGTCCGATTCCTGGGTCTCCTCGATCTCCAGATATAATTCTGATGGATATTTGATACGGGGTTATCTGAAGGATTTTAGTTATCAAACGTCTTGTACAAATTTTTCGGAGCTGAAATACCACAGTTCCGTTTACATCCATATTTCCTCAGATGCTTTCAAATAAAGTATCGCTTGAACGTACTACACGAAACCAGGGGAACTCGCATCTAGGTGTATTAACTTTTGCACTTCTAATGTAAATTAGTAAAGACATGTTATTTATATACCATCTAGTTTTTGTTATACAACAATGAATAGTTGTGTTTTTCTGTATCACTATATATATTCCAAACGGAAAAATCAAAACATATATTAAAATATTTATTTGCTTAAAAGACTTTACTAAAAAGAAACATTAAAAGTACATTAAAACCCTATGTTGACATGTTTCAACTTCATGTTTCAACTGTTTATAGGGTTAGCTGGGGTAACTGGACCCACGAGGTAACTGGGTCGTAGACTATTTTATAAAAAAACTTTTTAAGTTTTGAAATTTAAGCTTTTTTTTTAAAGCTTTTGTGAACAATACATCTTAATCTCTACTTCCCAAAACAATGCGTGTCAACTCAATCATAACTCTTTCTTTGCTGTGATAGGTTGTCGAAAATTTACGTTTCGCTTTTTAAAAAAAACGTCAATATGGTTGAACTTCCTCGGCTTTTTAGTAAAATACTGTAAGTACTTTTATTAAACAAACTTTTTTTTAAAGATTAGGCGTATAACTACATTAATATTATTAGGTATCTATACGTATTTACTTCATGTTTCAAATGTAAGCCCGGTGTTCCAGTTATCCCATAAATTTTTCAAGAATGGGGTAACTGGGACATGTATCTGGGGTAACTGGACCATGTTGGATCCAGTTACCCCAATAGTTATAAATAACTTTTTGTAGTTTCTCTGGCTACGGGAAATAAATTACTCCATTGTTTTTTGCTCACAATAAAGAAAATTGTAGAAAACCTTATTAAAATTATGTGACAAAATTAAAAAAAGCATATTGTGTGGTATCAAACCAAATTTCTGAACCTCTTGAAGGGTGGTGATGCCGTTATGGCATTACATTAATTTTAATCCCTAATTGTCACATTGGCACCGGAATTTTATAATGAAAATTTCGCCTTTAGTAAGTACGCGAAAATATACTTTTACTTTTTTACAAATAGATTCTCTTGCAAATACTGGTGTCATTAAATTATTTCAACATTTTACGAATACCTTGCTCCTGAAAACGAGATCGCCAAACCTTGAAATTGCACGATACAGATGAAGTACTTAAGTACTTACGTAGCCGTTTGTTCATAGATAAACATTGTTCTTTTTTTTTCTTTAAAATACCCATCTAATACTTTTATATTTATTAACTGTACTAAAGTACATAAGTACTTATTTAATTTTTATGTTTTTGGTATAAATAAATATAATATTTTCTCTTTTAGTGCTTATTTTAGACACATTGACAGCAAAGGTTTCCCTTGCAACGCTCTTTTGTTGATACATAAATTACATGATCTGCCTGGTTTAATTTTTTTTAATTTTTTTACACTTTTTCAACCAGGATCTGATATCCCATAGGAAAAAAAAACCGTGTGGATCATAGACCCTCCTGGTCCACTTACCTCATTTTTATGGGGCAACTGGACCCATCAGGAAAGAAAAATTAAATATGCATATATATATGTATTTTTTAAATATTAAAATGTAATTTTGAGCATTTCTGTCTGATAGAGGGAACCTAAGTGAACACATTTACAAAAGTTCAGACTTTAATTCAAATGAACATTATCTTTTTGAAGCTGAATTTCCAGAATCTCCAGAGTCACATTGTAAAATCATGGACCAGTTGCCCCACGTAACATTACATTATGATGAAGACTCAGTGAAGGGAGTTGAAATATGTCAATATAGGTTTTTAATATACTTTTAATGTTTTTTTAGCAACGTCTTTTAAGTAAATAAATATTTTATTATATGTTTCGTATTTTCTCTTTGGAATATATATTGTGATCTGGTTGTTTTACATTTGTGTTTTTCCGATGTCTTACTATAATAAAGGGAGAACTTCTAAATGACTCGCTTATTTACGAGTTCAAAAGACTAAATCAGGGATGAGAACGCGCCGACCCAAATGGTGGATTTTCACCTCTAAATTTTAATAGTATTATTTGCTTTATTAACTATCAGAAATTTTGCCATCAAATAGGGCGAGATATACCATTAAAATTTAGTGGTAGAAAGCAGTCATTTGGGTTGGAGCGCTTTCATCCCTGCTAAAGTTAGGATCTTCAAATTTGGACAGTAGAGTTCCGTTATGACCTAGGAAAGCAATAAGAAAAGATTTGTTGAAACTTCATCCCCTAAATGGTAGAAAGGGCGTCGAAAGTATTAGATCATTTCGCTATAGCTCAGATCCAGATTTTTTTAAATTTCATAATATATACTATACAGGGTGTTCCGTTAAAGGGGTCCAATATTAATAGGGGTAATAGAGGAGATCACATGGAGCATAAATCAGTATATAAAGCCTGGTCGGATCTCAATAGTTTTCAAGTTACAGCAAATAGAATGAAAATTCGGAAAATTGTAAAAGAACCCTCATTGCTAAACTATCGATAATGCTACATAAAAACGAAGCACATATTTAGAAAGAGCAGAAAAAAACCTACAAAATGACATCAATTGTATTAAAATAGCAATATTTATTGACGAGTTACAAGCCCTGAAACAGTGAAAAAAGTACGAAATCCAATATACATCAAAATAGTTAATCGTTAATTCCAAAAAGACAACTCTAGCTACAACAAGGAAAATGTAGTAAAATTTGGTCCATTCCGAAAACTTTCGAAAAAGCTTACAATGAACCATATCGGTTTAATTGTGTGAGAGAAATTAATCAGTTTCTTAGTTACAACTCTGCTTTCTTTGACACTAGCAAAGGTTAAACTCCGCCCATCACGATTGGAAACACCGCCTTTTTAATTACTCTCAACTATACATTTTCGATCATGCTTCTTCTGAGATGCAACATTTTTAATTATTCAAGAGTTGAATGAACCAAAATAACTTTACAATAATAGTCTACATTTTAAAGTGGTCTTTTATTGATATAAAGCTTAAGTTAAATTCTTTAAAATTAAACTGGTGGTGAAAATTCGGAAATAATTAAAAATATTGCGATTTGTAACTATGCAAGAAGTTTCAGTACATGTTTTACATGGACAATTATTGTATGTATATGTGCATCATAATTTATGATAGGAAATAATAATAACAAATAGCATAATAATTTTATTAATTATAAATTTAAAAAAGACACTAAATTTTAAATTAATTCATACAAACTTTGTAATTTACAATTTGAGTACACCACAGTCTGTGACTTACAAAATACTGTGCCAAAAAGTGTTGAAAATAAAAGAAAAATGACAAATAAAGAATTACATTCCACGTACTTTATGACATATGTGAAGCATAGTCTTCTGGCCTGCGCTGCACAGTTCAATGTCGGAAGGCAGACGAACGGACATTATTATAATAGGTGTTCGAAGTTGCGCCCATTAACAGAATCGCACAGCCGACAGCGACGTCGTAAAGATTGGCGAATACGCCGAAAAACTCCGACGGAGTTGGGAATGTCTCCTGCAGCGACAACGATTCGCGCTAGTAAATCCTCCGGTGTATCCACAGGCGTTTCATACACCAGCGATTTAAGGTGTCCCCAAACAAAAAAGTCTAACGGATTGAGGTCTGGAGAGCGTGCAGGCCAAGCAACAGGTCCACTGCGTCCAATCCATTTCCCAGGATATGTTGAATTGAGGTGATTGCGAACACCTATGAAAAAATGTGCCGGTGCGCCATCGTGCATAAACCACATATTGTGGCGCAATGTTGCTGGCACATTTTGCAGTAACTGCGGTAAGATATCCCGTAGGAAAACCAAGTACGTACTGCCATTGAGTACATCTGGGAGTAAATATGGTCCTATGAGATAATCGCCGAGGACACCTGCCCATATGTTCACACTGAACTTTTGTTGTGCGTTCGACGGGAAAACAGTGTGCGGATTTGTATATGACCATGTGTGCATATTGTGCGTGTTTACCACGCCCTCTCTCGTAAATGTTGCTTCATCAGTAAATAAAACATTTTCCAGAAATTGTGGATTATTTTCTGTTACATTAAGCAACCAGCGTACGAATTCTGTCCGCTGAGCACAATCTGTTACTGATAACAGTTGTACACGCTGCACATGAAAGGGGTGCATGTTTTCTGCACGCAGAACACGCCACACACTTTAGTGAGAAACACCGACTTCAGACGCAGCAGCTCGTGTACTCGTGGAGGGGTTATCTTTAAAAAATATTCAGTACATCTTCTTCCATTGCAGGTGTTCGTATATGTCGAGGTTTCCCTGCATCAATGCTTGCTGTATTAAACGATCCAGTCTCCCGATCGTCTATCGATTTTTATGAAGAGTTTCGAACTTGGGCAACGTCTCCTTGGAAATTGCTCACGGTACATGCGCTGTGCTAGACATGCATTTCCATGAGCTTGCCCGTACATCAGATGCATGTCCGCATATTCTTCGTTAGAGTATTCCGGCATAATTATTATACATCAACTTACTACAATCCCACTTACAACAGCCTCCCTTTAACATAACGCCCACTGATGACTGCTGTTTTATTACACTTTTCTTCCTATACACATAGAAAATTTGCATAAAAAGTACTTCTTCTTCATCATCCTGAAAGTTCATGGAGGAAACGCAGCAGTCACGGAGTTTGCTTTAAGACAAGGCGAGAGCTGCACAATATGTCAGTCACTTGACCAGACTGAATAATGAAAGGGTATTGATAGAGGTTGATCAGAAATGTATAATTGAATGATATTAAAACGGGGTGTTTACAATCGTCATGGGCGGAGTTTCGCCCTTTCCGAGCGTGCAACAGTACAGAGTTGTAACTAGGGAACTGCTTGATTTCTCCCATACAATTAAACTGATATGGTTTATTGTCAGCTTCTTCGAAAGCTTTCGGAATGGACCAAATTTTATAACATTTTCCTTGATGTAGGTAGAGTTGCATTTTTGGAATTAACGATTAACTATTTTGCTAAATATTTGATTTTGTATTTTTTCACTGTTTCAGAGCTTGTAACTCGCCATTAATTCTCAATATTCTAAAACAACTTATGTCATTTCGTAGGATTTTTTCTGCTCTTTCTAAATATGTGCTTCGTTTTTATGTAGCATTATCGATAGTTTAGCAATGAGGGTTTTTTTTACAAATTTCCGATTTTTCATTCTATTTGCTGTAACTTGAAAATTATTGAGATCCGGCCAGGCATTATATACTGATTTATGCTCCGTGTGATCTCCTCTATTACCCCTATTAATATTGGACCCCTTTAACGGAACACCCTGTATATATCCTGTATGAAATAGAGATTTGATAAATGCTACTACGACATCTGGCTAGGCTTTTATTCGTATTGTTATGGAAATCTTATATTTTTCTGTTGCATTCACCCCCAAAAATGCACATTCTCTCTTAGAAAATTGGGTTTTTTTTTCTATTACTGTGTAAAAGTAACATTTTTCCTGATTGTCTTTTAACGATTTGTGTGCAGTAATGAACAGATCTTCTTTAATGAGATCTCCATATTGATTTTAACTGGATAACATGGAAAAAGCCCGTTGATTCTGCTAGTATAACGGAATATTAAACAACGTTTCTGATTTTAAAATTTTACCGAAAGAAATAGCAGTGCTGCCATCATCAATTAATGCAGTATGCACTGTAAAAAAATCCGACCAGTTTTCCTCTAGGAATTGGAAAAATAGTTGCCCTTATCGTACCGGCAAATTTTCAGACCCAGCTCGGAATAAAATCGGTAAAGAAAAGAAATGAAATAGTCAATAAAACAGTATTTTACAGATTTTATTCCGATTTTACGGATTTTATTCCGAGCTGTGTCGGAAATTTTTCCGGTACGATAAGGGCAACTATTTTTCCGATTCCTACAGGAAAACTGGTCGTATTTTTTTTTTTTTTTTTTTTTTTTTTTTTTTTTTTTTTTTACAGTGTACTCATTAAAAATTGAACTGCGATTAACGATCTATGGCACCATAGTTGGGAAGACAACACAAATATGTAATGGTTTTGGGGGTTTTTTTGTAGATTCGATAGTTTATCAGTAATTTGTTTTAAACTAATGCATGCCTAAACTGGAACAAAAGCTTCTCCGAGCTCTGTAAATGCTTAATAAAATATTTTGCATTTTTTATTTTTATAATTTGGTAAATGATTATGTAAACAATGAGGGTAATTATGAAAAATTAATTTTGTTATTTTTATTACCTAATAATTATTATTTAATTTTTTATTACATAATAATTAGTATTTAATTTTTTAGGTCATGTTAGGAAGCACTTTTAAACTATTAATTTATTCATTTTGTAGAAAATCAAGTACTAAACTTTAAAAAATCACAGAAAACAATTAGAATCAGAATTCGGAAAACATTGCAATTTAATCAAATACAAATCATCTTTATATTTCACTTAACATTGTTTAAAACATATTTATCTATTTTCCATTAATTCAATAAATACGACTTATTGGTCCAAATAAAAATTAAATAACAATAAATTTCCATCATTTCTTATTCGAGAGAAAACGAAATCATTATTGAAAACTCACCGTAAAACATAGCAATAAGTATCAGATTCTGAAAATAATATTTCATGTAATGCAGTGTTTATGCTCTTGATAAATTGCTTTTAAAAAGAGAAAAAATGTTTTACTTTACATTAAAGATTTGAAAGCCTAATTACTTTTTATTTAATGGCTTTAAATGAACTTTTTTCTTTATATATACATATATTTTTATATATTTAATTTAGATAAGAGCATTTTAAGTACAATTTCAAAGCTAATAATTTAAGCTGTATAGGAAACAACTATCTACAGCATACATATGTAGCGTAGTCTTAGGGAAGTTTTATTCTTTCCATTGAATTATATACACAAAGGTGCAAAATGATAGAAATGATCACGTAATTGTCTAAATAAAAAATGCATTTTTACACGATATGCACTGGGAGAAAAACAATAAGAACGGAACTGATTTTTCTAAATTATAGATATATTACATGTCAATTGAGCTTCTTTTGTGTTTAATAATTTCAGTGCAAAATTGTATCATAGTGTTTACATAGTTTCGAATTTCTCGAGGTGACAAAATACGCCATAACTCTCAAATTCATTAATTTAATCTTCCTTTCGAGTTATACTGCGCGATTTGACCATTTGTCATTATATTTTGCGCCCTATAATACTCCAAACGTTCTCCATGGTATTTATATTTGGACCATTGGCTGGGCAATCAAGTTTAAGAATCTTATTTATCTTCAAATCACTTCTTTGTGTCTTTTTCAGAGTGAATTTAAGCACAGTCTTGTCGAAAATTTCGTTAAAGCAGGTAATTGTTTCGCTGAAGTTCAACAAATAGAATTCTAACATGTGAATATAGGTATGTATATTTTGTTTATACGTTACGTACGTTATAAAATACGTACTTTTCCTGTTGAAGGCCATGCCAATATTGACGAATACCATTCGGAATATCGAAATTAAACTTCTTTTCAGCACTGAAGATAATTTTGGACCTTTTCGTTTGTTGCTTCAGGCGTTTCTCTTCAAATGCAATGCGGGCTTTTCTTTTGCCAGATGTTAAACGCGAACACCGACGTGGTTTTACATTTTTAAGAACTCTCGACATTTTTATTGATCTTTGTACAGTCGCTACCGTTGCTGACATCTTTATCGGGATTCCAATTTCCTTTGCTGTCACATTTTTAATTAGAACCGTGCAAACAATCAAAATTTAGGATCGTTTCGAAAGAATATTTAGCCTCCCTGTAGATTTTGTAGTAACATAAATAGTTGGATTCTGTAAAAAACTAAAAATGACAGTCTTGGAACGTTTAATTTTACCAGCAATTCTTTGAAGTGACATTCAGATGTTGTTCTAAGCTAGAATTTGTTCTCTTTCAAAGTTAAAGAATTTTGTCTCACCCTGTAATCCAAATGTTTTGCGAACTAAACGAATGTACTCAGAATCTCTTTTAAATGCTGTTTTAAATGATATGCGAAAATATCCGCCAATCACGTTACGCGGTTTTAGAAAAATTTACTGCGCTCTCGTCCTTTTGCTCTCGCGTAAATTTAGCAAAATGCATATTTTAAAATAGATTTAAAAATACATATACAATTTTTGTAAACGATTACTTTAATATTAACTGGGATATCATGTATTTAATTTTAACACAAAAATTTGCGAATTTTCATAGCAAACACGAACTGATTTCTTTGTTTTTGTATCGTTGTTATCATTTTGCATTCCTCTGTATACTGCTATTTTTCAAACGATCCTCCAGCAATGCTTAATATTATGATATTTTACATAATTTAATTTTACTGTGTCATCCAAAAAGTAGTAAATGTGAAGTAAAAAATAATTTTTTTTTCATTTATTTTTATATGTGCTTTATTTTTTGTATAGCAGATAAATAATAAACAAACTACGTATAAAATAAACAGTTGTTTTTTTTTTTTAAACACGATTTGAAATTCATGCAAAAATTCATTATTTCAATGCTGTCACCGTTTATAAATATTGTATATTAATTCAAATTAACGACGCGTTTAACCCTTTGTCTATAATTTGGGACATATACGTTCCAGTAGACCATTAGGCAGTTGCTCTTTTTCGTCAGTATTCAATTTCAATTTGTGAAAAAGGTATTAAAATAATCCGTTTGCTCTGGTATGCTAAGGTTTCTTCCCTATTCCTCATTTTTATGAATCCAGCAAATTTTACTCAAACACGCGAACTAAAATGCTTGGAATCCGATTTCAGAACAATCTGTTTTTTGTCAGTAGTGAATTTGAATGGAAAATTTAAAAATTTAGTCAAGAATTACCGTTGGCTTTATTTATCGCGACCTATTTTTGTAGTCAAATTTGACACATTTTCGACAAGCGAGATTAGCGAGAAAAAAAACTCAGCTGATGCTTTACCGCTACATCCGCTCTCCAGTATCATAATAATTTACTTCAGTTTTTTCAGATATTGTTTAAGTGGGTACTCAAATCCAAACTGCTTATTTTCTGATTTATTTTTTTATTCATTTTTGTTCCGAAACTCATCAAATTGGCAGACTCTTTTATTCAGAAACTATATAATGGGCCCTGCTTTGTTGATATTTTGATAAAGGCAGAATGCATTGCAAAAAACGCTGTCAAAGTTGACGTTTTAAGCCTAATTTCCCGAAACGAGATAGCTGGGAACGAAAATAATTGTCATACAGAGAAAATAATTGTTTATAAACCAAGTTCCAATTAATTGAGCCAAAAATGAAAACACACGGCCGCTTATAGATCTCTTTAAAAATCAAGTCAGCAAGTTTCATATTTTTACTTTAAAAAATGAATCTGAAAATGTGTCAGAAAATTTCGAGCTGTTGAGGGTGGAAACATGATTTTTTGAGTACACCCTTAACAAGATTTTGTTGTATTTTATACAATTAAAGAATATCGATTTCAGAAACACAGTCTTGTTTCTCTAAAGCAGATATGATTTTTCTAGTCAAATTTATGCATTTTTCTAATGACACCTTTTCTTATACCTAATCTAATCTAATCGAATATAATCGCCCACCCTGGGGACCTGCTTGTGGCTGATGGTTGGGTCAAGCCTCTAGCCCAGGGAGGGATGTTCCTACCACATTTGCGGCAACGCAACCCAGGGAACGTTAGATAGTATTTTGGTTTGAATATAAACTAAGTATTTTCAGATAATAATTACTAAAATGAATAACACTTAAGATATGGTGCAATTATAGTAGTTACCAGGTTATATGCATGTTTCAGCCTTTTCTTACACCGGTTACTCATCCTCTTTCCGCTGAACTGTTACCAGCATTATCACCAGCTCTATTTAATACAGCGTCAGTGATCTCGCTATCCGCTAATCCATTCCTTTCGATCTCGACGTTTAAATTTCGTAAAAAATAGCTGCTTTTTCTTCTACCAAAAGTTGGGAGTGTAAAGAAAAAAGGAAGATGGGATCACTTCGATCATATTTGAATTTTACGGCGTTCCGAATGCTGGATTTTAAAGGTCTCACTGTACTAGAATAATTTCAAGAGAAATCTATCACAAAGAAAAAACATTGAAAATTGTCGTACAATTGAATATAAAGTGGTCCGTAAGTCCTGGCTGTAATCAAATGATTAATAAGCTATTAATGTGAGGTAAGAAATAAAACAAGAAAGAAAAATCATGCGCACCGCATAGATTATGAAAAACTTTCCAACACTCCCTGAAATATTTAACAAAACTTCGTTATTTAGGGAAATGAGGTAAATAAGATAAGTAAACGTTTAAAAAATTGATTTCAGCAGTTACGGTACATAGCCAAATATGTATCCCAATTATTTTTAACAGCCCTGTATTTGATCTGTATGTTGATACATATACTGTATGCTGGGAAAATTTAGTTTAGCAAGAAAACGCATAATAGTTTAAAATTTCTCTTTCAGCAATTTTTCTTAGCCTGTATCAATACAGGTCTGATATACACTTATACTGCTATCAGCAGAGGAACTGTAAATGTGCTGTGGAAGATACCTGTTACAAAACTGTATGTTGAATCCATAGAAAAGTCAGATATTGTTGACGACAGTTCTTTATTTGAATTCTATTTCATTCAATTACTTTATAAAAATACAGATTTAAGTTGAAAAATATTCAGAGCCAACTTTGTTTAAAATAGCTAAGTGAATCATTAAAAATAACTTTGGTTAAAACCGGATTAACTTCAATACACCTGGAGCTTTTCAAAACAGCTTAAATTTAAATCATAGCTAAACCGTTTTCTAAAAACATCGTAAAACTCAAACTAAATATCTTACTGTAACTTAAATTCAAACATATTAAAATCATAATGATAACTTTAAAGAAATGAACAGAAAAGAGAGAGCGCGGCAATTGATTAGGGAAACGCAATTTATACCTTTGAACTGGACGATTCCATTTTACAAAAAGGGTAGATCCGAGAATAGTCGACTACGGAACGGCTAACGCCATCTATGAAACACTTTAAATTTAATGTCAGTTCCTTTAAATTAATTTACGTTATAGGAAACAATTAACATTATATTCCAGGTGATGAAGGTATTGCTTTTAAAATAAAGAAGTTCTATAAGCATTAAAATGTAAAAAGGAAAGCTATTAAATCAATATAAGTTTACGTAAAGTTTTAAACCCATATTAGCCATAAGTGACAAGTAAAATCGGTTGAATAGATAACAAAGCCCCCCACTTGTCACTCATGGGAAAGAAAAATTTAAACAGTTAACAAATCCCTAGAATTTCCAAAATTCGCTCTGAATTTACAAAGGTCAAACAAAAATTCAATCTGAACTTTTACCATTACACCTTCAATCTTCTCATAAAATCCAACATTTTTATCCCAAATATAACTTGTCGCCTTTTAAACAGTAACATAAAATTACTAAACATTATAAACATTAACAAAATTGATAACAGTATATAACAAGAAACAAATTACCCTCATGCATCTAAAATGCAATATTTCCAACCACAGAATCTAAAATTTAACTCTGGTTTAAACTTCAACAGTCCATCAGCTTCAATTAATATTCCAAATACATTACTAGATAAATTCAAATCTTTCTGAAAAGCAAATCGTTTTAATACATCTAACGTGACTTCATTTTAAAACAGTTTCAATATAGTTTCAATACATTTTCATTCAATATATTTCAATATAAATTTCTGAAATACATATTCTGAGATACATATTCAAAACTTTATTAATTATCACATTCATCCATCATCTTTCATCCTTCATCATACATGGGCCCATGATTCCATTCTCTTTCATAACACATAATATACTCTATAAATGCTTAACTCATAATTTCATATTTCCACTGTATATAATAAATGCAGATTTTTTTTACATGTCAATAATTCAAATTACGCATTCAGATTTCTATTTCAATAACTGAAACAAAATTAAACTTTCATTTCAAATTTAGCTCAAAAAAAAAATTAATAAAGTTCATGGTTAATCTCAATAAAATTACAACAATGTTAACGTAATGAAGTCTACTTCATGTATAATTAAACTCTTATATTTAAGTTTCACCAAGTGAACCGGGATACTAAAGTGGCATTTCCAATATTAAAATGAAGGACTTATTAAACTTTAACATGCCCGCAAAAAGGGCCTTCCTGCAACAGTTACACCTTCGTCCGACACTATCCCCTGTAGACTCTCTGGCCGGATTACATTTTCCGTTACGAAAGGCCGCTCGAGCCCCGGAGAATGGAAGGGCAAAGGGTACTTATTGCATTCCGGCGGGATTTTAAATTGGTTCACAAGACTAAACTAAATTCAATTTTTACACAAAAAAATTGATCTTATACATAACCTTATATAGTCAAAACTTTAAAATACATCTTTTATACAGAAGCTGGACTATCTAGTACAATAAATATTATATAAATACACTTTAATGCAATGAGGGGTATTTAAAAAAATTTAACAATCCAAGAAAACGTTTAATTTAAACCCTGATAATTCAAATTTACTAAGGGGCTTGGTGAAGATGTCCGCGTAATTTTCTTTACTTTTAACATACTTTACTTCAAAAATATTTTTATATACCAAATCTCTAATAAAAAATAACTTTACATCTATGTGCTTCGTTCTGTGGTTTTCAATGGGGGATTTGACAAAACTAATTGTGGCCTGATTATCAACCAATAATAAAGATTTTTCCTTTCTATCACAAATTATCCTTCGACCAATGCATTCGTCCATTATTCTATCGAACCATAAGAGCTCTCTTGCAGCTTCTGTCATCGCAATAAATTCCGATTCCATGGTCGATAAACTCATACATTTTTCCTTAAAGGACCTCCACATTATTGGTGATTTATCTAAAAGTAATAACTGACCTCCCATTGAAGTTCTGTCATCCCTGTTTGTGGCAAAATCGGCGTCTGAATATGCAATTACATGTACATTTTTACAATTCAAATTCAATTTTAAAGATTTAGTAAAACAAACATATCCCAAAAGCTTTAATAATCCATGCCAATGTACTAATCCAGGGTTATTTTGAAATTGGCTAAATATATTTACTACATAAGCAATATCGGGCCCGGTTCTATTAGATAGGAACGACAAACATCCCAAAACACTTCTGTATGGAATTTTAGACATTTCAAATATTTCGTTATCGGATTGAGGGGATTGGGTTTTTGAATAAACTACACCTTTGCTTATTGGGAGTGAAGTGATAGGGAACTTAAACTTTTTAAATTTTTGACAAATCTCATCAATATATGGAATTTGATGTATTGCTAGATAGTCATTACCCTCCTCGAATTCTACACCCAATAGCTTTCTGGTTTTACCTAGTATCTTAAGATCAAAATAACCAGTCAAAAGTTTAACAACCTTTTCCACCACTCTTTCATTTTTACCGAAAATTACTATGTCGTCTACATAAAGAAGCAGGATAATGTTATCATCAAAACTATACACGCAATTGCACCATTCAAACTTAACAAACCCTATATCATGCAAAATTTTATTTATTTCAAAATACCACATTCTGCCAGACTGATGTAAACCATATAAAGCTTTTTCTAATTTACATACTAAATTTTCGTTTTCCACAAATCCTGGAGGTTGGGACATATATATTGTTTCGGCCAAAGGTGCATATAAATAAGCACATTTTACGTCGCATTGTAGGTATGTCCATTTTTTACATGAGACTAAAAGGGAAAAGAAAAATCTAATAATGGCAAAGTTAACAACCGGTGAAAAAGTTTCATCATAGGTTTCCCCCTTTATTTGTTTGAAACCTTGTGCCACTAGGCGGGCCTTATACCTTACAATTTTGCCCTTGTCATCTTTTTTTAATGTGAAAACCCACCTACAACCTAAGGGTTTAGCATCGTTTGGTAACTTAACTAGTTTCCAAACTCCCCTTTCTCTCATAGTTTTCAATTCTTCTCTCATGGCCTGTTCCCAAAACTTCCTTTGTGGGGATTTTAAAACTTGTTTATAGGTAGTTGGTATTTTGATGTCATCTAGTCATATATCCTTATCAATATCAGAAGTTTCCGTATTTGAACAAGAACTATCCTCTTGACCTGAAACCACTCCTTTAAATTTATTTGATCCTTTAAAACAGAAAATATGAGGTTCAAATTTAAGATGATGCTTTTTACAATACTTTTCTACATCGTTTAAGGATCTCAACCTTTCAGTTTTTCCCTGTTCGTAATAGTAAATGTAGTTACGATTACCATAAGCACTCGGGGCAACTTTTCTTAACCAAACAGTATCAGAGAGTGGAACCCCCCTCAAAACATCTTTACTTGATTTTATTTCCTCTGTGGAATTCTCCTCCTCCTCTGAAGAGGATAAATCTGGAGGTTTATACGAAGGGAAATAATTTATATTTGGGGTATCATTATTTTCAACCTCACCTTCAAACTCTTCATCAGATTCCTTATCAAAAATAGGAGATCCTATCTCTTTTGAACCCATCACGACTCCACTGCGCCGGACACTATCTGGGAGTTCCTCATTGAAAGAAACATTAATGGTTTCAATAATTTTGTTTTCTTCAGGTAGCCAAACCCGGTAACCTTTAGTACTAAAGGCGTAACCAACCATTACCCCCCTTTTTGCTTTTGCATCAAGTTTCGACCTAAGTTGCTTGGGAACACCTATATATGCTATAGCTCCAAAGGGTTTTAAGTGTCTAACGGATCGTTTAGAGCCACTATAAAGTTCGAAAGGAGTCTTCGACTGAGATTTGTGACAAATGCGATTCCAAGTATACGTAAAATACAACGCTGCCTCCGGCCAGAAACTTCGTTTTAAACCACTTTCACTTAAAATTGATCTGATGCCGTTAGCAATCGTTTGATTGTATCTCTCAATAGTCCCATTTTGTTCAGGGGAGTACACGTCCGTAAATTCATGTTTAATGCCTCTCCCTTCACAGAAAATCCTAAAATTATCATTTTAAAACTCCCCGCCATTATCTGATCGAATGTACTTTACTTTATGTTCGAGAAATCTCTCCGCCCGGATCACATGATTGCGAACAATTCCAAACACTTCGGAGTTTTCCTTTATGGGAAAAACTGTGGCCTTACGCGAAAAATCGTCAATAATTGAGAGAAAATATCTCTCTCCGTTTCTTCCTTTCTCTCTTACAGGCCCCCAGACATCCATAAACAACAACTCGAGGGGACGTTTAGATCTAATCCTATTAATTGATTTAAATGACGTACGTCTATGTTTACTAAGTTTACATATTTCGCAAAAAAATTTTCCTGATTTAACCCGGGGAAGACCTCTAACACTTTCATTTTTGGCCGTATTTTCTATCAAATCTGGACTTACATGCGCGAGTCTGCGATGCCAAATTCTGAAATCATCTTTAGATAAATGGGACGTTTCAAATTTAACCTTTTTAGGAACTAAACTTGGAATTTTAGGATACAAATGATAAGTACCATCCCTAAGAAGAGCAGTAAATAAATATTGACCATCTTTGGACACCTCCACCTTACCACCTTCACCAGTAAATTTTACACCTTTTACATCCAATTTTGGACCTGAAATAAGATTTTTCCTTAGTTTAGGGGAATACATTACATCAGAAAAGAAAAACAGCCTTTGGCCAAACTTTAACTTTACATTTCCCTTTCCTTCTGTCGGAAAAGTAACACCATTTACAGCAACAAACATTTTTTCATCTTTTAAAGGCTTAAATTTATAAAACAAACTCTTATCACGGCAAAAATGGTGTGAAGCTGCGGTATCAAATAGCCAGCTATTTTCGCTTTCACTACCACTCAAATTTGCCTGAATATAAAACAAGAAAGGATTGTTTTTACCTTTTTGTTTAACGCTGTTAGAGTTTGATGGTGGTTCCTTCCCTTTGCCTCGGCGATTCCTGTTTTTCTTAACTGGAGACTGGACACGTTCGGAACTGGATTCGGAGGCATCAGACACACTAGAAACAGATGGAACACGTCGATTATAACTTCTAGAGTCTCTTCGGCGTTGTCGACAATCCCTCTGTAGATGGTTTGTGCTCCCACATCGAAAGCATCGAAGTCTACTTTTCTGTATATGTTGAGTCTCAACGAAAAGTTCTTTACGTTTGTCTAAATCTCGCAGGGCTAATCTTGATTCCTCGGCGATTAATTCCATTAGAATATCGTTGAAAATAAACTTTTCCTCCTTCCAACGTAATATAACTTGCACTATGCTGTCGAAATGGCTTGGGAGATGACGCAGGAGTTGAAATGATTTATACACCTCTTCAACAGGATGACCAAGGTCGTTCAGTTGATCGGCAATTATATTTAACCTGGCAGCAAATAAATCTATCTTTTCATCTGGCTTTACTTTACAGGACATGAACTCGGAAAACAGGAACATATGCCGTGATCTATTATCAGGCTCGAAATGTTTCTTTAATACATCCCATACATCTTTGGGATTATCTTTGTTCCCTATGATTTTTCTAAAGTCCTTTCCCATATTTAAATAGATTGTGGATAAAGCAATCCTTTTCCTAGTATGAAAATCTTTCACATTCTTTGCTATAATTCCCTTATCGGCATCAATTTCAGGTTCCTTCTCAATTCCAGCGACAATATCCCATGCATTCTTCTCCAACAGAAGGTATTTTATATCGATTTGCCAAGTTGAGTAGTTTAAAGCTCCAAGCTTATCGATCTGTACTTGCATACTCGCCATCTTCAAAAAATATCAGCCCCCCTTCTTAACAAACACAAATGTCTTTGAAATGGGGCTAAAATTTATGACTCTTCTTATTTAAATTCAACACGCTTCTATTATCCAGGTATGGCATTGGTTGCCCATAACCTCTTCTCTTAGCCTGTATCAATACAGGTCTGATATACACTTATACTGCTATCAGCAGAGGAACTGTAAATGTGCTGTGGAAGATACCTGTTACAAAACTGTATGTTGAATCCATAGAAAAGTCAGATATTGTTGACGACAGTTCTTTATTTGAATTCTATTTCATTCAATTACTTTATAAAAATACAGATTTAAGTTGAAAAATATTCAGAGCCAACTTTGTTTAAAATAGCTAAGTGAATCATTAAAAATAACTTTGGTTAAAACCGGATAAACTTCAATACACCTGGAGTTTTTCAAAACAGCTTAAATTTAAATCATAGCTAAAACCGTTTTCTAAAAACATCGTAAAACTCAAACTAAATATCTTACTGTAACTTAAATTCAAACATATTAAAATCATAATGATAACTTTAAAGAAATGAACAGAAAAGAGAGAGCACGGCAATTGATTAGGGAAACGCAATTTATACCTTTGAACTGGACGATTCCATTTTACAAAAAGGGTAGATCCGAGAATAGTCGACTACGGAACGGCTAACGCCATCTATGAAACACTTTAAATTTAATGTCAGTTCCTTTAAATTAATTTACGTTATAGGAAACAATTAACATTATATTCCAGGTGATGAAGGTATTGCTTTTAAAATAAAGAAGTTCTATAAGCATTAAAATGTAAAAAGGAAAGCTATTAAATCAATATAAGTTTACGTAAAGTTTTAAACCCATATTAGCCATAAGTGACAAGTAAAATCGGTTGAATAGATAACAATTTTTACTAATAGATGGAAATAACTTGAATAGTTTTGTACAGCCCTGTAGTTTACCTAGTACCTTTATTACACGCCACTATTTAGCTAAAATTTAATTCAAACTAAAACACTCTTAAAACTACTGAAATCATATTTCCAGAAATTATCATCCACAGATGGCATGTATCCAATTCTTTGCGTGACCCTGTATATCATTTTATCTATATTCTACAAATATTTCTTAATAAACTAAATGCAGTTCAGCCTAAAACTGAATAACTTATTTAAAAACCACCTTTAAGCAATTTGCGCTCATATCAAGTAACCCTTACGAATTCTTTTATGTAGTCCTGTATATAAATTATAGAATTTATACATACCATATACTATGCATAAATATAGTGAAACATAAAAGCGCATATCATAATTGAAAATGCATTTCAATCAATAACCGCTAATATACTGTACTTCTGTTACAATATAGTATCTGAAATCTTTTGTGTGTCCCTGTAAATGCTCTACACTTCGTACATGAAATAGCTTATAGTAAACCTCAGCGACTCATATCAATTTCATTGTATATGTAATAGTTTAAGATAATTAAAATACGCCGCAAACAATTCCCCCTGCCCCAATATATCAGTATGCAACGGAATTCTTTTGTGTGGCCCTGCAAATAAATAATTAGTCTTTGCACCGCATATTCTACAGAATGCATATTTTAGTGCACTTCATAAATGCATATAAATTTTGTTATGTTTGGATGTGTGTAACATCATTAAAAATCATTTGAAATGATTTTTTCCCATTTGCCGTAATGTAACGGAATACTTTTGACTGTCCCTGTAGCTGAACTAAAGATGCTACAAACTTCATTTGAAATAGGATTCGTGTTATTGTAAACGTTAATAACATCCAGAAATTTGAAAGCAATCCGAGTAAATTTACGAGAGTTAGAGCGCGTACAGACGTATAGACGGCTAGATGGCCAGACAAACCGAAGTCACACTTTTCAACTTTGTTGGAAAATATTATGCATTTTTTGTTCGCTGTGAATCAGTAAAACATACGAATTTATGTCTAAAAATACAATTTGTTGGCCTGACATCCATACATCTTATTTTTTTTGCGATAATCCAATATATTTATTTGATGACTTTTTTACATATTGAGATACATTTGTAAACCTACTTAAAACAGACATTAAATAGATAGAGATAAATTATTTAAATAAAGCCATTTTAAGGAACTGTCAAAATCATAATTAAAATTCTATTATGTAGAAAACACATAATTAGACCATTGGCCTAATTATGTGTTTATATATAACGGAAAATAATTAGGATAAGAAGTTGAAAAATATTGGATATTATTTCAAGACTTAGAAATGTAACATTTTACTTATCATGTTGCAAACACGCTTATTTCTACCCATTAAGTCAGTAACTACAACGTATTGTTAAAAAACCTCATTAAATAACAATAACATTTGAGCATTTATTATCTGAGAGCGCCTAAAATCATTATTAAAAGCCCGGCGTCGTAATAATAGCAATAAGCATCGCATTCTTTAAATAAAATTTTGCGTAATTGAATATTTACTAGTTTGATAAATGTTTTTTACAAAAAAATAAGTTCCTTTATATTGAAAATTTCGTTTTTAATAGACATTTACTTAATTATTTGTAGCGTTGTTTTGTTCTTTTTATTAAATTTTCTGAGAAAACGTTCTTACAATTAATCATAGCTTTCTATAAAGAAAATTGCAATTCTATTATGCAATTCTATAAATAAATGCAATATTTATAATTCAAGATGGTATATTATATCCAAAATTAACACTCTCGCTGCGGTTTTTTTTTTTTTAAATATCAAAATAGGTTCAAAAATTGCGCATTTATTTTGTTACATATTTCAAATCTACATATATTTTAGATTTAAAATATGTAATTCTTTTGTAAAAGAGTTCATTTTTTCATATACAATTCGGTCATAAAAAAAAGATCGCGGAAATCGTGGATTGCGAAAATTTTGCTACTTTTACGTTGCCCGTGGAAATCGTGGGATGCGTAGCGAGAGAGTTAAAAAAAAACCGTGTTTTCTGTACCAATGCATTCTATCGGTGAACCTGTAACCAAAAAACACTGCAATCTGTAAAAAAACTAACTTCATTCTGTATTTCTGGTATTGTAAACTCTTGATTTAGAATGAAAATCAATGGACGCAGTCAGAGGTTTTTTGCGATTTCACAAAATTTGATTTATTGGATAAGGGGAGTTTTGAAACTCATGTCCTCATATGTACACACGAGACACGTGGCATGTGCAACATGTGCAGTGCATCCCTTTGGTCAAAGGGATTTTCTTATAAATCTTAACACTTAAAATATAGATATATAGAAAACTATATGCAAGAGAAACGACACATTCACCTTAATACTTTAAGTTAAAACATGAATACATTAAAATGATTCTCAGTTTTTATTACTAAAATAGGTGCTAAAAAATATAGCACATATGCTTCACATAGCACAAAAATATATGCTTCTCATTTTTCACCCCATTGATGATGACCAGGGTTTGGTCGAAAGCGCTCGGGAAGTTTTTTACCATCTAATTATTGGTTTTAATGTTTTAAAACCTGTAAATTATATTTTTTAGCACCTATTTTAGTAATAAAAACTGAAAATAATTTTAATGTATTCATGTTTTAACTTAAATCTTAACACTTTTAGAAATCTCAGAAATGTTTTTTTTTCCAATTATTAAAAAAAAAACAACTTTATGCGAAGATATTTCATATCTTTTATTTTGTTAAGACAAAATGCAATATTTATCACAGGATTAGTTAATTTGTTTAAACAAATATTGAATAATGCCCACATTGTGAGATTGAGTATAGCAAAATTTAATTTAAATTTATTTCTTTTATATTTAAATACATTAAAATATACTGATGAATATATAAAATATATTGAAGTGAATATTCTGACTTTGCAACGAAAAACTAATTACATAGCTCGTGTTAAAAATTTCAAAGACCTAAAATTTCTAAACAGTACTAAATAAATATAGATATTTTCCCTAACATGGTAAATGGATTGGATTTAAGTGGCGGCTATATCAGAGAATAACTGTCGATTCTTAATGAAATATATTATAATTGAGTTATGATCATTATTTGGATGCGCTTCTAAAGCTCAGTTTAAAATTTTCCAGGTGACTAGTTTTCCGTCAAAATTGTATTTGGCATAATAAATTGCAGAATGAATGTCTTGTACAAGAATATAAATGTGAAAGCGACATTATCTTTAGTAAGAAGACAATAGAGTTTCGTATTAGTTAGCGTTTTGAAATAATTTTCAAGAAATACTTTGAATGTTAAAATTCCTGCAATGGAGGCAGATTTAGGAGAATTTTTTATTCTGAGTTATTGAGTCTGAAAAAAGAATATGTTTTCGACCATAAACCAAACAAACTTAATAACTTGATTTAAATAATTAATATTTTTTGTCATTTTCAACAGCGATTACTTCAATAAGAAATTTTTTCAATTTACGAGTTATTACGATTTTATTGTATTTTAATACCATGTTTGAAAATCAATGACAAAATAATAAAAAAATGCTTAAATCGACAGAAAAAATAAATAATGAAACAGAAAATAAAAATTAGCGTGTTTCAAGGAAAAAATAAAAATTTCTGAATGCGGATCATGACCACCCGCTGCCATCGAAATACTCAAGTCCTGAGGACACTAGTTGTGACGTCAGCACTAATCGACCGACTTCTCACTAGTGTTGGAATTCACAGCGGAAATTTTTGAAAAGCAATTTTCTTTTATTTTAATTGTGGGATATCTATCATCTTTTAAAACAGTAATAACTATTTAAACATTTTGGTGAGAATTCGGAATCCCCCAATAAAAAATAAGCCAGATGCGGCAACACTGTCGCATTCCGCATCTGTCTGAATTCTTATTTAGGGATTCCGAATTCTCATCAGTAAGTTTAAATAGATACTACTGTTTATATGATGGTAGATCAGTGTTGCCAGATAGCCGAAAGTAAATTTCCCCAATTTTTTTTTAAAATTTCGCCAAATCAGTACGTTATTAAGAAAAAGTTCCCAACTCAGTTTCTGCTCAAAAAGTGAATTTTAAATTTTAAATTTACCACTATAAAAAATATTTAACTAATTTAAACTCAAAATTTTTCCCCAAATCAAGCCTTTTTTTCAAAAAATTCCCCATTTACATAAAATAAACTTTTAAACGGTGCAGAATTTCGCAGCTAAACGAATAGAATGAGAGATACATTTTTCAACGACAAGTTCATTTATGCTTGTTTCTTTTTTATTGTTGACAATCGATCATGCTGACCTGTCGTTACTTTATCTCCATCTAAGCTTATGACAATAGATTTTTCAAGGTTTTGACCATCTCTAATCAGTTGGGATTTGAATCAATCTGTGATGGTGTTGCCATCATCTGCTTCTATCTGACTTAACCTATAAAACTTTTTTTTTCAGTTTTTTTTCATCCTTTCTGAAGTACCTAATGGTAATGCAAAGCACCTTCGTTGTTTCAATCACTGTGCTTTCGCCAATGATAAAAGAAAAACTGCTGCTCTCCACATCTTTAATTAACTCTTTTAAAGACGTTTCGGATAAGTCCTGACGATTTAGTAATGAAGAAGTTTACGCTGCTTAAGACCGCAAAGTTTTCATTCAAGTTTCTTATAATGGGAACTAGGGGATCTGCTGCATTCATTGAGTTATGAACGTATAACGTCAGACATAAACGTAGCAATGTGATTGTACTATGCAATTGCATGTCTTGAAAAAGCTCTACTGTCATTCCATGAAGCACAAATTATCCAGCCTTAAGCCAAAAAAAAAAAAAAAAAAAAAAAAGGTTAAAAAATTGTTTTTATTTCTGTTGTATAAATCTATACTAATAAAAGAAATGTATGCGTCTGTCCGCGATGACTAGGAAAATCTGACACACTTAGTGATCAGGAAATTCACTTGGGGATAGTCTCTGACAGGTCGTGAGGCACCTGTGATACGTGTAAACTGTAATGCTCTAAACGCACCACCAAAAGAATAATGAATAATATCTCTAATTTCTGTATTTTAGTTTCGTTTTCCAAATGAAAATAGAGTTCGAGGCAGATTCGGTGTTTTCAAATGACTAAAAGTAACCTTAACGTGAAATAATGAAAAAAATTCCCCAAGTTTTTCCCCAGAATTGTTGATAGTGCCCAAACATTTCCCCACGAACTACTTGCCACCAAAAAATTCCCCTGGAGGTTCAAAATTCCCCAAAATGGGGACAAAATCCCCCAATCTGGAAACACTGTGGTAGATATTCCACAAATAAAATAAAAGAAACTTGCTATTCAAAATTTTCCGGTGTGAATTCCAACACTAGTGAGAAGTCGGTCAGTTCTTGATGACGTCACAATTCGTATCCTCTGGCCTTGAGTATTTCGATGGCAACGGACTACTTCGATGCCACATATCCTGGGAGGTGGATTGTACGCAGCGGATGTGTTGCTTGTCCTCCACGCTCCTACGGACTTCAATCCCTTAGATTTCTTCTTCTAGGGCCACCAGAAATCGGTTATTTATCAGACGCCTGTGGATATACTGGAGGATCTGGCAGCACGAATCGTTGTCGTTTCAATAGGCATTGCCAGCACACTGGGTATGTTTGAACGCTTCCGCAGACCTTCGTCCGTCGGCGTCGGCTGTGCAATGACCTTCGTGGCTAGAGCTTCGAAAAATTCCTATAAAAAGGTCTTGTCGTCTCGTTTCCGATGTTGGACTGTAATGCACTGTAATCCTGATTTGCGCTAAATGAATGTCTTTCTACTTATTGGTCCTTTTTGTTCTCCTCGACGTAACACACTCCATAGCTGTTTTTGTGATTTTCTCCCGCTAAACATAGTTTACTACCCCACGTTCTAAGTCAATTTTTCCTCCTCTTAAATGATACTATCATCCCTCTGAAATTATCGGCCGAATTCAGCAACACTCGGTATATACATACACATATGCAACCGCCTCTGACGATTCTTTAGGATATTCATAGTTTCTTATTATTCATTTCTGGTTTGGTTTCCAATGTTCATTTTTTACTTTCTTCTATCTTTACAAGAAGAAAGTATTGGATTCATGAAAATTTTCGAATTCCGGTTTTCGATGGATTTACACGTTTTAGGGGTCAGAGATTCCAAAAAACATGTTTTTACAAAATGCCTGTCTGTGACTCTGTGAGTCTGTCTGTCTGTCTGTCTGTCTGTCTGTCTGTGTGTATGTGACACAAATTTTGTGGGCGCTCTATCTCAAGAACTAATGCACGGAATTTAATAAAAATTTATATTCTGTTAGTCCCTAATACAAATTGATGCTGATTAGTTTTTGGTGTAAATCGCTCAACAGGTGGCGCTGCTATGCTGCATTTTTCACGATTTTCGCAATAGCTCTATCTCAAGAACTAATGCACGGATTTTGATCAAACTTCAGATTTAGTTAGTCCTTGATATGAATTGATGCTGATTACGTTTTGGTGTAAATCGCCCAACAGGTGGCGCTGTTATGATGAATTTTGCAGGATTTACACGATTTCCCCAATAGCTCTATCTTAAGAACTAACGCACGGATTTTCATCAAACTTCAGATTCAGTTAGTCCTTGATATGACTTGCTACTGATTATGTGTTGGTGTAAATAGCCCAACAGGTGGCGCTTCTGTGCTGCCTTTTTCACGATTGCCTCAATAGCTCTATCTCTATAGATAGAGCTAATGGACGAATTTTCATCTAACTTCAGATTTAGTTGTATGTTGACACAAGTTGTTGTTAATTAGGTTTTGGTGTTAATCACCCAATAGGTGGCGCTGCTATGCAGAAATTTTCACGATTTTCGCTGTAGCTCTATCTCAAAAACTAATGCACGGATTTTCTCTAAACTTCAGATTCAGTTAGTCCTTGATATGACTTGCTACTAATTATGTGTTGATGTAAATCGCCTAACAGGTGGCGCTTCTGTGCTGCCTTTTTAACGATTGCCTCAATAGCTCTATCTATAGAACTAATGGACGAATTTTCATCTAACTTCAGATTTAGTTGTATGTTGACACAAGTTGTTGTTAATTAGGTTTTGGTGTTAATCACCCAATAGGTGGCGCTGCTATGCAGGAATTTTCACGATTTTCGCTGTAGCTCTATCTCAAAAACTAATGCACGGACTTTCTCCAAACTTCAGATTCAGTCAGACGTTGACATAAATTGTTGCTGATTAGGATTTGGTATAAATCACCCAATAGGTGGCGCTGCTAGGCAGCATTTTGCTGGATTTACACGATTTCAGCGATAGTCATATCTCAAGAACTAATGCACGGAATTTCATATCTTTATCATGAGATGCATAGATTGCCATTTAATTCTGGCAGTGTGATAGCGAATTTTGATATATTAACATGTATGAGATAGAAGAAAGTTTTGGGATTGGTACATCCGACTAGTTGTTCATGTTAAGAAATTTTCCAACTTGTTTATACATTTGCGATTTCATTCTAACTATATATATATATGAATCGTTGAAAACAATTTCAATACTTGATGTGTGCTCCTGAACGTTCAAGTAATTAAAAATATTCTTGCAATTTCTTATTAATAATATGAATAATTATATGTATAGTACTTCCTCAAAACCGTTAAATGTCACCTTATTTTCTGATATTATATGTATTCTGACATTGGCCCGTTCACTACACCGTAGTCGAAACCCTGCACAATAGGATTCGTTCAGTTTTTACATCTTAAGAGGACAGTTTACCTTTTCAACAATTTTGTTTATTTTTAACCCGTAACTGGAGACGGGAATCAAAATGACTCCGCGTTGTTCTTTGGCTCTGATTATCACATGGTTTTTCTCCTTGAATAAAATGCTCTCCTCAGTACCGTCAAGTAGTTCTTTTATCATTACATGATTTCTAGAATATATTGCGTTTACAAAATAAATTCCAATGCTGTATACAAAAGACAAAAAATTAAAATAACATTGGAGTCTTTTTGACTCTATGTCTCTGATCGCGTAAGGAAATTCATTTCTTCAGTGACGGGTTAAAAGTACGGTTCAAATGGTGAACTAACTGCATTTCAATGTTCAACTAAAATTACATTTTAGAAAAAAAATTCTTTTTTAACTGCATATTTAATTAAAATTTAAAAAAAAGTTTTAAATAAATTTGAATTTTTAAAAATCATTACTACTTTTATAATAATTGATATTTTTGCCCTTTTTTTTTTTTTTTTTTTTTTTTTTTTTTTTTTAGTTTTCCAAATGTGTATTACACAAGTCTGCGCATGGATTTTAAGATACGTCTAATATTCAGGGGTTGCACGATTCAGGGTATTTTTCAGGACATATATCAATATTTTTTATAGAAAAATAAATCTAAGTTTAAAGCACAAAATCTCGCTTTATTTAAGAAAAGATTTGCTATAAGAAAATACTGGTATCGACGAATTTCCTGGTGCTGAAATTTCAGGAAACGTACGACCCCTGAATATTACATTTAATATATTTTTTACTGATATACAGGGTGTCCCTAAACTCATGGTACATACTTTAGGATGTGATAGAACACAACTAGACAAGCACAAACCACCATACAACCCATGGTCGGAACGCAAGTCGTAAAAAAGCTAGAGAGCGAAACATACTGTGGCACAAAATGAGGAGAAAGAAAATAGACAGCGATGGAACGAAAGGAAACCGTTAATATGAAGAAAAACATTTTATTCAACAAAATGAAAGTAAACAACGCGTACGTCCCCCATCACAGCAACTGATCAAAATTGCGGCCGCCAACAGTAACGCAGGCTTCGCACCGTCGATAGAGTGACCGCCGTACATTTGTGAAAACATCAGGCATCTTTCGTATGGTATTAGCAGCTACGGATATCCGGGCAACAAGGTCTTCAATGGAATCTATGGGACTACCATCGTTGATGAGGCTCTTCATATGACTCCAAAAGAATAAGTCCAGACATGAAAAATCGGGTGAGCGAGCCGGCCAGTTGATTGGTACAGCCTTTGGGCTTCCCTTGCATTAGCATCTGCCTCTCCGTACATGTAATGCATTTCTGACTTCTCCTGATTTTAGTACCATCCATCTCATCGATGATCCACAGAAAGAATGAGGACAGCTGCGGTGAACAGTCTTTTTATTGCGGTCGCTGGGAGGTGCCCTCTAAGGCTTTACGGCTTGCGTTCCGACCACGGATTGTATGGAGATTTGTGCTTGTTTAGTTGTGTTCTATCACACCCTAACGTATGTACCATGAGTTTAGGGACACCCTGTATATAGTGTAAAACGATTAAATCTAACATATTATCATATATTTTTATTTAAAAATTTTCAAAAAACCGGAAGGCTAATTCCATGTGCAGATTTATCCTATTTGCCATGAAAAAACATGTCCAGAAAATCTCTATCTCAAATACAAAAAAGCATTAGCATTTTTAAAACATGAAAGTTAAGAAAATATGTACATTCATTTAAAGTTTTAATTTGTGTGTGTAATTGCGTTGAGTGTATAAACAAAATTTACATCTCGCGATATAATTGTGAAAATAAGGTGTCAAAATATTTATAATTAAACAGGCTTTCTCTTATTATTAAAAAAATAAAATAGATTTTTTGATCAATTTTGAGGTAAACTACCCCCTTAATACAAGTACAGTAGAGCTCCGATTACCCGGACCAGTCGGGACCGATGCCGATCCGGTTAATAAAAAATACGGATAAATGGACATCTTTAAAAAACGGCAATATTTTTTAGGTTACTTCCCTTCACACTTTTCCCAGTCTTAGGGCAATGGTAGTAGTGCATATTTCAGCACGTTAAAATTGTGTGTTTACGATCAAAGCGAGCGGAGAGGGGGGAGGAGGCTCTTGCGGAAGACACCAAGAGACAGAAGAAGCAATTTTTCAACACCACCCTTCAGAGAATCAGAAAATAAAGAGTTTCGTGGAAACAAAAAATACGTAGACTCTCGCGCGTTAGAAGAGAAACCTCTTAGGTTCTGGAAACAGTTGATTTTATGCATTGCTCTCTTTGCATTTGTTGTCGATTACGTTATTTCAGGATTAAGAAATGGTTATTAAACGGTTAACTTTCGTGACATCCAGCCGAACTTAACCTACCGCGCCGAAAGATATTTTGGAGAAGAACACAAAATAAGTATGACTCTTGATCGATCCGGTTAATTAGCGTCCGGATAATCGGCGCTCTACTGTATTTACAAATAGTTATCTATTAGTTCTCAATAATAGAATTTGTATCTTTAAAAATGTCAAATATTACTACTTACAAGCAGCGGTGTTTAAATTGAAGGGAACGAACGAAGGCAGGGTAGTTTCATCCACGTACGTGTCCGTATCAGAGGGTTAATCTAACGAAATTCACCGTTATCATAAAGTATATTTCTACTATGTTTACTTAAGATCACCATCAGTTATATGTAATGTAATAGTGATAAGGCAATTTAAACACCTTTTCAATACTAATAATTTAACTTATATTATATAATAAAAAATAACTGCCTCTTAAAGATTTAGCGGAAAACAATTACTATAAAACGTTGAAAAATATTGGATTTTAATCACAAGATTAGGCGGTATAACATTTCACTAAAAATTGTTAAAAATATGTTTACTCACTTAGCTTTTTCCCATTAAGTAACTGCAATTTAGGGTTCAATAGAAGTATTAAGTAACAATGAAGAAAATGTTTCATGAAAGAGAGTATAAAATCATTATTGAAGCCCATTCTTAATAAAAATACCAATAAGTAGGAGATTCTTCAAATAATTTTTCAAGTAATGCTATGTTTTTTTTTTTTTTTTTTTTGATTTGATAAATTATTTGAAGGATAAATAAGTTTGTTTACATTAGAAAATTCAAAGCCTAACATAATTTTTTTTTTAACGTTTTATAAGACGGTTTATTTTTTTCCATTTAATTTTATAACAACTCTTATCTCTTTTGATTTCTTCTGATATTGGAATGTTATTTTATTTCTTAAAGGCTGCTAATAAATAAATAAAATCATAAGATGAAATGCAATATTTCACCTTTCATAAACTACGCTATACGAAATTTAAAAAAATTCACCGTCTACATAAAAAGTGACAAATTATAATAATACAGATATTACAAGTTTAAAAATTTACATTTTATTTAAATTTCCGAGTACTTTCGGTCTGAAATCCCGTAGCCATTGTTAGGGTATATTTTCATTAATTGCCGTTCAATTCATTCAAATATGCCAATTAGTTTGAAATGGGAGAACATATAATTATGAGCATAGCTGGAAGTAGAAATAGTAGTGCCTTCGATTAAACTTGTATAGAGGAAAACATTTAACTGCCTTTCTATTCACTTTTTAATACGTCACTTTGTTCGCATACGTCACTTTGTTTTAAATGCAAGGCTGGAAAATAGTAGAATTAGTAGTCCCTTGGATTAAAGTTGTGTATACGAAAATATGTAATGGACGTTCCATACATTTTATTAAGTCACTTTGTTCACATACGTCACTTCGTATTAAATTAGTAACTAGAATGTAGTAGTAGTTGCTTTTGATTAAATGTACGTAGAGGAAAATTACTGGGTGCTTAAATTTTGAGGATATTTAACCATATATTGGGGATATTTATATTCTACAAACATCTATTACTATACTAAAGTTCGTTCAGCTGAAAATGCATAACTCACTACTTACCTTAATCATAACTCATTTAAATTACCTTAAGCAATTCGCGCTCAAACTCAGTTATGGCTGGGACTTTTTTTTGTATAGCCCTGTATATAATCTTCAGAATACACTTTACCTGCTACTAAAAAAAAAAAAAGAAAAAATTAAACTTAAAAACGAATAGACAGTACTGCACACGAATTCTTTTGTGTTTACCTGTAAATGAATGATAAATGCTTTGCACTCCACATTCTATCAAAAGCATGTTTTAATTAATCCCAAAAAAGCATATCAATTTCATTATGTTTCAAATAGGTTAACATCGTTAAGGTACAACAAAATTTTTTCCCCACATGAACTGTAATGGAAGGTGTTTCTTTTCAGTGTCCCTGTAAATACACTATAATTGCTACATACTCTATTTTGAATAGCGAACATTCCATAGTGAACATCAATATCATATATTAATAACATAGCAATATTTACTTATATAATATTTAGCAATATTACATAGCAATATATATTGCAGCATGGACAAACGGTTGACAGACAGACAAACCAAATTCATAAAGTTTTCAACTATGTTGGAAAGTGTTAAATAAATGTAATTTTTTGAAAATTAACAGGATCAGGATCACTCTGCCAGGGAGCCAACCAAAAATGGCATAGGCATGAACCCCTGACAGAAAAGTACCCTCTGCGACCTGCAAAACCACAGCTGGGGAATAGCCCAAGAAATACAATGGCAAAAAAAAAAAAAAAAAAAAGTAAAGCTTACAAAGAGCGCCCTGGCGCAGGAAAAGTGGTTAAAATAAAACAAAGATTAAAAATCAAAATTTATATTTTATAAACGAAAAATGCTTATTTAGTTCGTTGTAAATAAGTCTGAGTCTGTGATAATTTGATTTCGAGAGCAGTATGTTACGCATGTTCCAGCTAAGTGTCCGGTTACGGATAAAGTTAAATGAAGTAGGCATCAATGGACATTTACCAAACAGATAATGTTTGACATCACCGATGTTTCCACATAGGCATTTATCACTCTGGCGTTTTCCCCTTTTATAAAGATAACTAGGAAATGCCCCATGTGCAGATATAAAATAGGCATGGACTTGCGAGAAACACAAAAATGAGGTATCCACTTTTTTAATAATACTATGCGTGTCTCTTCCCTTATCGCTATAAGACCATTCGTTCTGCCAAATTTTAATAATATTGCTTTTGTAGAACTGCTTCACAAACGAAACAGGGATAGGAATGTTTATTTCAGCATCAAATGTACCAGTCTCAGTGACTGATTTGGCAAGGTAGTCTGCGCGCTCATTTCCGACGAAACCAACGTGGGATTTAATCCAGCCTATATTAATAGTTTTATTATGCAATAGTCGTAAATTCGTATAAATATTAAAAAGAATTTCGTCCGTTGGAAAAAGATTTTGAAGCGCTTGAACTGAGGACAAGCTGTCTGTATAAATGTGGAATACACTGTATGAGGAGTCTCTACACCACTCAATTGCGGAATCTAAGGCGGTAAGTTCAGCCTGGTATACCGTATTAAATAATTTAAGTCTAATTCTCTTCTCAAAGATAATATCTTCTTTCAAAAATACCACAAAAGCCGCTCCAACGCCCGTAGGCATCTTAGAACCATCTGTATATAAAACTGGGTGGTTGTACAAAGGGACCTTCTCAGTAATAGCACGTACGAAATTGACATGATGATCATAATAAAAGTAGGGATAGTGAAAAGTATAAACTTTTTTCATCAAACGATCTGTTGAAACATAAACATCTTCTATCCAATCTGAACCATCATTATTCTGAACTTCAAAACATAAAGCCAGTTGTTTTAATTCTACTTCGATTGGAGGAACTCCTGAAAGTACACAAAGTGCCTGTGTTGATATTGACCGATATGCGCGAATGATAGATAAGAGACATAGCCTTTGGCATGAGGATAAACGCTTAATTCCATGGCTCCGTAAATCATTAAACCAAATTTCGTAACCGTAAGTAATCTGTTTCTTTAGCACTGAATTGTACCAAATTTTTAGAAACTCAAGTGGTAATCCTTTATCACGAATTCTTGTCTTTTGGATATTACAAGTAAAATCTTTTATTTTATCGCGGGCCATATCGAGATGTTCCAACCAATGGAATCTACTGTCAAGATAAAATCCCAAGTACAGCAAATTATCCTTAACAGATATGCTCCTACCCTGGAGTTTAAAAATAGGTCGACGCTTTCTTGATATATATTTTCCAAAAAGCATTGAAGCAGATTTTTCAACACTAATTGACAGATGTAAACCACTACAGGCTGCAGCAAAGTGGGAAATGCTAGCATTGATGGTATTCTCAAGTGCAGGTCTTGTATCACTGCCTTCAACAATAACAGAGTCATCAGCATAAGAAATAATTTTTTGACTGTGTCGCTTATAAGTTTTGATAATCTTATCAGCAACAATGGTCCAAAGCAGGGGTCCTAAACAGGAACCCTGCGGGCAGCCCCGGAAGATTCTAAACCATCTTATGCCTCTAACAAACTTGAATCCTATGAGACGATGACTGATATAATTCTTTAAAGTCGTTTTTAAATACTCATAAATCGGAAGTTCATCAATTAATTCAGCCAAGATAAACCAATCCATCTCATCAAAGGCTCCAACCACGTCAAAAGAGATGAGCGAACAATATTTGAATTCTGAAAGTGTTTCCTTAATTATTTTCTTTAGAGCTGCAAGAGCTGAAATTGTGCTGCGTGATTCTCTAAAACCATGCTGTCCATCATCCAAATATGACATAGATTCCAACATTGTAACGGTTCGGATCTTAACTATTCTTTCAAAAACCTTTGCAATGATAGGAAGAAGTGTTATTGGTCTATAAGATTTCGGTAACTTGGGATCACGGTTACGTTTGCGAAAAAATATTATAATGCCTTTCTTCCAGCATTTCGGGAAGTGACCAAACTTCAAACAGGTATTGAATAAAGAAATCATAAAAGCTGTAAAATTTTTACAAAGGTTCTTGATAATCAGCGCATCTATCTCATCGTAACCGGGAGCCTTATTATTTCCTTGTCGACTAATAGCAAAAAATAATTCTCTTTTAGTAATTGGAACAAAATCATCAGAATCTTCAAAATTAACATTACAGATATATTCAAATGTATTCAGAGGAGGATTATTTACCTCAAAGTGCTCTGACATAAGATTTTCCGCAATATCATCATATGAATCAAAGACTTGAGAGTTTTCAAGAGTGGTAAAAATTAAATCATTCTTAGATAAAGATTTTTTTGAAATAAATTTGTATAGACTTCCGTAAACATTGTCTGTCTTCTCACAAAAACCTACCCAGGCAGAACGCTTAGCTTTTCTCAGATTTTGTTTATACATTCTTCTGGCAGCTATATACTTTTGTTTATACTGTAAATTATCAATGTTTTTCATATACCGTTTGTACAAGGCATTAACCCTATTACGTTCTTTTCTAAGAGAACTGTCATACCAGTTTACAGTAGGAGTATGTTGTATAACACCACGCTTAAAACACTTCATCATAAGTACTTGTAATAAATCATTAAAATCCTCCATCCAAACATCTAATGAAGAAGAATTTAAAATTCTTGCTAATGAATGTGAAAGAACTGACAATTTGTCTGCAAAAAGGCTATTAAATTTCTTCATATTCTTATTTTTTGTTTTAAATCTGCCATGACTAATCTGTAACGGAGTAGAAGAGAGGGTAAATCGGATATAACGATGATCACTGTACGAAAAGTTTTTATCATCAACTGTCCAATTATCAAGTAACGAGAGAACGTCCAAACCCGCCAGGGTCAAATCCGGACGACCCTTCCTGTTATCTTGTACATAAGTATGTTCTGAATCAGGAGAGTTCATAATTGACAGATTAGTAATCATCAAGTACTCCAGAAGGACCTCCGCGCGGTCGGACTCTCTTGAATAGCCCATTGAAAGCAATGGCACATTAAAATCACCACCGATAAGCACTCTGTTACAATCAGAATAATGATGACACCAAGTTCTTAAATCAGCTTCAAGATTGCCTGAAGGTGCAGAATATAGCGAACCAATAATAAAGTAGCCGTTCTCAACTGTAATATTTATAAACACACTGTTTTCCAAACTAAGACTCTTCACACATGCATAGGTCTTAAAAGGACATACAATAGCAGCAGAACAAGAAGAAGACAAAAAACAAAGCCATTCAGGAGGCAAGCCAACGAAAGAACTATTAAAAATATAAGGGTCTTGACAGAGAGCAAAGTGGATGTTAAAGTTAACCATATAGTGAATAAGAGCATTGGTTGCATCAGAACAATGGTGAAGATTGATCTGAACAAAGTTAAGTTCAGACAAAGATTGAGAAGAACCCAAGACAACTATCACAACCGTTTAGCAAGTTGATCAGAACGGTACGCCTTAAACTGTGGGCAGTCCGGACTGTCCGCTCTATGATCAGCGTCCAAATCAATGTCAGTAACACCCATACAATTGATACACATCTCAGTAAGCACATTACAATCCTTAATTGTATGGTCTCCAGCACACTTAACACACTTGACTGGGTTCTCACACTTAGAAGCAACATGACCAAAAGTCTGACAATTGTAACACCGTATGATCGGAACAAACTCAACCACACGGTACCTTTCTAAGTCGATACATATACGGCGTCTTTTAATAACGAATTGAGAGACCTCCTTACTAACTCCAATCAGCCAGTTAGTTTTCCCAGCCTTTGTTGTAATACGTCTGATTATATCCATATCCAAATCTTTCTGTAAATCACCAGGCTCACCCCTACTAGCCTCATTCACCAATTTACTCAGCGATTTCCGAACCAAATCCTCATTAACTTCCGGATCGACACTCATAATCAAAATTCTCTCGAGTCTTCTTCTTGGAACAGTAACCTTAATTCTGCCTTTTAAATTATCAGATTCCACCAATACCTCCTTCAACCTCTCCGAATCTGCCCTTGTCTGCACCTTTAGAATAAGCTGACCAGCCTTGGTTACCACGGCATCATCAGGAACCGGCACATCAGATTTAGAGCGACAAATACCTTTAATATCCTTTTTAATAGTATCCAAAGAATCCTCCCCAGAAGAAGTGACTATCACTGAAAAATCAGACTCTCTTGACACCTTTGGAGTCGAAACAGCAGCATGTTGCGAAACATCCAGCTGACCAGTTGGTCTTGATCTTGAAAATTTATCAGCAAGAGCCTCATATGCCTTATTATGCGTTATCAAAGTCTTTAATTTAGTCTCACTTGACACACAATCGCGATGTGCTTTAACAAGGCAAATGGTGATAAAATCCATACACTTCTTCATTGAAAATTAACAGAACGACTATTTCATAAACATAATATTATTTGCTACCTTATTTTGAAATCTTTTTTTAGGTGCGTTCGAAATTATGTAAATAAGTAGCACCTGTAGTTGTCATCTGGTCCATCCATCTGTCTGTCTGCTCATCTGTTCGCATATAACAGCGCAAAAACTACCCAATTGAATGATTTGAAATTTGTATATATAGTCGTTGCAAAATTTTGTCCAGTCATTTCAAATTTTATGAAAATCGAATCAAAACTTTAAAAAGATATTAATAAAATTTTCTTCATTCTATTAAATCTTATCATACGTAAGTAATTTAATGATATCACATGAAAGTTAATGATTCTAGGTTGCCATGGTGATTACGTGCTATTTAAGATGGAGTCATATTAATTTCGTATTACATTATTTAATAGATATAATCGTAATAAATTTTGTATTCATGCATTTTTGCGTACGAGTGCAACAGCTATTGCTTCAAGATCTGAATATATATAAAACAAGTTACACAAGGTGAACCAAAAGTATTGCCCTGATTATAATAATTCATTACAAATTAACCGTTTGTATAATAATGTAACTTGTTGAACCATTGGATTGGTCAGTTTAAGAAGTTTTTTTGTGCATAAATGGCGTGATTGCTCCTTCAAGAGCGACTCAGGGAAGGAGGACTTTGTAAGGAAGATATTTTCGGCCGAAATAGCGTCCATTAAAGAGAAAGCTCCATGTGTGCTTCGGTTCCGGCGAACATTTCGACGTTATTATGATGCATCCTTCCTGATGCAAAATCAATAAAGCCATGGTATGACATGTTTAAAGAAAGAGGCAGCGTTGCTGATATGCCCAGAAGTGGCAGGCCTAGCGTGAGTGAAGCAATTGTTGAACGAGTTCGGCAATCGTTTTAGCGATGTCCTACTCAATCAACTCGTGAACTTCAAATATCTGCTGCTAAAGCTACTGTATGTACTGTAACAGAAAACATGTTAAGAACACTTGGCGGAAAAAAGAACACCACTTAGACATTTTCTGAGCTACCAAGGGGGCACATGTTGGAATTTACTGATGTACGTGGTCTTATAAAAATTTTTATAACAGTACTTATTATTACAATGTATCCAAACAAACATATGCCTAATTATAATAGTTTGAGAACAATAAATATTTATAATCAGGGCAAGACTTTTGGTTCACCCTGTAGTACGAACGCACCTCATTTGCACGTTTGACGTACAAATTCCGACTTGTTCAATTTACGTTGTCTATTTATTGAAGTTCACAATAAAACCTGTTTGAATCTTATTAGGACGAATACTCTATTTGTGTAGCCGAAGTAAAAATCAATAATTATAAATTGCCTCCTTAAATTCTTAGCATATATTAAAGCAATCCTCAAGAAAGGTTATTAACATTGTGAATATTTTAATTCTCATTATAATAACAAAGTATATTCATTTCCAACAATTATTACAATCTCAAGAAAGGAATGCATAATAATTAGCTCTTCTAAGATAACTCTCAGTACATTTTCGTAATAATCTTGCAGATTTAGTTCAAATGAACTAAAGATAACTTCTGAAGATAAAATCTCAGTTACAATTACTATATTAAGTAAATGAAAAATAGAAATTCTTTCTTGGTTTGAATAACTTCTCGCAATTTATCCATCAAAATCCTTTAGAAATGCTGAATCATATTTAATTATAAGTCATACTTAATTAGTCAGAGGTATACTTAATTAATGATATAAGTCGTATTTAATTAATCAAAGAAACTTTATTTAATATATTTATGATATGGTTGAGATAATTAGAAATATGAGATAACACCGAAATATGATTTTTATTTCAGGATGTGTTCAGTAAGGATTTTAGTTATGATATACATTTACTTTATATTAAATGAACAAGAATTTCTGAGTTAACTTTTTAGATAATCTAGTTACACAGAAAGTTGTTTTACTGTTTAAATAAATTGTATAATAATTTCTGCTTGTCTTTTTTTGGTTCGATGTTCCATGTTTGCAAAAAGAAATTTTTAACAACGATATTACAGAATTAGTTTTCAACATTTCGGCCGAAAATTGTTCTCACTTAGTAACCACAAAATGTAAACAGAAAAAAATATATAACATAAAAATCAAATTTATAGTAATACAAAATGTTATGTAGGTTTTCTGGCTATTTTTAAACACTTTGCGGACCGTCATCTGTTCAATATCGGTCGAAAATCGAATAGATTATAAGTCGAAAACTGAATGTATTGTTCAAATGGAAAACATATGAGGAGGTGAGTTTCAAAACTCGCCTTATCCAAAAAATCAAATTTTGTGAAATCGTGAAAAACCTGTAACTGCGACCCCGTTCATCGAATACCTCCAATTTTTTGTATACTTATAGCTAGTTGCTTTGTGGTATCATTGTGTTAAGTTGGAAAATCTGCTTTAAATCATCTAATTAATTAATTCGAAAAAGTTTTGGATAAGAAGAGTTTTGTTGCCAACCTATGAATTAGAAAGTTTTTATATCAAATTCTTAAAAAAAAAAAAAAAAAAAAAAAAAAAAAAAAAAAAAACATCGTTTATCATACATCATACTTGCTGAAAGAAATTAATAGTTTCTATTTTTTGTCATCGGATGATAATATTTTGTATTAAAAAATAATCTTTATGACAACAGTAAGTATGATTAAAATTCAGTATTACGTTTTATTATAAAAAAAAAATCAAACTCATCAACAATCAGATAAAACTTATCATAACTGGCTTATGATTAAAAATTTTTTTAAATTGATATAATATAATCTATATAACATATAATATTATTATATATATATATATATATATAATAATATAATGTACTTACAGAATATCCAAAAATAAATTAATTAACTCATTGAGTTTTTCTTCTGGAACAACAATGGAACAATCAAGCAGGTGTGTGGATTCCCTAGTTGCTTGGCAACTTTACATCCAGGCTAAAAATATATTGTGTTACAATGCAATGGGAGCCTTGGAAAAAAGAGCGTTTAAACGCGGCTAGTAGCCACGAAAAAATGGAGAGTAAAAACTAAAGAGATAGACAATTTTTAAGAAAAAATTGTTAGTAGAACTAGTAGGGGAAAAAAAAAAAAAAAAAAAAAAAGTTCCAAATGATCCACATAAATGTCCAGGACAGTCGAAAAAGCTACCAAAGGAAGCCCCATAAAAAAAAGACTCAATTCAGAGACCATACATTTATATAGCTTGAAATGTAAAAAGGTTTAACACAGTGAATAATAGAAACAAAAACTAAAGTTACATATTTACAAGAGAAATTAAATTACTAAGTAAAAAAGAATAATAATAATGTAAGAAAAAGCTACAGTGCGGAGAGTTCATACCAAATATACAGTTAAATGCAAAAAGCCGAGGGGATCATACGACAGCAAGAGGACGGCGTCCGCCCAGTCTAGTAATTGAGGAGAAAAAAGCATGAAAATGAAAGAAGTAAGAGTAATATTATGGGAAGAGCATAAAAATACAAGAAAAGAAGTTTTTTTTTTTTTTTTTTTTTTTTTTTTTTTACTATATAAACAGACAACACAGACAAAAAAGAAGGAAAAAAGTTTAGCAAATGAAGAGCTTAATCTTCGTTAATGTTGATTTGACTAGCAAGTTTATCAAATTCAGTTAGTATAACCATCAATTTTTGCATCGGATTATCGAGGTTCTTAGTCTGAGTTCAGATGTTCTTTATACATTTAAGGAATTTAGTGATTTGAAAGATTTGTTTGACTTCGTTGAAAGTATTAAGAATGTCTTTAATATCATTGGTATAATTAGTAGGAGCATTAGAATTTTCAATAGTAGGGGAGGAATGGGTGTTTGCGGTAGTACTATCATTGTTATCAGAGTTTACTTCAACATTACTTGTAGAGGGTTCAGAGTCTTTAGTTTTTTTGGTATAATTATAATTCTTAAATATATCCGCAAGGATTTGGGTTTCTTGGGATAGATTGCTGACGCTATTACTTGTTTTTCGGTTCTGTTTATTTTCGAGTCTATAAGGATTTTTTGGACAACCACGGAAATTCGCTGGGTGCCCCAGTCCACAATTGGCACAAGTGGGTTTAATACGCCCCTTGTGGTGACAATCTGTACTTAAATGTTTATCTCCGCATTTTACACATTTAGCATCGAAGCCACACACTTCTGATGCGTGACCGTAACCCTGGCATTTGTAACATTGTTTTACACGATTTTTGCTAGTAAAAGCTTCAATCTTGACAGAAATATAATGTATATTGTTAATTTGGTAAATTTCTTCAAAGTTCTTGCGAGGGATAACATTTACCATGTATATTGGCATTGGTTGGCCAGTTTTACGATTTTTAAGCATGGCAGCCCTAGTGACTGCGAAACCATGCTCCCTGAGACTATCTTCAATAATTTTAGTATCGGTGTAACAGGGGAGGCCCCTAATGCATATTTTTTTGGGTCGAAGTTCTTTAGGATCAAGAGTTGTATATTTCTTTTTGTTTTGGTCAAGCCATTTCTGTGTAGATTTAAAGTCCTTATCAGAGTTACATTGTATAACAATGCGTTCCCCTTTTAGCGTTATTTTTGGTTTTTCCAAGTTCAACACCGTAATTTCATGAGCTACCGCCGCCCAATTGCTGTCGACTTCGACGTAGAAGGGGTTAACAGAATTTTTAACTTTGACAGTATTCTGAGTATTATCACTAACATTTGACTCATCCATATTTATATTTTCAGTAAGGGTAACTTCATTAGCGATATTCTTATATTTATTACTTAGAGGGATAGGTGAACTCTCCTCTGAAAGAGGACGCTTAACGCCTTTCTTAACAGCATTGAAAATTTCATTTTTAAGGTTAGTATTAGTAAGAAAAAAATTTGGAGTTTTTTTATACTTAATAGCGCAAAAAAAACTAAAGATAGCAGAATTTAACAGATTATCATGGGTAGGCTCCCCAAGCAAAGTAAAAACATCAAGACAGGTTTTTCTTACCTCTTCCTGTTCAGAGGCAGAGTCAGAATATCCAGCTTTAGCCTTAATATCCAAGATATATTGGTCTACGAAGGTGTAAAAATCACCCAGTATAGTCTTTGCATAGTCCTCAAAGTTCGATGAAAATCTATCAAATTGGTCTTTGAAATTACTGTTTAACGATCCATTACATATTTTGTCGATAACTTCTTTGATATAATAATCTTGATCTTCAGTAGCCGTCATAATGCAGCACAAAATAGCGAGCGAAACTATTCTAACGAACCGCCACACCTGCCATTCAAACTGCGAAAAATATAACTTGCGCTGGAGCGGGAGCAACCTCCTCACATGACCCCTCTCAACAGAGCTCCAACGCCGACTCGTGAGTTTTTCTTCTTGGAATATCATCGTAATCCTACTCGACCATCTCCTTTTTTTTTCTGGTTCCTTAGAAATAATATTTTTATAGAAAGTAAGCACCTCCATTTATGACCAGATTTCATCAAAATGTTATTTTAACAATAAATAGACATCCTAAAGTTTCTCTTGCTTCACGGGGACTCCCTCCATCTTCTTATTAAAAATAAAGTCCAGTTTTTAGGCGCCTCTAGCACTACTTTTACACTCTGAATTTTGATATTCCAAGAATCTTCCCAAATACATTTCCACAAATTTGAAGAATGTCGAGACGGTGATGGTCGGTGAAGACGGTTCTTAGTCTTTATATAGTCCTTATGGTAATGCCTTTGAAAACGCACTGAGATGACTTAAAAAAAACTTTCAAGGAGAAATTTTACTTTTCTAGATGTTTCATGGAAGGAAAGAAACATGGACGGTTTCTTTAAGGAGATGTTTCAGATATTAACTTCAAAATAAAGTTATCTTATGCAGTTTTGTCTTTGCTTGAAAAAAAAAAAAAAAAAAAAGCTTGGTAGAAGCATTATGCATCTTGCATTGAGAGAGTTAAATACTCGAGGTTCTCTTTCTGGTGCACTTTGAGAGGAACGGAAATGCCTTAGGTTTATGCCTGAGAATAAAAATTAAATCTTTTAACACCTTCTGACTGTAAGAAATATAGACAGTGATTCTCCATTTTGAGCTTGAATCTTCTTTTGCGTGTATTCTTTACTAGCCGATGTGTTCGTATTTCTTTTCTCTTCTTCCGCCTTACCCCACAAAATGCATGAGTTTATTCACTGTCCGTTATACATAAGATATGCTGTAAAACTTATTTAATTAGTTTGTATGAATAGGACAGGTAAAAACTTTAAAAGAAAATAGCAACAGGTTGCAGAGAAATGAAAGAAAAATACTGTGATAGTAGCTGATAAGCTAGTTGTCCGTTGATCTACGCGTGCGCAGGGATAAAGCTAGTTATGATGCCAACTTCCTACTGGATAAGGTGAGTTTTGAAACCAAACGAATATTTTAAAGACCCAAAAATAAAGGATAAAAATATTTTTTTTTACAGATTATAGTGTTTTTTCTGTGCAGGTTTACTAGTAAAATACATTGGTAGAGATAACTCGATTTTTTAAATGTTGGATAAGGCGAGTTTTAAAACTCACGTCCTCATATTTCATAAAGGAAAATAACTTTTGCAGTAAAAAGAGTTTTATTTATGTTTTACGGGACATAGAATGGTTTTATAAAAGAGTAGCGCTATAGGCAAAAGTTCTATGCTCCTATTCGAAGGTTATGTCCATATTATCAGGGCTACTATAGGCGACTATTTTTTAATTCTACCTCACACCACTTTCTCAAAACAAAAATTATTGATGTACTGTTCGATAACATTTGCAAGAGGAATATACTAAAAAATCTATTTCTTTTTCAAATAGTGGTGCGAATAGAATAGAAAAATAGTCGCCAACGGCAGTCCTGCATTATAGAAACTTTCATTTCAGAGCATGGCGTGTTTACTTATATAAGTTGGCGTGAAAAAATTAGAACTATCAAATTCAATCACTTATTACGGAATGATGACTAGACTTATACAGTCACAAAATATGGTTTCGGGCAAAATCTTCTAGACTAATAAAAATTTACAGGTTGTATGCCACTGCTGTCTTATAAAGTACTCTAAGTCTCTACTAAAATAAAATAAAGAAAGTTATAACATAAGAATTATTGTCGCGAGGTTTTTTCCTTTGAAATGTGCGCGTGATACATGAGTATTTGCAATCAGACTCGCATTTATATCGTCGGTACTATGTCAAAATACCAATATGTAAACAGTGTTGCCAGTGGGCTACTTTTTAAAAATTCATATTATTTGATTAGCACCACTTTTTTGAAATAGTAAAATTCACCTTGTTTAACGACATACTAATTAAGACAAGTGGAAATTTACCATTTCAGAAAATTGGGTGGCAATCAAGAAATTTGAATTTTAAAAAAGTAGTCCACTGGCAACACTGTTTTTATATTGGATAGTTTGGCATGGTACCCACACTGTAAGACAATTGAACATTGCATAAAACCATCACAGGGCTGCCACTGGCGACTATTTTTTAATTCTATGTCGCACTACTTTCACAAAATAAACATATTTTATATACATTCTGTCAACATTTTCAAGAGTAATATACACACAAATTTTATATTTTTTTAAATATTGGTGCGAATAATGTAAAAAAGTAGTCAAGCCAGTGGCAGTTTAATACCATAACAATATAACTTATGGCCCTCTATCGGGAGGAAATTTTGTATTGGAATTTGCAAAAACATTAAGCAAATATGTAAAAATTATGTAAATAATGTACAATTTCATATAATTGTACATTAATAATCAAAATAATTGTAGATTTTGATGAAATATAAAACAATATATTCGAAAATGCTTTTTCTTATGTACCTGTTTCTCATATTTGCCGTTTCCTTTCATCTTTTTTTAAACCGAACAAGGTAGTAGGAAACCAAGTTTTTTTTTTTTTTTTTTTTTTTTTTTTTTACATGATAGGGCATCTTACTCCGTAAAATATAGTACTACCGTTAAAAATATTCTTTTTAAACATTATTATTGTTTAAATTCAACTGAATTGACAACACGAATGTTGAATATATTTTTAGCATACATTTTGTGGTAATCAATGTCGAAATATAATTCGAAGTAAAAACAATATTTTTAGCAATATTATAAATATAATATTTTATTTTATAATATTTTACAAAGTTAAAGTGTATAATAATTAGTATATTTTTCATAAATTATCATGCAAGTATATATTGTAGACATTCTTATACTGCGAAATATCGAGATTTTTCATAAATATTTTCATAAAATAATGCTTTGTCAAAAGCAAAAAAAAAAAAAAAAAAAAAAAAAAAAGGAAAATAATATAACTAGAAAACAGGAATTCTGCTTTTTCAGAATTTGGTGTCGCCCCCAATGAAAAAAAAAATATATGTATATATAAATAGTACAAAACCTATTTCAATTTTAAGACTTAAAGCACACACTTTTATTTTATGTAAAATGACGTTATTCGCATCTGCTTAAGAATTCCACATTTACTATCCACTCTTAAACCTCTACAGTAAAGCATGCGTAAGGATGTCACTATCGCAAAATAATACACAAATGCAGCAAAAAAAATGCCGTCATTAAAGAAACTCGAAAAAAAAACGGCTATCTAATGATTCACAGGCTTTCAACATTAATATTGACGTGTTAATATGTTTGTAACATTAATAAAAACGGTTTCAGTCGTGACGTCAATCATAACGTCTTGGTTGGAAACTGACTCCAAACAAACGGTTGTTATGTTGTATTTTCTATTTTGTTTGTGTGTTTCAGCTATATCTTATATCTATATCTCACGTCTAAGTGTTTTAATATTTGATATGTACTGGTACCATTTTCCACAATTTATGTTTAAAAAGATATGACGCATAGCAACCGTTTGTTTGGAGTCAGTTTCCAACCAAAACGCTATGACTGAGGTCACACTGAAAGCGTCTACAGATACTTAAAACTAAAATGGCAACAAAAATATATAATTGCTATTTTTCAACTATTTTCCCTTTACTTTCTATATGAATGGATTACTTGAGTTGCCAAAATTAAACAAATGGTGCTAAAAACTACAAAAAAATTAATATTTCAAAAATAAATGGAGATACAGTTTTCAAACAAATTGTATTTAAAAGTACTTTTTTTTCCCAATACGACGATATAAAAATTGAAAATGTACGATGCTTAGAAATTTAAAAAATTGCTAGAGAGCATTTAATCGCACAATGATACATCTGCTTTGTTTATTGCTGGCATAATAATGCTGTAAGGTAACGTTATTTTTTGGAGACAAAATAAGCTGGGAGAAAGAAATAGCATACCGTCCCGGGGGCTAAAAAAAATGCAATTTAACAAATTACAACGACCATTGGGAAAATGATTTTTTCAAAAACTAAAATTTAAGACATAAAAAATCGCACGGCGTTGATCATACATTACGTACGCCATGGATTACATTTTTCGGTACTGTAAATTTTTTAACTTCTACGGAGCTGGTCATACATTACGTACGCCATGGATTAAACATTAATATTCCTGGGCCAATTTTAAATGAAATTTCATTCTTAAACTTCGAAACATCCCACTTTATTACTTTTTACATCGTCGTATAGAGAAAAAAATGTACTTTTAACACTAGAACGACGGCAAATTTTACTCAAGTTTTACAAAAATATTTTACATGAAATTCTTTACTTAGAACTATTCAACTTATTTATTTAAGTTATTTTTATGCAGCGTATATTAATCTTATATCATAAAAAGTTTTCTGGTTCGGATCGACATGTATTCATTTGGCAAGGATCAAAATGATACCTCGCCGCCGTTCTAGTGTTAACCTTCCGTCTACCAGACGGGTCCATTGGACCCGACATGTACATTCAAAATATTTATTCAAACCAGAAATTTCTTCAAAACAAACTAAATGTATAAATCAGACAATAATAAGTTAAATAAACAAATTAAATAGTTTTAAGTAAAAATTCTGGTGTAGAATGTTTTTATAAAACTTGAGTAAAATTTCCGGTAGTTCTAGGGTTAAATGAAATTTGTTTGAAAGCTGTATCTCAATTTGTTTCTGAGTTATTAGGTAGCTTTCATTACAAAAAGCTACCTATTGCAGCCGTTCGGAGGAAAGCGATTTCAAAAAATTTTGGTATATTTTCATCGATCATGACCTCCAGACCCCGAAACCACCCTCCGTTCAAAATTGATATATATATATATATATATATATATATATATATATGACCTATGTCACACTGTAACTCTCGTAATTATGAACCGATTTCGATGTAATTCGGTGTGTACATAGTACATACCAATGTCTCGACCGAGTTCGTTGGCTAGCTTCATCCGCCGTTTTGTTTCAAAATGGCGGACATTTAAAATTTAAAAAAAAAATTAAATTTTAAAATGTGGTACCAAATAATTAAAAATGAAAAATATTTTTTTCTTATGTATTTGACCTTTATACAAAGATTCCGGAGCAGTTTTTGTTTCGACTATATCTTAAAAAATGGCTGAATTATAGCATTTTGAATTTCTAGCGTGGCTGACATTTTGGAACGTCCTGAATTTTGTCACGCGATAAAAGGCGTATTTATGAACCGATTTCAATGTAATTTGGTGTGCACATAGTGCATAAAAATGTCTCGACCGAGTTCGTTGGCCAGCTTCATCCGCCATTTTGTTTCAAAATGGCGGCCATTTAAAATTTAAAAAAAAAATTTAAAATTTGAAATGTGGTACCAAAAAATTGAAAACAGAAAAATATTTTTTTCTTATGTATTTGACCTTTATACAAAGATTTCGGAGCAGTTTTTGTTTCGTCTATATCTTAAAAAATGGCTGAGTTGCAGCATTTTGAATTTCTAGCGTGGCTGACATTTTGAAACGTCCTGAATTTTGTCACGCGATAAAAGGCGTATTTATGAACCGATTTGCATGTAACTTCGTTAATACGTAGTACATACCAATCTCTAGACCGGGTTCGTTGGCCAGCTTCATCCGCCATCTTGTTTAAAAATGCAGTCATTTAAATTTTTAAGAAAAATTTAAATTTGAAATGTGGTACCAAAAAATTGAAAATTGAAAATATATTTTCTTCTTATGTGTTTGACCTTGATAAAAAGATTCGGGAGCAGTTTTTGTTTCGTCTATATCTTAAGAAATGGCTGAGTTATAGTATTTTGAATTTCTAGCGTGGCTGACATTTTGAAACGTCCTGATTTTTGTCACGTAATAACAGGCGTATTTATGAACCGATTTGGATTTACCTTGGTGTGTACATAGTACATACAAATATCTCGACCGAGTTCGTTGGCCAGATTCATCCGCCATCTTGTTTCAAAATGGCGGTCATTTAAAAAAATTTAAAAAATAAAATATTTAAAATGAGATACCAAAAAATTGGAAAATGAAAAAGATTTTTTTTGTATTTGTTTGACCTTAATACAAAGATTCCGGAACAGTTTTTGTTTCGTCTATATCTAAAAAAAATGGCTGAGTAATAGCATTTTGAATTTCTATTGTGGCTGACATTTTAAAACGACCTGATTTTTGTCACGCGATAACAGGCGTATTTATGAACCGATTTGGATGTAACTTTGTCTGTACATAGTACATACCAATGTCTCGACTGAGTTCGTTGGCCAGCTGCATTCACCATCTTGTTTCAAAAGGGTTGCCATTTAAAAATAAATTAAATTTAAAATTTAAAATGAGGTATTAAAAAATCGGAAAATGAAAAAGATTTTTTTTATATGTTTGGCCTTGATACAAAGATTCCGGAGCAGTTTTTGTTTTTAAAAATTTGTTCTTTTGTTTATATCTTAAAAAATGGTTGAATTATAGCACTTTGAATTTCTAGCATGGCTAACATTTTGAAAGGATCTTGTATTTGTCACGCGATAACACACGTATTCGCCTATTTCGATGTAAGAAGTCATGTTGATAGTATACATCAATATCTCGACCAAGTTCGCTGGCCAGATTCATCAGCCATCTTGTTTCAAAATGGCGGCCATTAAATTAAAGTATATATATATTTAAAGTGAGGTGCAAAAAAATTAGAAATTCAAAAAAGTTTCTTTCTTAAGTATTTGACCTTGATATAAGGATTCAGGAGCATTTTTTGTTTGTCTTTACCTTAAAAAATGGCTCAGATATAGCAGTTTCATTTTCTGTTGTGGGTGACATTTTGAAAAATCTCATTTTTTGCATGCGACAGCACTCGTATATATCAACCGATTCCGATGTGAGTGAGCATGTGCACAGCAATTACTAAGGTCTCGACCAAGTTCACTGGTTAGCCTCATCCACCATGTTGTCTTAAAATGGCACGCACTTTAAGAAATCGCCAAATTTTGCAGCCAAATATAAGTTACTTTAAAGAAAAGCAGCTTGGATAAAGCTGACTAATTTCGCGAAATTCTCATTCATTATATTGATAAAAATTAGTATTGAATCTCCCATATTCGGTTTCCACTAAATTGAGCTTCGTGTGTTTGAATGATATAAGTTGGCTTTTTAAAAATAAGGAATATGAAAGCTACCTCTTCCTCCCGGCACTGGCCGGAAGGACTTTTGATTTTTTTTTGTAGTTTTTATTACTTTTTTGTCATAGTGGCAACAGAAGTATCCATCTCTGTTGAAAGTAAAGGGAAAATACAGGTTACTGTATAGACCAATCAGAAAACGAATAAAATGCGGATTCAACTAATAAAAAGCTTCAGATATGTTTTTTTTTATTTCCTACCTATACCGAGGACAATAACCATTTTTCCAAATGGTTGAAAAAAAAAAGGAGTGAGTGAGACAGTAACTTTTAATATATTAAAACAATATGCATTTCTTATTTATACGCTGTTTTACTGCTATTAACCTCTTTACACGGCTTTAAGAAAAGTAATACATCTCCTCTCTCAAAGTACTTAATTTCTGGAAGGCTCGTATCTACATAAGGAATGTAAAGCGTTACGGATATTGTTGGCAGTTATATTAGCAAGGAATGTACATTATAAATAGTCATTAACATCTTTAGAAATGGGTGTATATTAATTAGCATTCAAGATAATCCTTACTGAGTTTTCACGATGATCTTATAGATAGCATTAAATAAGTAATGTCGAATATAGATACTAATCCACTATAGATCTCTCAAGCAATTTCTTTATTAAATATATGTAAATAGAAATTTGAACACAGTTTTGTGCACAGAAATTTGAACACAGTTATGTCTTTGCCATTTAGTAAAGAAAATCCTTCAAGAATGTTGAATCCTATTTAATGTTATAAGGAAGCTGATCATTCATAGAACTAGAAATATACAGGGTTAGCGAAATTAAACTTCCGCTACTCAAAGGGCTCTGGAGGGCATTCTACTAGTCCGAAGAGCAAAATATTTGGACAACAGACACTTCAGAGGATGCGCTCGAGATTTCCGAAATAAAAAAAGTTATAAAAATCGCCACTAGAGGGCGCTGCGAGTTATCGTGTGAAGAGAGGGCAAACTGAGATCCCGAAAAACTGAAGGACCAGTAGTCTTACACAAAAGGAATACAATAAGAACAATAAGTGGGCACGGGATTTCCATGGCCAAGAATCATAAATCGCCATTCTTGCGCGAATGTTTTGCGAGTCTCCGGTTCTTGCCTATTCCAATTGCTGAACCGCTTGAATCTTATACGGGTAGAAGTTCAGAATTCTACGCATTGTCGGACAGTAGAGTAGGGCATATTAAGGGTATGTGAAATCTTCGATACACTGAGAGTTCCATGAGGCGATTCAGTGCTTGCTTCCACGACTGTTGTATCAGTACCCTCTACGACGGGGTGGTACCCTTTTACTTCAACTTCCCGGCAAATCGCCTAACTCTCCTGTTCGCTAGACCTTCATTATCATGTCTTTAAGAGCACGCTCCCATATCGGTTCACGTCGATGTTTGTTGAGACGGCGAAACTCTCTCACAACTGCATCTGCATTCTAACCCTTGCACTAGGGCAGTTTGACTGGCATTGCTCTCTCCGGCAACGTCGGCATTTTGGAATGCTCATCTGATTGGGGCACGAACTTCTTCCTTTTATCGTGCATGATATTTGCATATGTTCCAACAATGTGGTGGCCCGCTGCGCCCCCTGGTAGCATTTTTTTAAACTATTTTTTTATTTTGGAAATCTCGAGCGCATCCTCCGAAATGTCTGTTATCCAAATATTTTTCTCTTCGGAGAACGGCCTACAGGGCCGTTTGAGTAGCGGAAGTTTAATTTCGCTAACCCTGTATATGGAAAAGTAGGGTAAGACCATACAGTCACGTGAAACCGTATATCTCAGTCTTGGGTAAATTTGAACATCCTTGTAGTAGGTAATTGTTGAAATACTTAGCTCTAGACAAGAAGAAGAAGTGGGCATTACGCTATCTCTATGCTGTCATTTGCGTGGTTTTTGTGTTGGAACGTTTATTTTAGCATTTTCCCCTTATGTTTGTTGATTTTTAAATTCTTAAATAGGAACAACTATTGCTAGCATTTATGTGTCCATTTTTACGGCTTGCTTTAAAATAACCATTCTTTTGGGATAAGACCGGATACCCTACGTGGGAGGATACCGGTTAATGGAATACAATAAGTGAAGGCCCGGTAAACAAAAGGCAATCCAAACAACATAAACAAGAGTGATTATGAATTTTCTATAGCTTATAAGGAAGTCAGTTATTTCCTACAATTTCTCAAATTGTAATGAAGATAATTATCCTTTTGTGTTTAAGTATGAATTATTATATTTTAAATATTGCTTGAAATACTCAGCTCTAGACATGCCGAAGAAGTGGGCATTACGCTCTCTCCATACTGTCATTTACGTAATTTTTGTATTGTAACGTTTATTTTATCGCTTTTCTCTTACGTTTGATGCTTTTTAAACTATGAATTCTCTACAGTTGATAGCTTTTTTTTTTTTTTTTTTTTTTTTTTTTTTTTTTTTTTTTACAATTTCTCAAATTGTTATGAAGATAATTATCCTTTTGATTTAAATAGGAAGTTATTATAATTGAAATTTTGTTTTAAGTTTTTTTTAGTTAAAGTTGTAAGATAAAATATTTCATTTCTTTTCAAAATAAAGTCTAAATATTTTTATTTCCCATAAGATTTACATATTCATTCGGTGAATTTTACACTGGTGGGCTAAAACAACATAATTTTGCATATTTCCTAATGAAACATTTTGAAATAAAATTTAAAACAAATCATATATAAAGGGTGTTCCTGAATTCGTTGTCGAAAGTGCAAGGAAAGTAAACTACTCATAAAGAAGCAATTTTGGTACAGAAACATAAAGAATCAACAAGACGAGTGGCTGTATCCATATATCCATTGATTAGTGCCAATATAGCATACACAATATTGCACGTTTTACTGTATTTGGATACAATCCCTCATCTTTTTGCTTCCTTTTGGGAATAACGGATTTTGAGCTTATTCTATCAACGATAATTTTCAGACTTATCAAACTATGTTTTTGAGACTTTCACAAAAGGTGCTCTATACATTTAGCTAACACATTAGGTAAATTATATTTTGATTACATTCGGGCATGCGCAGTGAATCATTATTTAGTAAACCTGCTCATTTTTCATACAATTTTTATTATTTTAAAATTCTGATTACAGAGTATTGTGTACAATGTTGTTTGTCATATATTCTAAAATGAACTTTTTTTATATTAAGAACTCTACAAATCATAAGAAAAAAAAATTGGCAAAGTTTGGAACTCTTTTTATATAAACCTTAATTTCTCTACGAGTGTACATGCTATTCTCATAAAAATGAACAAAGTTTGTTACAATAGGGCACTTAATCATAATCTAGAGTTTGAAAGCTTTTGCTACATTAGATTTTACAGGGATATCCAAAAGATACTCGTTCCTATTCAATTTGTCGAAGGTCTCCTATGGGGTTTCGGGGAAAACTCTTCACGGAAATATATGACCTGTACTATTCTGCTTGCACACCTGGAGTTTCAGGATAATTCTCATGTATTTTTCTAGATATTTAAGGAAACGTCTAAAGTCGCAAGTGACCGGTGATTTTTGGAAATATAGTGTATTTCCGCTTTCAAGACCTTTACAAGGAGGTGGCTCAGTAATGATTTGGGCAGGCTTTAATGAAAATGAAAAACAAATTCGGTTTTCACCAAGCCAAGGGCAAACTCCTTTGACTATTCTATGTAAGAATTTTGTTCCACTTAAATATGAACTTATGGATGAGAATTTTGTGCAGCTTCAAGATAACGCTTCTAATCACAAGTCTGTTTCAACTTCAGAATTGTTACCTGCAAACAAAATTAAAACTTTGGACATTCCAAATAAAAGTACTGACTTAAATTATGTAGAAACCTTGTGGGGAATTTTCCTCCGTCAAATTTATGCCAAAGAAAAGCAGTTTGATTCGATTGTTGAACTGAAAGCAGACATTTTGGAAACATGGAACCAAATAAACATTTCCACATGCAAAAACCTGGCAAATCCTTTCCAAAGCGTCTTTTGGAACTCGTTCTTGTTAAGGGGAAGCAAAACAAGGTAGTGAAAATTAATGTGCAATTCTTTTATATATGTATTTTAAATATTAAATATACTGGACCTAAACATTTTCCACCAAGTTGTGCTATGTGGAAATTAATTTTTGTGTATTTTTATAACATATTAGGGTAATTTAAAACAAATGACAGAACTTGTATACTTTTATGTGTATAATTTTGTAGTGACACTAGCTTTTCATTAAAGGAAGAGTTTTAATCTTTCTGTTGGTGATCCTAAAATTTTTTCCAGAACTGTATCATCTGGTAATTTTTATTTGGACTTATCGGGCTTTTCACTGATCTGTCACATTGTTCAAAACCTATTGATTTGAAAGAAAGTAATTGATAAGCAGGGCGCAAGCAAATAGTTGCTTATGTTAAGGAAATTCATTATTCATTACGAAGTTTGTCTTCCTTTGACAAAATTTGTCCATAAAATAAAAAAGATAATAGATGTTTTTTCAAAAAAAAAATCTCTATTTATAGTATACTTTCTGTTATTTTAACATATTTCTGTTTATTGTCAGTTGTTTCAACAGAAGAAAAGTAGTTTAATACTTTTTTCAGTAAAGAAAATTGTTTTTACTGGTTACGTGGCTGACAGTTTCTTTCTTTTTTTTTTTTTTTTAAATTTTTTTTTTACTGCGCATAAACTATTAAATAAATCAAATTATTAGTATTTTGAATAACGATTCATTCTTAGAATTAAAAACTTATACAGTATAAATGCATTCCTCAATCATTACTACATCATAATATGAACGATATGTCACTGCATATTACAAATCAAATTAAATAAAGGACTTTTAAAATTATGTATGCAATACGAACTATGTTACTTTAACAGATTTTGATCGTAAAGTTAAAAAAAAATAATATTAGAATTTTGTTTTTAAAACAAGTCTCTTTCAAAGTCAATTTTTCTGTTAATTTAACAGATTTCTGTTTATTTTCTGTTATTTTAAAAGAAAATAAACAGTTTACAGATTTTTTAAGTAAAATAAATCGTTTTCACTGGTTTCGTAATTGACAGTTTTATTTTGATGAAAATCAAAAATTTTTTATTGTGTATAAATTATTAAATAAATCAAATTATTCATTTTAATAAGGATTCAGAAATCAAAAATGTATTTATACTAGATTGCGCTCACATAAATGTACAATTTTTCTGTCAGTTTCTTCAGATTTAAATGCATATTTTTTACAATTCTATTTAATAGCTTTAGGGGAAACTAAATAATTTAAAATTTCCTTCTTCAGTATTTCCGTCTTTGATGTCGATAACTATTGTGAAATTTATTGGCATTCTTATTATGTACTGCGTTTCTTTTAAAGAATGGTTTATTAAATGCCAGATTGAAAGCTAAGATATCATGAAAGTTTTTTAAATTGGTGTAGAGAATTCTATACAATTCTTTGTTTACGTCTGAGTTGATTTCATTTTCTAATCTATGTCTGTTCGGGATTTGACTGAAGGAAACTGCATTGCTCCGCTGAAAGAAACTAAATGAATGCAATTCTGAATAAATGAAAATATTGATTCAAAAAAAGGGGAGTTCATGATTTCGGAACTCTTTGAAACATTGATAATTATGTTGAAGGTTGCACATTTAAAAAAAGAAAAATGCCTCTTAATCTAGGAAAAATAATATAACCACGATCGAAAGTATACAAAAGTCTTTTCCGAGTTGTCCGTGATTCCAATTCATTTAAAAAAAGACTCAATATTGTGTTTCGAAAACATATTTAGAGAGTATAATTGCATTCAAACAATCATTACGATGGCATGGTATGAAAAATATAAAACTCTGCATATTACAAAGCTAATTGAAAAATGGATTTTTTCTAGCGTTGCATTCATACATAAATGCACACGTTTCCCGGGAAATTCTAATTTCTTTGCATTTACGTGCATATTTATTACAATTAAATTTCCCCAATGTTTTCGACTTTGATGTCCATGACTATTTTGAAATTTATTGGTATTCTTATTATGTACTGAGTTCCTTTAAACCCTTTAGTGGGTGGTGTCCACAAAAAAGGACACCTAATTTTAATCCTTTAGTGTGCAGCTTTGCATATATATAAACAACAGTGTTTAGAATGTAATAGATTTTTTTTATTCATATATACCTAATTCACATCAGAAAATTAAAATAGCAATATTTGCTTTAATTCATAACAGACATTGCGTACTTAAATAAAGCGAAATTAACCATTGAAACTTTCTGGTATAAAGCCAGATTCTTTGAACTACGTTATTTCTAGAATGTATTCTATCATGGGAATTAAAGAGTTAAAGGTTAAGTTTTATAAAATAAATAATTGTAAAAAATAAGGTATTTGGAGACATATTTATTAAAATATTTGCTAATTTGTAATATTTTAGCGTAAAACAGAGACAGGATAGTAGGTTTACTTGTATTGCAGATGTGCAACAGAAGAAAAGATCAACGTATTATATGAAAAATGCATCTCTGATTTTTTTTTTCATTATTTTTTCTATGGAATAAACCTTTCAGAGAATCATATATAATTTTTTCGAAACAAAATAAAAAATCGTGCATTTAAGGGTTAAGAATTTTGTTGAAAGTTACACATTTAAAAAAAGAAAAATTTATCTTAATCTAGGAAAAATAATATAACCACGATCGAATATATACAAAAATCTTTTCCGAGTACCCAAGATTCCAATTCATTTCAAAAACGACTCAGTATTGTATTTCGAAAATATATTTAGAGAGTATAATTGCATTCAAACAATCATTACGATGGCATGATGTGAAAAATATAAAACTCAGCATATTACAAAGCTAATTAAAAAAGGGATTTTTTATAACACTGCACTCACATAAATGCACGCATTTCTCGTGAAATTCGAATTTCTCTACATTTACGTGCATATTTATTATAATTCAATTTCCTCTATGTTTTCGACTTTGATGTCAATGACTATTGTTAAATTTATTGATATTCTTATTATGTACTGTGTTCCTTTTAACCTTTTAGCGGGCGGTGTATACAAAAAAGGACATCTAATTTTAAGAGTACTGGCGCCCAGAATTTTTATTTAAAATTTTCCAACTATAAATTAAGAGGAAATAAGCTAGTTTTCATTTTCCAATAAATTCGTTTGTAAATTCTAGTATCAGTCCATCATTTCATCATTTTAAAAACCGAATTAATGCGCACCAGAATGGGTGAAGGGGTCTCAGGACTCTAAAAATTGGAAAAAATGAAAAAAAGAGACCATTTTCAACATTTAATATCTTAAAATGTATTTGATTTTAAGACACAATTTTCATTAGAATAAAACATATAAGTATGTTCTTTCATTTCATGTATTTAAAAAATTATAAGATGGAGAATTAGCATTTACAGGGAGCTCCAAACTGTTAGACATCTGATGAGCAAAAAATCGGCATAACAGTTTACGCGCACGATTACAAAATAAGTATTGCAACTAGAATGAAAATTTTAGTGCCTACTTATACTTCAGATTGTAATAATGCCCCTGAACCTAAATACATTTGTATTGAAAGCTTTTTTATATTTTTAATACAAAGTTGTATTGAGCTAATGCAAAATTAAGAAAATTTCAACAGTATAATCACCGAAAAAAATATTGTTTTGAACAATAAAAAGGAAATTTTAGGTTCATTGTATACAGACTAACATGAAACATATGTTTTGAAATTTTCATGAAAAAATATTCATAAGTTTTTGAGATAGCGTGCGCGTTATGCCCAAAAACGTCATTTGGAAAAAAAAATGGCTTCAAACTTTCCGAAACGGCGCTTCAGCTATTGAACGTGTATAAATGTAAAAGCCATAACTTCAGTTCTAATAGGAATTTCAAGGAAACAATTATATCAAAATGTTCAGAAAAGATAGGAGTTTAACATCTAAAAAAATTAAAATTTCGAAAATTTTAAAGCTTTAAGAGTCCTGAGACCCCTTAACCCCTTCGGGACGGGAGACTTTTACGAAATTTTTAATCTTTAGTCACCGTTTTTTAAAAACAGAAATTTGTGTTTTCTTGAATCGAGAAAATGCGCTGATTAAATAAGGTAAATTTTACAGTAAAATTTTACTGGTGAGGAAAAAACAAGGATTCTGAGCGCTACGTGCCGCTCGTCCCCAATGGGTTAAGGAATGGTTTTTTAACCCTCTGTCTACCAGAATGGTCCAATGGACCCGACATGTACATTCAAAATATTTATTCAAACCAGAAATTTCTTCAAAACAAACTAAATGTATAAATCAGACAATAATAAGTTAAATAAACAAATTAAATAGTTTTAAGTAAAAATTCTGGTGTAGAATGTTTTTATAAAACTTGAGTAAAATTTCCGGTAGTTCTAGGGTTAAACACTAGACTGAAAGTTGAGATGTTCCTGAAGCTGTACCACTAGAACGTTGGTCGGTGTCATTTGGACACCAAACCGAATTTAACCTTATCTCTGTATCACATTTTTTTTCACCAATATTCTACAAATTTAGTGACTTTTAATCATTTTACGTAAGAAGCAAACTGTCTAAATTTTTATTGTGTGATTTTATTTTTTAAAAAGCTACATTTAAATTCATCTAGCACGTCCGTTGATGTCATTTCGACACCAAGCTTAATATTAAAAAAAATAATAATAGTTTACTCGTGTCTTTCTTTCCAGTTCATGTGACCTTGATTTCATTCTTTTTCAGTTACGGAAAGTTTATTATGCTTTCCACCCCTCATAAAGGGGGAATGGTTTAGTTCTTTTCAGGCGACTAAATGTCTCCATTTACTTTGTTTGTGTTTACTATAACATTTCAAAGCATTTGAAATCATTTTATTCCTGAGAGATATTTTTGCACATTCAGAAACAAATTTTTCGGAATTATGCATCTCTAAAAAGGGAAGGTCTCGAAGAAATTGCAAATCTATTAAGATAGTTATCCTAAAATGAATCAGCTGGTGGTGAACGTTCGGACTTATTTCCTTATTTCGGATTTAATAGCTTATTTCCTTATTTAGGGAAAAATGAATCTCGGCCTGACGATAAAAGATAGCGGAATTCGTAGTTCTAAAACTAATGAAAACATATAAAAATAAAGGTCACAATGTGACAGTTGATATTTCTTTTTTACTTCACTGGAATTAGCAAAAGATCTGATAAAATGTAAAATTAGTGGGGTAAGAACTGTGAATAGTGCTCAAAGAGAAACTCCAGATTGTCTGAAAAATAAAAAAGACAATCTTTATTCTATGAATATATAAAAACACGAAACTACCAGTACTTTACTTACATCAAGGAAAAAGTGGAAGAAAATCATTGTACTGAACACACTTCATTCAAACGCTACAATTGCAAGTAACGAATAGAAAACACCAGAAACTGTAACCTTCTACAATGAAACCAAATATGTTGTAGACTTTATGTCAGATAACTAGAAAATATTCTGTAAAATCCGGATCAAGGAGATGGCTTGTAAATTACTTTTACAACATTTTGGATACTGCAGTCAGCACCATAATGCTTCGCTTACTTACAAAGCTATGGCAGGCCTTTACATTTCAAGGAAATGTTATATTCAACAGTTAGCAGATAAATTTCCTTCAAATTATATAAAGGAAAAAAACCTGCGCCACTAATTAAAATTACATACTGAAATTAAACCAAAACATTTCTCTTAACCACAGAAAATGCGAAATTAAAATGCATAAAGGAAATGCCACAGACAAAAATTGCTTTTCGTGCATGAAGGTGGTATGTTTAAAATGTACCGAAAAAATCAACTATTACTGCAAAAATTGTAAATGAGGTATGTATCTGATATAAAATATTTCAAATAATGTCAACTTATGCTTAAATGTTATAATGTTTAGAAAATTAACACATTTATTTCTGTCTTTTGTATATATATATACCTTTGTTTCCTTTTCTTTAGGTGTGAAATTTAATAACATTTTCTATAAAATAAATCACCGTTCTTTTGTGAAAATGTAACAATATAAGCTTAATTAAAGTACAATAGAGCGCCGATTATCCGAACACGTCGTGACCGATCCTAGTTCGGATAAGCAAAAGTTCGGATAAACGGACAGAAAATTTAAGGGATGTTACTGAATATACTAAAACCTTGGCACTTTATACAGGCTTAGGACTAGCTTCCCAGTTAGTGGTACTACCTTTTTTTTTTATCTTTAATTCTTTTGTTTAATTTTTTATTATTTAAAACATCCATTTTCTCTTTTTATCATTTTCTGAACTCCAGAGATTACAATTTAAGCAAAACATTCTTTCGATTGTTGCTTGCTTCAAAGAAGACATTTTTTTCAATGCTGCCATATCTCGAATTCTTCTTAAATCCGTTAATTGAATAGGATCAGCGTTCTTCTGCCGTTCGAGCCATTTCATAACTGTTTCCAAACATTCAAAGGCTTCGTTATGTGATGGACCTGGGCCATTTTCAGAGCATTCATCTTCATTTTCTTCAATTGCACCTTCTTCACCCAAACCTTTTATTCTTTTGTTACTGCTCCCAACGATGCATTAACACTAGAATGAACGGGAGGGGGCATTTTGGCCCTAACCATATGGATATATTTCGGTTCGAAGTAGAAATTTTTTTTATAAAAATTAATTTAAAAGAGACAAACGAAAAAAAGGGCTAATTAAATAAGTTAAGCAGTTTTAAATAAAAATCCTGGTATCAAATATTTTTTATAAAACTTGAGTAAAAATTCCCGTATTTCAGTCCCGTATTTGGACCCATATTTCAGATTCATATAGCCATAAAGTAAAGTGCTGCGTCAAACTTTTAACTCGTTAAGGGTTTTGTATTGATATCATTACTTTTTTGAGGTTTAGGATCAAAAGATTAAAAAAGTACACCTTCATAGATAAAATTGGATTAAATTTTCCTAGAAACAAAATAAACTTAATGAAACACCAAAATTTTAGAAAAAGTGCATGAAAAATAGAATACTTTTAATTCATATCTTGGTACTACTTGTGGATTCGCCCGGAGCCCGCCTTGTTTCTTTGTTGATCATCGCCGATGTTAAATTTATTTATTTGGATTTATTTATAATGTAATTTATATTTGTTGTTTATGTTATGTTTGTTGTTATGATTATGTTGTTGTTATGAATGTTGTTATAATTCCTAGTGTTAATCCGGGATTAGATTTCGAATGCTAAATCCGAAAGGAAAACAATGAGAGAAATAGGGTGTTTGGATAATTGGAAGTTCGGTTTAAAAAAAAAAATTGAGAGAAATAGGCTGTTCGGATAATTGGAAGTTCGAATAATTGGAGTTCCGATAATCGGCGCTCTACTGTATTAGGATTACAATCCTAAAATACAATTTGTACCATCCATTTTGCATATTTTAATTAGCGGTGTCGAAATGACACCTGCGGCTGTTTAAGGTGTCGAAATTGTCGGACGTCCTAGTGTTAAATTTGCATTGAGAATTCTATTCATTTCTTTGTTTACGTATGAGTTAAATTCGTTTTCTAATCTTTGTTTGTTCGTAATTTGACTGAAAGAAACAACGCTACATAGCTGAAAGAAAACAAATGGAGATATTTTTGAATAATTTAAAATCTCAATTCCAATAAATAGTCTGAGGGTTGTTAAACATTTTAGGGTAGGTATTTGAGGCACCGTGAAAATTTGTGTAATACTTCTTTTCTAATGTCTGAATACAAAATCGAAGACCTGGCTGAAGGATCGTGGCAATTAGCCAACCTCTGAATTTTTTAATTTTCAAAATTCTCGTTGCAAAAGAAACTCCCTGAGGCATTTAGAAATTTTAATACATTCAAATTTAGTATTTAATGAAATATAAAATATAAACTGCAGACTATTTAGTCGGTCCAAAAACTGTGCCAGGCGATTTCAAGTGGTATTTTATAACTATCGAAAAAAATATTTGAGATACACTGAAATTAAGACAGAATAATATTTATGCCTAGAAAAAAATATTTTGAAAAGACAGACGATTTTGGTGGAACTTTCTACTTGCCAGGCGATAGGGAATGTTAAACGTGAGTGCCAGTAAAGCTGGGCTTTCGGTGCCTCCCTGAAGATCCGTTTACTGACTTACGATACAAACAAAGAATAACCGCGTTGTAGTTCCTCGCGAAAGCTATCTTAAGATGATTTCAACTGGATGCGTGCGCAATCACAACAAATCTAACTGCGATAGGGTCTGGCAGAACCACGTGACTCACATCAAATGTGCAGTTGTTCGAAAAAATTTAGAGTAGTTAAAAAATTCTTATTCGTAGTGAAACATGTGCAGCTTTAGAAGTGCTATTTTGTTTATACATTAAAATATTTTCCTTTTTATATAATACGCGTTACATATATATATATATATTAATCATGGAATGTAAAAAATTTGCCTGTGTTAGTTTCACAAAAAGCGATGAAAAAAATCACAGTTTTTAGTGAAAAACCTGTACAAAAAAGTCCATAAATGTTGAAAATTCGGCTTTAAAAGCTAGCAACGTCAAAAAACACATGATTTTAGCAAGAATCATTTTTCTATATCCCCTTCCGCTTTATGATAGCATGGTACGTATGCGGGCGGTCTGGCTGGCGGGAAACGTTGCGTTTAGATGCACTGTTAAAAATATCGTGAACAATTGCCTCTGTTTTTAAAGATTATCTATTTTCTGACAAATGAGAACGCTATATAAACGCCTATGGAGCGTTTTCATTGGTCATAAAATAGTTTTTTTAAACAGAGGAAATTTTTTACGATATTTTTAACAGTGTGTGGGAGTAGGGGTTATGCAGGTGAAAAAAACTACAAAATTATGTCATTTTAGCATGAATTTTGTTTTAACATCTTTCTGCTAACTGTTCGAGATATTAATCCGTTATTGCCTGACGATTCCAATGTTGTTAAGTCCCTGGCAGATCCCGATTTATAATTAAAAAAGCACGTCATCTTCATGTCATTTTAACAATCTTGAAAATTGTAATATATTACACTTTGGCTACCAGACAACTTATAATTAATGTTCGAGACAGAAATTCGGTTGATAAGTTACTGTACATGGCTTTAAATCTGGAACCGAAACTGCCTATTAGAAGAATGGTTCATAGGTTTAAAAAAAGTATGTCATCTTCACGTCATTTTAGTAAGCTTGAAAATTGTAACATATTAAATATTACCCTTTGGCTATCAAAACAACCTATAATTAATTTGCCAGACATAAATTCGGTTGATAAGTTAATATCAGACGGCTTTAAATCTGGCAGCAAAAGAGCCTGTGACAAGAGTAGTTTATAGGTTTAAAAAAATGTGTCCCCTTCACGTCATTTTAGGAAACTTGAAAATAGTAACATATTACTCTTCGGCTACCAGACAACCTATAATGAATTTGCCTGACAAAAATTCTGTTTATAAGTTAATTCCAGACGGCTTTAAATCTGGCAGCGAAAGAGCCTGTTACAAGAGTGGTTTATTGGTTAAAGAAATACGTCCCCTTCACGTCATTTTAGCAAACTTGAAAATTGTAATATTTTACTCTTTGGCTACCAGAAAACTGATATATAATTTCCCAGACAGAAATTAGTTTGATAAGGCTAGACGACTTTAAGTCTGGCTACGAAAGAGTAATGTGTTACAATTTTCAAGCTTGCTAAAATGACGTGAGAATGACATACTTTTTTTAACCTAAATACCTTTCTTTCAACAGGCACTGTCGCTGCCAGATTTAAAGCCATCTGACAGTAACTTATCAACCGAATTTCTGTCTGGCAAATTAATTATAGGTTATCTGGTAACCAAAGAGTAATATATTACAATTTTCAAGCTTACTAAAATGACGTGACGATGACAGGATTTTTTTTCAATAAATCGGGATTTTGCAGGGTCTTTACAGCGTTCGAAATGTCTGGCATTAATAAAATAATGTAGTTAGAATACACGAATAGTTAGTAGAAACAGATGTTATAAACAAATGTCATGCTAGAATGGCGTAATTTTGTAGTTTTTTCACCTGCATACCCCTACTCTCACAGGTAAACGCAACGTTTCCCTGTGTTCCCCTGTTCGTCCTATTACTGTGCTATTTGAAACCTTGCTTCCACTATACACAGAGTGTTGCCGAATTCGATCGACAAATTCAGAGTGATAGTAGGCATCAAGAGGATGAAAAATTCCCATACAATATGACGTCACAAACCGCTAATTCAGTCACCTAATAATTTTTCGAAATTTTTATTATTATTATAAGGTTATAACAAGGGGGGGGGGGGTCCTTTTTTAGGTTGAAAAGGTCTATTTTTATTATTTTATTTAATTTATTTATTTATGCACTTTTTTATTGCCTGTAGTCTGTAGATTAGACCTCTGAAACAATTTGGCCGATTTCGAAGTTATTTAGTAGTTATTTAGCCCTTTAGCGCAACGCGTCCGTAGGTTTATATTCTTTTGGAGCATTATAAGCGCATTTTACGTAAAATCACGTTTTTCAAACTGGGCGAGATCCGAGCGCGAAAACTATTAAACTGATCTTGCTATATATATTTTTTAATTAAAGATAATATAATTTATTGGTGCTTTGGTCACTTTCAGCCATTTTTATAAAATACAAATATTTTTAGAAACATGCCAAAGTGTAAGAAAATGGGACAGTAATAGATTTTTTTTTTCAAATGGTTGCTACATTGTTCATTTTAAGGTTTTTGACCACAAAGTGCTTAAAGCCACCGCCCTATGAATACTAGATCGCTGACACAAAAATGGCGGCTACTGAAGGTGGATTTTTTTTAACGTAAGTACGGTCCCTTAAATGTGGACACCAGTATTTTGTAAACATATTTCTCTAACTTCTTTAATTTCAGAAAAATAAAGCGGAAAGAACATAAAAATATTATTTGTACGAATATTTAAGGGACTAAAAATAAATCCGCTTTCGGCAACCGCCATTTTTGTGTCAGCGCTCTGGTCTAGTATTCAGGGGCAGTGTTAAAGCTCCAAAGAATATTTATCTATTTTCATAATCCTTAACGAAAATTTATGGCAACGGGCTCTGGAGATGTATAGGATCCCGCCCGATTAGAAGTGCTGGACACACACACTCCAAGACATCCACGTACGTATAGCTCGAGCTACATAATTAATTTTTTATTAATAAAAATTAAATGATTTTCAAATAATAAAAAAATAACATGCAAAATACCCAGAGCTAAAATCTGAATTTCTTTTTGAAAAGAAAGAAAATGCAAAAAACAACCTTTTTTGTCCTTCTACAGGCAAATTCCCCCCCTTATTATAACACTAGAACCGCCAGCTATTTTACTAAATTTTTACAAAAAAGTTTTTCACACCAGAATTTTTATTTAAAACTATAACTTATTTAATTAGCCTATTTTTCTGCTTCATACATGTAACATATATTACGAAAAAATTTCTGGTTCGAATCGACTACACTGTAAAAAAAATCCGTCAATATACACAAACTTTTCAATAAAATTTTACGGAACAGTTTCATCTTTCTAAGAAAACAGTACAATTTCCGTAATTGACATTATGAGATTATAAATCCGTGTAAATACAGTAAGTCTTCCGTAAATTTTACGGAATGTTTCTGTATAGCTTACAAAACAGTAGAATTTCCGTAAATGATGTTTAGAAATAACTGACATGTTTGGAAAGTGAAGGAATTAATTGTTCTATGCAAGGACGGATCCAGCCCTTAATTTAGAGGGGGGGGGGTATGCCTCTTTTTTGGGGGGGGGGTCACACCATTTGATGATAAATTTTTTTATTGAAGGCTATTCCCAAATTAAAACTGACGATTTTTCTGATACTTTCGGGAATTCATTTTCATTCATAAATACAAAAAAATTGCATTAGTATTCGTAAATATATATATATATTTCATTCAGATACCAAGAAATCGAAGCATTTCCCATTTTCTTATAAATGCGAAGAATGATTCAGAAATATTGTCAAGTTAGCATTTTAAGCCAATTTTTAGGACTTGAGAGCCACAGAAATGTCGTCATGAGGGAGCAATTAGCATTCGCGTCCGTAAATTTTGTTTAAAATGCCAAATTTTATGGATTTTTTGAAAAGATCCTTTGCTTTTATTGAAAAATAGAAAACACTTTTTAATCACATAGTTTCAGAATAAGTGCACTTGCAAATTTCTTGAGATTAAAAATATTTTCACGGATGTATCAGAAATTAATTAATTTTGATTTGAGTAGAGCTTTAAAGAGCCAGAGAGATTCAGATTGTTGAACGGGGATTGGGGTGGGGCGGTCATGACCCTTGAATCCGCCACTGGTTGTATGTACTTGTCTTACAGTGATATTATTTTCAATGAAACTCCAATATTGGCTAAATGTGGCTCTATATTGAAAATATATCCAATGATTTCCCAATGTGTCCGTTTTACGTGGGTTTTTAAGTAAAACCGCTAAAAGTTTTGGTGTCATCTATGCATGTACACTTAAACTATATGGTATTTTAACACTGTAGTATTTTTCTTTCTTTCTTTCTTTTTAAATAAAAAGTTTTAAATTGTTTTTATTTTTTTTTACAATATTTAAAAAAAATAATCAGATATTTAAATAAATTTTATTAATTCTTTTTAAGTTTCAGGAAGTTGAGATGGAAATGTTACAGTTTATTTTTCATAATGATTTTAAAATAATACTTATTATTATTTTTAAAAAATTTGAAAAACCCTATTTTTAATTTTAATATTTTTTAATCTATTCACTTTAACGGATTCGCACATAAAACTTAAAATATATCTGAAACATAATAACGAAATTATAGATGTATATACAAATAAATAAATAAAAATAATAGTACAATAAAATTTTTAAAATCTTGCAAAAAAGAAGCAATTATTACTTATAATACATACTTTCATGCACGTAATATTTTAAAGACTAATTTTTTTCTTTTTATAAAGCATGAAATTAAAAAGCTAAATTTTCAAAATTGTGGAAATATTCAGAATTGTACTCTCAATTGAAAAATATCTCCAACGAAAATACGTTCCTTGTTTAACATCGTCCCTTTACTTCATAAAAAGCATTTGAAATAAATAACGATATTTGGAAACGTAACTCGAGCCCCCAATGTCATGGCGGATAAGAACACTAATCTGTTAGAGGCTGGTTCCCCAGTTCGATTCCACTCTAGGTAAGTTTTGTTTCATTACTGTTATTTGAATTTATTTTAGAGATACGCTACCTTGATAAACGTCTCCGTTGAAATTGATAAAGGTGTAAGTTTCTCAAAAAGCTATATGATTTTTTTTTTTTTTTTTTTTTTTTTTTTTTGCCTTTGAAACAAAAAATTTTAAATACGGATATATGAAAAAAGAAAAAAAAACGGAAAAATTTTGTGAAAAAACGGAAAATTTTCTGGAATTTACGGAAATTTTTTTTCTTCCGTTAACCCCTTAATTCTCGCTCCCGTCATATTCTCGGGCTGTGTCTTTTACTCAGATTGTTTGATTCCCACCAGTTTTATAAATTAGTGTAATTGGCTGTATTTTAGTATCGTTTTACCTGTCATTAAATAAGGCGAATATTTCTTTTTAAAAAAAGTGGTGCCAATGAGCAATTTGAATTTTTAAACCGTAATTTAATTCGAGCGTTGAGGGGTTAAAAAACGGAAATAGTACTTGCGTCTGGATTGCCAGTACTATTTCCGTTTTTTAACGGAATTTTTTTACAGTGTATTATCAATTTTGGCAGCGGTCAAAATGACCCCTAACGGGCAGTTCTAGTGTTAAATAGATCATTTTTATAACCGGAGTATAATGCTCAACTGTAAATTTCGATCGATTTTCTTGCATCAAAAGTCTGCATTATATGACGAAATATGCGGTAAATATATATATATATACATACATGCATACAAAAATGATGATTTTTAAACAATACTGCAAGTTTTAGTGACACTGATTATTGCTAATGGGGTTATTATAAAGCAAGCACAGTAACTATTGCCGTAGGGAAATCCTATTATTTTGAGTTATTAGCTATTTAAAATATCTAATGATTCGTTTTATAAAACAAAATATATTTAATTTTTATATAGTAATCGTAATTTTCTAAGATTTATTATGAAGCTACTTCTTTTTCTTTTAGTAGGTTATATATTTACGACTTTTAATGTATTCATCATATTTATTGTATCTCAATGATATAAAATTAAAAAATATGTATTAAAAAAAAAAACAGGATCGGATTGCTACCAAAATTGCTTTTGGCAAAAGAATGTTATGTAAATACATTAAGTATTCCATTTGTTGTCTGGGAAAATAAATCGATTGTGTCATTTTACATTTGTATCATACTATATCTAATGTAAAATTCCTGTAAGTAATAAAATTATGCATGAAGACAGTTGCTATTTTAAAGACAATAAAAAGTTTCAGACTGCTTCAGATTCAAAAGCGTCTAGATGTTATATTCATTTTTGTTTGTTATTATACTTTCTGTTAGATATAGAGCAAGTTTTTTTTTTTTTTTTTTTTTTTTTTGTAAAAATAATTTTATGCTGTATACTGTAGCAAAACAATCCGAATTCTATAAATAAGATGTATATGTTAAAAACACATAAACTTGTTCAATGGTATATATAGGCAAGAACGTTTATAAAATAAAATTAATAATAGGGGAAACCGGGGCAAATTTTTCAAATTTTTCAATTTTATTTTTTTATTTTTTATTTTTATTTGCTTCGGGATCAATCGGATATCATTCTGTGCCCTATATCTTTATCTACAAACTGGCACAGTTATTTTTCAAAAACCTCAATATTGTTTTTGACAGCAAATGGTTAAGTCTGATCATGTGTTGTTCGAAAATGTGCCTCGTATGCGGGGCAAGTTTTCCAGTCTACTAAAAATGAACAGGGTCAATTTTTCCAACTATGCTTTAAATGGTAAAACATATTAAATAAATCTTGGTTGTTAATTAATATGCATTTTTATTATAAATTAAAAAAAGAACAATAATAATACATATAGAAACTAATGAAATATAGAAAAATAATGGCCACTTAACCCCTCAATTCTCGCTCCCGTCATATTCTCGGGCTGTATCTTTTCCTCAAATTGTTTGATTCCCACTAGTTTTATATAATAGTGAAATTGGGTATATTTTGGTATCGTTTTTACTGTCATTAAATAAGGTGAATATTTCTTTTTCATAAAAGTGGTGCCAATAAGCAATTTGAATTATTCAACCGTAATTTAATTCGAGCGTTAAGGGGTTAATGATTTTACAAAAACTGTTGGTTAACAGCATTTTAAAGATATAATTGTTTTATAATAAAAGTCGTCGTCATTGTCTGAATCACAATGAGCGTAAATAAAAAATGAAACATCACCTTTGTGCAGTCTTCATGCACCCATTTCTTGCACTTCGTGCACCACACCCACTTTTGTTTTATCTTATATTAAAGGCAAAAATATTAATTGTTTTATTTATTATTTACATCAAATTTAATCAATGTTTCCTATAAATTACTAAAAAAAGTTACTTTATTAATAACTTTTATGTTTAACAAACATAAAATAGATTCCTTAAATGAACCCATTTTAGAAAATAACTAAAACATTTTTATATATTTGAATTTACCTTGGTTCTTATATTCGTAGTTTTACTTACATAACTAAATGATCAAACGGATTCATTTCATATATGGTTATTTGGCCAATTTTATTACACAATATATCCATTTTTGATACAATAAGGCTAGCTGATTTAGGACAGGGCCTTTATCCAACGAGACATGTGTTGGCAAACCTGCATCGTATGCTGTTGGAAAACTTACCCATCTCCAGATTTGAACATTTACGCTACCTCAACGGGTAGCGATGTAAGTTATTTTCAAAACAAACACATGGTTACACGAAGAAATAATCCTCTTTTTAGTACATGCAATGTGAAAACAGTAAGTTTAATATTAGTGCGTTTATTTTACGTTTTAACCCCCTTAGGGGCGGTGGGATAAAATATATCCCACCTAATTTAAACAAGATTCTCACCAGAAAATTTTAACTAAATTTTATATTTTTAACCTTGAAGGAAAATTCCTGAAAAACTGCTTTTCCTTATTTAAAAATAATTTTTTTTATTATTCCGGTGAGAATTCAATATTTAGAGACATTTTTGTTTGCCCCTCAAGGGGTTAATAAAACCCTGACATTTTTCTGACATTTGAAAAAATGAATAAAACAGCTCTCCTGACGAAGTAACAACAGCTACTAAGCTAATGCTTTCGTAGACGGTGTATGCAGTGTTGCCACATCAGCCAGTTCATCCTTTGGCATCATTTAGAGTAGTGCTGCGCAACCTTTTTGCCAGAAAATTGTTTTCCATTACAAAAAAATTTAAAGTAACATTTGAATTATTTAATAGCAAAGTTTCTATCAATTGCTTAGGAAAATTATTCTACATAAAAATAGTGGTACTGTTGGTGACCCGCTGGCCACAGGTTGTGCACCCTTAATATAGAGGCTCATTTAAAAAATAAAGCGAATTGGAAAACTTGCCTCTGTGGAAAATGTGTCCCGGTCTGCCCTAAAGCATAATATCGATGTTCCGAACTGCTTCTGGCGTCGTCTATTGTTCTTGACTCGACAGGAAGCCTTCATGTCTAGAATTTTAAACATTTCAACATTATATTCATCTTAAAGACGACTGCACAAGCAGTTCGAAACGTCGATATTACAATTTATCGTTAATTTTATTTGTACAAGTTCATATACAAGTTCTTGTTTATGTGTACCATTGAGCACGTTTATGTGTTTTCAATGTTATACATCCTACTTATTATATTTTATCGTGCAATTGTCCTACAAATAATAATAGAGTTCATTTTACTAGCATTTTGAATGCCAGCACTTTATGCCGTAAAATAACAAAAATTCAGTACTTTAAAACTGATTTTCACCTATACATTTACTTCAAAAATAACTGCAAGTTTTCAAATTTTAATGATATGATTGTTTTTAGTTTGAAATACTAAACTCATTGCGCAGTCCTTAAAATCAGAACTCGTTCAATAACACTAGCCTGAAAAATATGGGTTGTGTCATGTGTTTTGTCTTTTGATAATTGATTCTTATATATTTTGTAGTGCTGAATCTGAAAATGGCCTTCATTTTTAACCATCACGTCAGGGTTTTTTTCTTTAATCGGAAATTTGAAAGTTACATAGTAAAAAAATAGCAAAAATCTCGTACTATAAAATAGATGAGATGATTGAGTTTTATTACTTTTGATAATTGATTCTTATGCATTTTGCAATGCTGAATTCGAAAATGACCTATATTTTTAACCATTCCATCAGGTTTTTTTGCAAGTCGTAAATTTCAAACTTAAAAAGTAAAAAATAACAAAAATCTCGTACCTGTAAAATACATGTGAGGGTTGGTTTTTTAGCTTCTGATAATTATTATGTATTTTGTGGTGCTCAATCCGAAAATGACCTTCATATTTTACCATTACGTCAGGGTTGTTCGCAAATCGCAAATTTTTAAATTTTTGAAAAGTCGAAATAATGCGAAAATCTGCTACTTTAAAGTTGATGTAAAACTTCTTTTTTTCATAATGATTTATTTATCTTTTGTCTTTTACTATGCATTTTGACAGCTAAACGTGTAAAATATTGTGCACTTAAAATGTTTAAAATTTTATTCCATGTGTGGAAGTTTCATTGAATCGCTCATACTCTGCCTCACGCTTTTCCGCTGCCATCGAAATACTCGAGCCAGAGGACATGAGTTTTGACGTCATCATTAAACGGCCGACTTCTCACGAGTGTTGGAATGCACACCGGAAAATTTTTAACAGCAATTTTCTTTTGTTTTATTTGTGGACTGTCTCTCATCTTATAAAACAATAATAACTATTTAAACTTACTGGTGAGAAAATGGAATCCCCCATTAAAAATCAGGCAGATGCGGCAACACTGTGGCATTTCGCATCGGGATGAATTTTTGTTTAGGGATTCCGAATTCTCACCAGTAAGTTTAAATAGTTATTATTGCTTTATAAGATGATAGATATTCTACAAATAAAATAAAATCATTTCGAAAAATTTTCCGTGTGGATTCCAACACTAGTGAGAAGTCGGTGGATTAGTGATGATGTCACAACTCGTGTCCTCTGGCCTTGAGTATTTCGATGGCAACGGCTTTTCCTTTTATATTCTCTATGAGGTTAATCTGGGTTTCGTCATTCATTTTGGCGGTTCATAAGGCTGGACATTTCTCCAGATGTATCTCAAACATATGTCTTCTTTTGGAAAGGCTTTGACAAATTGTTTTGACAGATTTTCTCTATTTGTTGACTTTTTAACTTTAATATTAACGTTTTGCGAAAAATTCTGACGGGATTGTTACAAATGAAGGTCATTTTAGGATTCAGCGCTCAAAAATACATAAAAAAAAACAATTATTAAAAGTTAAAATAATACAACCATCGGAGGTTTGTGTAATCAATGGTCCTATACCGTCTGTTAAGTTACTACTTGAGAAAACCTTCTACTCACAGAGGTATTATACTCACAGATCATTTTCGGATTCAGAACTAAAAAGTAGTACAAAACAAATCAATCATCGAAAGTTAAATAACACAACCATCGCAAGTTTGTGTAATTTTATTAGCCCCCGGGACGGTATGCTATTTCTTTCTCCCAGCTTATTTTGTCTCCAAAAAATAACGTTACCTTACAGACGCTAGCAATAAACAAAGCAGATGTATTATTGTGCGATTAAATGCTCTACAGTATTTTTTAAAACTTCTAAGCATCGTACATTTTCAATGTTTATACCGTCGTATTGGGGAAGAAAAGTACTTTTTAATGCAATTTGTTTGAAAACTGCATCTCCATTTGTTTTTGAAATATTATTTTTTTTGTAGTTTTTTGCGGCATTTGTTTCATTTTGGCAACTCAAGTACGCCATTTCTGTAGAAAGTAAAGAAAAAATTGTTGAAAAATAGCAATTATATCTTCTTGTTGCCATTTTCTGATAAAAATTGAAAAAAAAATAATTAAAATACGTGCTATTTTTAGAAAAATATAAATGAATGATTTATGATAAAACAAGGAGCTATTATAAACTATATTTAATTTTAAGAATTTATATTAATGCAAATGACGTCATTTTACATAAAATAAAAGCGTGTGCTTTAAGTCATAAAATTGAAATATGTTTTGCTGTAGAGTCCCGATTATCCGAGTCCCGCTTAACCGAGTTATTTTCTTCTGGTGGACTGGTGGCTTCTATTAATTATGAAACAGCCATTATAAATGAAGCGTTAGGTGAAGATGAAAGAGCAGCCGTAAAAAGTTAGAACTCTGATTTTCATGTCAGAATGGAAAAAAGAAATGGCCATAATTTTTTTTTTTCACCAGTCCACCAGAAGAAAATGAAGTAATGGAAATGCCGGAAGCGACACTAAATTCTGAAAAAGCAGAATTCCTGTTCTCTAGTTTTTATTTTCAACTAGCTAAAGTACCTGGCGTTGCCCAGAATTTTAAGAATGTTTGACTTGAAAAAAAAATGTCAAAATACAACATTAAAAAAAAAAAAAACAGTCCATTGTGTTGTACACATGAATCAAATTAAAACCCAATATAAAAATGTATAAATTTAATTAACTGGCACAAAATAATACAGCTATGGATGAACTTATTTCCATTCATCATCTAAACAATAATGTTAAAATACGCCAATATTTCCATAATCGAGTTTTTATCATTTTTCAATACATTCTTTCACACTTATATGACGTTATATATTCACCACGTCCGCTATATTTCCAATATGACGTAATTTTCCATTTTTTTTATTCGTCAAATTAAATAATTATATCTTGCAATAGAAAAGTTATGATGTAAGATTCCCTTTTTTTAAAATTCGTCAAACCATTTATTTCATTTTTTTCACGTGGAAATCTTGCAATAGAAAAGTAATCTTGTGGTAAGAATTTTATTGTGGATTTTTAATTGATGGCAACAGCTATAACGAAAAATGTTTAAATTGGAAATTGCTGATAAATTTGTGGGTTTTTTATTAATTAAAAATTAACTATAAGTTATTTCGATTCCGGATTACTTTAGTTGCCTCGGCCGTGTTTTAGTACACATGTACGTAACATTTCACAATTCTGGCTTCCAAACTGTGGATTACAGATAGACAGACAGACAAATTTTCATTTTTCTATATTAGATATTAACAATCAATTCAGGTCGTTTAAATACACAATGCAAAATCAATATTTAGGTACAAATATTGTTGTGCAGAGGTAGATAATACTAAGGTTTTTGAAATGCTAAACCTTATATCACTAGATATTGGAAATATCAAACAGTGATTTATTGTTCTGACGGAAGACGGTACTCGTAAATGACCCGTATTATCAATCTCGTTTATTGATCTATAGGCACGCAGACTATCCAAACTTTACTTACTAGTAATTTGTCAAGCAGCTCCCAAAATTAATTGCGTTGAGATATCACACAGGACTATGAAAAGAACAGATGGTTTTGATAGTTTGGGTGATAAGAAAATCTAACACTGTAATATATACAAATATGATGATCACAGTTACACCATTTCGGATATTTTCCTGATATTTTTCTTATCTTTTTTATTTTTTGTCCGTGATTTTGATTATATATATATATATATATATATATATATATATATATATATTAATTCTGCTTCGTATTTTAAACCGAATCAAAGTAATCTACATGGATTTTATAAAACTTTAAGTCAAGAGCACACAGAATCTATCAGCCATTATAGATAAATGTAAGGTTTTGAAATACTAAACTTTATATCAATAGATATTCGAAATGTCAAACATTGATTTATTGTTTTGAACATAGACGGTATATGTAAATGACTCGTATTATCAATCTCGCTTATTGATCTGTAGGCACGCAGACTACAAAACTTTACTTACTTAGTAATTTGTCACGAAGTTACCAAAATTAATTGTGTTCAGATATCATATAGTACTATGGAAAGAACAGATGGCTTTGATAGTTTGGGTAATAGGAAAAACTAACGCAACGTAATGTATAGAAACATGATCGGAGTTTCACCATTTCCGATATTTTCCTGATTTTTATTTTTTGTCTGTGTTTTTTACTAAATATATGTTTTTTTTCATTCTGTTTCGTATCAAGTAAATCAAGTAAATCCGTATGAATTTTATAAAACTTTAAGTTGCGAGCACACATAATTTATCTGTAGTTATAGGTAAATGTAAAGTTTTTGAAAACTAGATATTCGAAATATCAAACACTGATTTATTGTTTTAGATGTAAATTTCCAACTGGGCGAAAAATGTCCGGACCAGGATTCGAACCCGGGACCCCCTGGCTGAAGCCGCCAGTGCTCTGCCATCTGAGCTATCCCGGACGATTCTGGTCGAACTTTTTCACCCAGCTAACCTTGATGATTACAGCATCTGGTCTGAAACCTGGTTCAGCTCAACAGAATAAATCACAGGTAATGGAACTCCAGAAATCGCTGGATACGAAATTACACTAGATCAATATTAACACAATTATTCTAATTGGTAAACAAATCATATTAGATGTAAATTTCCAACTGGGCGAAAAATGTCCGGACCAGGATTCGAACCCGGGACCCCCTGGCTGAAGCCGCCAGTGCTCTGCCATCTGAGCTATCCCGGACGATTCTGGTCGAACTTTTTCACCCAGCTAACCTTGATGATTACAGCATCTGGTCTGAAACCTGGTTCAGCTCAACAGAATAAATCACAGGTAATGGAACTCCAGAAATCGCTGGATACGAAATTACACTAGATCAATATTAACACAATTATTCTAATTGGTAAACAAATCATATTAGATGTAAATTTCCAACTGGGCGAAAATCATCAAGGTTAGCTGGGTGAAAAAGTTCGACCAGAATCGTCCGGGATAGTTCAGATGGCAGAGCACTGGCGGCTTCAGCCAGGGGGTCCCGGGTTCGAATCCTGGTCCGGACATTTTTCGCCCAGTTGGAAATTTACATCTAATATGATTTGTTTACCAATTAGAATAATTGTGTTAATATTGATCTAGTGTAATTTCGTATCCAGCGATTTCTGGAGTTCCATTACCTGTGATTTATTCTGTTGAGCTGAACCAGGTTTCAGACCAGATGCTGTAATCATCAAGGTTAGCTGGGTGAAAAAGTTCGACCAGAATCGTCCGGGATAGCTCAGATGGCAGAGCACTGGCGGCTTCAGCCAGGGGGTCCCGGGTTCGAATCCTGGTCCGGAAATTTTTCGCCCAGTTGGAAATTTACATCTAATATGATTTGTTTACCAATTAGAATAATTGTGTTAATATTGATCTAGTGTAATTTCGTATCCAGCGATTTCTGGAGTTCCATTACCTGTGATTTATTCTGTTGAGCTGAACCAGGTTTCAGACCAGATGCTGTAATCATCAAGGTTAGCTGGGTGAAAAAGTTCGACCAGAATCGTCCGGGATAGCTCAGATGGCAGAGCACTGGCGGCTTCAGCCAGGGGGTCCGGGGTTCGAATCCTGGTACGGACATTTTTCGCCCAGTTGGAAATTTACATCTAATATGATTTGTTTACCAATTAGAATAATTTTGTTAATATTGATCTAGTGTAATTTCGTATCCAGCGATTTCTGGAGTTCCATTACCTGTGATTTATTCTGTTGAGCTGAACCAGGTTTCAGACCAGATGCTGTAATAATCAAGGTTAGCTGGGTGAAAAAGTTCGACCAGAATCGTCCGGGATAGCTCAGATGGCAGAGCACTGGCGGCTTCAGCCAGGGGGTCGCGGGTTCGAATCCTGGTCCGGACATTTTTCGCCCAGTTGGAAATTTACATCTAATATGATTTGTTTACCAATTAGAATAATTGTGTTAATATTGATCTAGTGTAATTTCGTATCCAGCGATTTCTGGAGTTCCATTACCTGTGATTTATTCTGTTGAGCTGAACCAGGTTTCAGACCAGATGCTGTAATCATCAAGGTTAGCTGGGTGAAAAAGTTCGACCAGAATCGCCCGGGATAGCTGAGATGGCAGAGCACTGGCGGCTTAAGCCAGGGGGTCCCGGGTTCGAATCCTGGTCCGGACATTTTTCGCCCAGTTGGAAATTTACATCTAATATGATTTGTTTACCAATTAGAATTATTGTGTTAATATTGATCTAGTGTAATTTCGTATCCAGCGATTTCTGGAGTTCCATTACCTGTGATTTATTCTGTTGAGCTGAACCAGGTTTCAGACCAGATGCTGTAATCATCAAGGTTAGCTGGGTGAAAAAGTTCGACCAGAATCGTCCGGGATAGCTCAGATGGCAGAGCACTGGCGGCTTCAGCCAGGGGGTCCCGGGTTCGAATCCTGGTCCGGACATTTTTCGCCCAGTTGGAAATTTACATCTAATATGATTTGTTTACCAATTAGAATAATTGTGTTAATATTGATCTAGTGTAATTTTGTATCCAGCAATTTCTGGAGTTCCATTACCTGTGATTTATTCTGTTGAGCTGAACCAGGTTTCAGACCAGATGCTGTAATCATCAAGGTTAGCTGGGTGAAAAAGTTCGACCAGAATCGTCCGGGATAGCTCAGATGGCAGAGCACTGGCGGCTTCAGCCAGGGGGTCCCGGGTTCGAATCCTGGTCCGGACATTTTTCTCCCAGTTAGAAATTTACATCTAATATGATTTGTTTACCAATTTGAATAATTGTGTTAATATTGATCTAGTGTAATTTCGTATCCAGCGATTTCTGGAGTTCCATTACCTGTGATTTATTCTGTTGAGCTGAACCAGGTTTCAGACCAGATGCTGTAATCATCAAGGTTAGCTGGGTGAAAAAGTTCGACCAGAATCGTCCGGGATAGCTCAGATGGCAGAGCACTGGCGGCTTCAGCCAGGGGGTCCCGGGTTCGAATCCTGGTCCGGACATTTTTCGCCCAGTTGGAAATTTACATCTAATATGATTTGTTTACCAATTAGAATAATTGTGTTAATATTGATCTACTGATTTATTGTTCTGACGCGAGACGGTACATGCAAATGACTCGTATTATCAATATCGTTTATTGATCTGTAAGCACGTAGACTATCCAAACTTTCTTACTAGCAATTTGTCACGCAGCTACCAAAATTAACTGCGTTGAGCTATCACACAGGACTATGGAAAGAACTGATGGTTTTGATAGTTTGTGTAATAAGAAAAGCTAACGCAGTGTAATATATGGGGCATTCTAACAATCTTTTCACTTTTATGTCCCTAAATAATAATTTTTATTTTAGTACATGTTCTTTTTTTTTAATTTCATATACTGGGGAACATCCCATTGCATGATTGCATAACAATATTAACGAGATAAATAAGTTTTGGACGATGTTGGGTGTCCAAATACCAGGAAAACTCCTATACCGTCTAGTGTCCCTGATGGAGATTTTTAAGTTTGGAGCTGTCTGTATAAAATTGTTTCAATAAAAATAATTCGATGTAATTTTTTTCCGAAACTGAAACTATTGTTTTATATAAATATGTAGCAAAAAATTAACCTGCACATATTTTTAGGGTTGTTATTATTTCTTAAACTCTGTCCCTGGGTTTTAGATTCCTTACCGTCCCTCTTCTAAAATTAGACAGAAAATCACTTCGGGTGCAGCCACAGAATTTTTTTCAACTTTTTTCTCATGCAGAAGTATGCTAGAGAAAGAATGTCTAAAATTTTTGACAGGAAATTTACGGCAGAATTTAAATCAGCATTTACATATCCGTTTCAAGCATCGTGGCTTTATTGCTAGTCTTACCTTCCCCAAGGTTTATTCTTGCAATTTTCGAGGTAAATTAATATATTTTTTAATTTAATCCAACGTAAATAGCTGTTTCTAAAAATCAATTAACATTGTGGCTACCTCTTTGTCTTAACATGATTTTCCTAAAATAGGTGGTAATGTTCCTTACCGTTCCTTTTTTTCCCTATTTCGTCCCTTTTTTCCTATACCGTCCCCTTTTTTAACCTTACCGTCTTTTCTTTAACACCGCTTTAAGACAATGTTATACCAAAACTTGTACTAAAAATACTACATTGTTATTATTAACCATTTGGAAAAATGGTTATTGTCCTCGTCAGGGTAGGAAATCAAAAACATATCTGAAGCGTTTTATTGGATGAATCCCGCATTTTATTCGTTTTTTGATTGGTCTATACAGTAATCTGTATTTTCCCTTTACTTTCAACAGAGATGGATACTTCTGTTGCCACTATGACAAAGAAGTAATAAAAATTACAAAAAAATTAATAACTCAGAAACAAATTGAGATACAGCTTTCAAACAAATTGCATTTAAAAGTAATTTTTTTTCTCTATACGACGGTGTAAAAAGTAATATTGTGCGATGTTTAGAAGTTTAAGAATGAAATTTCATTTAAAATTGGTCCAGGAATATTAATGTTTAATCCCTGCCGTACGTAATATATGACCAGCTCCGCAGAGGTTTAAAAATTTACCGTACCGAAAAATGTAATCCATGGCGTACGTAATGTATGATCAACTCCGTGCGATTTTTTATGTCTTAAATTTTAGTCTCTGAAAAATTCATTTTCCAAATGGTCGTTGTAATTAGTTAAATTGCATTTTTTTTCTTATTTGAATGTCCTGTGGGTACTATGCAAATTCATTATAAGTAAAAATTTAGAAAAAAATTAAAAGTTTTAGTGGTAACTGGTAAGGAAAATTAAACTCGCAAGTTTAACATAAACCTCAGTTAAATAATAATTAAAAAAAAATCGCTGCTGTCCATTTTTTTTTTTTTTTTTTTTTTTTTTTTTGAATCATTAAGGCATTTGTCTATCAGATTAAAATTTTATTTTTGCAAGTTTAATTTCACCAGGCTTTTATTCCCGAAAGTAAAAAGATTGTCAGAATGCCCCATATACAAATATGATCAGAGTCACACCATTGTGGATATTTTCTTCATTTTATTATTAGCCCCCGGTACGGTATGCTATTTCTTTCTCCCAGCTTATTTTGTCTCCAAAAAATAACGTTACCTTACAGAAGCTAGCAATAAACAAAGCAGATGTATCATTGTACGATTAAACGCTCTATAGCAATTTTTTTAATTTCTAAGCATCGCACATTTTCAATTTTTATACCGTCGTAGTGGAAAAAAAAAGTTCTTTTAAATGCAATTTGTTTGTAAACTGTATCACCATTTATTTTGGAAATACTAATTATTTTGTAGTTCTCAGCACAATTTGTTTAATTTTGGCAACTCAAGTACTACATTTATATAGAAAGTAATGGGAAAATATTTGAAAAATAGCAATTATATCTTTTTGTTGCCATTTTCTCATAACAACCGAAATAAAATGTAATTAAAATACGTGCTATTTTGAAAAAAATTAAACGAATAATTTCTGCTAAAACATGGAACTATTATAAACTATAATTTTAAGTATCTATAGACGCTTTCAGTGTGACGTCACTCATCATGTTTTGGTTGGAAACTGACTCCAAACAAACGGTTGCTATGCTTCATTTGTTTTTAAATATAAATCGTGAAAAATGTTACCAGTACATATCAAGTATTAAAACACTTAGATGTGAGATATAGATATAAGATATAGCTGCAACGCACAAACAAAATAGAAAATACAACATAGCAACTGTTTGTTTGGAGTCAGTTTTCAACCAAAACGTCATGACTGACGTCGCGACTGAAATCGTCTATATTAATGTTACAAACAAATGAATGCCTATGAATCATTAGATAGCCGTTTTTTGTCGATTTTTTTAATGACGGCATCTTTTTGCTGCATTTGTGTATTATTTTGCGATAGTGACATCCTATGCATGCTTTACTGTAGATGTTTAAGAATGGATCGTAAATGTGAAATTCTTAAGCGGATGCGAATGACTTCATTTTACGTAAAACAAAAGTGTGTGCTTTAAGTCTTAAAATTGAAATATGTTTTGTACTATTGATATATACATATATTTTTTTTTCATCGGGGGCGACACTAAATTCTGAAAAAGCAGAATTCCTGTTTTCTATTTATTTTTATTATTATTCTTATTTTGTTTCTGTGTTTGATTAAAGATGTTGGATTTTTTATTTAATTCTGTTTTGTATTTTAAACAGAATCACAGTAATCTGTACGAATATATAGCAAATAACACTTCGTGATAATATACCAATTTTAATTGCTAAAAGGCGTTAATTTAAATTGAAACTTAAAAAACAGTAACAATAGGTTTATTCAACTGTTGACATGTTTCGATTCTACCTGAGTCATTTTTAAAACAAAAAAATATTCTTAACGTGCACGGTCTACGAAACGCCATCATTCAAATTTCCACGTACTTTTCCGTATTATGCATGTATGATGTATATTTTTATTTTCGTAACCATTGAATAACTCGAGCCATAGTTTTGGTAAATTAAATCATGCTGCATCGTTATATATTGAATTTTTGCATGTTACAATCCCTATGGTTTCTCTTCTAATTGATCGATAGTATTGACTGGAGGGAAAAATTATCTTACTTTCATTGAAATTTATTTGAATGGTTTCTTCTTGGTATAATCATGATAACGTTGCGGTTTTCCTGTTGCACTTAACAGCAGCTACACGTTCCTTTTATCTATACTTAAATTTTATGGTAGTCATACGAATACGGAGATTCTTTGATCCTTCCACTGTATTAAATGGTAATTCATAAACTCTTGAGTAATTCAAGAATATTGACACTGGAGCCGCGATGAGGGATCATCTTCACACATACCGAATGAATAGATGTCGATTCGAATCTGAAATCTTTTCATAAAATAAGTTAAATATATACTGCTCAAATATAAGTTACATAAGTAAGTTAACACTAACAGCGCCGTAGCGGTCGTTTTGACCGGTGCCAAATAAAAATATTTCGATTATCACCAGAAATCCCTGTCTAAAATAATTTTTAAATATATCACGGAGAAATAAGTTAAATAAATAAGTTTGTCGAATGTCGAATGGTGCGAGTAACGAGATACCCATAGTCGCTGGTTCATTAACTACACTTATTAATTTAATTTACTTTATATACAAGAATATTATTTACAGTTTATACATTATTCGAAGAATTATATACATTATTTGAAGAATATTGGATCCAGCGAACGCACCATAGGTCCGCAGACATCGTCGAAAACCAAACAACTGAACTATACTTAAAGGTTGCCAAACGGCCAAACCTAAATTACAGAAGAATGCGCCATGGAGGCGCGCGCGACAGTCAAGGTTAAGAGAAGCCGTAACATACCGGCCCCCGTTGACATGTGTCAACATTCAACATAATAATACTAAATATAACAATAAACAATAGGAATTAAATTTCTAAAAACAATATACACTAGTTTCCAAAAAAATTACAAATATGCTACTTCCAATAATATACACTTAAGTTTTTCAAAGATGAGAATTAGATAAATTATAATGCAAACAGTGGTTACACTTGAATATCATAAAAGACTTATCAAAATTAGCACTCAATACACATAGCAAACTAATAAAATTAACAAAGTTTATAATATTTAATTAAAGAAAATATATAGATACGGTAACAGTTAGATTTAGATTCTATGTGAAAACTGAAGCAAAGAATTGCGTTCTGTTATCCCAAATTTAACTTGATATACACAATAAAATGTTTAAAATAAAAATATACAATAGTGATGATAATAATGCAATGAGTTAAATGTTTTAAGATAATAGAAATCAGCAATCATCTAATGGAAGAGGACACACTTTTGAGACGGACCTCGTAACTATACCTGTTGCTGTTTTGATGTGTAAAACTCTGACTTTTTTATCAGAGCCATGTATTACTTTAAGGACACGACCTAATGCCCATTTGCCAGGAGGTAAATTATCCTCCTTTAGGATGACCATACATCCTTCTTTTAGATTTTCTTTTTCAATGTACCATTTTGTGCGTTGCTGTAAATTAGCCAAATATTCCGTGTTCCATTTTTTCCATAAAAGTTGGGTCATTTGGGTTAATTTTTGCCAGTTAGACAACCTATTATCATTAATTTTGGTCAAATCCGGTTCAGGAATTGAAGTAATTGGTCGGCCTATTAAAAAATGGGCAGGGGTCAAGACTTCAATTTCATTTGGATCTGACGACAAAGGGACTAAAGGTCGAGAATTTAAAATTGCTTCAATTTCTGTGGTTAAGGTCCAAAATTCTTCGAGTGTGACTCGAGAATTGCCTAAGACTCTTTTGAGATGATATTTAAAGGATTTCACCCCAGCCTTACATAATCCACCAAAATTGGGTGAACGAGGAGGGATGAATTTCCAGTTAACAGCCTCAGAGGCCAAATAATTAGACAAAGCATCATCGGGTTTACATACCAGGGCATGTCATTTCTTCAACTCTTTATTTGCACCTACAAATGTAGTTCCATTATCTGACATTATAGTTGTGCTTTTACCTCTTCTAGCGAAAAATCGTTTCAGGGTGGCAATAAAGGATTCAGATTTTAAATCTGTTACTATATCCAAATGAATTGCCTTTGTGGCGAGACAAACAAAAATTGCAACATAAATTTTATTATAATTGCCCTTTCTCTGATTTTTATACTTAATCATAAAGGATCCACAGAAATCAATCGCACATTTTTTAAATGGTGGGCTAAGGTTTACTCGTTCTGAAGGCAAATTTCCCATTATTTGATTCGCACTTATTGGCTTGTTTCTGAAACAGGTTATGCATTTATGAACTATTTTACGCGCTAAAGATCGCCCATTTATTACCCAATATTTTTGCCTGACATGATGTAATAAGGATTGTGGCCCTAAATGGAGAAACTTGTTATGAAAATATTCAAAAATAATTTCACTTAATTTATTATTATGGGGTAAAACAACAGGATGTTTGTTTTCAAAAGTCAGACTGGAGTTGTCTAGGCGACCTCCAACTCTGATAATTCCTGCAGAATCTAAATATGCATTCAAAAATTTTAATTGACTTTTACCTGACAGGCTCTTCTCGTTCTTCAGTTGTTTTATCTCTTCATAAAATGTAGAATACCGTACCTGTTTAATCAGGACAACTTCCGCTTTTTTCAACTCATCAATTGTTAAAGGACCACTTTTTTTTAATTTATCATTTTTACAATTTTCTATAAATCTAAGAATATAACTAATAATACGAATCGATTTCAAAAAATCATTAGTCAAAGTAAACAAACAATTATACAGTAAATTTTCAGTCTTAACTGCGAGGTTAATGTCCTGAACTGATTTGAATTCTAACGCATAGTCATTATTTGTTTCTAGATCTACTGGATTATTTTCTACATGCTGAATTTTGTCACGAAGAAAGTTCGGACCACAAAACCAAAGGTTGCAATTTAAAAGTTCCTTAGCGTCCAGTCCTCTAGATATTACATCAGCTGGATTATTATCCGATGTCACATGCTGCCATTGGTAAGAGTCTGTAAGTTCTTGTATAGCAGCGACTCGGTTACTCACGAATGTTTTTAATAAATGGGGTGGTTTTCTAATCCAAGCAAGCGAGATCGTGGAGTCACTCCAGAGAACGATATTTTCTATTCGAATGTCCAGTGACGGTAGAACTTTATGAATTAGTTTCGCTAATAGGAGGCAAGAACATAATTCTAAGCGAGGAATCGACACTGTTTTTATAGGAGAGACTCTGGATTTGCTGCACAATAGTTGCGCAGCAGGAGATCCTTCAACTGGTAAAGACTGAACATAAATTGCAGCTCCATAGGCTAACGAAGAGGCATCAGCAAACCCATGTATGATTATGCGATCTTCATGAAAAACAAATCTAGAAATCATTAAGTTCTCTAACTCTGAGAGGGTGGTTAGAAAGTCATTCCATTCTCTCTCCAGAAAATCCGGTAATGGCTCATTCCAATCGATTTTGGCTAACCAGAGCTTCTGCATAAATATCTTAGCCCTTGTTACTACAGGCCCAATTAATCCTAACGGGTCAAATATTTTTGAAATTAAAGATAGGACATCTCGTTTACTATAAAATTCATTGTTAGGAATTTTCAATTTATACAGAAAACAGTCACTCTGTGGTTCCCATAGAACACCCAATGTTTTTACTGAAGTACAATCTGGTTGCTCATCAAAACTATATTCGGTGGCAACCCTAGTATGAGATTCAACTAATTCTAGATGATTTGCACACCATTTGTGCAATTTCATGTTTCCACGATTCAAAAGTTGAATTAATTGTAATTTAAGGATTTTAGCTTTTTCGAGAGTTGATTCCCCGGAAAGAAGATCATCTACATAAAAGTCCTTTAAGACGACTGACGATGCTAGAGGTAAGTTTTTTTGTTCATCTAGAGCTAATTGCTTAAGAGCACGAGTAGCTAAATAAGGAGCGTTAGATATCCCATAAGTCACTGTATTGAGCTTATAAGTTTGTACTGGCGCGTCAATATTGTTCTTCCACAAAATTCGAAGAAAGTCTCTTTGCGAAGGATTAATTAATACCATTCGATACATCTTCTCTACATCCGCAGTGAATGCATATCTATGTTTTCGAAAACGAATCATAATTAAGAATAACTCATGTTGTGGAATTTTACCCTTTAAAAGGAGGTCATTCAATGACAACCCAGACGTCGTTGGCGTTGACGCGTTAAACACAACACGCAAGCGTGTAGTACTTTTTTCTGGTCTGTAAACTCCATGATGAAGTATATAATAACAGTCCTTTACGGGTTCCGATTCCTCCACTAACTCCATATGATTTAAATTTTTATACTCGTCCATAAATTCCGAATACAGAGGTTGCAAGTTCGAATCCCTATCTAATCGGTGCCAAACTTGATCGAGTCTTTTTTCGGCTAATGTTTTTGATTCTCCTAAAAATGTAGCAACCTCCATAGGCATGCTCACAACGTACTGACCAGTGGCAGTTCGATAATGCGTAGTTTTAAAATGATTTTCGCAAAATTTCTCTTCTTCACTAAGCAATGAACTGGAATCATTAATATTTTCGATTTCCCAAAATTGTCGCAAGGATTGTTCTATTTTTTTATTTTGAGTGAGTAGACCACAATATTGAGAATCGTTCGGGGAATTACTCACAACACCGCTAGCTACATATCCAAACACGGTGTCTTGAAATAACAAGTTTTGTGATGAGCAGCGAATTTGACCGGCTTTCAATAAATCAAAAAAGCATTGAGAACCCAATAATAAATCTATTTTTCCTGGTATATTAAATTTAGCAACTTCTAACGAGATATTTGTGGGTATATCAGAAATGTCTACACGAATGGGCGAAAGTGGGATTATTTCTGTAATTTTTGGCACTAAAAGAAATTCCAGTTCCCTTGTGAAATCTCTATTTTTATTTGAAATCACAGTTTCAATTTTATAATTCAGTGTCGTAGCTGTGCCATTCAGCCCAGATATAGGAGCAAAAACCTTTGTTTTCTTTAAACCCAATTTTTTTGCAAACTCAAATGATACACAATTAATTTGACTGCAAGAATCTAATAAACTTCTTCCCTGAATAAAATTCCCTTTACTCGTTTTAATTTCAATTATTGCAGTTGATAAAATGACGCTTTTATTCGAAGAAGGAAAACAATTTGAAAGACTTTGCGAAACTGCTACATCAGGCGCCGCATTTCTTTCCCACCGGTCCACTGTCTGCTCTTTTTCTGCCTTTTGATTTCGAGATTCATTATTAGAAACAATTGATTTATCTCTATGTAATAGAGTGTTATGAGATGAAGGCGATTTACAATGTTTACATACATGTTTTGACACACAATTAGAAACTAAATGAGATTCCGAAAAACATTTCAGGCAAAGCTTATGCTTTTTAACGATAGCATATCGTTCACCAAACTGCATATTAAGAAATTTCTTACATTTATATAGAGGATGAAATTGATCACAAATAACACACTGCCTCTCAGAACTCGAATTTACTAACAAAGATTTCGATTTTATTTCACTACTGATTTTTGATCTAGTTACGTTTCTATTTATACTTTCGAGCGATTGACTTCTTTTTTCTAAAAACTGCATTAAACTGTCAAAGCTTGGGACTTCAGATGTGTTTATTGACAATTAGTATTGTTTCCGAGACTCCTTATCCAATTTGTCTAAAATTATGGTTGTAAACAAAATGTCCGAGAGTTTATTTCTCTCAAATCCTAAGTTGGTTAGAGCCCTGATATTTTTGTTTATAACATCTACTAATCGCCTTAGTTCTTTAGATGACTCGTGTGCAATTCTCTCGAAATCTAATACAGCCTTTAAATGTATATTCACCATAATTCGTTTATTCTCAAATCTATTTTCTAATGCTTTAAACAATGAATCAAATGTGTCTTCTGGAGTTTCTAATTGTTTAGCTTCATTTTTTAATGCGGAATGTAAATAATGTAATTTCTGAATTTCAGATAGCTGTTCATTATTCGTAACAATATTGTTAAATTCGATTTTGAACATATTCCAATCCTCATACTTTCCACTAAATTGAGGAAGTGGAATTTCTGGCAATTTGATCTTACAATTACTAAATTTTAATTCAGGACTTTTAGTTTCATTTTTATCAGAATTTAATAATAGATTGAAACTTACCTCTAGCTGTTCCACTCGTTCTTTCAACTCCATTAATGAAGAGTCGATTTCCGTCATATCATGATCGTCAGGAGCTGTTGTGTAATAATCGGTACGTAACGAATCGATGTTATTGGAAACCTTTTCAAGAGTCTTGAGTTTTGTATCGATTTTGATTTTTGACCGCGTAGCGGTCTCATCATTTAGTAGAGTTTCTAGCCTAGTGAGCTGAGCTTTTAACGAGCCCCTCGATCTGTTTAAGGACACTAATGTGACCATTTCAATTGGTAATTTCACAACAACTAAAATACAATCCTAATGTAAACGAAGAATTAAAACCAAAACCACTTCCGGTGAGCGGACCATGTCGAATGTCGAATGGTGCGAGTAACGAGATACCCATAGTCGCTGGTTCATTAACTACACTTATTAATTTAATTTACTTTATATACAAGAATATTATTTACAGTTTATACATTATTCGAAGAATTATATACATTATTTGAAGAATATTGGATCCAGCGAACGCACCATAGGTCCGCAGAGATCGTCGAAAACCAAACAACTGAACTATACTTAGAGGTTGCCAAACGGCCAAACCTAAATTACAGAAGAATGCGCCATGGAGGCGCGCGCGACAGTCAAGGTTAAGAGAAGTCGTAACAAAGTTAAATAGCTTTAAATAAAAATTCTGGTGCAAAATAATTTTATAACACTTCAGTAAAATTTCCGGCGGTTCTAGTGTTAAACAGTTTTAAATAAAAATTAAGGTATAACATTTTTTTTTTATTAAATTCGAGTAAAATTGTCCGCGGTTCTAGTGTTAAGAAGAAAGGCAAATCATTAATATATTTATTTATTTGTTTTGAAAATTACACGGGCAGAGCCAAAACATGTAAACAGTTGAATAAACCTATTTTTTCTATTTTTAAGTTTTGATTTGCGCCTTTTAGCAATTAAAATTGGTATATAATCTGTATGAATTTTATAAAATTTTAAGTCGTGAGCTCACAGAATTTTTCTGCAGTTATAGTTTGAAATTTAATATTTTACACGTATATTCGAGGAAATAAGGATATTTTTGCAAGATAAACTCCCGCTTCTTTTAAATATCATTGAA